>JAFEMH010000384.1:0-600000 GCA_022495995.1 Adenophora triphylla var. japonica
TTCAAGTCTCGTGGACTTGATGTCAAGGTGCTCATGATCTTTGCCTAAGAATATTCATTCCGAACCCATTGTCAACCAGACCCGAGGAGGCGTCGTTCATCCAATTGGACCGTGATGAAGAGAGGCTCGTTATGATCGGCCCCGAATTGAGGGAGATCGAGATCTCGTGAAAGTGATTATGTTCCCATAGTGGATGTTCCCAATTAATTGCACCACGTCATCGGGAGTAGCATCGATAGGCACTAGAGCGCGAGCCGTGCTTTCTTCCAGCCTTTAGCTTGTGGGGATAGGATGAGGTGAGCAGTGGACCATAGAGAGATGTTGGCCCGTGTTTGCTTCAACCGGGTGAGCACGGGGTCCTCTTTCTCAAGGTTAGGAGCTTCTGGCCTCTTGACACCGGATTACGGTTTTCTCCTGATGCTTGACCGCTACCTTCTTATCTCGTCTTGGGATTCCCTTGGAAGATTTGCTCGGATCGGGTCAACAGTTGACTTCCTCATCAGCTGCTTCTTGACTAGATTTCTTCAATGCCGCTAAGGTCAACGGGGAGCCTTTTTGGCTATCGGCCACCGAGTTCGACGGAGTCTAGCAACGGTGAGGGGCCGAGCTTGAGCTGCATCCGGCTCCTTCCCGGGCGGCCCTTATAACTTCTTCCCAAGTCAGCAAAGCTTTTGAGTCTGGGGTTGTGTTGTTGCCCCCGGATGGCCCAAAGAGCTAGGGCGTCCTCCGATTCGCTCCCATAGCCTCGCTCTTGCTCATAGTTATCATACAACAAGAGTTGCTATTCTCGTGGCTCTGCGACTTTTCGATTTCATCCCCAGATAGTGCAGCCATTCTCGGTTCCTTTCGTAATACTCGTAGCCGGAGATGATTATAGCACTCGCATGGGAGGCGCATCCGGTATCATGCCGGTTTCCGTGACTTCTCCGAGAGCCGAAATACATTCGGGAAGGTGACCTCTTCTTGGGTAACCCCGACAAGGAGTGTTACTTGTTTTGGGGCGGATTTGATCTCGACCATGGTTATTTTCTCATTTGGGAGGACGGGAGTTAGTTTCCTCTCTCTACCGTATCCTCGACTATCGCCCGGATCGGATGCCCGAAAACCCTTTCCCCAAAGCATGGTAGGCAGTGTTGAACTCTAAGACATCCACGTGCTCAGACCCAGGAAACTTCATGGCCTTCATATCCTCGGTTTCATATTCGTCTTCCGAAGTTTCTTCGGTCTTATGGCTATCAGCCTCCATCTCATCATACATCTTCTTTCTTTCACCCTTGCAAGTAGGGCAGCCACAAGTAAAGGATAGGCAACGTTCCCCCTCGGAGTTTGATGTAGCAGCTCGATAGATCTGGGTCCAAATAAGGAGCACCCGGGGTCCATTGTCGGGCGCTGGAGCAATTAGGAAGGCGTCATGTGGATCCATAGGTATGAAAGCCACTGGGAAGACGTTTAGATCGATAACCCTTTTTAGTGATTGCAGGCACTCGCTGTGCTCAAGCGGCTCGGTTGTGACCCTCACGGTTGTTATGCCATCCGTTCTCGGGAAAGAAGAAAAAGATCCGATGACGTTCACGAATTCCTCATCTTCGGGTCGTTGAAACCCTCCATTCTCGACCAGTACTTCAATGAACCCTCTCCATTCACCGGCTAGGTTCTTTAAGGAACATTGTGCTCAAGGATTTCGGATGTGTACGGATCTGGGCGCGGGCTTTGTTTTCCCTCATCCTCTGAGGTATCCGGACACTGACCGCATGTGCTTCTTACGAAGTGTAGTTCTTGGGGGCCCGTCCCTATTGGCATTTGACTTGTATTTTTCGGTGGTTCTTCATCGTCGCTTGCTGACAACCAACCATTGTGTCTGGCTCCCATGGTATCATTTCCGGCCTGATTGTTCCAGATTGATTCCGGATATGGGGCCTCAGTTGACTCTTCGCTCTCGTCATCATCATCGTCATCGCTGTCATCAGAATCATCTTCCCATACAATTGGGATTTCGGCTGAGAGGGAACGCCAATCAAACCCGTTAGGGGAATATGGGTGCGTGCAACCGCAGAAATTGTCATATGCTCCCATTCCCGGGAGTGGTAATTGTGACTTAGCTTCTCCTCCCAGAAACTGCGGGGGAAGAGTGAGAGTGGGTGGCACGTATTTGACCCCAGGCAGGATATAGAAGGAATCCTCCTCTTCCGATTCTTCGCTGTTCTCGAGATCATATTCACCTCTCCCAAAACCAACTTACGTAAGTGTACTAGCTCCGCATGCTCCTCGACCTCTTTGCCGATAAGCCCCAAGACAGCGCCCGCCTCTAAGCTTTCTTGCTCGATTCTTCTCGATTGTTCTAACCATCTTGTGTAAATGGTTTTCTCATGTTTTGACCTAATGCCCCAGCTTCTTAGTATCGCTTTCCCTTCATCCGAGAAATAGCGGGCCTCGTATTCTTGCAAGAAATCTCGACATGAGACCAAGGCGGGCCGACTTGTTCATTATCCTCAAGGTTGAGGGGGAATCCGAATTCGTGGATCCTCGACAAGGTCAGCTCATGGGTATTTGGGGACCTTCATCGGCATCTTCCCGGGCATGCGAAGGTTCTCCGCATTCAATCATATTTACTCGATTATGGTTCCTCGCGCAGGATTTTTGATCGTATTAGGCCCTTCTGGCCTTCCAACTTTCCTTGCTCTATCAAGCCTTCGATCGCCTTTTTCGTGAGTGAAGCAGCTTGTCGCCGATGTCCGTGGGCTTCGATGAAAAGCACAATACTTTGAGGTATCCACAGGAGCATTCGGATTCCCGGGTTGGAAATTCTCCAAAGGCCGCAAAGAAGCCTTCCTTCACCACCCCCTAAAGATGTCGTTCGTAGGCATTCCAAAGTTTTCGAGGTTCATGACCCGTGGCCTAGGCTCTACCGGTTTTCTCGGGAGCAAAAGGAGTTGTGTTATTACATTCCCGTCCCGCGTAGTTAATCACCTCTTTGCCTTTAGCAGAGCAGGAGCGGTGTTTGAAGGAGGAGCCCGATATCTCGTAAGGTGTGCAGCAGGCCTGGCCGATTGTAAGCCTTTTCAAACTTAGTCACGGAGTTAACCATGGCCCGTAAGTCCGAGTACGGGAAGTGACCGAGGGAGGCTCTCGATGTGGTTTCAGCATGACCGAAAGATGTCCAGCTGCTCCTCTTCGTAAGGAGGGATTGCCATCTCACCGAAGTTTCGTATTCCACCGCTTGTAGAAATCCCCAACATTCTCGTCTGACGCCGCACCGTTGTCCGCAGATCAACTCTATTTGTTTCCCATTCCAAGTTAGCTTTGTACTTTTCTCGTGAAGGCATTAGTAATCTGTCCCATGTAGCCCCGGCCTCGGGTTTTAGGCGGAAGAACCATTTTAAGGCACCGGATTTCAAAGATAGATTGAAATAGTCACCAATCGCCGATTGGTACACCCTTTCGCCTTCATCGCCAAGGTATACGTGTCCGTATGAGTTTTCGGCATGCAAGCACTCATCAAAGAGGTCCAGATTCGGCATAACAAATTTGTGAGGCAGGGAACGATGGAGTCCGGTCCGTAGGCCTAAGGCGTACTTCTTAGCGGTCAATTCAAGAATCCGCGCTTTCATTTCTTTATGTTGTTCCATGAACCAGGCCGATGAGGATCTTGTGGTGGAACCATGGCGTTCAAACCAGCGGCCGAGCTAGAGAGAGGAGCTACCACCGGCGGCAGATCGGTGGAGGGAACGGCCGATCCGGACGTAGGTGAAAACTCCGTCCTTGGCCCGAATTGCCTGGGAGCATGAGTAGGAGCTCGGGCGAAGGGATAGAACCTTGCGGCCCGCCGTTGATTTTCAACCGGCAAAGTGGGTGGAGGCGCCCGATGTAGCCGGGTAGCTTGGATTCCTGAGTGAGGCCCATAAGTAGGCTTAAGTGTGGCCGCCGTCCCCGGTTGTTGAATTGCATGGCCGGCCGCGGCGATGGTGTATAACCCGGGGGTACCGCGGTCCCGGTGATTCTCGATGAAACCTGGATGGAGGTTTGGCAACCCATCGAACCCCGAGTAAGAAATGGGTTTGTGAAAGCCGTGGGAGGAGCAACCGAGCTAGCATCATTCCGAGGAGGGCTCTCGACGGCCGTTGAGGCATGCCGAACCGTTGTGGCCCTTTCGAACCGTTGCCGCGAAGGCCCTGGATTGATCGGTTCCAAACCGAGGCGGGATCCCAATTAGCCGTGGCATTCCGAGGTAACCCCAACCATGAGAAGACATTTCGCATCGATTTTGCCCCCACCGAGGAACCGCGAACCGATTTGTGCCGCTGCCGCATGGATCCAAAGTGGTCCGGTGGTTGGGGAGCCGGGCCGTCCCGAAGACCGAGAAGCACGGGTTCTCGTGGTAGTACCATAGAGGTGGCGGTGGCATCCCGGAGTAATCGTGGCGACCAAGATTGGGATTGGGGTCCTCTTCTTCTTCCACGGTGAAGGTGCCATCTGGATTGAGGCCGGCGGCCAAACCGTGGCTCTTAATAGCCTCCATAAGGCTATTCACCTATGCTTCCCGTCGCAATCTCATCTCGTTCTCGCTAACCGATTCCACCGCTGCTCGTCTCGAGGGGTCCCTGGAGGCTGAGTGACGTTGTCTCCATCATTACCGCCGATGCAGACATTCTCAAACCCTGAGTCGGAACAAACGGTGAAGCCGATGATGCGCTTGACTCTTCCCAACCGATCAAACGGTGACCCTGTCCGAACCAACCTTTGTGAGGAGTCATGGGGAAAAGGCACGAGGGTTCAGATTTTTGGGGATTGAAAGAGGGTAGGTGTTTGGGCTTTGGGCTCATGCAACATGCAGTTATTTGTTCTTGTTTACTTAAAACATGTTTTATTAACCTAATCGGTTGGAAAAGATTGCTCTTCTTTTTCGTAAATTACTCGGGATCCCGGATCGCCGGGCCCCGTCACTACGTCTATAAGCCCCTCGTCTTCCACCTGTATTTCGACCTTCCAGGGTGGACTCTGGCGAGGGTCCTATAGGGCAAGCGGGTCTCACTGACCAAAAGAAAAACGATCCTAAAAGTCTGGCGGGTAATCGAGTCTTAACGAGCATTCGATGTAAATTACGGACAAAGCTGACGTCAAAGTCAAGATCGTGTCCGAGGGCTCGACAAAAAGTCGGCATGATTTGGACTGATAAATGTCCACTATTGATCTTGACTTGTCGTCAATTAGGCCGTAATTAGGCATGGAATAATCATTAATTCTTGATGACTCAGTGTCAATGCTGGGAGTCAGTGTATAATTTGTGCCAGTCAGAGTCAAAGTCAAGACGCCAGTCAATATCTGGTAAAAGTCCGTGATGGAAAATCGGCAGAACTTCGACTGATTAGGGTCCCCGAAAGATATCGATTTGGTATGCCGACTAAGGCTTGAAAGGAAAGGTCTATACACGTACATGTGGCATGACACGCACTGCACTAAAAACCAACCGGGCCTCGGTTAAAGTGTGTCACGAACAAGTGCATGGTCGACACGAGGCTCCATGGGATGTTTGGGTAGTCCCGTGCTTGCACCGAGAGGCGTAATAAGACCAAACGGGCCGCGACAGGGATTTTCCCGGGTTAGGGACGTAGTGTGCAGTGTAAGGTCACGTGCGCGTAGTGTGCAAGCAGTCTATCTTCTTTTTCTGAGTAAAATAGAAATTTTTCATGTGTCTTAAAAAAGTATGATGCATGATTTTTTTTTTTTTGAAAATTTTCTTTTTTGATAAATCCCCTTTTTTTTTTTTGAAAAATCCTTTTCTTTTTGAAATTTTTTTTTTTGAATTTTTTTTTTTGAAATTTTTTTTTTGAAGGCAAATAACACATAAACACATAATTCAAAATTCAAGGCAACGGGTCCGATAGTCAAAATTTTGACTTTTCCGAGGCGGCCAAAGCAACACGAAAATGTGAAAAATCAACACACACACCACAAATGATTTCAAATGCCGGGACGGAAGCTTGACCCTCAAAAATTTTTCTTTTTTTTTTTGAAAACAATGATACCGGTACGTGAGATTGTTAAACCACAATTTATCCCCGACTCGTGTTAGGAGGCGATAACGGAAAGTTTAATGGTTTCCACCAATATATCAAATATCATTTTTTTTAAGATAAAGCTTATTCTTCCCCAGCGGAGTCGCCACTGTAACGAATGTTGAGTTCCAATTTTCCCGAAAGATTGGTTGTTTTTCTTTTCTTTTGAAAATCAATCAAAAAAACACGGAGTCGCCACGCCATTTTTATTTTAAGGGCCAAAACTTTGAAAAATGCCCGAGATTATAGATTTGGGTTCGGAGGTCACGTTACACGCCGGGAAGAACGTTAGTGTTCACCCGGAATGCCTCGTAAAACGAGTCTTCCAAGCTTAAAAACCATTTGTGTGTGTGAGTGTGTGTGTTTTGGCCAAAATGAGTTGAAACTGAAAAGTAAAAATTGGGAACTCTTTATTAGACTTTGAACAAGTCCCATGATTTTTGATATGATTTTTGGTATGATTTTTGGGTTGAGTTTTGGTACTCAAAAGATTTTTTGAAGTTGAAAAACATTTCTGCCAGAATGAAAAAGACAGTGGACACTTTATTTTAAAATGGGTTTAAGGGCTTAAAAATCTCAGAATATGGGGAAAGTACGAGAATGAAAGTTGTTCAAAACACCTTAAATAAGGTTTATGTAAAAGAACTTTCCCATTTGGAGATTATTTGGTGGACCAAAACCTTCTGGAAATCTCAGATATGAAATCTGGACTTCCAGAGACAGAGGAACTGACCTTTAAAATAAAATTTGAAAAAGGGAGGTTTACTCACGAAAAAAATAAAGTAAAAATATTTCTGGAAAGCTCTGGATGTTGGATACAAAAAGTATTTTGTAGTCAACACCAAATTCCAAGTTTCTGTATGTCCAAAAAATTATACCATGGACAGAGGTCTTAGAGAAAGGCTACTGAACAGCAACTTCCTCATGAAACATGATTTTAAAAGGGGTTTGGCATCCATGCTTGTCCCCATCTCCTTAGGCTTTGATTAGTAGTCACTAGACATTTTAGTGGTGATCTACTAGATCAAGCCATCCTTAGGGTACATTAGGACTTAAGCATTTCATTTGCTTGGGAAGGGGAATTTTATCCTTTGAAATCAAGATTTGATGTATGAAAATGATTTTTAGGGTTTTGAAAACATGTTTGCAAGTAAGTAGAAACACTTTGAAAGTAATGTTGATCCTTGTAGAGGATCATCCATGGAGATGAACTTCCATGGTGATCCTCTTGGATCTAAAGCAAGAAGATGAACAAACTACATTTTGGAGTTTGAAAATGTATGCATGGATGAGAGAATTTTAGGGTGAGGAGAAAGAGGTTATACCTATCTTCTTTGTGTTTTGTGTTTGAATGGATTCAAGGCTTGAGTGTGTTTAGGGTTTGAATGTGTTTAGGATTTGTGGTTAGAGTTGGTTAAAGAGAAAACAAGTAGATAACAATGAAGTCCTCTATGTTTTTTCTCTAATCCTCCTCCTAAGGGGTGATTTGAGCTTGGGTTAGTGTATGTATGAGAATGATTTGAGAGTGTTTTGAGTGAGTGGGATTTGGGAAAGATTCAAGAGAAAATGGTGGCAATTCAAGTGAATTCCCACTGTTTTCTCCCTATTTTTCGCCAAGGTGCAGTTGTAAAATGTGTTCTTCCTGCTCATTTCTGTGACTGAAGGCCTCAATTTATAGGCACTCTGAAAAATCAAACCTATCCGCGCGGATGACTCTGTAAGCGTGCACTGTTCATTAAATGATGTTCCAGGCTTTGGACAGGAAGAATAAAATTCAAATTAAGCAATCAGAAAATGTTTCAGCCACTTCTATTTCGGGTTTTTGACCTTTCTTTTGCTTTTTTGATTCTTTTCCATGGTTTATCTTTAAATGGAAATCCCAAATCTACCCTCACTTTGTTAGGAATGTTAGGAATTGTTAGAAATGTTAGAAATGTTAGAACTTTCGTTAATTTTCTAACGAAAATACTAACAACTCAAATTGGAGCACTTACACTACCAGCAATGCGATGATGAGGGGGATGTTGGCCAGGAGGAAGATTTTCTCTGTTCCCCCAACTAACACGCCTATCAACATGACTTTCCCCTGCAAGGAAATTTCCAGTACTTGTAGGTCTCATGAATTCAGCCAGGGAGTGCTCAGGATCCAATTGTAATAAGGTATTTTGTGTTTCATAAATGCGTTGTAGATTTTCCATTTGTTGATGCAAGAGAGTTCTGCGGTCAATCTGTTGGGAGGAAGCTCCGGTGCCCCCTTGGGCAGCATTCCTCCACGTCAGGATCTGCCAGCAGGTCTTCCTCGATGCCGAAGACGAGGAAGGTTTGGCAGTGTTCCCTCGGTTACTGGTTGTCCCCTAGAACGCAGATTCATTCCTAGGGGTGGCAGCCCATCAATTAATGGTGGAGGAGGTGGTAGTTCCCCATTAGCAACAGGAAAAGCACTCCTAGTGTTACCATGAGTCTCATCCATCATAATATTATCTGGATTAGGAGTAATACTAGCAGTATGTCTGTCTTTCATTAGGATTATGAGAATGGAGCAGATTTTTTCAAGCTATTCAATGGATGATACGAATCCTTTTCCGGCAATGAAACCAAACTGATGATGCCAAAAACATTCGAATCGGCCCAAATCCAGCGGCATATTGTATCCTAGATGATTGAATAGCCTGAAAAATAATAATAAACACGTAAACTAAGTCGGGCTTCACCGGAGAAGGCCATCCGGCGTGAAAGTAAGTATTTATCTTTAGAGAGAAATCAATTAATAAGAGTTTATTATCAAAAGATGTGTTACCAAAATATGTGAATTATGACTTGTATTTATAGGTATAGGATTGTAGAGTCCATCTTTGATTTAGGAAGTTGTGTGTGAGGAGGTTATAATTCTGTTGGTATTATAACTTTCCACAATCCTTGTTTAAGTAGAATTAGGTAATATCATTCTGCACGTGTGCATAGGAGGCACGCTCCTCGGCCTGTGATGCTTGGTCGGCCTAAGTTGGCGCTGAGAAAGAGAGAAGCAAGGATAGGGAAGCCCATTTTCTTGTCCTAAATGGTGACCGAGGAAGGTCTCATCGTCTTTTGTTAAAGCCCTCATTGGCTTTGATGGATGCCTTGCTCGGCATATGATAATGTGCCTTATCGGCATATACGAATTATGTGCATTAATTATTATTCGCTCATATATTTATAGGTCGAAATAGTGGGAATGACGAGTAGGTACGACGAACAAAGGTAGGCAGGGCCCACTACATTTGTCGTAATTGAGACTTATATGTATTATACTTTGGGCCCAATTCATTGGGCCTTGTCCGATTATTACCCATGTTCGTATTTCGTTTTATACCGTTTACAACTGTATAGAAAACTAAACTTTTGAAGGGTAATGGATTCGAACGGATAACATTCGGTTATTATTAGTTAAGTAAATCAACGACTTGACGAGGATAACTATCGTTTAATTAAATATACATACGAGGATAACTATCGTTTAA
Source organism: Adenophora triphylla var. japonica (assembly GCA_022495995.1). Classification (NCBI taxonomy): domain Eukaryota; kingdom Viridiplantae; phylum Streptophyta; class Magnoliopsida; order Asterales; family Campanulaceae; genus Adenophora; species Adenophora triphylla. The sequence continues at coordinate 9,551 of JAFEMH010000384.1, forward strand.
TTAAATATACGTACGAGGATATCAAAAATGAGCCCTTATCGAGTGTAGGCCTCGGGCATTCGCCCATGTTGACTCCCCTTGAGTCGGGCCTGCTTTGTAGTTACTTTTTTTAAGTGTATAAAGTGTTAATCCTTGTTTAACTTAACAATTAAGAAAATGACTTAACAATCTTTGAAAGTGTTATACTGTTATGTAGGAAGAGAAGATTGTAAATTGGAAATCGGAGTTAGCACAAAATTCATTTTGGGGCAATTATCAATTGGTCCCTGATCCTAATGAAATTAATCAACTAGAACATGAAATATGAGAATCGACCAACAGGTCCCTTCCTTACATATGGACACGCGTGTCCATTGTAAAGATCAGAAACAACAATTATGCCACCGATTAAAAGACACTTATGCCACTCGGTTGAAATTACACGTGTCCACATACGTGTATTTGAAAATAAAATCAAAAAAGTAATATGTCATTTACGAAACCTTTCATTTCAACTTTGGCGCTCTCTCTCTCTCTCTTCTCCTTTCTCTCTCTAGAACCACCATTGAAGGTCCTTAACTCGTCGTCTTCTCTTCTTCAAATACATCGTAAAATCAAAGGTAATGCTCACAAAACCCTTTAATCTGAAGTTCATTGTTGTTCCGAACGAAATTTTACCAAATTTTAGGTGAAATTTTTTCTTCTATTTATTTTGAAAATTTTGGAATGAACTTGAAATTTTGAAATTAAGTTCATAGTTGTTTTTGTCATCTGTTGGCTCTGTGTTTTTTATTTTTGATGACATTATTTTGCTTTTTTTTTTATTTTATTTCTGCATGAAAATGCTTCTAATTTTGTTAAGTTCATAGTTTTTTGTTATGTTTAGTGTTGTTTTTGTCAGCTGTTGGCAATGTGTTTTTTTACTTTTGATGACATTTTTTTGCTTTTTTTTTAATATCAGTATGAAAATGCTTTCAAATTTGTTAAGTTTACAGTTGTATTTGTTATGTTCACTGTTGTTTTTGTCATATGTTGACTTAAATGAGATTATGTAGCTAATTGATAAATTTTGCGTACATTTAGTACCTTCAAATTTGTTAAGTTTACAGTTGTATTTGTTACGTTCACTGTTGTTTTTGTCATATGTTGGCTTTAATGAGATTATGTAGCTAATTGATAAATTTTGCATTCATTTAGTACCTTCAAATTTGTTAAGTTTACAGTTGTTTTTGTTATGTTCACTGTTGTTTTTATCATATGTTGGCATTTAATGAGATTATGTAGCTAATCGATAAATTTTGCATCCAATCAGTGCCTTCAAATTTGTTAAGTTTACTGTTATTTTTGTTATGTTCACTGTTATTTTTATCATATGTTGGCATTTAATGAGATTATGTAGCTAATTGATAAATTTTGCTTGCAATTAGTGCCTTCAAATTTATTAAGTTTACATTTATTTTTGTTATGTTCACTGTTGTTTTTGTCATACGTTGGCATTTAATGAGATTATGTAGCTATTTGTTAAATTTTGCATGCAATTAGTGCCTTAAAATTTGTTAAGTTTACAGTTGTTTTACTTATGTTCACTGTTGTTTTTGTCAGCTGTTGGCATTTAATGAGATTATATAGCTAATTGATAAATTTTGCATGCATTTAATGCCTTCAAATTTGTTAATTTTACAGTTGTATTTGTTATGTTTAATGTTGTTTTTGTCATATGTTGGCTTTAATGAGATTATGTAGCTAATTGATAAATTTTGCGTGCATTTAGTACCTTCAAATTTGTTATGTTTATAGTTGTATTTGTTATGTTCACTGTTGTTTTTGTCATTTGTTGGCTTTAATGAGATTATGTAGCTAATTGAAAATTTTTACATTCATTTAGTACCTTCAAATTTGTTAAGCTTACAGTAATTTTTGTTATGTTCACTGTTGTTTTTGTCATATGTTGACATTTAATGAGATTATGAAGCTAATTGAAAAATTCTGCATTCAATTAGTGCCTTCAAATTTGTTAAGTTTGCAGTTTTTTTTGTTATGTTCACTATTGTTTTTGTCATATGTTGACATTTAATGAGATTATGTAGCTATTTGTTAAATTTTGCATGCAATTAGTGCCTTCAAATTTGTTAAGTTTACAGTTGTTTTACTTATGTTCACTGTTATTTTTGTCAGCTGTTAGCATTTAAGGAGGTTATGTAGCTAATTGATAAATTTTACATGCATTTAGTGCCTTCAAATTTGTTAAGTTCATAATTGTTTTTCTTATGTTCACTGTTGTTAAGTTAACTTATGTTTTTTTTTCTTCTGAATTTGTTTTTATAGATGATGAGAATTAAACATCCTTGCAAGAAGATAGTAGACAAAGATGCTATCAAGAAGAGATTACAAAAAAAAAGATAAAAAAAATTAAGAAGAACAAGAACAAAGAGGAGAAACAAACCATTACTTTTAGATCAAATGTAGAAGCTACAACAAAGCTTCTACAGTCTTTTGAGTTGAAATAAAAACAGTTGAAAATGTTTAAAAAATCACCATTTTTCAACATCTTCAATGCATTGATTAACAACAAGAATATCTACCTGTAGCGATGCGCAGGAAAAAACTCAATTTTCTCGAACTATTTGTTTTTTGTTTTTAGAGTCGCCACCTATATTATTGATTGGAAACATAGAAAAATCATTTTTTGAAAGATTTTGGGTTCGGGGCTTAAGTTATGGAATGGGAAGGTCAAGGAGCACCAATTTCACCCAATCCAAAGATCGGTCTTGCTAAAGGGGGGTTTTCAAAGAAAAAGACATTTTAAATAAACAAGTAAAAATAGTTCGGGAAAACTGAGTTTTTTCCCGCGCATCGCTACAGTTTGGCGACTCCGCTGGGGACTTATAAATTTAAAGTGGCTTAGACTTGCGTTAATAAGAGGGGTTTTCAAAAAAAATCGTTTTTTTTTTTTATTTAGTTCAGGCTAGTCTCGCACGAGACAACTCTTTGTCTCGCGCGAGACAAAGCTTCGGTGATTTGTTTGTTCTCTGATTTTCCTTGTTCGTCTCGAGATTCGAGATTTGAGTCGAACACGCAAGGGGATCCTAGATTACATTATCTGCAGAGTTCTTCCATCTTGAGGCCTTCCTTAAGATGTAGACTCGAAACCGTGTTTTGTTTAAATAATTGATTATTATTTATAACTGCGTGTGATTATTTTTTTTTAATTAAAGTCCGGTCCATTGGGAATTCGGGAGTTGTAATTTAAATTTATTTATTTCTCTCTCTCTCTCCTTTATGTGGAACTGCGACTGCCTGAGTCTTTCTGAATTGGGAGAAACGTAGGTAACCACTTGGTGCGGCCATTATCTGTTTTTCTTTTATTTTTCAAAAAAAAATCTCTATTTTATATGTCACCTAGATTGACTCTCACACACGCGCACTCATGTTATATCTGTCATTGCACTACATACCCAGATTAATTCGGGACCCACACTAAGGACGGATGACGGTAACCATCTAGTCGCCGGTCTCTCTGAAGTTAGATCGAAGTTAGATCATCCCACTTCGCGTATTCAATCCACCTAGATTGTCATATCGCGAGGAGCCTAGCCTTCCAGCCCTACATCGCCACATATCATGTAGTATCCTTTCTAGGATCACTCCGTGACCGATCGGTTTGTAACTCGGTGATCTTTCTTGTTTTTGACCAAAATAAAGCCATGTAAAATTGACCATAAAGAAGGACTCAGAAAAGTCCCTTCGGCAAAAGAAAAGTCCCTTCGGAATGACCCTTTCGGAAGTTGTCCCTTCAAAGAAAAAAAATCCTTCAAAAATCTTACATGGCTTTATTTTACAAAAGTCGGACTGATTACTTAGTCATTATGTTTGGATAAAGACCTTAGAAACCCCTCAAAACGGATTTTCCATTCCAACCAAAAATTAGGGTTAACAAAAATCGACTTTCCGTGTGGTTGTCTCGCACGAGACTTCCTGTCCCGCGCGGGCAACGTCTCTATTTGCTGTGCTGAGCCTGAACCCTTTAGACCTTCTTCCGATTCGTTGGGGCTAGATTTGATCCTGATTCAATCTCTGCATCTCTCTGTCAGTTTTCCGAAGTTACTCAACCTCAAGACTCCCAACACAATGTCTACGAAAAAGTACTTCATCACCAAGAAGGACCTTGAAGAGGAAGATTTGCGGGAAATGATCAAGTCTCTTGTCGTTGAAATGGAGCATGTGGAAGGTTGGAAGGAAGCTTTTGATATGCCTACCACCCGTATTGCTAGGGATTTCCGGAGGATGGAAAGTGACTCCGACAGTGGGCGATCATCCGTTCAAGAAGAGCTAAGTGACATCAAAGCTCAACTTGACAAGGCCTTACGAAAAATTGAAGACAACGATGCGTGGCATAACTTGGAAGAGTCCATCCAAGCTAACAAAACAAGCATGCTGATTGATGAGCTCGAGGAGGTCAAAGGCGAACTCGAGACCATGACTCAGAAGTGTAATGCCCTCGAAACCCATATTGAAGACGACATCGATGAGAAGGTCAAGTATTGCCTCAATACCCTTTACCGTGATCTCAAAGAGCAAATGGAGGAAGAATACCGCTCCCGACACAACACCTTTGTGCAACATTATGAGAACCATATCCGAGACCTCCATAATCAAATGGCTAAGCGAAGGAAGGGGAGGACTTACACTGACATCGAAAGGATCTCTCTCGGTCATCTTTTCAGAAGCCTTCACAAGGATGGGAGGCTGAAGCCAATGGAGGGCTATCTGCCTAAAAGGGAAGGTCGAGCTCCACACCTTTACTGCTACTACTATCAGTGCCATGGCCACCATACCGATGATTGCTCGAACCTGAAGAATGCAGTCCAAGACTTAATTGACAACGACATCATCAAAGTTGCTGCTAGCGGAGGCATAAGTTGGAAAAGTTGGAGCAATGAGAGCTTTTTTCCTCTTTTCAGTCATTTACTTTATTTGCAAGAAAAACAGTTAGTAGTCTAGTTTTAGTTTGGGTACTACTTGCCTAAAATCCTCATTTGTGGGCAAGAGTACTAAATTTCTTTTCAATAATAGTTTAGTCAGTATCTTTTATTTTCAACATAGCACTTCTGATTACTTGTTCAGTGGCTTTGAGATTGAGAAAGACAGTACTGTAAATGTCATCGAGACTTGCAACGAAAATGACTACTCCAAGGCACTTTGGTTTTCCAGAAACCTTCCTGTTTAGAGAATGATGCAAGCAAAAGGGTACTTTCCTGGCTTAGGACTTGGCAAACACTTGCAAGGGGTAATAGAGCCACCTCCTGTTCCCCCACCGCACACAAAACATGGCCTAGGATATATCATTTCCATCCACGATGAAAGTGATGAAGAAGAGTGCGACTTCACTCAGATCAAGTGGGAAGGGACTGCCCACAGAAGTAGCAATAACCCAAAGACTAAGGCAAGCGTCATCCGGACTTCGAAATCTTCAACGACTGCGACGCCTCTTCAGACGAAACAGAACCCGTTCCACTAATCCTTAAATATTTGTGGGGCATGAAAGCCGAAGTGACTAGCTAATGGGACTTTGTGCTAAGAGAAGACATGCTGCGACAATTTGAGAACCTGTGCCGGCTAGAAGACAGCCAGTTCCATGCAATATCCAAGGGGGACGCTCCAACTATTGATTATACGAGGCTAATCCAGAAATGTGATGAGCCAATTCTAAACTAGCACGTCACTGGGGGACCAGTTGTTGATGAAGACTTCATGATCAAAGAGCTTGGTTGTACTCCCCATCCCCGCAGGAAGATAGGCCCTATAGCTTTCACTTTAGAGTCAGGCTCTGCCTCTGATGAACTCACTCAAGAGGAAATTGAGGCGGTGGCCGATCATGTATTCCCCTACTTCCTTAATGAAAACTTTGATCTTTCCGAGTACCCTAAGATTGCTAACATCGTGAATGATGAATTAACTAATAGTAATGAATATAACGAACAAGTTAATAATAAATCATATGATGAGATAGATCAAGAAAATGAACAAATTTTAAAAGAATTAGCAAAGCAAGTAGGTCGTTGTGGAAAGAATGGCCCTGCTGACAATGAGGAAATGCAAACGGTTAACCTTGGGACAGCAGAAGACCCCAGAGAAACCAAGATCGGCAGCTTCTTCAAGGGGGAAGACAGAGAAACCTTAACGCAGCTCCTCAGAGAATATGTCGACATTTTCACTTGGTCCTATTAAGATATGCCAGGGTAAATCAGTCGATCGTAGAGCACAAGATACCGTTGCTACCTAACGCCAAACCAGTCAAACAGAAACTACGCAGAATTAAGCCTGAATGGTCAATGCAAGTAAAAGAAGAGATCATGAAACTCCTGAACGTCGGGTTTATCAAGGTGATCGAATATCCGGAATGGCTAGCCAACACAGTGCAAGTGGCCAAATCAAATGGTAAAATACGAGTATATGTCAACTTCAGAGACTTGAACAAGGCATCCCCTAAAGATGACTTTTCGCTACCAAACATAGACATGTTAGTCGATGCTACCGCGACTTACGAAGTCCGCTCATTCGTGGATGGTTTTGCAGGGTATAATCAAATTCTCATGGCAGAGGAAGACCAACACAAAACAGCATTCACCACACCTTGGGGGACGTTCTGGTATACGGTCATGACGTTTGGTCTGAAGAACGTTGGGGCTACTTACCAGAGGGCAGTCACGACACTCTTCCATGACATGATCCACAAAGAAATAGAGGTATACGTTGACGACATGATTATCCACTCCAAGGGAACAGATGGTCAGCACTTCAGAGATCTCAGGAAATTCTTCAATCGACTAAGACAACACAAGATTAGACTAAACCCTGCAAAATGCTCATTTGGGGTGGTCAAAGGAAAAGTTCTGGGATACATGGTCACCGAACGTGGCATAGAAGCAGACCTCGCCAAGATAAAGGACATCATAGACATGCCTCCGCCTAGAATACAGTAAGAAGTGAAGGGATTCATGGGCAGACTCCAATACATCAGTCGATTCATCAATCAACTGACTGCAATGTGCGATACTATCTTTAAACTACTTAAGAAGAACGCACCACAAGAATGAACCGAGGAATACCAAGAGGCATTCGAGGAAGTTAAGCACTACTCTACTTCCCCACCCATCCTGGTTCCACCGCACAAGGAGAAACCCTTGAAACTCTACCTCACGGTTACTAACAATGCACTAGGGGCTATGCTTACTCAAGAATAGCCAGCTTCGCACATAGAAAATGCAATATACTTTGTCAGCCGTCGATTCCAAGGCAGTGAAGTCAACTACTCTCCGCTCGACAAGTCTTGTGCTGCTCTTGTCTGGGTAACACAGAGACTAAAACACTACATGGAAGCCTTCCCAGTTCGTCTCATCGCACGAATGGATCCTCTAAAATACATCCTAGACAAATCAGATTTGTCTTCGCGCCTAGCCAAGTGGTATTTCATGCTTGCGGGGTATGATATCACTTACGTCACTCAGAAATTCGTCATGGGCAGTGTATTCGTAGATCAGTTAGCCGAATTTCCTTGCGACGAAGTGAAGGGGGAAGGCCTGTGATTCCCTGATGAGGACATCATGAGTATAGAGGACGAAAATAAGTGGTAATTATTTTTCGATGGCACAGCGAATAAGAAAGGTTATGGCATCGGAATGCTATTGGTAGATCCCGACGACATCTATACTCTGCTAGCAATACGTCTCGACTTTAACGCCACTAATAACACTGCCGAATACGAAGCTTGCATAGCAGGACTCGAAGCAGCCTTAGAACGTAACGTAACCAAACTCGAAGTATTTGGGGACTCCCAGTTGATCATCAATCAGACACTGAAAAAAGTGGAGGATCTAAGATCCGACCCTTCAAAGATACAATGCCCACCTCCAAGAGTTGGTGCAACAATTCCAAGATGTCTGATTTCACTACCTCCCTAGAGACAAAAATCGATTTGCAGATGCATTGGCTACACTTGCTTCCTTAGTCGAAATCCCTGCAGGAAAGGCAGTAAAACCCTTCAAAGTAACTCGGCGAGTAACTCCTGCCTACTGCGCCGTCATAGACCTCCATGACTGCAAAGACAAGTGGTTATCCGAATGCACCACCATTGAAGACTCCGAAAAGAAACCATGGTACTATGACCTTTGGCATTTCATCCTAGATGGAACCATTCCCCTAAGGCCGACAAGAAAACTCAAGTTGCCCTTAAAAGACTGGCAGCTAATTACGTCATCATTGTTGGCCGTCTATTAAAAAAATACTCCCATAGGAACCTCCTTTGCACCATCGAAGAAGAGGCCCAAGAAATAATGGACCATGTTCATCAGGGGTGTGCGGAACCCATATGAGCGGAAACATGCTCGCCAAAAAAAAATCATCAGACGAGGGTACTTTTGGCTAACCGTGGAAGCCGATTGCACCAACATGGTCAAGAAATGCCATAAGTGTCAGATATACGCCAACCTTCAGCATGCACCACCTTCCTTGCTATAATCAATGACGTCCCCTTGGCCGTTCTCAACATGGGGCATAGACGTGATTGGAAAGGTTACACCTGCAGGAACCAACTGGCACTGTTTCGTTCTAGTAGCCATTGACTATTTCACTAAATGGATTGAGGCCGCCTCCTACAAAATCTTGAATGCCAGAAAGGTATCAGAATTTATCAAGCACAACATCATTTGCCAATACGGGATTCCGCAAGAGATGATATTCGATAACGGCTCTCACTTTGAGAAAGAATCCGATCGTCTCTTGACAGAGTACAAAATCGTAAGGCACAAGTCTTCTCCCTACAGGCCTTAGACGAATGGAGCAGTTGAAGCCGCAAATAAAACGATTGAAACCGTCATCAAGAAAATGGCAGTCACTGGGAAAGATTGGCCCGACAAGCTACCCTTCGCACTTTGGGGATATCGCACTTCAGTCTGCACAGCTACAGGTGAAACCCCATATGCCCTTGCATACGGAATGGAAGCCGTCCTACCAATAAAGTTGGAAATACCATCACTTAGGGTTCTCCTAGAAAACCAAGTGAACGAAGTTGATTGGTTAGAAAACAGATACGAAGACCTAGCCCTGCTAGACGAAAGAAGGATGGAAGCAGTTGAGCACACTCAAGCTTACCAGAGGAGAATGGCAAGAGCTTTCAAAAAAAAGGTCAAGACAAGGAACATAAGGGTCGGCGACCTGGTTCTCCGCGAGCACCGTCCTGGACCTTTCAACCCTCTAGGCAAGTGGGGACCGAGATGGATAGGACCCTACATCGTAAAGAAGATATTCTCTGGGGCCCCCTTCAGCTGGTGGACTTAGATGGAGATCAACTACTGAAGTCGGTCAACATGGACAAGCTCAAGAAGTACTTCGCATGACTTGGCCTCTTAAAAAGATAAAAATCGCTCGCTAGGTTGAAAATCACAAAAGGGACGGCCTAGGCAAAAATTAGAGCTTGCACAAGAAAAGAAGCCCACTAGATTGAAAACCTGAAAAGGAGGTCTAGGAAAAATCAAGGGTGTGTATTAAAAAAAAGGGCCTTGTCTCGCGGGAGACTACCCTTCGGTCTGAAATCGATTTTTTGTCTTTTTCTCTCAAAAATGAACTACGTTAGACCTGAGCCTCTTATTTAATTGATGTAAAAGAGGAACGTAGGCAGCCTTCGGGTTCAGTTTAATCAAAAAAATCAAATCAAATCTTGTCCTTATATTGATCGAATGCATTTTATTAATGGCAAAAGGGAAATCCTAACGAGAACGACTAATTTGCTAAGCTAACAATCTTGAAAAAAAAATATACTAATAAATAAAACTATTGATCTATCAAAGCAATCTCTTGGTACTCTCTAGGATCTAGCCTTTCATTGACTTGGTAGGCCGACGGACATGATCGCCCCCGTCATCTCGATCTCTCTTGCGGTTTGGACCCTTCGAAGCAGAACGTCCTTCAAGGCGAGTGAAAACATATTCTGAAAGCCTCTTAAAGGCATGGGGCTTATCCAAAGCTTGCATCTTTCCGGGAAGACCCCTACCTCGTCTCTCATACCAATCCCCATCAAGAAAATCTTGGGTTGGATCAGTCCGTACATTAGCAGGATCAGACTGAGCCTCCCTCATTCTCAAAATACTGCTCGTCATGAAGGAATCTCCTAGCAGTGAAAGCTGCAGATCATCAATCTTCTCCGCACTTGAGTGGCCGGTATGAAGGAACCAATCCAAGTACTTGTCAGAAAAGAAGACACTTGCATCAAATGTTTGAAGGTTCGACCAACGATCTCGATTAGTTTCTTCACCCCATGCTTGAGCTAGCACCTTCGCAAACTCCAAACTAATATAGGACACTTCACGAGAGGCTCCTTTGAAAATGTAAGTGTCCTGCTGTTGGCCAAACTGATGGAGCACCCGCTTGGGGAAATAGAAAGAGGAATCTCATAGGCCCGGAAGAACAACCCTGTCAAAACCCTTGGTATTGGCAACATACTTATTCAACCTCCAAATAGGTGGACACCAAGCAATATCTGCAGTAGTGTCCTTTGCAATCAACTTAGCCCACTCATCTACCGAAAGATCCTTGATCAGCAACTTCCTCATATGATACATAAAGGGAGAATAATCCAACGGAGGAGCTACCAACTTGAGATGTTCCCTAAGCCAAATAGTCAACAAAAGAGGACTCCCTTGAGTCATGGAACCGGTCTTATGCAGCTCATCAAGACCATGAAGGGTCTCACCAAGTATTAACGGAATGATGTTCCTAGAACGTTTCCTAGCCTGCATAACGATTTCCACCAATTGGGAGTCAACCAAGCCACCCCAGCATGTGAACAAAACATCTCGAAAAAGAGAAAGATCCAAGAAATTCTGTTTGAAAATATGGAAGGTCTCATCATCCGAATTCCCACTGAAGCGTTCAGGAAAAGAAGAGGAATCTACCCATCTGCGGTGAACCAACTCATAGCAAGTGTGTCAAGGGGGATCCCTAACAATTCGTTCAAAGCTTCTGAATGATTCATATCGAACTTAGGAACATCAATCTCACCGGTTAAAGGCATATCCAAGATAATGGCAAATTCCTCAACAGTAGGCACCATATCATTAAGAGAGAAATTAAAGAGATGGACAGAGGGATCCCAAAATCGAGCAGCGCCCTGCAGAAGATTCCAATTCGATTGGAGGTTCTTCAAAGTGAAAAGGATTCTGAATTCGAATTCTGCAATAAAATTATTGCGAGATCGATTATGAAACGATCTCACAAAATTCCTTGATGCTTGAATGCTTCGATTACACCGGGCGACAGAGAAAAATCATCGACAATCATGGACGTTGGAACGATCTCCTTGGAAGCCATGGATCACAGGGTTGGAGAAGAAGACAAGAATTCGGCCCTAACAAGATATCTCTATAGTTTGAGAGGCTGGAATAAGTCATCTGGCTGGAATACAGGATGTTTATATAAGGGGAAAATTGACAAAATCATGTTCAAAGAAGAAAAGAACTCTTCCTGAGTAGCGTGTCTCGCGTGAGACACCTTGTCCCGCGCGATACAACCATTCGGAAAAATCAGCAGCCCTCCTATAAATGAATGATCTAGCCCCGACTTGACGAAGCAAGTCTCGATACCTGCAAATACAGTTCCTAATATGTAGTGCAGATATCAAAACCAGGCTCAAAACCTTGACCTAAATGGTCATTTCATTCCACCACGGAAGTCGAGAAAGTTAAAAAATTAACTAGACCTAGGATTAGGAATTAAGAAAATTTTGTTGGTGTGCTACCTACTTTCTAAAAGGTACAAGAAAAAAATTGTTTGGGCCGACCCGGCCAATATTTACAAGTTCTCAAGAAATGAATGGGAGATAAAAGGGGATCATGCCATCAAGTTTCCCGAGCTGCCAGCACCTCCATCATCATCATCACCACCGCCGGGGCTACCGTCCCTCCTTGATCGCTTGGCTCCACAAGAGGGGTCACTACAGAGGCTATCGTCGACGCCGGCGAAGCCGCCTTGTGAAACAGCCTCTCGGGTAGATCTGACACCATAACCATCAAACCAGCCATTATGCTAGCACTACGGTCATAATCCTCCGTAGATAAGACAACCTGGTAACAAAAGGAAGATTCTCAGAAGAATTCGGACATATACACTTATTTGGACGAATACGGGAAATAGTATAAGCAGAGATATACCGAAGATGCATGGGGAGGGTGACGATAACCCTCGGGAATTCGGTCCAGGATTGCGATATGACCCACCATCTGCATATCTCCCATCATATACGTGAAGCTTGGAGTACCATAATCCGGCACAAGCGGCAATGGACCCGTATACTGTGATGAAGAGCTTGGGGCTGATGAGCCTGAGGCGGAAGCGGAAGTATAAGCTCGAGCACGTGACCGCCTGCCGCCTACCACAAGGGGACCCATCAAGCTAGGCAAGAACTCCTCATAGGAAGCCCCTTGGACCATACAATTCGTCGCCTCATAGCCATTCACAAAATTGGCATAATCCCTGTCAGGGATAAAATGGGTAGGGTGCATCTCCCTGGGCGAATCCTCCGGTACTCTCCGTGGAAGTGAACCCTGGCCATGCTGAGGGAAGACTCTCTCACCTAGATACATGGTATCCCCCTCCAGCGATACCAAGATCCTTTGCACATCGGTGATGTCCCACACACGGTGAACCTCTCGCTCCAATAAGGCCCACGGGTACAGGCCCAGCCGCTCAAACTCAAAGCTATCCAGCAAGGCTCGCGCCTCCTAAATGGTCAGGGTCCAGTCCTCCCCCGCCTCCTCGTCCACGGTCAGATAGGAGTGGATCCACCTCCTGATATTCAGAAAATTAGGATCACGATCATCTAGCTCAAACTTGTACAACGAAAAGATGGCATACCCCCATATATGTACAAGAAAACAGAGCAGATTCAGTATAAAGCGCAGGTAAAATGTACAGATAAACGACAAGGAAAGATAGAAAACATACCTCCCAAGTATAGGAATACCCTGACATGGTATCCCTGGTATGCCTGCATGCCTCATCCATGGCATGATAGCAGAAAGCTAGCCCAGCTGAGCCCCAGTCATAGGTCCTCACCAGGTCCAGATCCTTCAGCAGCCCTAAGAGAGCGAGGCGAGCCATGGAGGAATGGTTAGCAAAGATGGTCTCTGATAAGATATACCATAGAGAACCCCTCACAAACCGATCCGTCTCAGCATTAGGCTTATCAACATAGGCCAACAGTTGACCGTGAAGAGGCGACAACTCAGTAGCAAATCCCTTAACCTTGTTAGGGGCAAAGTCAATCAACCGTCGCCACTCATCTGGATTCGCAGGTTTGAAGCCCTCGGTCTTTGGAAAAGCAATGCCGGTGAACTCCAACCCGGTAATAGAAAGAAAATTAATAGGGGTCATCGTAGCTTCACCGAAGCGAAGGTGGACCATGTGGGTAGTGTCCCACCACCTCTCCCTAATAGCTTGAAGGACTTGAGGAGTCCGCCTCATCCCTCGGATGTTATCAACAAAAGTATAGAGCCATGTCTGCGCCACACGAGCTCGGACCCCGTTCAAATCCTTGACTTTATCCCACAAAGCCTTGGCAAATTTTACACTCCCACGGCAGTTCTTAGTCGCCCTATATGGCTGCAAAACAGAGAAAAGACAAGGGAGCAATGTCAGATCATCCCTAGCAAAAACTTCAAGGAAGTAAGAGAAAATTTTCATTAAGGCATTTCATCAAACACTTGGCGTGCACACTAGAAAGCCATGTTCAAAAATGCATTTGGCTACTCAAATCAATCCGTCCTACAAGCCAAGACATGTAAGGAACTCATATGCACGCCAATACAACAACAACATCCAACAAAATCAACGAGAATCAAAACATGCAACAATAGAACCAAGTTCTAGAAAAATGACCAAATGGATGAATTTGGGGATTTCAAGCAATGGGTTTGATGCAATGCAAAGCATGAAACGAGATAAATAAAGACATTCTTACCAAACCCTCGCGGATAGCATGGGAGATATGCGAAGGCCGGTCGAACGTGAGGTCGTCCCGGGAATAATCCTTCCCAAGCAAATGACTCCCAAAAGTCGGATTTTTTCTTTCTTGAGCCATGGATGATGGAAGAAGGAGAGATTGAGAGATTGATTGAAGAGAGAAATCAACGAACAACACGCAAGAAATCACAGAGAAAATGACTTTGGTTCAGACTTGAAGAGAAAAGTTTGAAATGGGTGTTTTGAAATAAACATACAGCTGTTGTTATATGGCTCAACAGTGCTTGTCCCGCGCGATACAGGCTGTCCCACGTGAGACAAACCCCCTGGAAAAGTACAAAATTGTCCTCGACAATAAGCGTCTGCGCAACGTCAAAATTAAAAATTTTGACACATTTACCCTTGTAAGTGATACCCTAGCAAGGAAACATGGAAAAATCGGTACCGCAAGTCACGGAACGAGCCGAACGTGGCATGCGCATAATCGTCCGATACGGCATCAAGTCGCTCGAAATGATTGATCCAGAGATCAAGTCATCCCACATAATTCGGAACCCAGATAGGCGAATTACCTCTTGGTTGGTCAAAGACAGTAAACTACTCCATCAAAAGCCCGATTCAGAGCCCAGACAGGTGAATCGTCAAATGAAAAGCCTAATTCAGAGCCCAGACTGGTGAATCGTCAAATCAAAAGCCTGATTCAGAGCCCAGACAGGTGAATCGTCAAAACAAAAAGCCCGATTCAGAGCCCAGACAGGTTTATCGTCAAATCAAAAAGCCCGATTCAATGCCCAGACAGGTGAATCATCATAAAAAACCCGATTCAGCGCCCCGACAGGTGAATCATCATCCCCACCAAAAGCCTGATTCGGAGCCCAGACAGGCGAATCATCACAAAACAAACAGGATGCAAAGGATCGGACAGTTAAACCTTTGTTTTCTAACATCTTTCCCCACAGGTTCGGAGCCAAGACAGGCAAATCCTCAGACAGACAAGTATATTCAGAATTGGGTCTTGATTTGATTCCTCAGTATGAATTTGCCTTTTCAAAATACCTAAAGCAGCCTTTTCGTGTTTTGGAGTCGAACAACGTTATGGTCTGATTCTCCAATAGAGATACGTAGGAAGCCGTGCGGTTCGACCATCCCGATGTCCAGAATGATGTCTTTTCTATCGACGGCATGACTTCTTCCATAAGACTTATCGCCGAGGGGCTCTCTAGACACCCCATTCTGAACCCATCGGAGAAGAGTAATACCACTCTAAGTCTCGCCTTGAGTCAAGAGTAGAAATCCACCATTTCGTCATGTTTCGTTACGTTTTGACTAACAACCGTTAGTTTGGACTAAACTGCATACGAGATAACGAGGCAAGGACATAATTGTCTAGAGCAGCCTTATCCCGCGCGAGACATGGCATGTCTCACACGAGACTAAGCTTCTGCAGGGCGTGCAGAAGCCAGTTTCATCGTCGATTTCAACCTCTTTCTTGATAAATCTTATCATCATTCGGTTCTCCAATAGCATTTGAGTTCTGGAACCTTCCTAGGGTGGTATCCCAATCCACCTTTACCTCTCCAACCTCCTATAAATACTTGATGATTTCTAGTATTTCAAACCCCCGAATCCCTGATCAAAAAATACCATACACACACATTTTGTGAGTTTTTCTCCCTGAAAGATTTCTGTAAAATCACCATAAATCACCTAAAGTTTGTTTATCAACCTTTTTGATCAACAAACATCGAAGTACGAATCAAGGATTGAGGCGAACTCTATCCGCATCAAGATTCAAATCTAGGATTGAGTCGAAACTCTGTCTGAATCTCTTCTCAAAAAAGGTAATCTTCATTCCTTTCTAATTGATTATTAGAGTGGTAAAGCATAGTGAACCTAGGATCGGCCTAGAGCCTCTCCAAATCATGGGGACGGTCCCGAAGGAAACGATCCTATATTCCGTTTAACCTCATTAAATGGATATTTTTACTTATTTATTTAAAATGTCTTTTTCTTTGAAAACCCCCCTTTAGCAAGACCGATCTTCGGATTGGGTGAAATGGGTGCTCCTTGACCTTCTCATTCCATAACTTAAGCCCCAAACCCAAAATATTTCAAAAATGGTTTTTCTATGTTTCCAATCAATAATATAGGTGGCGACTCTAAAAACAAAAAATAAATAGTTTGGGAAAACTGAGTTTTTTCCCGCGCATCGCTATACTACTACAGGAAGCCAAATCTAGTCAGTTTAGATTTGATCAGCTGCTATGATGAAGGAGACGATAAATTCAAGCTTGGGAATAAATTTGTTGGATTCACTCCAAATGACGTGAAAATTATAGTTGGGATAGTGTCAAGAACAACATATTTGGATATTTTATCAAAATCAAGAGGGAGTTTGGCCACATGTTCTCTAACAACACGAAGATTTTCAGATGTTAAAAGTAGAACAAAAACATCCAAGCTTACAGATGTAATCAGAGGAATAGGTAACAGCGAGGAAGATGATTGTTTGGAGGATTTTGTAAAGCTGATGACAGTTTATTCCATGGCAACATTATTTTTTGCTTCATCGGGTGACATTATACCACACTCATTTTTTCAATATGTGGATGATATTGAAAAAATAAAGAGCTATAATTGGGTAGGAGCGATTCATGAAAAGTTGATGAATTCGATCAGGAAAAATTTTAGGACTCCCCATCTAGTCTCTGGATGTGTCGCTGCACTATCTGTAAGTGTGTCTGTTTTCGTTTTGCTATTCACATAGCTATATTTATATAATATATCATATATTGAAAAACACTTTTATGTTATTTATTTGTGTTCTAGTATTGGTTCTATGAGCATACCAGAGGACTTCCAGATAGGAGGATTCTTCCTAGATTTATGAAGTGGGAATTGCCCTTAAAGCTTGACAATTTCAAGGCAAAGTATATTGATCGATTTGGTGGTAATGATGTAAGTTGTTTATATTACGGTTACAATTGTTGTTGTTAAGTTTACAGTTGTTTTCAGCATCATATTAAGTATACTTATATGATTTTTCTTTTTTGATAAATAGATTCTTGAGAAAGAATTGGTTTTAACCAATGATGAAAATCAAATGTTTACAAGTTGTGAATTGACTGAAGAAGATGATGTGAATAAGGAAGTGAGTAGAAATGAAGAAGGTCTATCAAATCAAACCATTCCATCTCAAGAGTCAGCAAGAACTGTGAGTGATTTAATTTTTTCATGACATTGCTTTTACAAAGTTTTTTACACAACTGTGCTCTTAAGTTCACAATTGTTTTAAGAATATTAAGTTTTAGAATCAATTCTAATCAGTGACTGTCTTTAATTTTCTTAAGTTCACAATTGTTTCCTTAAGTTCACAGTTGTTTCCTTAAGTTCATAGTTATTTTTATTAAGCTCACAAAAGTTTATGTTAAGTTCACAATTGTTTTATTAAGTTCATAGTTGTTTTTATTAAGTTCACAGTTGTTTATGTTAAGTTCACAGTTGTTTTCTTAAGAACTGTGAACTTAAATTAATGACACTAACAATACTTTAACTAATTTTAACCTTTTTTAAATAGGTTTTTTCAGAAGATGTGATTTTGACTGATGAAAAAGAAACAACTGAAAAAGAAGACGGTCAACCAAAGAAAACTGTTATTTCCCAAGACTCTGAAAACAATGTGAGTGATTGGAATTTTTTGCATACGTCTGACTTCACTGGACCCAAGGAAGCTAAAAAGAATCCAAATGAACCATCAAGCATGGAAAAAAGATACCAATGTGAGATCAATGATCTCAAAAGTGAAAAGAAAAAGCTGATTGCTAATAATGAGAGCTTCTAAGAAAATACAATGATTTGATAGCCACAAGTGATGTTGAGATTGAAAAGCTTCTAAGGGAATTGAAGGAAGCTAATATGAGAATTGAAGAATTAGAGAAATTGATGAAAGAAAACCAACCGAAAGAAGAGGAAAGAGAAAATGAAATCATTTGTTTAAAGATTGATTATGAAAATGAGTTGACCACAACGAAGAACAATATCTCACTCAACAATGATGAGAGATTAAAGTCTGCTCATGAAGAATTGAATGTTGTGAAAAAATTGTTGAAAGAATTCGAAATTTCAAGGATTGATGAGATAAAAAAATGGAGAATTCACATGATACTGAGAAGAAGAAGTTTGAAGAAGAGATTGAGAAACTGAGAAAGGAGAAGGTTAACGCAGAAACTGAAATCGAGGAGATGCGCTCAATGATAAAAAGTGTGAAGGAAAGAACAAGAAAAAAGGTTGTTGATGATGCCTTTGAATTTCAGATACCAATTCGTCAATCAAAGAGGTTGAAAGTTGAAGATAAGAGCAAGAAAGCAGAAGAAAAACAACAAGAAAAAGTTGTTGATGCTAAGGATGCTCACCCTTCTTTTAATAGACTTTTCAGTCTGATAACCAAACATATTGCTGAAGAAACAATCCACCAATACAATACGATGTTGGCATTTCAAGGTTTTAAGCAAGTAGTCATTTATCCTTTTTAATAACATTTTACCTAATAATTATGTTGAGACTCATATATTTATATAATATATATATGTATAAAATAATTATGTTGCAGAGGGAGTGCATGGGCAAAAGAATTTGTTTATGTCAGTATTGAGCATTTATATGAGATAGCACATGACAAGGCATCCGAGGACGCAATACGTTGATTATTTGTTTGTTTTTAAGTTCACAGTTGTTTTTGTTAAGTTCTCAGTTGTTTAACAATAACTAATTTTTTTGACAGGTGATTGATGAATATTTGTCAATATTGGTTGAGAAGCACAAAGCAATTATGGATAATTCCTCACCATCCAACAAATCAGTAGGAGTAATTACAACAAATGCATCGGTATAAATAAATGCATATGAGTATTATTTTTGTATATATGATTTTTTTCTTTTCTTTTAGTCTAGTGAAATATATTAAGAGTTATATTCTACTTTGCAGACCTATCTGAGAAATGAATGGTCCAAAAACGTTGTCAAGGAACAAATTGATGGACCTTTCAAGTAATTTTGCAAAGACAGAAAAAGGTTCATCTTAATTCCAATTCACATAGATCAGGCTGAAAATCGTACAGAGCATTGGACATTGTTGGTGTTTGATACAGAAGACGGAGAGTACAGGTTCTTTAACACATTGGGCCCTAAGAAAGGTCGCCCCGAAAAATATTAATTTGCTGCTAGACAAATGATAAATGGATTACTACAATATTATTTTAAGTATTATTTTTTTCCAATAACATAAATACTAGGCTAACTATGCTTTAATGTTTTTGTTTCTTTTCTTTTTATTTTTTTCAGTTTGAACATACAAAGGCATTGATCATATCAAATCATGATAGTCCTGAATATGAAGATTTTGTTACTATCAAAGAATGTCCTCAGCAGCCTGCATCAAGTGTTGATTGTGGAGTTATGGTTTTGATGATGATCGAGCAAATGTTGAAGAAGGAACAATTGATAAAAAGATTTCCAAGACAGCAGTCCAACAATTTAGGACTCAAATATTTAAAGACTTTCTGAATTATGTTTACATAACAAGCATAGAGTTGGGGGATCTGGATGACATACCAGATGATGTTCCAATTAGTCCTTTAAAATAGGTAGCAAACATTTGGGTCTCAGTTTAATTCATGGAAAGGATATGTATTTTTGTGCTAAACATTTTAGCTTTATGAACAGGTACAAATTAGTTTCAGGGTAAATTTCTACTAAGTTCAGAACAAGTACATGCATTTTGGTATTATCCTATTAAAGAAGATATCATGTATTCTGAATGTATTATTTTTCTATTTTTTTGTGTTTTCTGAATGTTTTGCAATGTGAAACAATAAGTTCAGAAAACAACTGTGAACTTAAGAAAAAATGAGCATTTTTGAATCGTAAGTTCAGAAAACAATTGTGAACTTACGAAAAACAACTGTGAACTTAATAAAAAATGAGCATCTCTAAATCGTAAGTTCAGAAAACAACTGTGAACTTAAGAAAAACAACTGTGAACTTAATAAAAAATGAGCATCTCTGAATCATAAGTTCAGAAAACAACTATGAACTTAAGAAAAACAACTATGAACTTAATAAAAAATGAGCATCTCTGAATCATAAGTTCAGAAAACAACAGTGAACTTAAGAAAAAAAACTGTGAACTTAAGTTCACTAATGTTTAAAAATGCATTAAATGTTCTCATATTAAATTGTAAAAAACAAATATGAATCGCCAAAACAATGATCAATGTTTAAGAATCTAAAAATACCATCAAATTATTACATAGGCTCCTTGCAAGATTTTCTATTATGATTTCCTATGTTACTACAACGGCCACATTTCATTTTACGTTTAAAGCACTCTCCTCTTGAAGGGATTCAAAGCTTCTTTGGTCTTTCTGGTGACGCTTTGCTATTGGAGGAAGTATTAGAGGATCTTCTTCATCAACCACTGCCATTGATTCATCTCCAAATAAATCATAAGTCTGAATAGCATGAGCATAACAATTCTTATAGGCGCTGCTATGAAAATATGTCTCAATGTAATGATAAGGAGTTTCTGTGCATTTGGACAGGACAGCAACGGCATGAACACATGGGAACCCTTCATGCTTCCACTTTCAACAAGAACATGTGAATTTTTCAATCTTCACAACCATGGATGGAACTGAATGGACTTCAAATATCTTATCGGTTGAAGAATGTATTATCCATGACCTACACATCTCCAGATTATCCCTATACCTTTTCTCCATGATTGGACATAAAATAGTATTCAACTTTAATGAATCTTCTCTACGCTTGGACATCTGCGTCATCAAATTAAGCCTGATTTGATTAATTAATTCTTTAACTGGGAGTCCACGAGCTTCTCTAAACTGAGAATTGAATGATTCCGCTGCGTTTGAAGACATCTCACCATAATGTTTGCCTTCAAAGTTTGCATTTGCATAATTAGCTGGTGGAAGGTTAGCAAGAAATTCACGGACCTTGGGGCCACCTTCATTCCTCATTTCTTCAATCAAAGTATGAAAATTTCCTTTGTTGGAGCTGCAGACTAAAAGAGTTTATGAACCATTTTTTGTCGCAAATTTATAGAACATCCCTTCATTTTATCCCTCAAATTATTTCTCAAATGACATAGGCAAAATGAATGATAGCTCTGAGGCATAACAATCTTCACTAAAGAAATAATCCCTTGGTGACGATCGAAAACAAATGTAATTCTAATATCTCTTATAAGAGGTTCCAATTGTTGAAGGAACCATGTCCAATTAGCAATATCTTCCGAAGAAATAATAGCAAAAGCGATATTGAAAAGACCTATAAATGACAAGAATAAAGATAATAATATAAGTAATATAAAACAACTGTGTACTTCTATAAATAACAGTGAACTGAATGCAATTTTGAGTAAAGCTAGCACATGTCGGTTAAATTGTTACCAGAGTTTTCATCTTTGGCTGTTGCTGCCAACATTGTACCCTTGTACTTTCCATTCAAATGAGTCCCATCAAAAAACAACACAGGCCGACATGAACGAAAACCTTTTACACAAGCCCCAAACGACACAAAACACCTCTTGAAGTGAAAGGATGATGGGTCAACATCAAGAATAAAGTGGCTAGTAGAATCCAACTGTTTCATCTTTAAAAAGTATGGTCTAAGCTTATCGTAAGACAATTCTGCTTCACCAAACACAATTTCCTTCGCCTTTTCAACAACCCTCCAAGAAATTTTATAAGTGATGTCAAATCCATAATCTACCTTCAACAATTTCACAACATCAGAAGGACCTATCGAAGGTTTAGAACGAATATCATCAACAATAATATCGCAAAGAACATCAGAGGTAATCTTTGTACAACGTCCAGAATTGAAGACATGCTCACAAGTATGATTTTAATCAAAAGTCCATTTATAAGAAAAGCCATTGGAAGCTTCAACATATGCATGAATCCTCCACGGACAACCTCTTAAATCTTTGTGTACACATTTGGCAGTAATATGCTCACTATCATTTTTCAAATAAACAAAGTCAAAACCAACAGCTGCAGCATACTTACACAACTTGTTTCTGAAGTCACTAATTCCACCTTCAAATCCATGTCCAATACCATCTATACCATTAACCCACTTTGCACTTTTCAATTCCTTATTTGGATGACAGAAAAAACTAACAGTCAATTCATGAGTACTACATATACTTGAGACATTAGATGAGGACGAGTCATTGTAATCCAATGTAAGAGTTTGTGTCAAATGAATTTCAATACACTCAATAGAAATACAACCTAAAATAATTCTCATATTCGTAAAATCATACTCATTATGTAATAGAAAAGTAGAATTCCCAAGTAAAGGATAAGAAAAATGCATAAATTCCTTCTTCAAACCCTCCCATCTATTGCAAGCAAAATCAACCAATGCATTGAAAGATGAAAGCTTACTAAATCTTTCAACTGCTGTAAAATCCTCATATTTCAACAAAACCATCATACAAGAATTCATATTTTGAAGATTGATTAATCTGCAACATATAAGAAAAAATGAAACAAAATTAAAATAACTGTCAACATAGCTAATACAATCAACAAAACAACTGTGAACTAACAGACAACTGTCAAAATAGGTCGAATCATGTTCTAGTACAACTAACAGACAACTGTGAACTTAAAATATACAAATAAGCCAAATATTTTGTTGCAATTACAATAAAAAACATTTAAATTCGTGAATTAGCTACAATGCTCATAATAAACAAACAACTAAACATAAACAAAATCTGAATCTGAGATTATGAACAATTCGAATTGAAATCATATTCACGAATCATCAACGATGCTCGTATAAAGCAATTCAGTTCACCAATCATCAAAAATTCAAATTCAAACATATAAAAAAAATCAAAATCTAAAATCAAAGCATCAACAAGATTGAAAATCACAAAGCAATCTACTTTTAAATTGATCACAATCAAACAATTAAGCAAAATTGAACTCACCGAATTGAACGGGTTTCAAAATCGCTTTATCGCTCTCTCTCTCTCTCTCTCTCTCTCTCTCTCCCTCTCTCCGCTGCTCCCGACGTGAAAAGTGACACGTCAAAGCCTAGGCGAGAAAAAAGAGATATTTATATAAGGGTAGATTCGTAATTATAAAAACTCATTAAACTAGGCGAGGAATCTGGTGGATTATCGATTTTTAAAGTGGATTAGTAGGTTAAATTTGAAATTTCAGTAGCCTAATTGATCAATTGACTTAGGGTGAAGGACCCATCAGTAATTTTCCCATTCATTTTTTTTCTTTTCTCTTTTGGGTAAATCGGAGTCCTCATGGACCCGACATTCATTAATTAAAGAAGTTGTCGTCAGAGGGGGGGGGACTTGAATTTCTTGATAATTCTTATATAGCCTTTAAACTTTCTTGAGTATTTTAAGTGACCCTCCCCTATATTTGAAATTGTCTCACTCAAAATTTGTAATCAACCCCCTAAATTTTTAGATTCCTATTTTTTTGGATTATAAATTTATTATTCTTATAAATGAATGTCAATTTTTCAAAAAAAAAAAAAATTGTCCCTATATAAATGTCTAAATTTATTATATTTCTAAATAATTTTTAACTTTTACTTTTCATATTCCAATATATACTTGTAAAATAAAAATCAATAAGATTGGTTATAAGTATATTTACCACTTTCTCATGAATTTATCTTGAATCGAGATCTTTTAGCTCAACTTTTTCCCAGTGTTACTGAGGGAGTCTTGTGGTCTTTCTGCCAACTCCTCTTAAACCAATATATGAAAGACTCTCATCCAACTTCCTCGCTTCTAAATCGAAAGTAGCTATTTTCATATCTGAAGGAGCACGTCGACGTTTGTCTTAGAGTTTGATCATCAAACTTCTTTAGCTTAAGAATCAAGTATCTGGTACAACCTCTTCCGCTGCAGGACCTAGTGCACTTCCAAGAAATGAAGGCAAAGGCCCCCCGAGCCCAAGGTTACCGGGGATCTTGGAGGGGCTTCCACGTCTTTCGTCCTTCTGATAGCATAGTCTATCTAGTCTTTCGGTTTGCTCAAAAGCCTTCTGAGACTCAGTTATTTGTTAAAGAAATTCTAGAGCCAGGGACCTAATGAGAAACAATCTAATGACCTAGATTTTAGAAAAAAAGAAACAAAATTTATGTTAAATGAGAAAATTCCGCCTATTATTTTGTCTTTCATTTAATGTCATTTTTTTTCGTTCGTCGTGATTTGACTCTGAAGTCAAGGTCGGTCTTCTGCTTGTTGAACTCATTTGTCTTTCCCCAGAGGCTCCTGAATACACTGTCCCGGCTTTTGGGATATTTTCGGGGTGATTGAAAAGTGGTAAGTGTTAGATGTAAAAAATACACATATTTTTAGATCTAGGATTTACATCGATACCATATAATATGGTCAAGATAATACGGTGAATAGGGAATTTCTTAGTATTTAGATTCTATTTTTATTTAGTTAGGGATTTTCTTGCAAACTGACCTCAGACCGTTGACCTGAGAAATCAACCGAGACCCCGTTAGTAGCGGCGAGCGAGAGCGAATTGGGGCTCTAAAGCGGATCAATATCTATCCTAGAGATTGCTTTTAGCTCACACTTTTCAGAGACATGAGAACTCTTTCTGTACTTAGGAATCACAGCTAAGGCTAATAGATAAGAACTATTCATATTTAAAACTAATTTTTCGTAAAAGTCAATTTTCTAATAATGTATCATAATATAAAAATTAAAATTAAAAACAAATAAAGCATAATTTATCCACTAAAATTTTGAAACATGTCTTTATTTTGTGTGAGATTGTCAAGCTCCTTACTTTGATTGATTTTATGTTTTTTTTAGCATACTCCTCTCTTACGAATATAATTTAATTTTTTTAGTAATCAATTTGATAGAATTTCGAACAAAGATTTAAAGGAGATAAATTATCTAAATAAAATTAATTATAAATATGTTCTTGCTACACTATTAATTAAGAAAAACGACTACAAAAAATGAAAAACGGTCATTACGTGTCGCAGCGACAACGGTTGATAATAGCTATTCGACAACGGTTGATAATAGCTATTATTAAACTCTTCAAATGCCACTATGCAACAGATTGTGAGCCTTTTTGGCTTATTGATCGTTTAAGAATTTACCTATTTTAGACATTTTATTGCGATTTAAATACATGACTATGAAAAAATAGGTTATATTTATCATGCTAAATTCTGTATAACTCATTGATATTATCATGAAAAAATATAGTTGGGCCTGCACAGATTACATGAGGCCCAATACCTCAAGAATGAATTAAGTACCAAGAAGATAGGCCCAAATATAGGTCAAAATGGGACATGGCGACTTTACTTGTATATTGGCGGGAAACAGGATCCAACAATAAGCCCATTAGGGCCCATCTCCAGAGAATAACAATGTAATTTCAAGTAAAGGTCTAGCATGACTTGATTCAAACCGGCGACAACAATAGAGGTTGCCACCCTTGCAAGAATGTCGCCCATAGGCGATATATGACTCAACAACAATATTTTTGAAGCAGCCAAATACGTTATATTTAGGCACACAAAATTTGTTACAAATGATGAACTACATGTTAGAAAAAGGGTAGCGTCTCCACTAAATTTGAGTGCTCATGCTCATCCGATAGAAAGACGACACGTGGCAAAAGTCATGTGACTTGCACATGACAAGAGGAAGTATATAAATAACACCAGAAATAAGAATGGGTAAGTCTCAAGTACATTTTCACAGTTTCCATTGTACTCTTTCTTCCTCACCCGAACAAGTACTTATTCACGGAGAAGGAGGCGGAGTATTCACAGCTGGACTACTCACTTTGGGCCTGAGCAACCATTTTCGTGTGGTAGCATCAGTTGGTTCCGTTGCCGAGACCTGAAGTTTCTTCTCCGTTCATCTTTTCTTGTTCCTTATTCTTGAAACCTTTTCGAAACCCAGAAACAACATTAAAATGGTGCATGACAAAGGAACCCTTTCAAAAATCATACCAAATACTAACCTTGCATTGACAACACCCAACTTGCGCAGTGAAGCTTATCTGCCTGTTGGATCAGGTCTGGAAGGTGGTGTGCAGTCAACTGAGACGGGGTCCACAGTGCGAAGGAGGATAGAGCGAGAAGATAGGGAGAATTATGATGGGAGAGGGGTGAGATGTGGCAGGAAAGAGCCTTTGCCCCTCACATAAGCTGAAGTTAGGCGAGAACGTGACATGCCGTCACCGAAGGATCGGCCTAGGATGGAAAGGAGGGAAGTTACGAAGGCGAGATCCGAATGAGTAGTAGGGAAAAGGAGGTCTCAGAAAATTGTCGAAGATGGAAAAAGGAGAAAAGTGTATTAACAATCAGCCAATTTGCGAGATTCATCTTATTACTATGAATATGAATATGAGTATGATGGTGATGAGATAGATACTGGGTCTACCATAGATAAGACATATAGGCCAAGTAGCTCAAGGCACTCAGAAGGGAAATCGTGAGATTCTGAAAGATCTTGTAGGGACAAGGAGTCAAGGCGATATGAAAAAGTTGAGAAAAAGAAGGAGGACCATTGGAAGAAAGAAATGGCAAAGAGGATTAAGTAATTAGAGGCGGGAAATAAAACAGAGGAAGATAAGGACTCTTACTTGGCGCCTTTTGTGAAGGAGATTCAGAATGCTGATACAGATCCAACTTTTTGCATGACGTCATTATCTGAATACTCAGGAAGTACAAGAGCGAGAACCCATGTTGCTGGATTTGAGGTGACAATGTCTATGCTCACCAAAAATGAGGCGATATTATACAGGGCGCTGGCTAGTACCTTGACTGATCACGCTCTGGAGTAGTTTTTCACACAGCCCGCAGAGTCAATTACGGGGTATCAAGACTTTAAAAGGAAATTTTTGGCGAGATTCAGTGCCTCTGGAGCACAGCCAGTGAGAAAGCAAGAGCTATGCGGAATTAGGCAAAAACTTGGTGAGGGGATAGCCAGATATACAGAGAGATTTATGAAGGTGGCCAATCAGATCTCAGACATAGAGTAGAGTAACATCATCATGGTTTACAACGTAAGTTTATTACCTGGCCACTTCAAGCGAGAATTAGGAATGAGGTTGCCAGAAACCGTCGGCGAGTTATATGAGCGGGTTAGAGGATATTGTGGAGGAGATGACAATGATGATGTCCCAATGGTTCCCACATCAACTTCTACGGCGAGAAAACGTGTGAAGGAGAGGATTGAGTATGTGAAGGAAGAAAAAGAGGGACACAGAGGAGGTCGTAGCGGTGGCCAAGGCAGAAGAGGAGGTGGCCGCGGAGGAGGTCGCGGGCCAATGAAGATATTGAAATTTGCTAAGTTAAACACCAAGCCTAGCGAGATATTGAAGATGGTACATTTACCGACAGCTTTTCCAATGCCAGAATCAGGAGCAGCACTCAGATGTCAAAATAGCTTTTGTGAATATCATCAGGCAAAGGGGCATGCAACAGACGATTGTTACAATTTGAAGAGAGTGATTCAGATGAAAATTGATGATGGAGAACTTGGAGAGTATGTTGAGATAGAAGGAGGACAGGTGGCGCGAGATGAAAGATATTTGATTGACGTTATCCAAGATCCAACCCCAAGCATCTCTTAACTCGACAATCAAATCATGACCTTGTCGCACAATTTTAACATGTCGGAGTACCCGCCTAATGAGGATAGGGTAATAAGTTTTTCAAGGAGGGAGTTGGCAGTAACGGCTAGCCATGGAAGCCAGCCAGTAGTAATCACAATTTATCCGGGAAACAACATTGTGCAGCGGGTGTTGGTAGACTCTACGGCAAGCCGCAACATATTGTATTACGATGCTTTTAAAAGGATAAATTAAAATAAGGCAAACTTGGTCCCTACAATGGTTTCCTGGAAGATTTCACAAACCACACTTTGAGGGTAAAGGGGACAATTGCTTTAGCTGTGGAGATTGGGGAAGGGAGATTTGCCAGAACTCGCACAGTGGAATTTATACAACTGCATGAATGAGGATTCCATTCATGCAGAGCTTTGAGATATGTCATATCTATTCCCCATCAAAGGGTGAAGTACCCTACCCCCAACGGCATTGGATGTTTGAAAAGTGAGGCAATCACGGTTATTAGAAAGAAGAGAGAGATGCAGAAATGGAAGGCGGAAAGTAACAGTTCTTTGACAACCAAAACAACAGCTCGCCCATTACGCATTAAAATGATTGCCGCTTTAGAGGAGGAAATGGATTGGGAGGAGACAGAAAGTATGAGAGATAATACGGCAATCATAGCAGTGGCGACAACAAAAAAGTCAGAAGGCAAAAAATGGAAATAGATGATGTACAAGAAACGGAAGAGACGATTAAGCAAGTGGAGCAAGAAGTGGCTAGCGAGATAAATTTGTCAACAGAAGAGATGGAAGAGCCTAGAATAGAGGAAATTGGAGAGTGTGAGGAAATTGAAGTGGAGACTATGGATGGGCAACCCATAGAAAAAGTGTTGCCAAAAAATGATGAGGAGGTTCTCGTCAATGGCAAGAAAAGAAAGAGAATTTAAGTTGATACTTTGCAAGTGAGAGATGAGCCAGATATTCAGGCTTTGGAGGAATTGGAGGAAGTGGAGATTAATGATTGTTTCACTGAACAAAATATCAAAATTGGGAAACAATTGTCAAAGGGGAAGCGAGAAGAGTTGATTGATTTTCTAAAGCAAAGTTTAGACGTATTTGCTTGGCAACCTGAAGACATGAGAGGAGTATATCAGAAGGTCACCATGCATTGTCTAAACGTGGATCCAAATGTAGAACCATTCAAGCAGAACGTTAGATATTTTTCAGCGGAAAAAGAAAAGGCGGTTCTGGAAGAAGTTGAATAATTATTAAAGGCAGGAATCATAGAGAAAATTCAATACCCAATTTGGTTGGCTTGCCCAGTAATGGTGTTAAAAGCAAACAAGAAATTAAGGATGTGCATAGATTTCACAGATCTAAATTCGGCATGCCCCAAGGATTGTTATCCTTTGCTGAGATTGATAAACTGGTGGACTCCATCGCCGGGCATAAGGTGTTTAGCTTCATTGACGCCTATTCAGGCTATCATCAGATAAAAATGGTGGAGGAAGATAAGGCAAAAATGCCTTCAGAACGCCAAAGGGAAACTTTTGCTACAAAATGATATCATTTGGGTTGAAGAACGCTGGAGCGACATACTAGTGTATGGTCAATGAAGTGTTTAAGTCGCAGATTGGGAGGAATGTGGAAGCTTACATTGATGATATAGTGATTAAGACGAAGGAGGGCGACCACCTTGATGATCTCGCCGAGACTTTCAGCAGCTTGAGAAAGAATTTGAAGACATTAAATCCCAGCAAGTATACTTCTGGGATCACGGCCGAAAATTTTTTGAGCTTTCTTGTTGTCAGTGTAATTCCCTAGGCGTTTAGTTATGTTTGACTTATAACTTAATACCGTTATGTAATCGTCTTTACCATTTATTATAGAGTATGTTTATTTGGTTTATTATATGTTTTGCATGTTTATTATAATAACCTGCGTCCCTAGTTATTGTGAATAACTAGTATAAGTTGGTAATGGATAATCATAGAGATGATTATATGCATGAGATGCACATTACACTTATGGGTACTTGTTAGAGAACAAGGTACTGGACATGACCTACCAATGAGATTTATGACATGGTCTATAGTCATATATGTCATGATTAAATCTCATGATAGTCGTGTCATTAGAATCCTTTATACATGAGATTATCATCGTCTTCCACATGATAAATGTTGTATTTGATGTAGTCTAACACTATCTTTAATAGGATAGCAATAAGGGCTATGTTGGCACGATTGGATTCTTGTAGGGAAGAATGATAAGTCAAGATGGGATTTGTCCCTCTCGTTGAGAGAGATGTTTTGCTTGGGCCCCTCGATGAATAGTGTTGATGAAATGTGTGGCCACACTCAAGAGATTTGATAGAGATCAAATGCACTTGGATTATCAACATATTCGAAATCGAGAAAGCATTGAACAATATGAGTTGACGTGGACCATGACTCATGTTCAATATGGCATCGTGGACAAAGGGATTGTGACACTGATCTATCAAGGAATCAAGCTTTGATGTTATATTTAATTGGGTGGACATAATGACTTGCTAGAGATCACTTATGTCTTGTGAGGTTGATGCTTCAACTCACTACCAACATAAAATATAATTCCTAAAGGGTCACACACAAAGAACGGATTGAAAAATGGCTTAAATGTGAAATCTGGGGTCAGGGGACGACTCGTCCCCAAATGCACTAACTATTCCCCATAAGGGGGACAAGTGTATCAGGATGCTTGGATTGGAACGTAGTGTTATATCGCGCGGGACACGTCAGTCTCGCGTGGGACAAGGCTTCTGTTCAGCTCTAGTTTTTGACCGTAGCATTGTATCGCGCGGGACACGTCAGTCTCGCGCGGGACAAGGCTCCTGTTCAGCTCCGGTTTTGGCTAGGAAAAGGGCTCTTATCCCTAAGGGTTAGGGATTTTTATAATGTATAAATAGAACTCTTTTGCCTCAGCTATGGTAGACGATTTTAGAGTTTTGGAAACACTAAAATATTGATTTTGATTGAGAATCAAAGATAAAAAACACCCCAAATCAATTTCATAAACAGCCATTGATTGTTGAATATTGATTCAACAATCGGGATCATCTAGCAATCCTACAAGATACAAGATCTTGGTTCGTTCGCGTGTGGATTACCGATAGAGGGTGATTGCTTTATCACCAAAAGCTTGAAGACTTACAATCGTTGATTCATTACAAGGCTTAGAACAAAGAAGAAGATCAAAGGTTCGACAACGGTTCAAAGTTTGAATCTAAGATTCGATTTCGAACAAAAAAATCGATGTTAAGGTATGTAAATCAATTTCATAAGATTTTATCTATTCATGTTAGACAGATTCAAGGCTAGGGTTTTGTTGTTTTATAAAGTTCTTCCGCTGCGTTTGTAACCCCAATCCAGAAAAGATTTTATCTATTCATGTTAGACGGATTCAAGGCTAGCGGCCAATCCAGAAAAAATACAGGCTTTGCTTGACATGTCGCCGCCGAAAACAATCCGCGAGATTCAATG
The DNA here is from genome assembly GCA_022495995.1 of Adenophora triphylla var. japonica. Classification (NCBI taxonomy): domain Eukaryota; kingdom Viridiplantae; phylum Streptophyta; class Magnoliopsida; order Asterales; family Campanulaceae; genus Adenophora; species Adenophora triphylla. Next base: position 40,739 of record JAFEMH010000384.1, read on the forward strand.
CTTGAATGGAAGAGTCATTGCCTTGGGGCGTTTTATATCCAAATTAGCTGAAAGGTGTTTACCCTTTTTCAAGGTCTTGAAGGGAGGACAGAAATTCTTATGGAGTGAGGAATGTAATGAGGCATTTGAACAGATGAAGAGTTATCTTTGGAAGCCGCCATTATTGTGTAGCCTAGTTGAGGGAGATGAGCTGTTTGTATACTTGGCGGCATCTCATTATGGAGTAGTCGCAGTTTTAGTAAAGGAGGAGGGAAATGTTCAGAGGCCAGTATATTATGTATCTTAAGCATTGAGTGAGGTGGAGGCAAGATACTTCAATGCGGAGAAATTGGCGTACGCCCTGGTGATTGCTGCCAGAAAGTTAAGGGCATATTTCACAGCACATACAATAACATTTTTAACCGATGCACCACTGAGAAAGATTCTCCAACAACCATATACGGCGGTAAGGCTATTGAAATGGTCCATTGAATTAACATAATTTAATATCAAGTATGAATCCCGCAAAGCGATAAAAGCGCAGGCATTGCAGACTTTATTGTTGAGACTTCGTTTACAAAGTCGCAGGTGGAACTGGCAGAGGAGGCAACCAAAGTAAAGGTCCCTAAGAAAGTGGTTTCCAGTTTGATTGAAGCGAAGGAGAGACCGCCTAATTGTTGGAGCCTCCATGTTGATGGGTCTTCAGCAAAGGATAAGGGAGGGGCGGGAATCATGCTAGTATCTCCAGAAGAAGATTGCAAGTATGAAAAGGCCCTGAGATTCAAATTTCCCTTTTCAAATAATCAAGCAGAGTATGAATCTTTGATCGCGGGAATCGAGTTGGCTAGGGACATAGGCCTTACAAAGATTATTATTCATTCAGACTCCCAGTTAATTGTGAATCAAGTAAAAGGGGAATACGGAGTACTTCATCCGATTTTAGTCAAATACTGTGACATGGACATAAGCATTTTAAAGAATTTTGAATTCTGGGAGTTGGTACAGATTGATAGATCAGAAAATACAAGGGCTGATACATTGAGCAAGGCCACGGGAAGCGACTTCCAGAACCTGTCAAAAGAAGTGGTGGTAGAATTTGTGGAAATGACGGCAGTCAATAGACCAATTATCATGGAGATAAAGGAGACAGAGAAAAGTTGGGTAAGCGAGATGAGGAAACTCCTAGAAAAGGGGGAATTGCTGCCTAATGAATACAAAGCCAAGTTGATCAAGAAAACCTTGCCAAGGTTTACTGTTCAAGATGGAATCCTTTATTGAAGGTCATTTTCCAAACCATTGATGGGATGTATTGAGCCCAGCTTGGTGGATAAGGTTTCGTATGAGATTCATGAAGGTGTTTGTGTAGGACACCCAGGGGAAAGAACCTTAGCAGATAAAATCATGTTTCATGGATATTATTGGCCAATGCTAAGGCGAGATGCAGAAGATTATGTGAGAAAATGCGACAAGTGTTAGAGGCATTCAAATATCCTCACCCCCAATAGTGGCGACATGGCCTTTCAACATGTGGGGAATTGACTTGATTGGAACTTTTCCCAATGCCTGAGGTGGATGTCAGTATGTGGTGGTTGCAGTTGATAACTTTACGAAGTGGACGGAGGCTAAGGCATTAGCAACAATCACAGAAGAAAATGTGATCAAGTTTGTCCAGGAAAATATATGGTGTAGGTATGGGCTTCCAAGGGCAATCATCTTAGATCATGGGACTTAGTTTGGGAAGCAATTTTCGGCAAAATGTGCAAGATTGAGTGTCAAACACTGGAAGTCAACAGTTTACAGGCAACAGTGCAATGGGCAGGCAGAGACGGCAAACAAACAGATAATTGCTGCATTAAGAAAGAATCTGGATGAAAGGGGTGGAGCAAGGCTAGATGAATTGTCGAATGCTTTCTGGTATGTAAGAACAACTGTGAAGGGTTCAACTGGAGAAACATGATTTGCACTCACTTATGGGTCAGAAGCAATGGCGCGGGCAGAAATGGCCTTACCTACTTACAGAGTTACTTACTATGATGAAGTCAGAAATGAACAAAGGTGTTGCAATGATCTTGATCTCTGTGATGAGAAGAGAATGACAGCGAGAATGAGGATGATCAATTACAAGCAAAAAATGAAGGTGCAGCATGATAAAAGGGTTAATAAGAGATCGTACAGTGTGGGAGATTGGGTCCTAACTCCTAAGGAACATGGAGGCAACTGGACCAAAGCATGGATTCTCTAAGCTTGACGAAAAAGTGGGAAGGTCATTTCCAAGTCGCAAAGGTTATTAGAGAAGGGACTTATCAGTTAAAAGGAAAGATGGAGAAGAATTAAAGAATGCCTATAGCGTGGATCAATTAAAGTCGTATTATCAGCAGTTTGTCGCTAATTTTCTATGTTTTAATTATAAATACTTTGTTTTTACTTGTTCTAGAATAGTGAAAATTATATGAAGCTTGGTATTATAGAATGATACGGTTTGATGTGATGCGGGAAACAAGTATTAATGAAACTTCTTGACGTAATGTTTTTACAAGGCTTGTCAAATTTAATTTTGTGTTAATTTTTATTGCATGGAATGGCGGATGTATGAATGGCGCGGACAAGACATGGATACTACGCATAAATGATGAAGGGAAGTTGCCGCCCTAGTAGGCACCCCCTAAAGATTGAAAGGATGAAAGGAGGTTGCCGCCCTATTAGGCACCCCCTAAAGCTTGAAATGATGAAGGGAGGTTGCCGCCCTATTAGGTACCCCCCCCCAAGCTTGAAAGGATGAAGGGAGGTTGCCGCCCTAGTAGACACCCCCAAAATATGATGAAGGTCAAGGGAAGTTGCCGCCCTATTAGGCGCCCCCAAAATATGATGAAGGCCAAGGGAGGTTGCCGCCCTATTAGGCATCCCCAAAATATGATGAAAGACAAGGGAGGTTGCCGCCCTATTAGGCACCCCCCCCCCAAAATATGATGAAGGGCAAACGAGATTGTCGCCCTAGTAAACACCCCCAAAATATTATGAAGGCAGGGGGAGGTTGCCACCCTAGTAGGCACCCCTAAAATATGATGAAGACAAAGGGAGGTTGTCACCCTAGTAGACACCCCCAAAATATGATGAAGGCCAAGGGAGGTTGCTGCCCTAGTAGGCACCCCCAAGATATGATGACAAGCTAAGGGAGGTTGCCGCCCTAGTAGGCACCTCCAAAATAAGAAAGATAGACACAAAAGATAGACAAGGGAAAAGGCCGTTTCAAAAGTTCCTACAAAATTTGAAAGGTATACATGCAAAAAATATCACTATGGAGTAAGGTTGCCTAAAGACAAGCCTCACTCTTTTGGAGGGAGTAGGGGGTATATGGTTATACAAGACGCAAAGAGGATCTTTGATGAATTATCAAAGCAAAATAAGCATGCAACATACAAGGAAAGCATTTATAACGGATTAAAGGAAACAAAGACATTAGCATTGCAGAGAGGAAATGGTCACGAGTACAAGTCAAAGTCAAGTCGCAAACGGAGACAACCAAACTACAAAAAATATTCAAGACAGAAATAAATTGTTTAAGACATCCAAATCAAGCTAAAATTGTTTAGAAGTAAAGTTCCTAAAGAGGAGTTGGCTGTTCTCGTGTTGGGCAGCTAGAGCAGCTCGAGCGGCTTTCTTGGCATCGGCAAGCGCCTTGTACTTCTCATCAATCAAGTCAACCCATAAAGTCAAGGCGTAATTCTCAGCAACTGGTGGAGCTTCCCAAGCAGGTTTTCCCAAAAGTTTTTCTTCGGCGGCCAAGGCTTTGAGTTCATCTTCTTCATATGGAACCAAGTTATGGCCCAAACGACAGAAGTGGCTATAAATTGGCTCGGAGCCCCACTTAGCAATCAGTTCAGGAGTTATGACAGGGATCTCGCTTGAGCTTGCCGCCGCTGCTCGCACTGCATGGATGAGGGCTTTGTCGTATAATTCCATTGATTCCTGCTCAGCTTTAGATCGCGCATCAATAACATCCTTTTGTAGCTAAGAAATTGAATTGACATTCTGGAGGGCATCTTCTTTGAGTTTGGCATTTTCAGCTTCTAAACGCTTGGTTTTCTCCTCCAACCCAAGCCTCAAGGATTCCATCTCGCCGCGCAATTCTCTCTCAGATTGTTCAAAAGCCTTAACGGCTTCGTCAACCTTTGCTTTGTTAGCATGAAGAGCGGCCAGATCTTGTTCCCGCGTGATACATCTTTTCTTGTACTTTTCCTTCTTAGCAAGAGCCCGCTTGCGAGATTGGTAGCAGGATTCAAGCTCGGAAGTCAGTGTGTTGCACTTATTCCTTAGTCCGAAAAGAGTACTTGTAATCTGTTAAAAAGGAACATAATTAGAGCATGTAATTGGAGAGAATCAAGTTAGTAACATGGCGAGAAACATTAAAACTTACACCACAAAGTTGTTGGCCATCATAATTGAGAGAAAGATCTACATCCTGCTCTTCAATTTTGGCAACTTGTTGTTTGTCGCTTGAACGTTGAATGATCCCACTACCAATTATACTATAAGTGGGATCTCGAGAGTGGATATCAAAACCTGAAAGGGAAGGTGTACTAGGAATCTCTTTGTTAAGCTCGAAAAGTCCGTCTTCATCAGAGGGCATTTGGAAACCCTCTTGAAGACAACTAGAAACCTTAAAGTCCCTTGCTCCCGTAACTTCAACAGAAGTTCCTTCATCAATAGTCAAGCTTTGAGGATTTTCGAAAGGACGATATATTTTGAGAGGGCGGGAATCATCTTCCTTGCCCAAGCTTTGAGCCTCAGTTTTAGCAGGCTTGGCGGCCTAAGTTTCCTCTTGTACCGTCTCTTTCTCTTGTTCTTCTTCTTGGTTATGCTCTTCATCAACTTCTTCTTCATCCCTCAGTTGAAAAGTTGAAAGGGAGAAGGTCTCATAAGAGTCTTAGACTTCCTTTTCTTCCTAGTGGGGTCAGCTGCCCTCTCAACGGCGGCATTGGCTTTCTCTAGCTCAATGGACTCAGCGTCATCTCCGTGATGGGAAATGGGAATCTCCAGTTCAGAACTTAACTTCAGCAAACTGGCCTACCTGGCCTCAGACAACCTTTTCCTACGGCCATCAGCACTAGAGAAAGCTTCTCGCCTCTTAGTTAGATTCATGGTTCTAAACTATGTAAACAAAAGAGACGAACAGTTAGAGATGGAAAAAAGAAAAAACGCAAGTGAAGGATAAATTAAAGGCGAGAAACATATTGTAAACGTCAAACATAGCATTGTAACAACGGCCTTCCAATTTGCAAGGGCCACAATCTGGAACAAAACAGTTTTCAGAATGGATGTCCCATTCAGGGTAAGGAGCAGTGTGGATAATGGGAATGCGAGATTCATTCCTTGGGAAAGTGAAATTTGGGAGACCAACTTTCCTCAGTAGAGAAGGTCTAGAAATGATCTTCCTCCAAGAAAACAAAGTCAGGCCACTTTCTTGGGCCGAGAAGTTTTAAAATCTTATCCTTAAGGCGATTGTCGCCAGATACCAAAGCTTTTCTAGTTTCAATTTTGGGAACTAACTCACGAAGATCGCAAGAATGGTTCCAACCTACGCAAGAAGTTATGAAGATGGGCTTGGACTGCCAGTTGTGGACTTTCCTAGGGAGAGGAGTAAGGATCTTTGGTTTTCTATGCTTAATGGATAAGCAGTTCTCGATAAATTCATCTCGCTTAGTTACAGTCGTGTAAACCTCAAACAAATGGACAAGTAAAGGAATGGTGGGTTCCTGCCTAAGGGCTCTATAAATGAATAGATAACTAGTGAGAATACGAATGGCATTGGGATGGACGTCGACAACTGCAGCTTGGGCTTTATGCATAACTGCACAGATGAAAGGATCAATGGGGAACCTAAGTCCGACTTCTAGTTGAGAAGGAGAAGCGACAACGCCATCCATTCTTTGTCGCATGGCGGCAAGCGACATGTCACCCACGTACGGTTCAATATGATAGATATTATGATTTATTCCATACTTAACATGTAAAGGGGTCTGAAAATCCAAGGAAGGTGAGGTGTTGGTTTCAGCGACATCAGATGTAGGGATTTCATTTGAGGCTTGGCGCCTTAAAGAGGTTTCCACATCCAATGTATCAGAAACGTCGTGACATGATGATGAGCTTGAGGAAGACATGTCGCCAGGTTCACTGAAAGAGGAGAGAACCTGTTTATAGAAGTGACGACTACATAAATCAAGTGCAGCGGGAAAGTTAGTATCTGAGAAGTCATAATCAAAAAGAGGATGATAGAACTAGCAAATATGTGAACAGAGCTCCCAAGTGGTGAAGAAGGTTTTCATGGGGACATACTTGTGCAAAAATGGGGGACCCCTAATCTCTAATACATCTAAACGGCGACATTCGCGCCATGCCTGATGAGCATAGTGTTAAGGTCTTCGCGAGAAATTCTAGCCCAAACCCCCCTATCAACCCTATAAAATCTACCACTTTTCTTATTTTGGCCAAACCTAACTGTTCTAGCACAAGATTTAGTTCAAGCCATCAAGCTAATACCAAATTGAACTGAGAACTGGAAAATTTGAAGGTTTGAAGGGTTTTTACCTGAAATTTGCAGAAAATGACGGAAACTTGAAGAATTTGGCCGGAATCTGGCCGAAAACTTCAAAGAAATGAGAGAACCTTCAGAAACGCACCAAACAAGCCTGGGAATGGCAGCCTAGTGAATGGAAGACCTTGGGAAGCTTGAAAACATTTAGAATTGAACGAAATACAAACGGAACAGCAAAAACACGCCTTAGAAGAAGTCTAGTTCACCGGAGAAGGAGAGGAAAGTCTGAGCTTGAGAGTGTAAAAAGTGAAAAGAGAAAAAGTGAATTTGTTTTTAACTGAGAAAGATGAAAAGGTTTTGGAAATTTTCAAAATGCATTTAATGATGTCCAAAAATTGAATTCCCCCCCCCCCATTATTGAAAATAAATCATTAAGGCGCAGATTTCGAGATGACAACACTTCAACTCTGACAAATCGCCCCTTATCACCAACCAGGAAGTGATACGTGGCCAGAAGTACATTATCTAGAACTATTATCTCGCCAATTCATGGTCAAGATGCGGGAATCAAAGGCGACAATCAAAGTTTCTCGACTGGATCATAAATAATCCAGATCTCGAACTTGGGGGCTACTGATATGATCATGGAAAAATATAGTTCGGTCTGCACAGATTACATGAGGCCCAATACCTCAAGAATGGATTAAGCACCAAGAAGCTAGGCCCAAAGATAGGTCAAAAGGGGACATGGCGACTTTAACGGTATATTGACGAGAAACTGGATCCAGCAAGAAGCCCATTAGGGTCCATCTCCAAAGAATAATAATGTAATTCCAAGAAAAGGTCTAGCATGACTTAAACTGGCGAAAACAATAGAGGTTGATGCCCTTACAAGAATGTCACACAAAGGCGACATATGACTCAACAACAATATTCCAGAAGCAGCCAAACACGTTATATTTGGGCCCACAAAATCTGTTACAAATAATGAACTACCTGTCAGAAAAAGGGTGGCGTCTCCAATAACTTTGAGTACTCATGCTCATTCGATAGATAGACGACACATAGTAAAAGGCATGTGACTTGCACATGACAAGAGAAAGTATATAAACAACACCAGAAATTAGAATGGGTAAGTCTCAAGTAAATTTTCACAGTGTTTTCTGCAATTTCCATTGTACTATATCTTTCTCACCTGAACAAGTACTTATTCTCATGCCGCAGGGGCTTTGCCGGAGACGCCCCCGGCATAATTTACGTGTATTTTGTGTGTAGGAGCTCACGGAGAACGAGACATAGTATTAACAGTTGCACTACTCACTTTGGGCCTAATCAACCATTTTCGTGTGATAGCATCATTCATTGTACTATAAGGTATACTTTATGCTATTATATATGCACTACTCACTTTGGGCCTAATCAACCATTTTCGTGTGATAGCATCATTCATTGTACTATAAGGTATACTTTATGCTATTATATATGTTATCTCATTCTGATATCTATATATATATATATAAAGAGAATAGTTTGCTACTTTTAGATTCGCGCCAAAACGTGCTTATTAAAATAGAAGGTTCTTTTAATTTTCTGTTCAATTAATAGAAAAATGAAAAGTTGTTTAATTTAATTTGAACATCAGTTTAGTCCAACGTTCTATGAATCAACATTTAAATTGAACTGTCACATACATTGTTTGGAAAGTGAAACAGTGAGTTTTCAATGTTTCCTTTTTACCTATAAAACCTTTCAATATAAAGTTGATGTTGAGTAAAAAACAAAAACTATTGCAGTTATTCTTCTTCCTTCTCCATCACTACGTGGTAATGGAAGGTTTATATTGATGACAAAAAAATGAGCGATGGAATTTACAGAATTAGGCTCCGTTTGTTTGGGGGAAAATATTTTTCGGAAAACATTTTCCCCATTTTCCGGTGTTTGTTTCGCACCGGAAAATGGAGAAAATGTTTTACGCTAAACATGTTTATCTCATTTTTCGGAAAACATTTTCATTTTTCGGAAAACATTTTGCAGGAAATCATTTTCCGAAAAATGTTTTACGCTAAACAAACGGAGCCGGAGCCTTACTTCTATTTCATTAGTACCAAGAAAGTTTAATGGTGGTGTTGTAATTGTTGTTGCAACGTTGGTAATGGAAGGGTACACAAAATTTATCGGAGTACCAATAGAAAACCCTCTCTTTTATTGTTCTCTTTATTCTAATTTATTTCCTCAGTCATTTGTATGAAAAAAACGAAAAGGGGGACTAATAAATTATTTGGTTGAAGAGAGATAGTGATTTCTCTTTTTTTTTTGGATTTTGTGGAGAGGAGAGGAATTGTTAATTAATGTTTTTATTATTTTTTTGTGAGGGGGGAATCCAGTAAGCGAACTACCTTAAAATGATTATTAATATTATTATTTATGGTTTGATTTAACTTATTGATATGTGCTGATGACTTTTGACTTATGACGGATGACTTATGACTGATGAGCTGATGAATGATTCTGTTTTTAGTTTTTTTTTTAAGTGCTTATGAGCTGTTATAAGTAAGTTTGACTGTTTGATTAATAATCTTAAAATGCTTATTAATATTAATAATAATTATTATTTTATTATTATTATTATTATTATTATTTTATTATTATTATATTATTATTATTATTATTTTATTATTACTTTATTATTATTATTATTATATTATTTTTAATTTTAATTTTAATTTTAATTTTAATTTTAATTTTAATTTTAATTTTAATTTTAATTTTAATTTTAATTTTAATTTTAATTTTAATTTTAATTTTAATTTTAATTTTAATTTTAATTTTAATTTTAATTTTAATTTTAATTTTAATTTTAATTTTAATTTTAATTTTAATTTTTATTATTATTATTATTATTATTATTATTATTATTATTATTTTTATTATTTTATTATTATTATTATTATTATTATTATTATTATTATTATTATTATTATTTAATTATTATTATTTTTATTATTTTATTATTATTATTATTTTATTAATATTATTATATTATTATTATTTTTTTATAATATTATTATTATTCATTATTATTATTAATATTATTATTAATTTTATTTATTTTTATTTTTATTTCTATAATTAATAAGTGTAATCTTGGATTATATAAAATTTCAATAAAGAAATGGACTTACATGTATTTGAAAAGTAGATTTAAGCACTAGGTTTAGTACTTACAACTTATGACCTTACTTGTGCTTTAAGTGGCTTGTACATGGCTTATGACTTATCTTACCCTAATGAAATCAAACGCTTCAAAAATAACGTATGGGAAGTTATAAGTAATAAACACTTTCAGCTAAGCCAAATTAAACAGCGTCATATGAAATTGAGATTTATATTGTCCAACTTCATTAAAGTTTATTGTTCAATGGCTCAGTTTAATCTTTTACAAATGGATGATGTTTAATATTAGGAGGATGAGGGTTAAAAGATACACTTTTAATAAATTTAAGGATAAAATATAAAATATGGACTAATGTCAAAAGAGAGGTACCAATTTAGGGTTTTAATTACCACTTTTAAGAATCTAGGGTCTAAAATGCCCAAATTTGCTCAATTTAAGAACGTTAACCCCTAATTTGACGAATATCATAAACTTTAGGCCATATTTTTTCGTTCTAAAATAAACATCATATTATTTATAATTAAAATAAATGTTGACAAATTAATTGTTACATTTTAATCACTTGATTAGTTTTAAGTAACACAAGATTTTGGGAAAAACTAGTTTCTCCTTAAGTTATAGAAAGTCCTGTTGTATAAACTGTTCCTAAATATTCACTAACTACTTGCAAGTAGAAAAAAAATGAACTTTTTATAATTTATGAAAAAACTAGTTTCTCCCAAAACTTGCTCTTTAAGTAATACCATTAATATTTAATTATATTATTATTATTATTTTATATATTTTTCGTGTATTGCACGGGTATAATACTAGTAATTTATAATACTATAAAATTCAAGCTATATTGACTGTACAAATTCAGGGACGATGCTATAATACTAGGGCAAAATGTGGCTTGGGATTTGACCTTTCGAGGCTAAGTTTCATCAAAATACTCTCTCCGTTTTCACCTTTAGTCTTAACAAAAGTTCCTATTTGGAAAATCCCGCTAATCTTAAGAAATCCCAAAATAAAATAGAAAGTTTTTATTATTTTTATACTCTTTTTACCCCACTCATTCTCTCTCCTACTTTACTTTTACACTCACAACATTCTCTCTCCTAACTATTCATCCCACTCATTCTCTCTCCTATTTAATTTTTCACACTCACAACACTTCTTCCACTCATTCCCTCTCCTAATACTATAATAATATTTCTTAATTCCCGTGTCATTTCAAAATTTCCAAAGATCACTTGGACGGAGGGAGTATTGTAACGTCATACTTTAGGATAAAACATATTTTGGCTTACGTAAAGGCAACACTAGAATTTCAATCGCTTTCGAGGGGAGGGGGGGGGGGCGTCCGATTTGTGACGAAAGTGGAGGAGTATACTTTTGTCCCAAAATATACAGTGGAAATTCCTGAGAAAACCTGTAGAAAAATCAGATCGGCCTTCTCTATAAACAGGTACTAACCTCTCCCTTGAATTTCACTTTTTGATTCATTTGTTTAAGCTGATTTTATTATAAAATTTGATCGGAAAATTTGCCGGATTGTTTAGTTCTTGAACCGGAGATGGATTCCGGCGTGGATTCTGTTGATAATGATTGGAGAACTCAACTCCGAGCTGATTCCCGGGATAGAATCGTCAACAAGATGTAATCATTTTCCTACCATCCTCTTCGTTTTTTTTGTTCAACTAAGGTTAATTTGTCAATTCAATGCAGATGAACAATTAAAATTGACATACTTTTCTTTTTTATTTGTCCAAAGAAAGTGTCCATTTTCTATATTAGCAATTGTAGTAGTCAGTGGCGTATCCAGGATTTCAAGTTAGGGTGTGCAACATTTGATGCAAACGTACCACCCCCTCCTTGAACTTCATCAAAAACTCTAGGCCCTGAATTGATTTGACCAGCTTTGCCATACATGGAGATCAATGCAGTAACTACATTCAAATTCTTGCAAAACCCAGCTTTTAAACAATAACCATGAAGCGATTTCCCGATTAGAGTATCACCTAAATCATCAATAGCACACAGAACACACAAAACTGTGCTGGCACCTATGCCAAACCCAGAATCACTCCTACACAACCGCCTAAACAAATCCAAAACCAAGTCAGGCTGAGACACGACAAGGTAACCACCCATCAAACAGTTCCATGAAACCAAATCTCTTCTCTCAGGAAATTCATCAAACACCTGGTGGGCATCTCTAATCCTACCACAAACACAATAAAAATGCAAAATGGCATTCCTAACATTAACAAACAAGATTTGAGGACCGCGACAAAAGTGAACTCATCTAATGTAACATTTACCACCAAGCACCACCAAGTTACACCACCCAAATCGACTGGAGCCTTGTTTTCCTCTCTACCGCCTCCAAAATCATCTTCCCAATCACTATTCTCGTCAATCCCACCTCCCAAATCGCAAACCCTAGTCAACCCCTTAGCCCCATTTCCCAAATCACACAACCCAGAAAATCAAGAACCCGAAAAACCCAAATCCTCTGCGGTGTTTTCTTCGCTACCTCAACCCAAAACCGAGATTCAGAGAACCCACAAATTTCTTCAGGGCCTAAACCCAAAAAGGTTGTTCAATTTCGGCCTCCGGTGAATCTGTCTGTCTCAAACTACTCGGTAAAAATATTTGGAAAAGCGAGGGTGTGCATATGCCCACCCTTGCGCTTAACTGGATACGCCACTGGTAGTAGTCCCTCCGTCCTAGAAATATTGTCTCACTTTTTGTCAACTTGGTTGAATTTTGACCATATATTTAGGAAAATATAACGGTTTTAATGAAATTTTAAAACTTATTATTGATATGCCGCCTTTAAAATACTATCAATAAGTTTAACACGATACAAGTAAGTAAGGAATCACTCATACAACACTTTGACTCATCAAATGAGACATTTTTCATTGGGGCGGCAAACTTGAACGAAGACTTTGTAGATAAGGTCATATGTGGTTGACTGAATTCAGCTCATAATTCGACTGATTATGTTTGTAGAATAGAGACTTTGAAAAGGCATCTTCCTTACTCTGGAGAAGAGGAGTTGAAGAAGATTGCTACGAGGTTTGAGGAGAAGGTATACAATCTTGCCACAAGCCAGGTATATACTCCTTAACAATTAAATTTGTCATTATATTTATGTTACTTCATCATTTAGATATATATATGTGTGTGTATGTGTGTATATATATATATATATATATATTTCTCTTTTTGCCATGTTTTCCTTTCATGGAAGGAAATGGTGCTACGAAATACACACATTGACGATATCTAGTTTGTTTACAGAGTGATTATTTAAGGAAAATATCTGTGAAGATGTTGACAATGGAGGCAAAATCTCAAAACATTGCACTCAATTCTATGGTTTCTAGCTTTGGTGGAAATCCCATAGATCCAGGTAACAATACAATTGTTTCAGCTCATTTGGAAAGAAAAAAAACTATCATGATGCGTGTGCTTCAAGAGTGGTTTGATTGATCAATGAAACAACCGTATAAAAAGAAATGTAAAACGGAGACAACTTTTGACATTTCAACTCGTAAAATTTCACATGCTATACAAAACTCAACCCAACTAGGTATTGTCTCTATGATCATGGTTGACTAGTTGCAAGTTTAGAGTAAAACATGTCTTAGCCATGATGTTTACTGTTACAAACTCCTTACGTCCCAACTTTAGGTTCTTACATTTTTTTTTGTACGTCTCACAAAAAGGTTCACACTTTGCTTCATTCCTTAAATGGAAAATTATGAATAATGCGATGAACAAGTTTGTCCTTATAATACTTGTAGAACTTCAAAAAATACACTTTTTTTAGCAGAACAAAAAAAAAACACTCAACTAACCTTTTTTTTTTACCCACTTGAAATATGAATAGTCTTTTGGACAAGTATGCCTTCAGCCCAATTACATTGTTTACCTATTTTTATTGTTTCCTTAATAGGCGTGCAAAGTCAAAGTAGGAACCTAAAATTGGGACGGAGGATGTATAATCTTTGTAGTTACATACTTTTAGTGATTTTAGTCCTCCTAAATCACCGCTTTGCCCGTTGTATTTAGTTCTCTCTCTCTCTCTCTCTCTCTCTTTATTCGATATTGTTATACTGTATCCATATTTAGCTGCAAAAGAGTCAAGCTCTCTAAGGGCTCAACTAATGTGATATTGTTATGTTGTATCCTTATTTTGCTTCAAAATTCCAAGCTCTCTAAGAGCTCAACTAATGTGGTATCACGTTTACCTTATATCATGTACGAATTTTCTTGCACTGGTTCTTAAAACTTTTATAAGACGCTTGTAGTTCCTTTTCTAGTACGGAGTATTAGATAAACGAAGCACTTAAAACTACATTGAATAAATTTGGTACCTGAACTTATACTAATTAGTTTGGTTCCAATCTTTCAGACTTTTAAAATGTGGTACTCCTCTCAATTTCTTTTACAATTTCCCACCTCCTCCTCATCTTTTACCGCATACAATCCGGTTAGACCTTTGTGTTTTTAGCAAGTATGGTGAATTTTTACAAGTCATCACTTGTGTTTAATTCTTAGGAAAATATAAGATAAATTTTAAGAGATTTAAGGGTTTAGGGGTTATTACGAAACGTGAAGTTGTTAGGCACCCGCCCCGGCATGTAAAAATCAAATTTTTAAGTTGGAATGATCTCATATCAACCCTTTTGATAATGATCGCATATTGAAAACAACATGTAAAAGTAAAAGAAAAAGAAAAAGAAAAAGAAAATTAGTGTGCAAAGCTTTAGGTAAAAGTTCAGAGTTTTGGTATGCAAAAGTGACCGTAAAATAGCAATGGCTAGAGCCTTGTATTTATAGGTAAAAGAGAAGAAAATCTTTTAGGAGAAGGATTCCAAAGATTTAAGTAAATCAAATCTAAGATTTTGGTAGGAACAATAGATACGAAAAGATCTCAAAAATCAATTAAATTAAGGACTCAAGTATGTAGAATCTCGGTTTTAGGAAATTAAATAAGATCAAAGACCTAATTAAAAAAGGAAAACTAATTAAAAGCGCATAAGGAAGGCAAGTCTCGTACGTGTTATGCATCAAGAGCGAGTCTCGTACGATACATCATGTATCTGCCTAAAATACCTTTGACGTTAGCTCTGTTATCTCAGTTAAGTGAAAAACTAACAGATACGTAAAGAAAGCGATAGCAATAAGTAAAAGTGGACACAATATGCAGTCATAGTGAGCGTTGGTGTCAATGGTTTCAACTGTAATGCACTTTGACGTGTTACTGAAAAAGACTAGAAGTATCTGCAGATAAATAGAAAAGAAGCATGATGTTGACATTTTCTCCAATTTAGTTTCTAAATAACGGTTTGAAGTTTGAATTCATTATTCAGTTTGTTGTTGATGGAAGAATAATTTCTATTATATGTTTTTTGTTTACGAATTGCCACACACTCTTTATATCTTATTGTAACATCTTGTAAACCAAATTGATCATTCCAGAGAGAAATCAGTGAAACATTGTGTTGTTTGAAAAAAAAAAAAAAGGGTCTATGACACATCAATAGCAGAAGTTGTCTTAGGAGATACTCCTACTTTTTTAGCTTGTCAGTTAGATTTACATGCTTTTTCTAAAGACTGACGACATAATATTACAGAAACGGCTGTCTCATTCATATCTTGGTCAGAAGAAATGGACACTGAGCGTGATACATATGGTCAGTTTAGGTTTTACTTATACTCAACAAAACTTGGAAATGTTCTTGCTGCAAAGGGCGACCCCTACCAGAGAAACACCCATCATATCTTGTACTACTCGGATACTATGTTTGTTAACACTTTTGGGGGTCAATTTCAAAGAGCAATTTGTGAAAGATGGAACACATATGATGATTGTGTCAACTGGCTCAAAGGATTCATTTCAAGTTCAAGTGGTAGCAGTTCAAGCAATGATGCTAACACAACAATCAGACAAGAAGCTGCCAATCGTAAGTCCGGTTATATTTATATTCTATGCTCTTTAAAGATGTTCCTGTTTGACTATTCAAACATTTTGGTGATATATTTTCCTTTCAATCATTATCCTTGATGAAAGTAAGAAATAAGCGTGTATAAAATGACTATTCAAACATTTTAGTGGTATCGTTTAGGAAGTAATCACACAAATTTAGAAATGAGACTTTCGTTTGGGACAACCAAAGTAGAAACTGGGATTACTTTATGGGACGGATGGAGTATATTGCAAGTATACAATGGAATATGATATGCCAATGGTGGATTTACTAACTTCACTAAAAATAGACAATTTGGGACAATTTTTTTCTTCTTTTGAAAGATTGACGCTCATTTTGGGACAGGAAGCATAAGTATATTCTTTCTTTTTTTCAGAGGAGTCGATGACTGAGTTACCCAAAGCATCGGATTGTTTCTTTAAAGTAATGCTTGGAAATTTTGGCAAAGAGTTGGTAAGGAAACTGGCGTTATTTATTTTTTAACAAACTTAATAACCCTTAATCTGTTGACTAATTATCTACTATTGTTACGGTAGTCTATTCCTGCAAAGTATTGCAGAATCTTCAACCACTGCACAGCAAATCAAAGGATCATCCTTAGAAATGGATCGAGGAGTTGGATAGTTGTTGTCAACAACTATGTTATGCGTGGAGGTTGGGAAGAATTTGTGAAGGATCATAAAATTAAACAAGGTGAATTTCTTGTATTTAATCATGCAGAGAGCAATATATATGATGTCAAAATATTCTCTTGCACTGGATGTGGGAATTGCTATCGATGGAGCTCGGATAACAAGGAAAAGACCACGGCTAATGCCATAGCAACCGTGGCTGAACATCAGGAGGTACTAGTATGCATTTCAATCTCTCTCTCTCTCTCTCTCTCTCTCTCTCTCTCTCTCTCTCTCTCTCACACACACACACACATACACAACATGCACTTAATTTTCCAATGAAGAGATGCTCATTTTACTTTATGAACATTTACAGGAAGCAGTAAATGCTTGAAGGTGAAGAAGCATGGGATATGGAAGAGAAGATTTTCTGGGTATTTTCAAGCGCGTGATTAAATTCAAATATTGCACAAACTTAAAACAATAGTGGGAATTGAACCTGAGTCACTTATAAAATAAACAAAAGCACTAACAACTACAGTATTCTACAGCTGTTTATATTTTTGCTAATGGGTTCATTGCCACCCTGTATAATACACTTGGTTCCGCTTCTGGATATGTAGATCACCAAATACTTTATTTGTGTTGAAGTATGATTTGCTAAAACCCCATGCAGCCTATTCAAGTTCTACTGAACAATTCCTCTTTTGAAAGCATCAAAATGATACTCCTTTGGTTCATAAAAATAATCTCTCATGGCTTTTTGGTGAGAGCATTGATTTGTTGTTGTTCAGTTGTTAAGCGTTATGCATGATACAATGGGGAAGATTGGAAATGATCATAATAATCTCTCATGGCTTCTTAGCGATATTAGTTTCTTTGGAGCCTAAACAATTTGATGGCAGTCTGACAATTTATTATTCCTGTACTGTACTGGGGAAAGAAATGCTCAGGGAGATGAAGTGAAAAGCAAATCTGCATAAGCTCCCAGTCCTTAGGCTACTCATAAGCTCCTTGAGGCTGTTCAATCCCTGCATCTCAAACCTACGGACCGTTCGTCTGACAGCCCCACAACGGCACCTATCCCAGCTAGTGTTTCTCTATATCCGCCACCAATTCCGTATCTCATTGCAATAATTTTACGCTCCATAGGAGGGAGAACTTGGACAAGGTTTCGGATGTGATTCCGCATGTACTTCTTTTCTACAGCTCTTTTTGGGCTCTCAATCAATGGGTCTGAAGTGATTTCCTGCAAGAATAACAGCAATGTATGACTCAAATGTGCAAGGGAATCATTGGCATATTCCTTTTTAACTTGTACTTCCTCCGTCCTTAAATACAATACAACAACAAAACCAACGGGGCTCGAATTGACACTGATGGCAGAAAGCACTTGGGGCAAACACTAGGTGCCCTGGGTTCGACTCCTTGAGTGGTTAGAGTGGATGATTATCCCTCCTAAAGTTAATATTAGGCGCCTGCAGGGGATTTTAAGGAATTTCAGAGAATTGAGGACTTGTTAGTAAATTGACTTACACAAAAAAGGAGGCTTGACTCGAGATGGGCAAGCCAAAAAAAAAAAAAAAAATACAACAACAAAGCCTTGGTCCCAAAATAATTTGGGGTCGGCTAACATAATATTCATCACCCACATAAAAAGAATTAATATCTACTCCCTCCGTCCCATTAGTATTAGCACAAACACTGTTTGCGCGGGAATTAAGGAATATGATATTTTAATAAAATGTTGTGAGTGTAAAAGAATGAGTGGAGAGAGAATGAGTGGAGGGTGTAATAAATTATAATGGTGTTGTGAGTATTAAAATAATGTAGGAGAGAGAATGAGTGGGGTTGGGTGAATATTTTATTAATATAAAGTTTCCTTTTTGGGAGTGTGCGGATATTAGCGGGACGCCCAAAAAGGAAAGTGTGCTAATATTAGCGGGACGGAGGGAGTATAGTATAAATGGCACCATGCCAACTCAGGCAATGAACAGTTCTATCTACAGTTCCAGATTAATTTTTCCCATTTTGCCCCTCAAATTCTGCCAAGGTTCATTATTTCTAGTTTTACCCTTAATTTTCAAAATAACTTTTCCCTCCTAAAATTTGAATCTCGATTGTATAAATGAGGAAAGTGGGATGAATAGTTGTATGAATAGTGCCAAAAAAAATTTCCCATTTTACTCTCACTAAATTGTTCCTTTCCCATTTTGCCCTCACTTTTAATTAAAAAAATACCACGTGTCCTCGGACACGGGCTTTTACTAATATAATATACTACCTTCTTCCCAGCCGAGTGTACACTTATTTCCCTTTTGGTCCGTCCCAGCCGAGTGTGAACTGCCCAAAATGGAAAGAAATCTTCACTATTTACCCCACTCATTTTCTCTCCTATTTTACTTTTACACTCATAACATTTTCTCTCCTAACTATTCCTTCCACTCATTTTCTCTCCTATTTTACTTTTACACTCAAAACATTCTCTCTCCACTTTTTCTCTCTCTTAGGCTCCGTTTGTTTCACCGTAAAACATTTTCCGGAAAATGTTTTCCGGAAAATAACCTGTTTTACGGTGTTTGGTTAGCCCCCGGAAAATGTTTTCCGGAAAATAACTCGTTTTCCATTTGTTTGGTTGCCTAAGTAAAACGCTTCCGAAAACATTTTACGCCACTTCCTAAGTAAAACGACCTACTCGACCTTGTCTCTAAGTAAAACATTTTCCGAAAAATGGAGGCCTTAATGTACAACTCATATTACGCCCCTGACAACCACCCCATCGGCCTATCCCACTCCCCCACCCCCCAAAAAAATTTTTTTTTAATTTTTTTGTAATCGCCCCCACCCCTGTACCCCACCCCACTTCACCCCCCCCCAAAAAAATTTTTTTTTTTTTTTTTTTTGTAATCGCCCCCCCCCCCACCCTCACCCCAAAATTTTTTTTTTTTTTTTTTTGTAATCGCCTCTACCCTCGCCCTACCCCCACCCACCCACCCCCCCAAAATTTTTTTTTTGTAATCGCCCTCTACCCGCCCACCCCCACCCCCAAAATTTTTTTTTTTTTTTTTTTGTAATCGCTCCCTGCCCTACTGCTCTACCACCCACCCACCCCTAAAAATTTTTTTTTGGGGGGGGGGCGATTACAAAAAAAAAAAAAAAAAAAAAATTTGGGGTGAAGGGCGAAGGGAGTGAGGTGGGGGTGGGGGTGGCAGGGTGGCAGGCAGGGTGACACATAAAAAAAAAAAAAAAAAAATTTTTTTTTGGGGGGCGGGGTGGGGGTGGTGGGGGGTGGGGGGTAGGGTGGGGTAGGGGGCGATTACAAAAAAAAAAAAAAAAAAAAAATTTTGGGGGGGGGTGGGGTGGGTGGGGTGGGGGGTAGGTCAGGGTAGGGCGACAAAAAAAAAAAAAAAAAAAAAAATTTTGGGGGGGGTGGGGGTGGGGGGGGCAGGGTAGCGATTACAAAAAAAAAAAAAAAATGGGGGGTGGGGGGTAGGCAGGGGTAGGGGCGATTACAAAAAAAAAAAAAAAAAAAAATTTGGGGGGGTGGGTGGGGGTGGGGTAGGTCACCTTGTGAAATATGAGTCGTTTTACCAAACACCCGAAAACATTTTACACCCTTCCTCCGTAAAATATTTTCCTCCGTAAAATATTTTACGCTCTACCTCCGTAAAACATTTTACAGGAAAACATTTTACAGGAAAACATTTTCCAGAAAACGTTTTCCGGAAAACATTTTACGTCGAAACAAACGGAGCCTTACTTTTCTTTAATCGGTATGTCCAACATTTTGGTTCACACTAGGCTGGGGCGGAGGAAGCATAGGGGAAATGAATAAAAAGGAAAGGAAAGGAAATCGACCCCCATCACCACATATAAAAAGGAAAGGAAAGGAAATCGACCCCCATCACCACATGAATTTTTGCCCTCCTTTTCGGCCTCTTCAACACCATATTTTCATCAAATCCAAGTAAACTCATCGTTTTCGATCGCCCTTACAAGGGACACTTCTTAAAATGTGTGCTTTTAAACATTTTAATGACAAAGATGCATAAATATTCGTGTTATTCAATTTCTAAACATTTAGTTTTACGATAGTAAAATGATAGCGATTTTTTTTTTTTTGGTAAAGAAGTGTTTAGGAACAACGATGGTGCTGGCTTAGGTATTGATGGTGATGATGAGCAGACCTGCAGAGGTTTTGACCAAGGTGGTGGATGGCTCTGGTCTTGATAAATGAATACTTAAATAAATATTCATCTTTCTGTAGATATCACATTCAGTAAACAGGATTGCTTGAAAAATCTCTCTCCCCTAATTTATATCACTCTATCAAGAAACATCAGCGACTCTAACCCAGAATCTGGCGACTCCAATGGCTTTACCGTCGCCGTTACAAATCTAGGGTTTGGGTTAGGGAAGAGAGAAACAAAAGAGGAATGAACGCCGCAAACGACATCAAAGGAAATTGTGGACAGGAGCGACGGTCAGAGGTCTAGGTTTGGCGATTTTCTTCTCCTCTCTCTATAGATCTGGAGAGAGACGGATGACCGGCACTCTCTCTGACGATTCACAAGCTCGAGCTCTCCGGCCAACGTATGTTTCCCACATAGATCGGGATGGAAAATCAGAATACAAAAGTTGGGTTTCCTAGCATACACTTGCAATGTAAAAAAGGAATACTCCCTCCGTTCCAAACATCTGGTTACTAAAATTGAATGTGCGAGAATTAAGAAAAAAATAAGTGATTTGAGTATGGAAAGTAAAGTAAAAGAGAGAAAGTGGGGTAGGGAGATTTTTGTTGTGAGTGTAGCAAGTAGGTCTCATTTGACATTTTGGGATAGTAACTAAAAGTATGGGACGCCCAAACCAAAAGGGAAATAAGTAACCAAAAGTTTGCGGCGGAGGGAGTAGAAGTTAATAATAAGGGTGTAAGTGGTTCGGTTTAAACCGCGGTTTGAGACCGAACCGAATCAAACCATGCGGTTTGGTTTGGTTTTCAAGTATGAATAGTTCGGTTCGGTCTCAAATATTTACAAACCACATGGTTCGGTTTGGTTTGTGGTCTGACCCTCCCAAACCAAACTAAATCGAACCAAACCAAACCAAACCGCAGTTTGAGATCGCGAGACCGAACCACCAAACAGAACCGCGAGACCAAACCGCCAAATCGAACCACATTACATGAACTAATCTTAACCCTTGTTTTGTATCTTATTTAATATTTTTGTATCTTTATAAAAATTTACATAAACTAATCATAACCTCCGTTTTGTTTTTTATTTAATATTAATTTCATCATTTGTTATCTTCATTATGACACATAAATAACCAAGTTCTCTCCACGATTGCTATTGTAAAGTGTTTTTCTTCCTTCGACCTCTCTCTTCCTCTAGTCACTTAAGCACTCGCATTTTTCGCTCTTCCTCCATGATCACGAAAAATTTAAACAATATGAAAATGAGTTGCGGTCTGAATCGTGGCTTGAACCGTAGTCTAAATAATGGTCTGAACCACGTTCTGGACCGCGGTCTGAACCGCATAATTGAACCGCGGTTTGAACCAAACAGAACCAAACCATAGCGGTTTGGTTTGGTTCGGTTTGAATTTTTTCATGGTCCGGTTCGGTTTGAAATTTTTTCAAACCGATGACTAGTGGTTCGGTCTGTAAATTCCCCCAAACCGAACCAATTTCTCTCCGCTCCTCTTACCAGAGTTAATTCGTGATTGCAAGGCATTACAGTTAACCCCAACTGCTTCAGCCCACTCAACCATAGTTGGGTCACGACCAAACTCAACTTGAAGCCTACTCTTGATGTTTTCTAAACACCTCAAGTCTTGATAAAAGTTTCAAAGCACTCAAGATTATGTCTACTTAAAAGGAAAAAAACACATGTTTGTTTGTGGAACGGAGGTGAGAGTAAACAATAAACCTTAATCTGAACAAACAATTCAGATTCTTCTTTTGCAGTCAGCAGTTGTGTTGCTTCTGGTGCCATAAAATGGCGGAGGTTATCATTGGAGTAAACGTTTTTATTCGTTATCCTTTTGGGACGGACTGTTTTAGACATGCTAGTCTCTGGAGTAGTAACAACTGAGCTTGGCATCTTTCTTCTCTTGGATTGTCTCTCCAAAAGACGTGTTGACCTTACGCTTTTGACCGTCTTGACTGGCCTCTCAGAAAAACACATGGATACTGAACTGAAAAGAATTTTATACATCAACCTCTGAATAGAATTTCTTCATTATAATGGACAGTGTTAGACCGCAACTGACCTTCGAGAAACAGATTCATCATGATTAGATACGAAGTTTTTGCAATCCTTGGTCAATATGGCTGCTTCCCGGGATGCTGACAAAGCTTTTCTAGCAAGGTCAACTACATTTTGAATTTCAAAATCCATAAGCTTCTTTTGTTCAGCAAAAACAGACTGCATAGCTAAGGACAATGATAAATCTTCCCCCGCGAATAAGGATCCAGATCTGGAAGGAAAGGCATACAGAATCATATGAAAGTTACTAACAAGATCATAATATAAACACGGAATCAAGAGCTGAGAATGTTTATTATTAGCTACAAAAACTAGATACGGACATAGGATATATTAAAGGAGTTAATCTTACGAGTTCCAAACCCTGAGGGTGGCCAAGTGATATAGACTTAAAGTTTCAAAATCCATGAAGTCTGGAGGTCTAGGTTCAATCCTTTCGCACTCACATCAGTATATGCACATGTGTGTATGTGTGTGTGTGTAATTTAAAACAATCTTACAAGTACCTCAAACCAGGCAAGCGTAGAAACTGGCTCTGAAACTCTTTAAGATACTGATCACCATCTAAATCTTCATTTCCTGAAGGCTCGGTTTCCACTCTTCTATCCAAAGTTGCCTTGAATAAAGAAAGTCAAAAGTGAAATACATGATTAGTTTTTATAACTTTTTATATACGATTATTAACTTATAAATTAGCATGAAACTATCACTATTAGTAGTAGTAATAATAACTGCAAAACGAATCTATGGAAGATTTTTCCAAAAGATCAAACGAACGTTAGCATGATATAAGCCAAATAGTCTCACCTGAGATGTTTTTTCCTCCATTATCTGCAACACTGGCTTATTATCATAACACTGTTCTTGGATAAGAGCTGAGGTCGGAAAATGTTGCGGTAAAGATACAGTTATCATTGACGTCGGTACAAGAGCTGAGTTCTCACATAGCGTCAACGCTGCACAAGAACATGGTTTTTGAAAATTTGAAATATAACTGATAGTACATGGTTAAGATAAAAAGCAAATGCAGATGGAAAACATGAAAACAATCAAGACTAACATAAGTAATCTTTGTCAATGGGAGCAAGCATACGAAGCAGATGAAGTATGTGACTGATGGTTCCATTATTGAGTAGCCGTTTATCTATTTTAAGCCAAGAAGACGATTATTTGAGCCAGTGGCGAGGTTAGGTAGAGCCGAAGGGGGTCGGCCAACCCCCATGTTTTAAAAAAATAAAAAAAATTACTAGTGTTATTATTGTAAATATATTTTGAATATATGGCAAAAAAGTATAATTTTACAATCCGACCCTCTTGATACAAATTAAAATTTTCACTATATTTATAAATTGACCCCCTTCTCGTAAGATCCTGGCTTCGCCACTGAGTCATATTATAGCATTTCTTACGAATCCCTACTTTTCTATTTCCAGAGTAGGATTAACAAAATTTTATATCTTTTTGTCCTTGTGACTTCTAGGTCTGTAATCCGGCAAGCACTAAATCAAAAACAACATTTAATGAATTAAATGCACTGATGCCAAAATCTTAAATCAAGATGTATGAAGAATAATTAAGAAGAAATCAAGCCCATTTCATTGACAGCAAGAATTGGTTTTAATAAACCTAATACATAAGTCAATTAAATAGAAGAATATAATGAACGCCTAGAAGCAAGTGCATATAAAAATTGTTGGAATTTGGTTTTGTAAAAGTAAGGTTTGATCGACTTTTGATCAAGAATTTCATAAGGTTTCATTTTAGAAAAATGAAATTTGATTGCATATTATTAATCTACATTTGGAGTAGATTAATTTGATATATTTACTTTCTCAAAACCAATTAGTGGTGAATGAGAAATTAATGTTCAAAGTATGCAAAATGAAATGGATATATGAAGAGTGTATGGGATATGAAATAGTTATCCCACATTGCTTAAAGATGTAAAACAATGATAGTTTATAATGATCATATCATCAATGTAGGCCTCCATGTTCCGACCTATTTGCGCGCCAAATACTTGATTCACCGTCCGTTGGTACGTGGCACCCGCATTCTTGAGCCCAAAAGGCATCATAACATAACAATAATTTCCCCCAGGTGTTTGGAAGGCCGTCTTTTCGATGTCCTCTTCCGCCATTTTTATCTGATGATAGCCTGAATAGGCATCTAGGAAACTGAGTATACGATGTCCAGCAATGGAGTCAACCAGCTTGTCAATTCTGGGAAGAGGATAACTGTCTTTAGGGCAGGCTTTGTTGAGATCGGTGAAATCGATGCACATTCGCCACTTCCCATTTTACTTCTTCACCATTACTACATTGGCCAACCAAACGGGGTTAGTTTTGCACCTCTTCCTTAATAGTCTCCTCCTTGTCCCTTGCAAAATTTCTCCTTGTCTGGGAGATAGTTTTCGCCAATGGGTCGACTTCCAAGCGATGGAGTGCTACTTCTTCATTGATCCCCCTCATGTCTTCGACTCTCCAAGCAAAGACGTCGAGACTGTTTTTTAAGAGGGAGATGATCTCTTCTTTCTCTTCTGGAGATAACTGGCCCCCGAGTTTGATTTTTTGTTCAGGATAGTCAGGGTTAATAACCACCTCTTCCAGCTCATCCACAGGCTCCATTTCAGGACCATCTCGAAATTCCAGAGATTCGATAATGATTTCTCTAATTCTCCTACCTTCATTGTTATTCACGTTAAGGCCCTCTTCTTCCATTAGTTCATCAACGTCGAGCGGATCGACCCTCCTCAAGTCATGGGTGGCCCCCGAGTTCTGGCCGTTGACGAGAATGGGATCTTGCTCAGAGACGGGTGGAACTATGCCTTGGTCAGCTGCAATTTCTAGGACCATAGGCTCTTCCTCATTCAGCACCTCACGGGTGTAGCTCATTCTAGAGCTGGTTTCGGTAGTTTTTTGAGATTTAGAGACCTTGATGTTTTCTTCGGGAGTATCTATCTCCACGGTCTTAGATTTCTTCCTGCTTCTGACGACATGTTCCAATAAGTCTTTGGGGGTCGCCCTCACACATCCGATTCCGGCACGAGTGGGAAATTTAACTCGTTGGTGAGGAAGGGAGGCAACCAGCCCGAGTTTAGCTTGACTTGGAATGCCTATGATAGCATGATAATCACTCGTCAAATCCATGACTACGAAATTGACAGTAGCCTTGGATCTGAAGGGATGTTCGCCAATTTCAAGTTCTAGCTCCACAGTTCCCTTAGCTCCAACCTTATGGTTGGTGAATCCTTCCAGCCTTCCATGGTAAGGTTCCAGCATGGTGTCTTTCATGCCCATCTGTTGGAAAGCAGAATAGTACAGAATGTCACGGGAGGCCCCTGTGTCCACAAGTAGTCTTTCCGATTCCACATTATCAATCCGACCCTTTACCACCAAGGGTTGTTCACGGGCAGCACGGCTCCCTGCCAATTCGTTGGGAGAAAAATTGATGACCTCTTTCGCCTTATGAATCCAAGCGGGCACGTGGTACACTCTGCTTAGTTCATAGATCTGGTCCCTCAGTTTTCTTGTGGAGGTCACTTCTTCACGGATCACATGTAACTTAGCCCTAGGAGGCCTACGTTCTCCGTCCTCACTTTTATCATCGTCTTCACTTTCCTCTTCCTTCCGCTTTCGCTTGCCATCCTTTTTCATGACAAAGCGGTCTAGCTTTCCCTCGTCAACCCACCGTTGGATCATTTTCTTGAGGGCCCAACAGTTGTCAGTGGTGTGGCCATTGTCCTTGTGAAAATCACAGTATTTGGAGGTGTCACGAGGAAATTTTGGTTTATCGCTCAGCGGGCGAGGAGGTGGAAGATTTACATGCTGCATGATCTCTGAGATGGGTTTGGTAAGAGGAGTGAATACTTCGGGCTTCTCAGTGCTTCTTTTTCTGTTCTTCCCCTTGGATCCCTTGCCATTCCCATTGTCATTCTGGCGAGTGCCAGCCGCCTCTGGTTCCGCCTTGTCGGATCCCCTTTTCTTGCTTTTGTCCTCAGCCATTGCAATGGCGTATGCCACTTGGTACAATTCAGACTTGGACTTAGGTTCCCGGGCGGAGAGTTCATAGATGAGGGGACCAGATTTCAATCCAGAGTTGAAACAAACAATGACCTCCCTGTCAGTGAGGCTCTCTTCTACTTGGTCTGCCATTTTGCGGAATCGGTTGTAATAACTGAGGGTGGTTTCCCCCTTTCCTTGTTCGATATTGGCAAGGTTGGTGAATCTCATATTTCTCCTTCAAGCCGTGGCAAAGTGGTTCAGAAACATTCTCCTTATGCCTCTCCAGCTATCGATGCAACCTTTTTTCAATTCACGGAACCAGGTCAGGGCTGTTCCAGAGAAGGTGCTCGCGAAAGCTTTACAGAGCATGTCATCAGCTATAGTGAAGAGGTTCATGGTTTGTTCGAAACTTTTCACATGGTCCTTCGCGTCAGTGGTTCTGTTGGGTATGCATGTTTTAACCCTCCTATTTTTGTATTTGATTTGATTGATACCATAACCTCCTGTCTATTTTAAGGACTTTAGGACCCTATGTAATGAAGCTTAGACTTCAATTTTTTAGTTAAGTCCATTTTATAGATTAGGTTAAATTTAGGCTTGAAGACTGGCACAAGACTCATTGAAATTTGAGAGTTGCAGTTCAAAGTTTCAAACCGCTTCTTTCAACCGCCCTAGCAAAACCGCCCTTAGCATTTGCTTGGTGAAATCATTTGTTTGAAACTACCCTTGAACTACTCCAGTGCAACCGCCCTATGATGAACCGCACCTTGCAGCTCATCATCAACCGCACTTTGCAACCTCACTGGAGTTACCAACCGCTCCTGTCAAACCGCCTACTCCATAACCGCTCCAATGATTGAGACTTGAAGTAAACCACCTTTTGTCATTATAATCCACATCAGCAATACCCAATGTCAACCACCTTATCTTGTCACGTGATTCAAAGTCAGAGAAGATATGCAAGGATCTTGAAAAGGTGACAGGTGTCCAAACCTCATTGCTTGCAGCTGGAGCATTATCAGCTTTATCTGCAACTACTGTACCAAAGGACAAAAGTGGTTGCTGTGGACCAATAAGAAAGCATCAAGTACTGTCCTTCATCAGCTGTGTCCAACGGCTACATTTTGGATGCTTGGGTATAAATACCCCTAATCTTCACCATTTGAAGATTGCTTGAAATATAGAGAAATTGCTGTGTTCATCAGAAGTTGAAGCTCGCTCGTAAATTCTTAGTCCTTTGAATCTTCATCTTCATACTTCAAGAAATATTCCCGGCCTAAATCAAGCCTTAACACATTCAAGAATCATTGAGCTCTACATCTCACATTTAAAGAGCCTTGATCTTGTTCTCACACACACACCTCATTTGTTCTAATCACATAGATTAAACACTTCGAGATACACCGGTTATAGTTTTGGATTTGTTCTTCATAGTAAAGATTTTATTGTACTTTGTAATCTCTCAAATACTTAATATAAAATCTCTCTTAGAAATCCAAGACTAACCATCTTGGTAGTGGACGTAGATCGTTTATCGATTGAACCACTCCAAATAGCGTGTTCTTACTTTCTGCAATTATATTTCTTGTGCTTACTAATTATTTATCTTTGTCTCTGTTTGATCTTTATTTAGATATCCAGTATTGTGAAATAGTATTTGGAGTTAACATTGTCAAAACCTCACTTGTTTGTAAACCGCACGTACCAACTACTTTATTAAAACCGCTTTACAAACCTCCTCTATCAAAACCGCTTTATAACTCTAAATATTTCGCTGTGCATTTTACACTATCACTTGCAGTCTATTATCAATTGCAAGAGGATTTTGTAAGCAAGAGGTTTAGTTTTTAAAAGAGGGCAAAATTTTAAACGGCTATTCACCCCCTCTAGCCGTATTTTCACCCTTGTTGCCACCTTTGGGACCAACAAGTGATATCGTAGCTAACACATTTTAAAACCACTTTGTTTTCAAGCTTAACGGCTTGTGTGCCGATTCGATATGGCAACCTCAAAGACAATGACTACGGTAACTATTCACACATTCCAATGTTGGACGAAGACCACTTTGACATCTGGAAGTGCCGAATGCTTATTCATTTGGAAACCATAGATGAAATGCTTTGGTGGAGTGCGTGATCAATGGCCCTCTAATTCCAATGAAGGCTAACACCGATGCAACCACCAATGCCGAAACTCCGTGAGGTCAAAAAGCCAAAAGATGAGTGGTCGGATGAAGAGAATAGATTAGTTGCCTTGGACTGACAAGGCGAGGTTCATCATTTCGAACTCTCCCGTATCAACTCTACGTAAAGTGATGTACCTCAAAACCGCAAAGCAGATGTGGGATGCCATAGAGAGCTACCTCGAAGGTGATGAAGAGTGGAAGGAAAACAAATTATACACCGTTGAAAGATCCTACAACAACTTCAACGTAAAACCCAACGAAACCTTGCGTCAAACCTACGATCGCTATGTTGAGGTAGTTAATGCTTGTAGATCTCTTGGTAAAACTTTAACCGATAAGGAAATCAATATGACTTTCCTATCTCGCTTTAGGTTCTAGATGGGTAAATAAGGCTACCTCTCTAGAAGACTCCAAAGTATTGGGTACTTGGTCGTTAAGTAACTTGTATGCCAATCTGTAGAGTCTATGAACTTAAATTAAATCATATTGAAGAGATAGAAGGAAAACCAAATCGCTTTCTATGTCTCAGAAGTGGAACATGAAGAGAAACCATCCACATCCAATCAAACCACCGATCCTTCCATATCAACCTCATCACTCATCGAGATGGATGATGATGATTTTGCCAAGTTTGTGAACAGATTCCAAAAATTTAGAAAATCTTCAAAACCTCTCACAAAATCATTTTCAAAAGGCAAACCTCCTGCAACATTTTCTAGGGCTGCGGATACAAAGAAGAAGAGTGACTTGGTTTGCTACAACCGTAGAAAACCCGGCCACTTTGCATCCGAGTGTCCACAAATTTAAATATGAATACATGAAAAAGAAAACTTTTCCTTCGAAATTTTCTCATCGTAAGGGAATGGTTCCGAGGAGGAAGAGAATTCCAAGGAATTAGCAACTTGGATTGAAAGCAGATTCCGAGGATGGAAGTGACGGTGAAACCGAAGAGGTTAACCTCGCTAATTGCGTAAGCTTCGATGACTCGCATTCGAATCATTTGAGTTGCACGATATGGAAGAAAAGGAGGTTTTTGCAAAACTTCCAAATTATAAATTGGATGATGATATTAAACTTACTCCTAGCGTTAAGATAGGAAATTGTTCGTATTCACGTCCCATTTTCTCATCTAAAACTGCTCCACCTTCAAAAGCTATTCCAAAGAAAATTTTGAAAAAGGTGGTGGAAGCGGTTTCTCCCATGGAACATGAAAAGATGTTCAAGGAAGCCGAAATGGTGATCCATCAATTCTCAAACCTTAAGAAAGCCTTAAGCTTAGCTCATGATGAACTTAATCGTACAAGACGGAGAAAACCGTGATGAGGTCTCGAAATTTCTAATCTTAAGGACCAAATCAAACAACATGACTCCTCTTCTTGATCAAAACCGCATCCTTGAAACTAAGGTTGCCGCACTTCAACTCAGAATGATGACTTGGTAACCCAAATCGACGATCGCCAAAAGATTATTGATTCGTGGCTCAAGTCTCAATCCACCAAAGATAAAATCTTGGACTTCCAAGTTCCTCCTGGAACTAAGGATGGTCTAGGGTTTGGATCTCCGAGGAAGAGGAGAAGTGTGCATCCTCGAGTGAAAAGGATGAGGAATTTCCGTAACTAACTAAAGAAATTCCCAAGGAGAAGATTGCTAAGGGTAAGGGTAAAGCAAGACAAGTAAATTATGTCTACCCTAAAGGAAAGCATATGGGAAGAATTCGTGTTGAAACCTAAGAATTCTCTGTGGAAGCACCCGAGGAGGAAATGGCTTATGGAATTGGTAGAATCCCCGCTCCAACCTCTTCTCGGTGGAAAAGGCGGTTCTCGTTAACTCTAGGTCGACCGCGTTTCTTCTTCGACCGCTCCTCCCCGCCTTCAAAAGCAGGAATAGCGTTCCTGTGAAATACGTGGGTCAAACCAAAGCCTCGTTCCCTCAGACACTGAATGTTAGCCGGAACCGCACCTCCCAAACCGCATGGAACTCCTAAGAAGAGTAAGGAGTTAGTAAAACCTCATGATGCTTGTAGCTTTTATAAATGTTCTCGTGTGTGATGGTTTAGGTCACAAGGCCGCAGAATGCCTTTTGCGGTTCACACCCAATGCCAGGAAGAGCAAACCTCCTTCGTCAAACAGTGTGGGTTGTAAAGGGTTGCTAACTTCAGACCCAAGAAATAAAGGGGGACCTCGTTCTTAATGTTTACATTTCAGTCCTCTCGCTTCATGGCCGGTCACTCCAAGGATAATGAATGGTATCTCGACAAAGGGCCGCTCAAGACATATGACTCGAGATAGATCATTACTTGAAGATGTCGTTGAAGCAAGTGGTCCGTCTGAACCTTCGGTGACAACAACAAAGGCAAGACCATTGGATATGGTGTTATAAGGAGAGGAAACCTAACTATTGAGAAGGTTTCTCTTGTCGATGGACTCAAGCACAATCTCCTTTCAATTTTTCAATTTTGCGACAAAGGAATGCTTTGCAACTTCACGTCATCAAATTGCTTTATCAAAGATAGCATTTCCGGCGTCACCCTACTCACAGGATTCGTAAGAGTAATATTTACATTATTGATCTAAATTTCGCATGTAGTATTACTAATCTCGTTTTGTAGCTAAGAATGTGAGCGAAAATAGTCAAGGCTATGGCACAAGAGGTTGAGCCACTTGAACTTCAAGTATCTTGCAAAGATTGGTAGGAAAACCTCGTTCGTGGTTTACCTAAAGTGGCTGACCACCATCCGTAGAAATGCGTGCATGCCACTTGGTAAGGCCCGCGTCGTCTTTCACCAAAGAAGACCGCTCCTTCAACTTCAAGATGCTTACAACCGCTTCACATAGATTTGTTTGGACCCGTAACCACCGCCAAAGATTGGAGGAAATAGATATACTTTAGTGGTGGTGGATGATTATTCAAGATATACGTGGGTTGAGATGATGATTTCCAAAGATGATCGTTATGAGATTCTCACCGCACTCTTTAGACGGCTCCAAACTCAAAAAGAAGATGACATCGTTAGTGTTCGATCGTATAATGGAACAATTTAAGAACAACGGTGTTGCTCAAGATTGTGATGACCATGGATTGATCACAATTTTTCAATCACGGTGTTCCACAACAAAATGGGGTTGTGGAAAGGAAGAATAGGACGTTGATTGAGGCCGGAAAGACAATGATATCCGGCGAAGCTACCTCGCATTTTTGGCCGAAGCAATCAATACCGCATGCTTCACTCAGAACCGTTCCCTCATCAACAAAACCCATAACAAGACTCCATATGAGCTTTGGCGAGGAAGAACCCCCAACATTGCATTCTTCAAGATCTTTGGCTGCAAATGTTTTGTCCTCTACAATGGAAGAGAAAATAGAGGTAAATTCGGAGCCAAGGCCGATGAAGGTATTTTTGTTGGGTATGCTAAACATTCTAAAGCCTTTCGTGTTTTCAATAAAACTAGTTTAAAAATAGTTGAGTCTGTCCATGTTACTTTTGATGAGCATTCTCTCCTTGAGCCACATTTGGCTCCAAATGTTGCTGATGATTTTGTTGAGCATAATGAAACAGGTGAACCTCAAACCGCACCTGAACCTCAACCGCAAAATCCAGCACCCTCATCTGAAATCCCCCAAAACCGCAACTTTGAAACCGCATCTGAAGAACCCTCTCCAGATGCAACTACCAGGGGAGAAGATGTTGAAAATTCCCCTATCCAGCTTATAGAACCTCTTCGTCAACTTACCTTCCATGACTTCGCTGAAGGATCTAACGATGTTCCAATTGAAGATCTTCAGCAAACCTCACCCAACCGACTTACCCCGAGGTTCGTGAAGTCGCAGCCACCCTCACAAATGTGATTGGTGATCTGCTTTACGGTGTTCAAACAAGGAGATCAAACTATGACGAGCATACTTCTTTTATCTCAAGTTGAACCCAAGAAGATTGATGAAGCACTCCAAGATTCCAATGGGTCGTTGCTATGCAAGAAGAACTCAACCAGCTTGAAAGATGCAAGGTCTCGGACTTTGGTGCCTAGACCTCAGGATCAAGGAGTGATAGGAACTAAGTGGGTATTTAGGAATAAGATGGATGAGAATGGAAGCATCACTAGGAATAAAGCAAGGTTGGTCGCACAAGGATATAGGCAAGAAGAAGGAATCGATTATGATAAAACATTTGCTCCAGTTACAAGATTGGAAGCTATCAGAATTTTCTTAGCCTACGCCTCTTTCAAGCATTTCAAGTTATATCAAATGGACGTAAAGAGTGCATTCCTCAACGGCGAACTGCAAGAGACCGTGTATGTTGCCCAACCTCCTGGATTTGAAGACTCCAAATTTCTCAATCATGTCTACAAACTCCAAAAAGCTTTGTATGGACTTAAGCAAGCTCCGAGGGCATGGTATGAGACTCTTTCTAAATTTTTACTAGAAAAGGGATTTAAACGTGGTAAAATTGATACAACTCTTTTTATTGCCAAATATAATGAACATACTTTACTTGTTCAAATTTATGTCGATGATATTATTTTTGGTTCTACTAATGAGTTACTTTGTAAGCGTTTCGAAAAGCTAATGAAAAGCAAGTTTGAGATGAGCATGATGGGAGAATTAACATTCTTCCTCGGGCTTCAAATCAAGCAATGCGAAGAAGGTATTTTCCTCAGCCAAGCCAAATACACCAAGGAGTTGATAAAGAAGTTTGGATTAGAAAATGCTAAAGCATATGATACTCCAATGGCCACCGGCAATAAGCTAGATAAGGATCTCAAAGGTAAGAAAGTTGATCGACTTTATATCGAGGTATGATCGGCTCATTACTTTACTTAACCGCTAGTAGGCCCGATATCATGTTTAGTGTCTATGTATGTGCTCACTACCAAGCGTATCCTAGAGAAGCACATCTTATTGCGCCAAGCGTATAATCCGCTATTTATCTCGGGAACCACTAACCTCGACTTTGGTATTCCAAAGATTCGAACTTCGATCTTGTAGGATATTCAGATGCAGATTATGCAAACTTGTACTATCGACAGAAAAGCACTAGTGGTACTTGTCATTTCCTTGGAAATAGACTAGTTGCTTGGGCCGCCAAGAAGCAAGCTTCGCCTTGTCTACCACAGAGGCCGAGTATATTGCCGCCGGTAGTTGTTGCCGCCAAATCCTTTCGATGAAGCAAAGTTAGCCAGTGGACTATGAAATCCATGAAGGGAATTGCCCCATCATGTGTGACAACACTTCAACAATTTCAGTCTCCAACAACCCTGTCATGCATTCCAAGACCAATCATATTGATATCAAGTATCATTTCCTCAAAGACCATGTGGAGAAGAGGAATATCCATTTAGAGTATGTGGGGACAGATAATCAGATCGCTGACATCCTCACCAAGGCTCTTGACTCCAAGAGGTTTTCCTTCCTCAGAGGAGAAATGGGTATGCTTGAACTTAAATGATTCCATACTTTTTATTGACTAACTTGTGTGTTGAGTTTAGGTTGTATTTCTTATTGAAAATTTCAACCGCACCATTGTTGAACCGCATTCATTCAAACCGCATGAGTGGTCAACCGCCTCTGCAGCCAACCGCGTATTTCCAACCGCATGCTGCTTATGACCGCTCCATCTTCAACCGCCTTCAACATATGGTATTTTCAAAATCTAGTTTTTAATTTTTTTCTATGTGGTTTAAAATCTTTTCAACCGCACTGCCACGTGGACCCAAGGTAAGTTCTTTTATTTTTCATTTCAGTCCACATTTTGACATAAGGGCATTTTTCCAAATGTTTTCCCACGTTATTTCAAAATTTAAATGCATTTAATGCAAAGGGAACATTAGCATTTAAAGCTATCTTGTCAGCCGTCATTGGCAATAGAGAAGAAGATGAAAGGGTGCAACAGAGGAATGATTTCTTTTATGAGAAAATCAAATAGTCTTTTCAACTGTCCTTTGTTTGAGATTTTCCTATAAATGAAAACCAACTCTTACAATTTCAACTTTCCAACACTGTCACTCTCTGCACCGTCCTTTCTACCAAACTTCATCTTCTTTCTCTCTCTAACAACTCATAACCTACAAAACTTCATTTTTAAACCTTGAATCTTCAATGGCTCCCAAAGCACCATTTACTGATATGGTATGTTCTTCTAACTTCATCTTTCTTTATTTTCTGCAAAATCATCCTTGAAACAGCCATTGTTGGACCTTCAAAGTTGCGAAACCCTTGGATGAATTTTTGTTCATAACTGCTTTATCTATTTATCATTTTGTATGATTTCAGTTGGGTTTTGCTCGGATTTGTTGTTAGATTCTTTATATGTAATTTATTTTACGATCAACCAATGATTTGAACGCTGATTTTGGAATTTAAAATTTTCTCATTCGAAAACCCATTTGGTTGTTCTTGCTTGTTCATGTTGATTCTGAGCAAAGTATGAATTTTTAAGGTTATATTGTTAATCTACTGCTCAATGTGATCATTTTGACATGTTATTTGTTGATTTTGGTGAACTTTGGTTGAATCTCTGTTTTTAATGTTCTAAGTGTTCTTCGTGTTCATCATTCCTTCACATGACTGTTCATATGCCATGTTAAAATAATCACATGTTTTGGTTCATTTGATTTTCACACATGTTTTTTTTTGTACTTAGAAAATTTTCAATAAATTTTTATGCACTAATTGTGAACATCAACCGCATGCCTTGATTGTTTGGAACTGCATTCATGAATACTTCTTGATTCCAACCGCATGTCCTCTTCAACCGCGTTCACATTAGAACCGCATGCAAACTGAACCGCTTGTTATCTTGACACCGCATGCCTGTTAGCTATTTAAGTTATTCCTTTGAAACCGCATGCTAAATTTGTTTGGGATATTACTTAGTGTATAGGCTGGACACCATAACC
Source organism: Adenophora triphylla var. japonica (assembly GCA_022495995.1). NCBI lineage: Eukaryota > Viridiplantae > Streptophyta > Magnoliopsida > Asterales > Campanulaceae > Adenophora > Adenophora triphylla. The sequence continues at coordinate 76,380 of JAFEMH010000384.1, forward strand.
TTCCTCTCCAAGCACCGCTTGCAGTGTGGGATAAACTTGGATTACAATGCCACGTACTAGTATAATCTCTTACATATTTTCTAAGTGTTTTAACTATATTCACAATTTACTTGAGGTTTGGAGTTCTCAATATTTTCAACCGCATCAATTGCCAACCGCATGGATGCCCAAACCGCTTGTGCATTGTGAATCACTTTTTTGGATCTAAACCCCTTTGTTTCATTTTGTAGGATCCTAAATTCTTTATTCCAGGCTTTGAGATCAATGAGCCTGAGCTCCAAGGAGATGCTCTTGGTAGAGAGATGATCAGAAGACTCACTACCTCTGGAATCCTCCCTCTCTTCAACAAAGGCCAGTCTTATATCATTCCTTCCTTTGTGGATCAGTTCTACTCCTCTCGCCGTTCTAGGAGACAGAGAATTATCGATGGCACCAAGATCAAATGCCCGGTTGGCAAGTGTGTTGAAGGCTTCGATATATCCATTGATCATCTGGATATTAGAAGTACTTATGGATTTCATGTGTCTGGATGCCCCATGGAGGTTGATCAGGAAGTGTTGGATGCAACAGCTCTATCAACTGTCAATCTGACCTCTCTATCAGGTTATTACAAGAAGAAGGCAAGGAGGGAATTTGGTGAGCTTATGAGCCACTTGGGCTATTTAGAAGGAATGTCTGTGTGTGGTAAGACCGGCAACCACAACAACTTCACTACTCAAAGAATGGACTTATCACGCTGTGCCATCTATAATGGAATTAAGCCGAATTGGCCCAAGATTCGATGAAGGAACCGGCTAGCTCCATTGATGCTTATCAATCCAAAATCAAAAATGAACACCGTAGATGGAGACCATTCTGCAGCTCCTAACCGCGTTGTTCACAAGCTATCAACACTTGGAGGATCTCGTACTCTCAACTCCCGAATTATCAAGCTGCCAATGGGTGAAGGTGACTCCCTTGGAACTGTGGTTTGTCACAACTTCGTATACTCATTTGGAGATACCCAGATTACAAATTTCTATATGATGCCGATACTCTCAATCCCAAGGAGTTCTATGTTGAAATGTCTCCAAAGAACCGCGGTTATCGCTCTAGGAAAGGCAATCAAGAAGGCCTCTAGAAGGAAAAACATTGTCCTAGAACCGTTGCACTGCAGAAGCCAAGGACCGCACCATCTAAACCGCGTGTTCAAACCGCAGGTGCTAGTCCAAGGGCTAAGCCTCAGGAGAAATTTGGTTTGAGAGATGAGCCTACTGATGAGGAAGAAGAAGAGGATGCTGGAATTGCCCCTCTTATCAAGAAGGCAAAACCGTGAAGATCAAGCACGCTAATCTCACGTAGGAAGATAAGGTTGCTTTTTATAAAGCAAAAATTGATAAGTTGGAAAGAAGGGCAGAATTGAGGAAGGCTGCCAAGGGAAAGAAACCATCTTCTGAACCGCTTGCTACCTCTCAACCGCAAGCTCAAGTTCAACCTCATGTTCAACCGCAACCCCAACCGCAACCTCCTCCTCAATCCCAACCGCTTCAAACTCCTCCAACCTCACCTATTCAAACCTCTTCCCCAATTCCTACCCAACACCTTTCTCCTTCCAAATCTCTTTCCCCCAAACCGCTCTCTCCTTCTCCACCTCCCAAGATTACAACCACTCAGGGGGAGAATCCCAAGAAGAGGAGATTCAAACAAATGGCCAAGAAAACAACTCCTCCAAAGAAACACTATCTTCACACCATTGCCAAATCCAACATCAAAATACCTGGTGAAACCTCCTCATATTTTGATAAATCCTCCTCCCAAACCAATTCAAATTCATCATCCCCTTCTGAATTTCAAACCCCTCAAAATCAAGCCACCTCAAATCCCAAAGCCTTCACTGAATGGACATCCAAGCCATCAGCAGGCCCAGCCCATTCAACCTCTAGACTTAGAACTCCAACTCCTTCACCACAAAATTCTCCCTCACACCATTCATCCCCTCGTATATCAAACCACACCCATAAATCCCTTTCTAAATCACCTAACTCTTCCCCACAAAAATCCCATTCAACTCATTCCAACCCAATCACTTCAAATCCTCCTACCACTTCTATACCCATCCCAACCGCCCCCATTCCAACCGCCCCCATTCCAACCGCCCCCATCCCAACCGCCTCCATCCAAACCGCCCCATCTACCTTACCTCCTACTCTACCCATCTCAACTCAAACCTCATCCCCTTATACAGTTCCTGCCTCACGCATTTTCCAAACCCTATTGTCTCAAATACCTCAAACCGCTCCTCCTACTTATTCTGAACCGCCTCCTTCCTTCACCTTTAATCCCTCATCTTCAACCGCTCCTCCACCCTCTGACTACTCCCAAATCCTTTCCACCCTTAATCTTATTCAGTCCCAACTCCTCATAAACCAAGGCCACATTATCAAGCTGACCGCTTCTAATGCCTCCTCAAGCTTCAAATCGCTCCCTTCAAAAGCTTGCTGAGTCTCAATCCCATCTGATTGCCTCTCAAACCCTTCAAATGGCTGATCATAAGAACTCACTCAAGAGTTTTGCTCAGAGACTTGATGCCATTAAGGGGGAGAAGGATCTAGCAAACATTGTCAAATCCTCAGCTGATTCCTGCTTTGAAGGATTCAAGAAGGATTTAGCTAAAGGTATTGTTCAAATTCAATCATTTGGAGATTCTGATCTCAAGGAAATGATTTCTCAGCTTGCAACCTCCTCCGAAACTGCCTTTGATTCCCTCCAAGCTGAATTCCTTAAAACTGTCAATTCTCAACCGCCTTCTACTCAAGACTTTCAAACCGCCTTGAATGCGGTTGAAGAAAATATCCTTCTGGAAATTGATGATGTCAAAGAGAAGCTGGAGATCAAGACAAACTCCCTTGATGATGCTTTGATGGCCAAGTTAAATGAAGTCAAGGATGAATTCAATGACCGCCTTGAAAATATCAAGTTAGGATTCACCACCAAACTTGAAGCCACAAATAATGAGCCGAAATCCTCCATCCAAGTGATCGTGAATCTTGATGAAATGATCGAAGCTCTCTCTTCTCGGGGATCAAGCAGTAGCTCAGGGGGAGGTTCAAACTTTGTACAATTCATTGAACTCCTCCTTTCACACCTTGATTGATGAGCTAACCGATCAAGTATTCGATAACTCCAAGGCGCTCGATGCCAATCTCAAGATTGATTCTCAAGCAAATATCTTAGAGAGATTGGTGACCGCTCAAGGAAGGACCGCAGAAGAGGTGAGAAAAATTAGAAAATCCCCGAAGTCTCGAAACCTCTCGCATCAAATCTTGCCAGAACCCCGAGATCAACCAACCGCAGCAGCAGCAGCAAGGTCAAGAACCGCATCAACCTTAAACCGCTATTGCTCTGTATTTTTTTAAAACTCTTTTGTTGTTGGACCGCACTCTCATTGTATTTTCTTTTGTCCAACTTACTTTTTTTTTGTAACCCTGTAATTTTCTTTCATTCCTGTTTTGTAACCACTTGAGGAATTAATGGAAATTGCATCATGGTTCCAAAAACCTTATTCATATCAAACTGCTTGTTTGTAGAACAATGAAACCTCTTATGGTTTTCAACCTCATTCAAATATTTTTCAACTTAAAATCATATTTTTTGAATTGAAGTTTTAAACATTCAGTTTAAACCGCACTTTGAACTTAAACTCATATTTCTTAAGTGCACTGAATGCATTTCTCTACTTTCCATATTGTAAGTTTTTATCTCTTAGAAAGTATAGAAATCTATAGCTTAAGCTAAGTGTGTGCATTGACTTGGGACATGAATTACCATGTTAATTTTTATGGACATGTTTTTACCAAGTACAATGTTTGCTTTAGTTATAGTAGGTAATGGCATCAATCAAATAGGGGGAGATTGTTGGGTATGCATGTTTTAACCCTCCTATTTTTGTATTTGATTTGATTGATACCATAACCTCCTGTCTATTTTAAGGACTTTAGGACCCTATGTAATGAAGCTTAGACTTCAATTTTTTAGTTAAGTCCATTTTATAGATTAGGTTAAATTTAGGCTTGAAGACTGGCACAAGACTCATTGGAATTTGAGAGTTGCAGTTCAAAGTTTCAAACCGCTTCTTCCAACCGCCCTAGCAAAACCGCCCTTAGCATTTGCTTGGTGAAATCCTTTGTTTGAAACTACCCTTGAACTACTCCAAGGTAACCGCCCTATGATGAACCGCACCTTGCAGCCTCATCATCAACCGCACTTTACAACCTCACCGGAGTTACCAACCGCTCCCGTCAAACCGCCTACCTGCAACCGCTCCAATGATTGAGACTTGAAGTAAACCACCTTTTGTCATTATAATCCACATCGAAATACCCAATGTCAACCACCTTATCTTGTCACGTGATTCAAAGTCGAGAAGATATGCAAGGATCTTGAAAAGGTGACAGTGTCCAAACCTCATTGCTTGCCATTTGGAGCATTATCGCCTTTATCTCAGAATTACCGTACCAAAGGACAAAAGTGGTTGTTGTGGACCAATAAGAAAGCATCAAGTACCGTCCTTCATCACCGTGTCCAACGGCCACATTTTGGATGCTTGGGTATAAATACCCCTAATCTTCACCATTCAAGATTGCTTGAAATATAGAGAAATTGCCGTGTTCATCGAAGTTCAAGCTCGCTCAAATTCTTAGTCCTTTGAATCTTCATCTTCATACTTCAAGAAATATTCCCCAAATTTCGTAAATCAAGCCTTAACACATTCAAGAATCATTGAGCTCTACATCTCACGATTTAAAGAGCCTTGATCTTGTTCTCACACACACACCTCATTTGTTTCTAATCACATAGATTAAACACTTGAGATACACCGGTTATAGTTTTGGATTTGTTCTTCATAGTAAAGATTTTATTGTACTTTGTAATCTCTCAAATACTTAATATAAAATCTCTCTTAGAAATCCAAGACTAACCATCTTGGTAGTGGACGTAGATCGTTTATCGATTGAACCACTCCAAATAGCGTGTTCTTACTTTCTCGCAATTATATTTCTTGTGCTTACTAATTATTTATCTTTGTCTCGTTTGATCTTTATTTAGATATCCAAGATTGTGAAATAGTGTTTGGAGTTAACATTGTCAAAACCTCACTTGTTTGTAAACCGCACGTACCAACTACTTTATTAAAACCGCTTTACAAACCTCCTCTATCAAAACCGCTTTATAACTCTAAATATTCCGCTGTGCATTTTACACTATCACTTGCAGTCTATTATCAACTGCAAGAGGATTTTGTAAGCAAGAGGTTTAGTTTTTAAAAGAGGGCGAAAAATTTTAAACAGCTATTCACCCCCCCTCTAGCTGTATTTTCACCCTTGTTGCCACCTTTGGGACCAACAGGTTCCGTTGTATTTTTCAAAGTTCGGGACCTTAAAGTGAGGATTTGGTGGTGCAGCAGTTATCCTCAGGGAGAACGGACGAGTTGACCAGTCGAAGTCATCATCATCAACCTTCTTTCCCATCTCCATGTCATCAAGTCTCTGTTTCAATAGTTCCCATTGTTTGGTTTCCACTCCCTTATCATTGCTAGAGCGGGTGCTTCGCTGGGAGCTACAGGTCGATTTATCCTTGGGGTGACCATTCACCCTACTGTGCTCCCCGTCATTTCGATGGCTATCGCGTCGTTTAGATGGTGCTTTATCACGTCTCAGTTCTAACTCTTGGCCACCAAGTATCATTCTGTATGGTTCAGGTGTCGTCGGCCGTGTAAATTCACGAGGACGAGGACGGGGAGAATCCCTTCGAGGACGAGGAGAATCATGGCGAAGTCGATGTGGTCGAGGAGACCTGGGACGAAGAGGTGCCATGACGAGACGAGGAGAAGATAAACGCTTGGACAAACTGAGCCTCGTCCTCAAGTCCCGTGAGTTCACTTCTTGTTCCTTGGAACTCAACTGGCTTCTCAGGTCAACTACCTAGTCTTTCTTCTTATGGTCATGTCGAGGACGGGGGGACTCTCGGAGGGCCTGCTTAGGTGGTACAGCAGGGTCAAGGGGAGGACCTCATCGCTCACCCTGCTCCCTTCCACGAAGGTTGCCCATCGACGGCAGCATGAATTCAGCCATGGAATTGTCAGGATCCAATTGCAAAAGAGCAGCTTGTGTCTCATACATCCTTTGCAATGTCTCCATTTGTCTATGTAGCAGAGTGCGTCCGTCAACGGGTTGAGTTCCCTCGGCTTGACTGACGTCGGCATTCTTTGTCATCTTCCTCCCAATCCTCTTCCCTCGAGGACGAGTAGGACGTGGAAAGTTAGCTCCTGCTCCCTCGGCATTAGGTTGCCCCATGGAACGAAGAGTCATAGCGAGGGGAGGTGGTCCGTCTGGATGAGGTGGAGGAGGAGGAGGCAGCTCGGCATTAGTGTTGACCCCGTTCACTTGAGTCTGCTCCTCGGCAGTAACACTTGTAAACTGTCCGTCTTCCATTGCAAATTAGTAATTGTAATAAACAAATTACCAATAAGGCGAATTTCACAATAATCACGATTTTCAGCCAAATTCGGAGCAAAATTTGACGCAAACAAAAAATTGCAAATTGCAATTTGACAACGCCAAGATTTCCGGTCAAAAATGCCTGTTTCAAGGAAAATCTGGGCAAATTCCGGCTAAACTGCAGAAATCGACGAAAATTGAAAACAGAACAAAGCGGAACAGAATTTTTCGTTAAATCAGAAAGCAATTCCGCCAAGAATCAGGCTTCAGGCGAACTTTTTCCAGGCCAAACAAAGGGTGTTTGAATCGATTTCCCGGCAATGGAACCAATTGATGATGCCAAAATCGTCAAATCAGCCCAAATCCAAGCGATCGGATGCTCCGGAGATTGCTAGGCCAGAAAATAAGAGAAAACACGTAAACTAAGCCGGGGCGACTCCGGCTAACGGCCCTCCGGCGTGAGAGTAAGTTCACGATTTATGATTAAGAAACTAAATTGACAGAGTTTCTGTATGTAAAAAGTAACGTACCGAAATATGTGCTATGTGACTTGTATTTATAGGGATTGATTGATAGAATCCATGTTGAATAGAACTTGTAAAGAGATAAGATATAATCCTAAGAGGATTATATCTGTTAAGGAGTCATAGTTTGACTTGAATTGATGTTGGTGGTTACAATCCTGATCGGATAATAATAACTGTTGAATCCTTGATTGAATAGGACTGCTCAATCTGTCGGTCGTACAGCTGAGGAGTATAAATGTCTTATCTCGGCATTTATGTGTAAGCCGAGGTACATGATTTAGCTTCCTCGTCCATTGATGATCTGACGGCATGTAACTAAACCGAGGTGAAGGAATTTGTTTCCTCGTCATATGGATATATGCCGAGGTAAGGACATTTCTCTCCTCGTTATTTATAACGTCTCGGAGCATGATGAGCCAAGTATGAAGAGCCCGTTGAAAATGTTAATGCCGAGGAAATACCTCTCGGCATACGAAGAGAGTACCTCGGCACTTATAACGGGCATGTATACTTGTATATTGGGCCTTGATTAGCCTTGTTGATGACGAGATACGAGGAACGAGATGGCCCATGGCGGCTTCTTATAACTTGTGTGGGTTATGTTTATAGCCCAATCCATTTGGGCTTGACCCGGACAAGCCCATGTTCGTATCTTGGTTTATACTGTTCAACTGTCTTTGTCCATGGTATATCGTTACATATTTACTCCCTCCGTCCAACTCAATTTAGGATAATTTGTTATTTTGGGTGTTCTATTCGACTTAGAACGTCTCAAAATGACAAGTTTATATTATTTTTATATTCGATGGGATTCACTTATTATACTAACAACAACAATCCACTTACTATTCCCCCCACTTATTCTCTCTTATTTTATGTTTCATACGCACGATACCTCCTCCACTCATTCTCTCTAGTTTTATTATATTAGTATTTTTTAATTCCTGTATCAAAAGAAAAAATAATAAGTCAAATAAGACGGAGGGAGTATATTTTAAGTTGTACAATTAATATTTATTGAATAATAATAATATACTCCATCCGTTCCACTACAACCTTCACAGTTAATGTTTGCATAAAAATTAAGAAAAAATATAGTGGAGTAGATATTGTAAATATGAAAAGTGAGATATGAGATAGAAAATAATAATTGAATTGTTATTGTGATTATAACATATAGGTCTCATTAATATAAAAGTAATAAAATATTTTCATTTTTAGAAAGCGTATAATTTATAATGAAACGTCCAATAAAAAAAATGTGTTATTTATAGTGAAAATGGGAGAGTATTTATTAAGCAATCAATCAATTTCAATCATAAAAAAGACTTACTGCATTACGACCATTGCGCTAGAGCCCGATAGTGAGAACTGAGATGATTTCTACAACAATTCTTTCACCATTAAATAGTTATTAATGCCCCCTACCTATTATTAATTAAGAGCTCTAAACATCTTCAAGTCTCCACATAAACCACCCCAAATCCCACAACATTTTGTACTGGAATTCAAAATAAATATTATTTTTGAACTTTTTACAAATTTACATTATCATTTTAATAAAGAAAATATCGATATTGTTCTAATTTATAATTTTTTTCTTACATTATTTCACACAGTAAATTAATTAATAAAACAAACAAGTTCAAATGTGGAGATGAAATAAAAATTTAAAATTTTAACTGACAATTATTTTGAACTAAATATTTTTTTAAAAAGCAATTATTTTGGATCCAAGAAGCATCCCAGAACATTACACCCTCCACCTAATATAAACAAAGGCCATTTAAGGTCAGGCAGCATTGCTGGATTTGCAATTTCAGCGTGGAAAGTTTGAATTTTGATAGGAGCAGCTGAAACAGTCAATTAATTGGTGATGTAAGAATAGTGTAAGCGTCATGTAGGAGGGTTCCCTTGGGGTCAGGAGTATAAGGGGTGCTGGCACCCTGACTATCTCGGACATATCCCGCGATTTACCTTCGCCAGTCACTGAGGGACCGATGACTGATAGTTCAGGACTTAGTCCGACAAAGCTAAAAACTTGAGTATCACAAAAAAAAAAAAAAAAAAAAAAAAACAAAGGCCATTTAAGGCCCACAAATCCAAAGTGGGCCCCATGCTAACACACATGAAACACCTACACGTACACAAACACTCACATCAAAAACACTTCTCAGTCCATCCTATAAATAGCCCTCTTTGTGGGGTCCTTAATCTCACTACCCCTCATTAATAAAAAGTAAAATTAAATAAAAACCCTAAAAATGGGCTCCGATATGGTCCCCTACAATTTCTCCGCCCCACCATTTCAAAATCAAAACCCCAATTTTGCGGTCCCCACCGCCGTTGTCGCCGCTTCTTCCGGCCGTCTGATCCCGAAGAAGCCCCTTTCCGCCACCAAGGACCGTCACACCAAGGTCAACGGTCGTGGCCGGCGTGTACGCATGCCCGCACTCTGCGCCGCCAGAATCTTTCAGCTTACTCGCGAACTCGGCCACCGTAACGACGGCGAGACCATCGAGTGGCTCCTTCACCAGGCTGAGCCGTACATCGTGGCTGCCACCGGGACTGGAACTGTCCCGTCAACTCAGGTGACTTCTCCCGCTGGGTCTATCCCGGCGTCCTCCTCGCCTGTTTCCGCCCCCGCGCTGCCGTCAATGGCGAATCCTCCCTGTTTAGTTCAGCCGGAAACTGCTGTAGCTCCGATGATGCACCATCCGGGAATGTTCACCGTGTCTCCGCCCCCGCCGAGCTGTCGGTTGGATTTGCGGTATCAGCCGCCTGAAATCCCGATGGAGTTTTATCGGCATATGCCGTTTACGGCGTTACTGTTGCAGCCGCTCACTGACGACGGAGAGGACAACGTCGAAGAAGATTTAGAAGGAAATATGTAGAGGGGAGAATTATAAATAAAATAAAATCTATAAGAACATAAATGTGTATCTTTTGGGGGAAAGAGTAAGGGGTTTTAGGTTTCTTTTTTAAATTTTGTTTCTATGTTATTTAAATATGAGAATTTAGGGGTTTAGGGTTAATTTTGAAAGTTTTGAAGGGTTTGGACAGAGAGGCTGTAATGGTGGTGTAAATTTAAGTTAATCTTGTAGTGATAGTTATGAATTTCGCTCATCAGTCAATGTACCGATTACAACAAAGTCAAAGCACCTGTCACAGCATCGATTACCGTACTGGTCACGGAGTGTAGGGCTACAACACCGATTTATTCGCTAGAACGGATCATACGTCAAAGCAAAAGAATAGTTTCACCACGAATAGACATGATCACGGGCGAAACTATTCTTTTGCTTTGACATAATCACTCGCGAATTCGGCAACCGTAACATAGGCAGAAGTTTCTAAACCTTTCTTTTACTTTTCACTCGTGGAAACATAAACGGTCGTTAGGGTTATAATGTCCATTGATAGCCATCTCATTGTGAAGAGTTGGGTAGCAGTTAGGGTTAATGTTAAAATGTCCGTTAGGTCACTCGTTCCCCAACGGAGAGGAGGCTCAGGGCTAGGGCTAGGGTTAGGACATCTGCAAAACATAAAACCTCATTTGTACAAGAAATTCTCTCTCTCTCTCTCTCTCTCTCTCTCTCTCTCTCTCACACACACACACACACACACACACACACACGCACACAGCGGGAGAGAGAGAGAGAGAGAGAGAGAGAGAGAGAGAGATGTACCAACATAAGAACTTTTATAAATGAGTAAATATTGAATACAAAGTCATTCAACTGTATTTCTATTTAACTGTGATAATGCCAAAGGCATATAATTCCTGGCAAAAGGGAATTGCATGCCTAAACAGCACCAATGTTTTGCAGAAAGAATAAAAAGGCATTGTGATGAATCTTACTAAGTCTTTAAAAATTAGGAGTCTCGCGCGAAAGAGACTGTGGGACTGAAGCTGAAGCGTGGAAGTAAGCTATATATAGAACTGTGCTCTAATCGAGTAGAATATAATTAACGGCTTAATGCCTGTGTCCGAGTTTCCACCACCTTTTCTTCTTCTTCGATTCCGGTGAAGGCAACTCTGATAGAAAACAAATAGTCAATCAGACACACACATACACCGTTTACATTAAATTGTACTTCCTCCGTCTCAGTTTAATGTTCTTACTTTTCTTTTTAATCTCTCTCAGCTTATGGTTCTTAGTTGTTTTATTTCCATAAATGGCTAAATATGAAGTGTTTTGGACAATCTTGTCCTCATAAAGTTCACATAATAAAAAAAAAATATTGTTACTTAGCTATCTACTATTTACCCACTTGTTTTATGAATAGTGTTTTGGACAATTATGTCATCAACTCACTCCTATTGTTGACCCATTTTTGCCTTGATACCTTAATAAGCGTGTAAAATCAAACTAAGAACTTTAAATCGGGGCAGAGGGAGTACTCTGTATGTTCTTAATAAAATGAAGAAATTCTTAATGTTTTAGTGTTTCTAATGAAACCAACAGTAGTAGAGGGAAAAGAAGCTGATGGATGTTACCTCCTTCGGGGTAGATTGAGTTGTAGTGCACCTCGGACCAAAAACTTAAGAAAATGACTGCAAAACGGGGAGGGGAGAAAATATAAGGAATTTGTGGTAGCACGTAATAATTAATGGCTTGAAGATGTACAAACGACGTATGCATTTAGGAACCTTTAATATTAGCCATGCAAAATCAGAAGTGAAAAAGGCAAAAACGAAAGGAGTAAATAATCATGGTGAGGGAGTAACAGGCTAATCTTTGCCATAAAGAGAGTTGTGGCAACTGAAGCAACCACCACGAGGAAAGAATTTAAATTTTTTACCATAAAGATATCAATTTGGAAAAGATTGAGTGAAACAAGACTGCAACTTCCATTTGTATCCTTCTCAGATCCCGGCGGTGCTTTGCTTGCATTGTAGGGCAAAAAGAAGAAGATTATACGGACAAGATACACGATCTCTTACGGAGCATCTACCATCACTTAGTTTACGCTAATACTTACTCCCTCCGTCCCATAACAACTTGCACCAATTTCCTTTTTGGGTGCAAGTCCCCTTTCCTAAAATTTCCACTTTTTATTCTTATTTTATTTACTCTGCCCCACTTGTCATACTCACACACTTAATTTGTGGACCCCACTTGCAAATCTACCCCACATGTCATACTCACAGCCCTTTTCCTACTCACAATACTTTTGAATATATATACACACCTCCTTAATTCCAGTCTCGGAGCAAAATAATGCAAGTTAATATGGGACGGAGGGAGTATAAGATTATATAGGCCCATGGGGGATTAAAGCCAAATACAAGTAATCAAATTACATCATTATTGGTTATTAAGACCCCTAAGCAGTGAAATTGATCCAAACGCGTGTCATGTATTATGACAGATAACAGAGACAGCATATAGCGACAAATGAAATTTTCACGTTCCGAGAAAAAAAGTTGAGCACGTGAAGTTTGCATATTCAAATAAATGACAAAAAAAACAAAATGCATTCAAATATATTCAACATCATTAGATAACAACTAAACCTCAAATCAATATCCAGAAAGAATACAACGCTTTCGGTAGTGCAATAAACTGAAATAAGTCAGTATTACTGCAAGCAAATGAAAATTTACCTCGTTTGGACTTTTGGAACTTCGGGACGATCTCAATTGACCATGTATCTTTGAAAGAGGTTATGACAAAGATCTTTATACCATACTGCACATCGACAAAAGTGAACAAAAGTCAAGATTGATGTCTTACATCCAAAGCAAATTATTGATAAGACTTCCAAAGGAATTGTCATGTCTTGACAATTTGACCAAAGATCTATAAAAACTAAGCATCAAAGTACTGATACAAAATATGGTAAATATACCGAATCTGCTGCTGCCTGCAATGTGACGTGATCTCCCCACTCTCCATTCCTAAATTATTCCAATTTAGAGTGTATAAATACAATATTCCATGTAAAAACAATAGATAAATAAGAAGAGGGATATAATAAGCACCATACTTACTTGGACATCTTCTTTAAGTAATCATTGTATGCCATCGGGACGTATCCCTCATACAAGTCTGGGTGCGACTTAAGCTGACAACATCAAACCATGCCAGAAAAACTGTAAGCATTAGACTTTAGAAAAATAAACCCAAAATATGAAACCTGAAAAACAGAGCACTATTTTATGCTCAAATACGTCGAAAAAAGATTGTCCCACTTTTTAAATGTCAACATAAGACAATATCATGTTACTATTTACATATGTTTACCGACATTTCAATCATTGTAAGAATATTAAGCAAATTATCAATAACAACTTTGAATCAAGTTGAAAAAATAGACAAAATGAAACTTTTTTTTTAATAATATTTACCTGATTAACAACTTGTCGCCTCACAAATTTGTGATGCTCTGGGCTACGATAAAATTGATCGGATAGAGCACGGAACTGGAGAAAAATAGGATTTATATATCTAGACATAAATATGGAATATACATATCTGACAAAAAGGTTCAACCAAATGTAGCATTTAGTTACAAAGACATAAGGAAATTCATAAATTGCAAACCATATTTTGTCTTGTCAACGATAAAAAGAGGGCAACGCTAACCTGGCAGTTACCATCTCCTTGAACTTTGCACTCAACCAAGTTATATAATTGCAGCCTGACAACATGATTAAATCCAATGTCAAGCTTATGCATGTTCATGAACCAAATACCAAACATACGCGCACTTCACAATGGAGTCACAGAGAGCAAGACGACAAAGAGTCGAACTATAAACAGCAAAATAATCCCTCCATCCCATAAAAAAGTGTCGCCTTTGACTTGTCAACATTTATAAAAAATTACTTGTTTGTGCATTGCTTGTACAATGGTAAATTGCACTACCACTATTTTCTTACTTACATTTATTTTGGGACGGACTAAAAAGGACCGTGCGACACTTATCATGGGACGGAGGGGGTATGAATTATCCAAAGTGTAGCACTACAATGAGGACAGGAAAGATGTGTATGTTATCATCTTCCTTGTACCTCCAACAAATTTAATACTTTTGGAAGTTTTTATGAGTTTCAAGTGAGTATTAAATGTCAAAGGATTTCAGGTTCCCGGCAAAATATGCTATATATGTTGTTCTTTGAAATTTCAGTTCGCGTCAATTTATAAAAAGCATCTTAAGCATGGAAAAGAGAAAAAAAAAAAGATATGTGAGCGGACAAATGTACTTAGAAGCAAAAACTGAAGTGTAGTTCAAGTTATTTCCACTTGTCCTAATAGTTGTGGGGATAAATTAGGCAACAACTGAAAGAGTTGGTAACAAGCACATATGCATTTCCACACATGCATTCACATCTGTGCTTCTTTCTGTATGTGTGTGCGCGCGTGTGTGAAAGAGAGTAATGGTGGCATTAATTCCTCTTTCCTGCTATGAACAAGAATGAATGTACAACGGAAACCCCTAAACCGAATAAAATTGATGAGCACCGTTGCACCCAGTTTAATTGGCATGTCACTAGCAGGAAAGAAGCATGCATTACAAAAACTTGGGGAAAGCTTTTTTATAATTTCAATATGACACATCATTCTTAAGCAATATATTAAAATCTCTAATATTTTCTCACAATGGTAGAGTTTTTTTGTTTGTCTAGGGAATTGATGAAATTTAATTAAAAACCACAAAAAATTAGCTCTTTCTACAAAGAGCTACTCCTTAGTAAGGAGTTCCTCAAGGTTTTTCACAATGGTAAAAAGCTCTATATAGCTTTTTCACAAAAATAAAAAGCTTTGAAAAAGCTTCCATTGTGGATGCTCTTAGTGGATATTCAATTGGCTCAAAATCTGGGGACATTTTTCAGTTTGCAACAATGAGCATTTCCAGCATAAGAGGAAGCTTAATGCATTAAAAGCCAATGACACATGACCACCGTCTCCACAAAAAATTAAAGCTCACATGAATCTACATTAGTTCATTAAAGAATAAAAGACACTGAGATGATACCTGTCTATCAGCCTTTGATGATCAGAAGTTGCTTCATCAAATGACGGCATATCCCCATTAGTTTTGGGTATATGCTGCATAATACCAGAGATATATTTGAATATTAAATTAAGTTGATTTCAAAAATTGAAGTATAGTAAGGACGGATGACATTGAAGGGTAAGGTTTTCATCATACATGTACATCTTAATGCACATTTAATTTATTGATAAAAGTAGAGGAACCTTGATACTAGTATTCCGTACTAAGACCTAATTCGAGTATCGCTAACTCGAGAATGTTAAGAAGGAGATAAGATTAAACTACAAAGCATAAAATAGAAAGCATTAACTGGTCACAAGATGGCTTTGTTTGGTTAAGCAACGGTTCCAGCTTATGAGGCCCTACATGACCTTTTAATTGCTGATATTTTGTCTGTTTGTTTTCAAAATTTATGAGACCTTGGTTATGGAACTCCAATTATATGACTTTCAAAGTTAATCTCTCCTTTAGATATTTGGCACCTATACCTACTTCTAACTCAATGAAAAAAAATCCAGGGTTTCGAATTCTCAAGCTTCCATAGGGCTATATAAGCTTTTAAAAAGGTTTCTTTAAAACTTCTAACTATTGTTGAGCTGCTGTATGGTTTGGACAATATCCAGCCTTTTGCCTACATATCCATTGCCCACGGCCCATGGGGAATCACGCATTCCTCACGGAAAGTATTCATTTATCTCTCTCCCATATTATTATCAACATAATGCTGATGGTTCGATTATGATGAAATTTTTAAAAATAAAATATTATCCTCCCTCTGTCCCATAATAAATGTCGCATTTGACTTGTTAACGTTTTTAAGGAACGTGCTTGTACAATGGTAAAATTGCATTAAGATAATTTCTTGTTTAGAAATGCGGCACTTATAATGGACGAAGGGAGCATAATACATTCCTTCGTCCTCGAAAGATACTCTCTCTTTAATTTGTTGGTCACTGTAATTGAACTTTGACTAAAATTTTATTAGAATGTGATTATCATAAAAATTGTTATGGATATATATCATCAAGAATACTATCGATAAAAAAATTTATAATTTCATTAGAATGGTTAAATTTTCATAAATTATTGGTCAAAGTTCAACCAAGTTGATCCCCAAGATTAAAGTGGGACTATCTTTCAAGGATGGAGGGAGTATAATAGAACAAGTTTTAATTGATAAGCCAAAAGTGAAACACATCCGAAGTAACATCACTACATCAAGTTGATTCTTTTCTTAAGTAATCAAGTTCACAAGACACAAGTACGGTACAAAACGCCACAATCAAACCCCTCCACCCCTACGTCCTTGAAATAAACTTAATAGGTAAATTTCAACTTCATTGTTTTCTAACCTCTCATTCATGAGTTCATACGACGTTTCATATTAGCCGACCCCAAATCATTTTGACTAAGGCTTTGTTGTTGTTGTTGTTGTTGTTGTATAAGAATACTTAAAGATATTTTGTTTCTTTACGCCAAAATGACACTTTTCCTGTTGGACACACAAGAGAACCAAAAAGAAGATAAGTGAAGAAAATGGTGGACATTCAAATTGAGAAATAGCACGATTTTGGGAGACAAATAATGATGGAGAGTAGGCATGACTGGAATACATATACTTGGGGTTTAAGCTACCCCGTTTCAATAGAAGAGTGACATTTGACCAAACACATGCATTAAGATAATGGTTTGAAAATTTATTAATTTCTTAAGTTGCTCAAACATTTGAATCCTCGCTAGGTGGCAATATTTGATCACAAATTAGGCAGGAAAATGAAGGTTAACACAGTAAATTTGTTGTACAAAAATTTTCCTTTTAAGGAAATGTTACTCTTCAATGGGATGGCCCAAAAGGCATGCACACTTACTTTATTAAGGTGGAGGGAGTAGTACATTTAAACTCGGTTAGTGATGTGTAGTGATGTGGTCGATGCATGGGCCGGGATAGGACATATGAAACCAGATACCGTCCCATGGCCTGCATACTAAACTAGTGAATTCGATGTGGATAAGAATTAGTTGATTGGGTGAAATTAAAATACACAAAGTCAAGGCGCATCAATTTGGGTGTCCTCGCTATCTATTACACGATATTCCTAATTTATGCACGCTTTTCCAATTGATTCTCAATCAACACACATGCATTTGGTGTTTAATTAATTCTTTTTATGTGGATGATAATGATAGCCACAACATTAGAACGATTAGTTGTGTTTTATTAGTGAGTATACTTGATTAAGATGTGTGCCTACCAACAACAACAAAGCCTTAGTCCCGAAATGTTTTGGGATCGGCTGACATGAATTCTCATATGTCATCGTTTTAAAAAAAAAAAAAAAAAAAAAAAAAGAACAATAGTTAAACGAAGAAATAGGTTCGGATAAAATTAGGAAAAAGCAAATAATAATAATAATGATAGTAAAACGAATATATAGGGGGAAATAAATTTTAGAATAAAAGGGAATAATTTTTGAAGGCTTGTCAAGGATGAATACAAGAAGAAAATAGAGAATTACAGACCGAACATATAAAACACTTACAGGAACAGGAATAATTTCGTTCAAACGCTTGCCTACTTCTCCATCAAGATCCAGCTCGTCAGTTATCTCTAGATTATACAAATACTCCTCTCCATCATAAGATCTATCTCCAGGGCTAGAGCATGAACTTGGGGGTCCTAAATCATCTCCTTCTCGCAACCCGTCCTGGTCATCTACCAATTACAAGAATGTTACTGCTTTACACCATAAGGCAATCAAGACTTCTTTTTTTTTTTCTTTTTCTTTTTTTCATGAGCAGCTTACCATAGTAGTATTTTTTGTTTTTATATTTCATTTTTATAGGGAAATAATTGTATTAGATTAAAGAGAAGAATTTACAAGAGACAGATAAGAGACCCGCCTACCATAGTAGTAGGTTCCTGTTAGTGGGGTATACCAATTGTGGGTCCTGCTGGATACTTGCCGGTGCTCCTCCTCCACTACATTGGAAGAATCATTTCCTTCTGTAACTGACATTTGCAGTAATTCTTGTTGAAGAGAATGCGCAATGATCTCATCATGTTCTATATTGTTAAACTCAATTTGTTGATTATGACCACTACTATATTGTTCATGACTAATATTTACAGTAAGTTGATTATTGTCATTGTAATAATTAGAGTTGAACATTGAGTCCACATCAAGAAAATTAAGACCCCATCGGACAACATCTGAATCTTGCTCACCCATAATGAAGTTAGCCCAGTCTGCTTCTTATCAGCAACAGCAATGACTTTACCTATAGCATTGGGTTAAAATGTTAGCTGTGAAACAATATAAGGTCAGACATCAACAAATAAATACTCCATCTGTCCCAAAATGTATGTCCAAAAAATTTTCAATTTTGCTCTTGATCAAGAGCAAATTTTAAAATTTTTTGGACGTACATTTTTGGACGGATGAAGTAGCAGTTTTCTTACTGTTGATGGGTTGAGCTGAATGAAATTTAAGAAATCGGGTACAATGGACAAAGAAGCTTAAGAAAGTAGAGGTTTGTTCTCTTAGATTTTATCTGAATTTTATCATTCTAGATAGATGACAATATATAATCCTCCTCCAATGTACCACCCACTACACTATAAATATCAGATAATGACAGCATGCTTTAATTATGTTTTATTTTTTCCTTCTAAATTGGAAATCCACAATTCATATAAAGCGTGATCATCAATGTTAAGACCTTCAGGCCAATTTGCACGTGACATATTTCACTGTCCTGTTTTCAGCGGATATAATATACAGATATAAGTAGGTGAGTAACTTAAATTTCCCCACAACAATCATTCTTGATAAAAAGAAGGAAGTAACCATGCAGCCACTAATTTAGGTAGTGACCATGTTGTTGACATGCATCAAAGTGTAAGAAAAGGACAAACAACCCACATCAAAGGACTGACAGAACCAACAATAGTAGAAAGATAAACAATATAAGGTGCAATAATAAATACTCCGGTTTCTCAATGAGAAACTAATGTAGAGTCAAAACCCTTGCAATACAAGCCTCTGAAACCTTGTAGAAACTAGAAACACTATAAAAAGGGCAGCCCGGTGCACAAGGCATCCCCGCGTAGTGAGGGTCCGGGGGAGGTCCACATAGCCAAAATAAAGATGAGTGTCAAAACTTCATATCTCTGGAATATGCACGTATTTAGTAAAATTAATGCAAAACGCGAGAACAAATTGGTGATGTTCTGTGTTGTTATAATTTTTATTGTTATCTGTCGATATATGAAGGAATAGGCCATCTTGTTTCCCACGAAGTAATTAATGGTAGAGTTTTTGGTCCTATTTAGCTTTTTTTCCATTAGAAAGGAATGAGGAAAAGGGATACAGAGACAGAGACAGAGACAAAATAACAAACAATCAATTTAAAATACAGAGAGAGAGAGAGACTGACAGAGACCAAATAACAAACAATCAATTTCATCCTGGAAAATTGAAGGGATGCAAGATTTAAACAGAACTCACAAACTAAAGGAAAAAAGGAAATTAATAGACATGAAAATATTTTATATCAAGAAAAATAGTTGCTCATGCATCTCCGGTGCTATTCGACTTAAGAATTATGAAGCTATAATGGACTACAAAATTCCTTTCCTGAACCACTCCCTACATTCGTGAACCAGAATAACAAACACTCGATTTCCCAAGTCCAGAAAACTAGCATCTAGCCAATTGAGCTAGTCCTCATGGTCAAACTTTGGTAGGTATTAGAGTAAAATGGAATATGAGCTAGCGTACCAACAAGATGAAGGACATGGAGCTATGACTCTAGTTGAAATTCTAGCAATTGTCAATAGCACAAAGTATTATATGCCCGAAGATTTATCCAAACCTCTCTTGTAACCTTATCGATAGAGGGATTACTAAAGATTCCCAATGACTAAAAAAAACATGTATTTTGATTTTAAGAAATTATATATCTTAGTAATGAGACTAAACAGGAATCCAACTACGAACTTCACAAGGTTTAAAATAACTATCTCAATTTAACAGGATGGGGAACTCAAACAGCTAAGTTTCTCAAACATGAAACACCAAAAAAGGTAGAGTATATTATCTATAATAATGGTTGGATATGATGCTAGCGCGGAATATTGAAATAGATGACTTAGTCTAAGAATGTCATTAATTTGATCAACATGTATGGGTAAATGAAAAGGAATATTACACTCAAAAACACTAAAGCCAGTTGTACTCTATGGGCAAGAATGACTAAAGAGGTGGCTAATGATTATAGCTAATATGAGAATGCTAAGATTGGTGTTGATAAAACTACCTCAAACAAATTTCTCAATTATATTAACTTGCATGTTTTTCCACTCCATGGAAGAAAAGAAAGATTTTTATGAGAATGCCGAATGAGCGCAGCCTCAATATTTTACTCATGTTCTAAAGTTTATTTTGGATCTAGTACTTTTAGTGTAGTCACTTACTAATCATAAATGCACATAATTGCTTCGAAATTGTTAGTTTTACACCAGTATTGCCATTGGTGTTGTCTCCTATGTTGCTACACCAGTGTTGTCACTGGTGTTGCCTCATGTGTTGCCATTGTGTTGACAGTTTAAAATGAGGATAGTTACTACATGTTATTCATAAATTACAAAGTGATAACTAATTATTATATGTCAGATATTAGCTTGTTGTGTTTATGGTTGAACAGGTCAAAGACAAGGCTCTAGGCGTGGCTTGCGAGGGAGAAAAGAAAGTTACACATAAAATCTTTATTTATGTGTAATTGTGGAGACCAAGTAATTTGTGTTAGGTTGTTATCTACTCAGGGGGAGCTGAAGATAAGGCGTACAAGGTTGATACAACTTGGCGGTACAAGTGGTGAAGCTTAGAACTTCCACAAACAAGGAAGGTGGAGCTAAAAATGAGAAATTTATCTCATGACTGATTTTCTGGTTAGTTTGAGTAAGCTCCAAATTCTAGGAGCCTATAACTAGTGCAAGAATTCGACATCTTCAATTACCCAATTCAAAAGTTGAGATTTGCACAAGTTAGAACACGGCTCTTCGGTGTTGTCCCATGTGTTGGCAACACACTGTCCCACCAGTGAGTTATCACGTATAGCTTTCATTCTTAGAGTGTTTATGAGTGTGAGATAGGTTGTTCTTGTAAAGAGTGTATTCTAGAATAGTTGTTCACCTATGCTATTGATTGAAAATCATTCGGAAACTTTTGACCTTGTACCAAAATCTTATTATTAAGAAAGGTCTTACTTGGGGTGGCACCCCTCAAGTTATATATTCATTTACATATATAACTTGAGAAAAATCTATTCACTTGTGTTTATGTTTACTTTTATTTCCGCAGCTTTATAAAATCTCAATTAGTTTTTACTTTGTTGGATTTGGTCAACCAGTGTTGTCTTAAGTACTGCCAATACTTGGGACAACACTCGTGAGTTTTTTTCACTTATCTAAGCCATTGACAATTTCAGAAATGATTCAAGAAATGATATCATATTTTTGACGTGTCGTACCCTTTTACACATTCGGCTTAGACAAGGTCAGTAGTTGGTACAATGGGAACTCTGGTGGCTATTATAAATTATTGTATAATATAGCAGAGGAAGATGGCCTGAAAGGAGCACAAAATACTTTCTTTTTAAATTCTTTGACGCCCCTTTTAGAGCTTTTCGCTCTTGATGCTATACTATAATAACTCCCAGTTTAAGTACCTTTAAGCCTTCGGAAAAGCACATCTACATTCTTTTTTGTCGGACCATATGCTTGATCAATCATGTTATGCTGTTAATACAACAGAGGTTTTCAGGCTACGCGACAACACTAATAACTAAAAATGGTAACCATATTTAACCAACATAGTAAGCGATGTAAACACAACGACATTCAATGGATAGGACTGCAAGCGGCAATGTAAACTTCCTTTTTTGCCATAGCCCATAAGAACAGTACTTAAAGTGGCTAGTTCACAATCTTAGGCATAAGAATTATGTTCAACATAGGAGGACAGATTTTCTAATATGGACTTTAGGATCAGAATTTTCCAGAATGAATATCACTAAGTTAATTGTCGCTTCTTATTTCACTGTCGCTTCTATCTTTCTACAACTAATACAATCAAAATGAGGGCTAAAAAGTTGACTTAGATTCGGGAACTAGCCAAACAAATGAAAGTGATCAAACAAATTCCGCAATGGACTAAAAAGTTAATGAAGTAAACTCAAAATCTCAAGCTTCAAAGACACATAAACATCTTTCATCAATACATCCACCCATCTACAAATTTAAAAACACATGAACATACACAAAACACTCTTTCTTGCAACATCTTCAACACATACCCACCTATCAATTTGCAAACACACACAGAAACCCATTTCAATTAAGAATTGATCCCAAAATTCAGAATTAAGAAAAAATTAAATCATAAATAGAAACATCCAAATCAGCCAATAACAAAAGAAATCAAATCAACCCACATAAACTAATGAGTAATTAAACAAACTCACCTTCCCTTCAAATCGCTGCCAAAAAAACAAAAAAACCAGTAAAACCCCAACACCCTTCAACCCAAATAACTTCAACTCTTCAATCAATCAACAAAAGGTCTATATAAATTCAGCCAAACCTATACTTACAGATTAAGTGTATGTATAATATAGGGAGAGAAGAGAAATGAGGAGATAAAGGTGAAAAGAGGAAGGGAAAACCAAAGGTGGGAGAAATTGAAGGGTATATATACAGTTGCTTTAGGTAGTTAAACGTCGAACAGATTTGATTAAACAAATTGGATTTCTTCAATTTATGGAATTGGGGTTTTGAAGAAAGGAGGTCTTTTCTTGAAAAGTCACACCTTTCTCTCTCTCTTTCAAGAAAGTTTTCAAGTTTGGATTTTGTTTTCAATAATTAGAATTAATTAATAGTATCAATTAAATTTTCTATGCTTGAGATTTACTTTTATAATTTATTACTCTCTCATCAGTATCTATAGCATAAATCACAACCCCTCCGTGAACAGTACAATGAACAGTATCACATACCAAATTTTCCATTTTGTCCTCACTAAGTTATCCCTTTCCCATTTTGCCCTTAAAAAAAACAAAAATTAAATTTAAAAAAAACAAAAAAAAATTAATTTAAAAAAAAAAAAAAAAAGTGTCCTCGGACACGGGCTTTTACTAGTAATAATTATAGGAGTAATGTTTTTCATTTTATTTATTATAAAATAAAGAATGGAGTATATAGTATGGGTTTTTCTAATGGGCACACATTAATATCACTAAATTCCATAATAGTTTTTGTGAAATTGTTTTAACTAATAACTAATGAATTTTAATAATAAATAATTAATTTAATTAATACAGTCTATTTTAATAATATAAAACAAGTATTTAAGGGAAGAAGATGTTTATAATACAGTGGCAAGTTGTGATTGGGTTGGTAATTTTTTTAATTTTTTTTTTGGTAAATTTGGACATGTGTCATCCGTGTGGTGAAGGGCGTTTTGGTCATTTCACCGGCGCGTTTACTTCACGCGACGACAATGTCGCGTGCAGGCAGACGAATTTGTTTTTTTTTTTTTGGACACTTGGCGTTCTCCTATTGGCTGGTTGAATTTGAATTTCTTTCCCATTTCTTTTACCTAAATTATTTTATACTAAATTGAATTTTTTTTTTACACCAAAATTCATAATTTTTTTTCCTCTTTGGAGACTATTTTCATTTTATTTGGACTCAGAAAAAAAATCATTTTTTTAAAATATAAATTTCTTAATTATCCCTTCTCATTTTTCAATATGTTTTGAGTCAAAATTATTTAAGTGTGAAGTAGTTTTTTTAATTATAAATGATAATCATAATAATATTAATTTTACTAATTATAAAAATAAATAATCTAAAATAAAATAAAAGTGATGGGGTATAGGATAATGAGTTGGAAGGGGTAATATGGTTATTGGGTTTATTTTAATTCGATACATCAAACAATTGATTTATTTTATTTAAAAAAATTGAAGCATAGTAAATAAATTATTAATAAAGGCGAATATCGGGAAAGATAGTCTTCATTTTTAAATTTTTTTATTGAAGTGCATGTCAATATTCTAAGAATATAGATAGTATAAATTGGTATTTTAAAATAGGGTGAGGGAGAAGTGGGTTTGATTGGGTTTGATGAGGGAGTGGAGGGTTTGGGGAAATTTTTTCCTTTTAACACAATTGTTGAAAAAGAAAGACATTAATTTTTATTAGATAATTGTACTATTGTTTTGGTATGAACAAATCTTTTGTTTTTATTTAAAAAATTATGTTTATCAAAAAGAAATAAAATATCATCTTCTTTTAACTAGATTTCCAATCTTCACATTTTTTTACTAATTTCAATAACTTATTTCATATGTGATTCATGTGTTTTATTTACTTTTTTAAATGATAAAATACTACAGAATTGTATATGGAGAAATGCATATTCTTAATGATTTTTGTTTTATTCCTATTTTATTGTTTTCTAATTTTTATGTATTGACAATGTAGTCGTTAATAAATTATTTCATAATGTATAAACGAATTAATTTTTTGATTTATTTTAGTTCAATTTTTTTCTTTTGAATATACAATAATGCCCCGTGCATCGCACGGGAGTCAATCTAGTATATTTTAATAATATAAAACAAGTATTTAAGGGAAGAAGATGTTTATAATACAGTGAAAATGTAAACTTGTTGAACAATTACATGATAAGGGGATTACTATAATCAAATTTTGAGTAAATTTCAAATATTTATAATTAATTATGAAAAATAAACTTTTTATATAAATATCCTAAAATAAAATTTTAAATTATTATTATAGAAAATTATTCAGACCCCTTAAGGAGGTAGGACCCAATTTGGAAAGTTGAGAGCAAACTTTTGTGTATTTTTCTTACATGAATCATGAATCGTTTGTTGTTTGACAAAAATTATTGTGGGTTCATGTTTCACTCCATGTGAACATTGAAATGGTATATCTAGGTGTACAATTTGAGATTGGATGAGAAATATATGATAGCTCAAAGTTGGTAAATTTAAAGTGTAAATTTTAGAATTTAACACCACTATTGATGTCCCATGAGTCCTAAATTAATGACGGATTAATAGGGATCATTACATTGGGATTAGGGGTTACAAAGTGTGAAATTAAACCCCATGAATACAAGGTAATGACTCTCATATTAATACAAGTATTAATTGGAAATTCATCACATGGTTATTGAAGTTATAACTAGAGAAACTCACAACAAATAAAAACAATATTTTCCATCAATCTTCATCCTCTCATTTGCAATTTGTTCATCTTCTTTCTTTGGCCTCCTAGAAATCTATCCATGGTGATTTTTTCCAAGCATAGTGAGATTCGCCGGAGATTCTAGTGTGCAAGAATAGTCCGGTCCGTCCGTTTTATCCTGGGAGGCGAACGTCCAAAACAACCTCAATGACAACTTGGTGAGGGAGCGAATTTGTCTTAAGAAGAGTGTGCCACACACGACTCGGGCAACATCAAGACGATCAACCTACGGTTATTTCTTCTTGTTTATGTTGTTCATTGTATCAACAAATATATTGTAATTTTTTTTCTCTTTTTTTGCTTTTGTAAGATTTTGTCTAACAATTATTTCCAACGTACAACATTTTCCAGCATTAAATAAAAGAGGAGGCTAAAAAGAATAGTGCATTTAATATTTCCAAAATATATTTGTTTCAGTTGAAGTATCTTGAGATTATACAATAACAAACATCCTTGAAAGTTTTGCGTAGCTAGAAAAGTATAATTTAACAACACAAATAATAAGATGTGTGTAAAGATATGAGACACAACTGTGTACACAATCAATAAAAGTAACGAAAAATTAATTAACTCAAAAAATTGAACATTTACTGATTCAACTTCAGCAAAGAAAAGGCTTTAAACCAAAAAGTATTTCACTTATTAAAAGATCTAAATTACAAAATTAAAACCTATCTAATAAAATAACAAATAACTAAAATACCGAAGCAAGTTCTAACACACTGAACAAATAATAGACTTCCTTCACAACCTAAAACATCAATCACAATAATTGATCTTACAAAATCTTTCTCTCTCAAATAAATCATTGAAATACGTAAGTCTTCTTGTTGATGTATGATCTTCTTATATAAACGACTGAACGGTATAAACCGAGCTACGAATATGGGCTTGCCCGAACTAGGGCCCATCTACATTGGGCAGTGGATATTGTCTAATTATGAAGTATTAGGGCCGAGTAAGATCTTCCTCGTATGCCGAGGAACATTTATCTCGGCCTTATATCATCATTCTTGGGCCGTCATGTCGCAATTACCGAGGAGAGAAAAGTTATTTGCTCGGCATGTTTCCAAGTGACGAGGAAAGAAAATCACTCTCCCCGGCATATCTCCGTGTCGGCCATTTACCAAATGACGAGGAAGCAGAATCATTTTCCTCGGCCTATTTGCCAAAGGCCGATGAAAAACATTTGCCTTCCTCTGCGTTCCGGCTAGCAGTCACAATCCTTATTCAACAAGGATTATACAGCCATGATCCAATCAGGATTATACTTATCAACATCAATTCAAGTCAAACAGTGACTCCTTAACAGATATAATTCTATTAGAATTATATCTTATTTCTTTACAAGTTCATTCCAACATGGACTCTATCTATCCATTCCTATAAATACAAGCCCCATGGCTCATTATACGGTACGTTACTTTTTACATTGGAGAAACTCTGTCAATTTGATTTCTCTAATATC
The DNA here is from genome assembly GCA_022495995.1 of Adenophora triphylla var. japonica. NCBI lineage: Eukaryota > Viridiplantae > Streptophyta > Magnoliopsida > Asterales > Campanulaceae > Adenophora > Adenophora triphylla. The sequence goes on from JAFEMH010000384.1 coordinate 103,197, forward strand.
AACCGTGAACTTACTCTCACGCCGGAGGGCCTTTAGCCGGATCCGCCCCGGCTTAGTTTACGTGTTTTCTCTTATTTTCAGGCCTTGCAATCGCCGGAGCATTCAACGCTTGGATTTGGGCTGATTTGACGATTTTGGCATCATCAATTGGTTCCATTGCCGGGAAACCGATTCAAACACCCATTGTTTGGCCTGGAAAACGCTCGCTTAAAGCCAATTTTCTTGCCGAATTTGTTCTTTCTTGGAACGGAATTTCGGATCGCTTGGCTCTGTTCTTGACACCGCCGGAATCATCAAGTTCACCGAATTTGCCCGCATTCCGTCAAAGGCGTTTTAACGTTGATTTGATCCCAATTTTGGCTTGAGTTCTTTGCGTGAAATAATCACAATTGGTCGTTTGTTTTTGGTTAAAATTTGCCCTAATTTTAGCCATAAATTCGATTACATTGAAATTGTGATTTTTGGAAAATTTTGCACTTAATAATCTGTTTGTGATTCATAATGGACGGACAATTCACAAGTGTTACAGTGAGGATCCCACCCAAGTGAATGGGGAAACATCGGAACCGAGGAGCCACCGCCTCCTCCTCCTCCTCTACCTCGGAGCCGATGCCATTCCTCCCCTTGCCATGACTCTTCGCTCCATGGGTCGTGCAAATGCCGAGGGAGAGGGCAATGACCTTCCTCGTCCTACTCGTGCTCGTGGGAAGCAAGCAGAAGGAAGAAAACAAAGAATGCCGACGCCTGGCCAAGCAGGAGGATCTCAACCCGTTGGCCGAGCGCTCTTTGTTACACAAACAAATGGAGACTTTGCAAAGGATGTATGAAACACAAGTTGCTCTTTTGCAAATGGACCCGGATCATTCCATGGCTCCATTCATTGTACCATCAATGGGCCCACCTTTGAGAAAGGAACAGGAGAGCATCGTGCTCCTCCCCCGAAGACCGCCGAACTACCAATGCCGGCTCCTGTGGATTCTCCTCGTCCTCGGCATACCAAGAAGCGTAAGGATCCTGTGGTCGACCCGAGAAGCCAAATAACTCCTAGGGAAGAGGAAGTGAACTCCCAAGGACCTAAGGACAAGACTCGGCTTGAATAGGCGCCTATCCCCCGCTCGCCTCATCATGACACCTAGGCGTCCCACGTCTCCTAGAGCTCGTCGACCGATTCTCCTCGTCCTCGTCGTTCGATTCTCATCGTCCTCGTCGACCAGGACTCTCCTCGTCCTCGGCATCGAGAATTTGCTAGGCCAAGGACCCCAGAGCCTACAGATGATACTTGGCGCACAAGACCCGGAACCAAGACGTGATAGGGCCCTCCAAACGTGATGGCCACCGAGCATGAAGAGGAGCATAGTAGGGTGAATGATCGCCCCAAAGACAAGTTAGTCGAAGCTCCCAACGAAGCACTCGCTCAAGCAAAGTGAGAAGGAAATAGAAACAAAGCAAAGCAATGGGAGAATTTGTTGAAACGAAAGGCTCTTGGATGATATGGAGAGGGAAAGAAATATAATGACGACGATTATGATTGGGCCACCCGTCCGTTTTCCTTGAGGATAACCGCCGCACCTCCCCATCCTAACCTCAAGCTCCCAAATTTCGAGAAATACAACGGAACCACCGACGCCAAGGACCATGTGCAAAGTTTCGAACAAACCATGAATCTCCTCACCACTGCCGATGACTTGCTCGCAAAGCTTTCGCGAGCACCTTCTCCGAATGCCTTTAACCTCGGTTCCGTGAGCTCAAGAAAGGTTGCATCGATTGGCGGAGGGGCATGAGGAGAATGTTCTTAGATCATTTTGCCACTACTGGAAGAGGAAGATGAGATTAACCGACTTGGCCAACATTGAGCAAGGAAAGGGAGAGACCACCCTCGCCTACTACAATAGGTTCCGAAAATGGCGGACCGAGTTGAAGAAAGCCTCACCGATAGGGAGGTCATAGTTTGCTTCAACTCTGGGTTAAAATCGGGCCCCCTCATTTATGAACTCTCGGCCAGGAACCTAATTCCAAGGCCGAATTGGCTGGCAGGTGGCCTATGCCATTTCCATGGCCGAAGACAAGACAAAGAAAAGGGAGCCGACAAGACGGAACCCGAAGCAACTAACTCCGACGGAATGACAACGGGAACGGCAAGGGTTCCAAAGGAAAGAATAGAACAAGAAGCACCGAGAAGCTAGAGTTCACCCCTCTTACAAAGCCCATCTCTGAAATCATGCAGCTAGTAAACCTTCCTCCACCTCGTCCGCCGATCGATCACCCAAAATATCCCCGCAACAAGAACAAATACTGTGATTTTCACAAGGACAACGGGCACACCACTGATGGTTGCTGGGCCCTTAAGAAGATAATCCAACAATGGGTTGACGAGGGAAAGTTAGACCGTTATGTCATGAAGAAAGATGGCAAGCGAAAGCGGAAGCAAGAGGAGAGTGAAGATGACTCCAAGAGTGAGGATGAAGATCGAAGGCCTCCTAGGGCTAAACTACATGTGATCCGTGAAGAGGTGACCTCCACCAGAAAGCTAAGGGACCAGATCCACGAGCTAAGCAAAGTATACCATGTCCCTGCTTGGATCCATAAAGCGGAAGAAGTCATTAGTTTTTCTCCGAATGAGTTGGCGGGAAGTCGAGCAGCTCGTGAGCAGCCCTTGGTCATCAAGGGTCGAATTGACAATGTTGAATCCGAAAGACTTCTTGTTGACACGGGGGCCTCCCGTGACATCCTATACTATTCAGCCTTCCAACAAATGGGGTTGAAAGACACTGCGCTGGAATCATATCATGGAAGGCTTGAAGGATTCACCAACCATAAGGTTGGAGCAAAGGGAACCGTAGAACTAGAACTCGAAGTCGGCGATCATCCCTTCCGAGCCAAAGCTACTGTCACTTTTATAGTCATGGATTTGACTAGTGACTATCATGCGATTATAGGCATTCCAAGTCAAGCCAAACTTGGGATGATGGCCTCCCTTCCTCACCAACGAGTTAAATTTCCCACTCGTGCTGGCATTGGATGCGTGAGGGCAACCCCCAAAGATTTCTTGGAACATGTTGTCAAGAGCCGGAAAAAGTCAAAAAGCGTGGAGATAGATACGCCCGAGGAGAACATCAAGATCTCCAAATCGCAGAAGACCACCGAAACTAGCTCTAGAATGAGCTATATCCGTGAAGTATGGGAAAGTGAGGAAGAGGAACCTATGGTCCTAGAAATTGTGGATGACCAAGGCGTAACTCTACCCACACTGGAAGAAGAGCCTATGGTCCTAGAAACTATGGATAACCAAGGCATAGTTCTACCCATCTCCGAGGAAGACCCCATTCTCGTCAATGACCAGAACTCGGGGCCAACCATGACTCGGGGAAGAACGATCTTCCGCACATTGATAAACTTATGGAGGAAGAAGGCCTCAATGTAAACGACAATGAAGGGAGAAGAATCGAGAGATCATCATCGAATCCCTGGAATTTCGAGACGGACCGAGAAATGAAGCCTCGTAGAAGAGCTAGAAGAGGTAGTCATTAATCCCGACTATCCCGAACAAAAATCAAGCTAGGAGGCCAGCTATCACAGGAAGAGAAAGAAAGAATCATATCCCTCTTGAAAAATAGTCTCGACGTCTTTGCTTGGAGAGTCGAAGACATGAGGGGGATCAATGAAGAAGTAGCCCGCCACCGCTTAGAAGTTGATCCTTTAGCGAAGACCATCTCCCAGACGAGGAGAAATTTTGCAAGGGACAAGGAGGAAGCTATAAAAGAAGAGGTGCGAAGTTACTCGGCGCCGGAATAATTCGCGAAGTCAAATACCCCGTTTGGTTGGCTAATGTCGTTATGGTGAAGAAGCAAAATGGGAAATGGCGTATGTGCATAGAGCTTTACCGATCTAAACAAAGCTCGCCCTAAGGACGGCTATCCTCTCCCAGAATCGACAAGCCGGTTGACTCCATTTCTGGACACCAAACTCTCGGCCTTCTTAGATGCCTACTCAGCTATCATCGATAAAAATGGCGAAAGAGGACATCGAGAAGACCGCCTTCCAAACACCTCGTGGGGAATTTCGCTACATAATGATGCCTTTTGGGCTCAAAAATGCCGGTGCCACTTACCAACGGATGGTAAATCAAGTTTTTGCAAGTCGATAGGTAGAAACATGGAAGCTTATATAGATGACATGGTCATAAAGACCAAGGAAGGCAGCCACGTTCCTGACCTAGAAGAGACCATTCACAACCTCCGAGCAAACAACATGAAGCCGAATCCAAGCAAGTGCGTGTTCGGAGTTACCGCAGTGGAAATTCCTAGGCTTCATGGTTTCCCAAAGGGGATTGAAGCAAACCCGAGAGAAAATCAAGGCGCTCGTTGACATGAAGGAACCTACCAACATCAAGGAGGTCCAAAGACTTAATGGAAGAATTGCGGCCCTTGGAAGATTCATAGCCAAATCCGCCGAAAAGTCCTTGCCTTTCTTCAAGGTATTGAAGGGTACCAAGAGCTTCTCCCGGACTCCTGAATGCTCGGAAGCATTCCTCCGGTTGAAGGAGTACTTGGGTTCCCCTCCTTGCTTAGCGGCCGACTACCGTGAGATGCTATACGTCTTCTAGCCGCCATCGATCATGCCGTCATCAGCACTGCCTTAGTTCGAAAGGATGAAGGAATTCGAAGCCCGTCTACTATGTCTCTAAAGCACCGTCCGATGTAGAAAGCAGATATTTCAATGTGGAGAAGATAGCATACGCACTAGTCATTGCTTCAAGGAAGCCGCGTGCATATTTTTCTCGCACATCCTATCACCGTCTACACCAACGAACCATTGAAGAAAATCCTTCACAAGTTGGACGGCTCGGACGTCTCCTTAATTGGTCAATCGCTCTAACGGAGTTTGATATCACTTACCAACCAAGGAAGACCCTCTTAGCACAGCCTTTGGTTGACTTCATGGTCGAGATCGCCTTTATGGGTGAGAATCTCCCCACCTCCCTAAGCAAAATGCGCCGGAGGAAAAGACTCTCCCATTGAACTCCCATCCAACCGTTGGATCCCGTATACGGACGGATCGGCCACCAAGGAAAGAAGCGGAGCCGGAGTTGTACTAGCAAGCCCAAGGAGAATATACTATACAAGATGCCATCCGCTTCAAGTTTCCTGCTTCTAACAACCAAGCCGAATACGAGGCTCTCATATTTGGCATTGAGTTGGCCTCCTTCTATGGAGCAACTAAGGTGGTTGCTTTCTCAGTGACTCCCAAATTTGTTGTCAAACAAGTAAAGGGAGAATATAACACTCAAGATGTCACCCTTGCCAAGTATAGAGACCTGGTCCTAGATATGACGAAGAAAATGGAATTTTTCGAGCTCAAGCGTATAGGAAGTGGAAGACAACCAAGTCGCAGACGTTCTCTCCAAACTAGCCACCATGGACGTGTCTCCTTCTGAGACCAACCCATATGTAGTTTATGCCGAGGAACCCGCGTATGAAAGATTACAAGTCATGCTTCCGGACGAGGAAGAGAGATGCCGGATCGATGACTACATCGAATACATTGAGAAGGAGAAACTCCCGTAAGATGATACTCGAGCCAAGCTTATCAAGAAGAGGTCTCCAAGATTCGTGGTGATGAACGGAGTCCTCTACCGAAGATCTTTCACGAAGCCCCTGCTAAGGTGTGTCTATCCCAAGGAAACCGAGAACCTCCCGGCGTAAGTACATGAAGGTGTTTGCGGCGGACACCCGGGGGCCGTAACCTTAGCCGACAAAATCATATCGCTAGGTTACTACCGGCCAAACCTAAGGGAAGACGCGCACGCCTATGTTCGAAAATGTGACAAATGCCAAAGGTTCTCTCGACATTCCAAGACTACTGCAGCCGAGCAAACACTCGTAATACCTACGTGGCCATTTGATATGTGGGGATCGACCTCATTGGACCCTTCCCACCCGCCCGTGGTAATTGCAAGTACGTGATAGTAGCCGTTGATTACTTCTCCAAGTGGATAGAAGCCAAGGCATTGGCCAAGATAACGGAAGAGAACGCGATCAACTTTGTCCATGACAACATCTCGGTGCAAATTTGGCCTTCCACATACAATTGTTTCGACCATGGACTCCAATTCTCCACGGCATTTACAAATGTAATTGGGAGAGTCAAAGTACGCCATGCAAAATCTTCGCCAGCGCACCCCAAGGCAACGGCCAAGCGTAAGCCGCCAACAAACCGGTCCTAACCGCCCTCACCAAGAATCTTGAAGGTCGCGAGGGTAGATGGTTGGACGAACTTCCCTAGCTTTATGGGTCGTTTCGCACAACCACCCGGGGGCCAACCGGGGAAACCCCATTCGCACTAACCTTCGGTTCTGAGGCTATGGCACCAGCAGAGATGGCCATCCCTACAGTAAGGAACTCCCATTATGACGAGCAAGTCAACAAGGTCAATAGGCTCCTAGACCTGGACCTGATAGATGAAAAACGACTAGCTGCGCAGATGAGGATGGTGAATTACAAGCAAAGGACCAAGGCATATCACGACAAGAGGGTCATCAAAAGAGTATTCCAAGTTGGCGATTGGGTACTTAGAAAGATCGAAGCCACTGGTCGGAAGGCAGAACAGAACAAGCTCTCCCCAAATTGGGAAGGTCCCTATATCATCACTCAAGTCATTCGAGAAGGGACCTACAGATTAAGGACCAAGGAGGGGAAGGATCTCAAGCATCCGTGGCACTCCGACAACCTTAGAAAATATTATCACTAGTTTAGTTTATTATGCAATAAATTAGCTCTTTATTTTCTGTCATTTATTTTCGGTCTTTTGTTTTCTGCCTTTTTTGTCTTTTTAGTTGATAGGATTGCAGTTCTATGTAATCGCATTTCAGTTCTACGAAAGCAGTTTCTTCCAACATGCAAAGCAACTATCAACTCTCCACCCCAGCACCGGAAGATGAGGACATTACCTCCAACTCTCCGATACACAACAGCCAAGACCAAGGATCTTCCTTGGCCTGATGGCTTACCAACAGCCAAGACCAAGGGTCCCCCTTGGCCTGATGGCTTACCAACAGCCAAGACCAAGGATCCTCCTTGGCCTGATGGCTTACCAATAGCCAAGACCAAGGGTCCCCCTTGGCCTGATGGCTTACCAACAGCCAAGACCAAGGATCTTCCTTGGCCTGATGGCTTAACACCTGCCAAGACCAAGGATCTTCCTTGGCCTGACGGCTTTACACCGGCCAAGACCAAGGGTCCTCCTTGGCCTGATGGCTTACCCTACATCCTACCAAGGGTCCACCTTGGTTCAGGATTACAAATCACATTCAAAGCCGAGGAAAACTTCCTCAGCCCAAATGACGTACAAGTATAGTTAAAGCCGAGGAATCTTTCCTCGGCCTAGCCACTTGCTCCACAAGGAACAAGGGACCTTCCTCGGATCCCACCTTCCTAAGGCTAATGCTTGCATAGCATACCAAAATATAACCAAGTTAGTGAAGTGACAGGAATCATGACAAAGGATTTTTCATTAATATTCAAATGGAATTACAGATCCTATTGTCTATTACAAAAAGCAGAAAAGGAAAAAACTATCCTAAGACTGCTGAGCATCATCAAAAGGCTCTTCAAGCCAGCTGTTAGTGATGGAGCCAGGAGGAGGAAGGGTCGTTTGATGAGCATGGGCATTAGTTTCCTCGGCCCTTCCCTCTACCTCGGCTTCCCCGGCCTCAGGCTCTTCCTCGTCTTGGATCGCCTCCACCAAGTCTTTGATGTTGCCGGGGGCGATAGGGGCTGGCCTCCACACTTCCCTGCATGCTTGAGCATCCTTAGCCGCTATCAATTCCAAGTTGCTTGCAGAAAAGGGGACCAAGTGATGGAGAGCCCTAACTTCCTCGCTGTATTGATCCCGGCATATTAGCATGGCTACCTTGCTGATGTCCAGGCCGGTGGAGGGATCAGCCAATATACTCCTGGCAAGATGGAGGTATCCATCTTCAAACATGGTTGCCGTCTGCTCGTCCACGGCATCCTGGAAGGCCGAGCTAGACACCACGGCATCCTTGAACGCCGGGCTCTCCTTGAAGCGCGCCACGGCCTCATTCTCCTTGGCGGGAAGGGCAGCCTCCAATCCTCGGTATTTGGCCTCAGCTTCCTCGGCCTTTGCCTGAAGCTCGGCCTTGTCCGTCAATGCTTTGGCCAGCTCCTCTCCTTTTAGCCGGAGATGTTCCTCGGCTTTGGCCTTCTCTTCCTCGGCTCTTTTTACCTCGGCCTCCACCTTGGCCTTGGCTGCCACAAGTTCAGCGTCCTTGGCCTTCAAAAGCTTAGCCAAGGAAGCCTTATCATTTTCACTCTTTGCTTGGGCAGCCTTGGCCTCATTCAGACGCTTTGTCTTCTTCTTGGCTAGAACATTCTCGTACGCCGTGACAGAAGCCAACTGAAAGATAAATCATTATTAGAAAGGCAAAACAATATCAAGGACAATAACCAAGAAAAGGGATCAACATTTACCTCGGCGATCAAGAGTCCCTTATGGCAGAGCAAGGTGTCCTCGTTAGGAGCCTCCTTACAAAAGGTCTCATAAGCTTCCTCGTCCATGGCCCTCTGAATGGGAGCACGGCCCAATCTTACCAAGGGACCCTCCCTTGCCAACAGGGGAAGTCCCCTAAGACGAGGAACATTGAGGGACATATTTTTGGCCAGCTCGTCGGCCTCCTCAGCAGTCGTGATAGATTGAACGGTTAGGGGAGGGGGAGCATCAACGGTGGGGGCTGCACTGACGCTTGCCCGCTTAGCTACCGGTTCCTCGGCCTTTGGAAACGTGAGGCCTTTTGGAGCGCAGTTTCCTTTGAATAAGGGTTTCCTCGGCCACTGCTTCCTCGGCCTCGGTAGAAGGGTTAGGCATATCACCAACCATGGGTTCGGCCGTTCCTCGGATGCTTTGCGTCCTCGGAATTTACATCCTGGTGAAGTTTGAGGGAAGGGGTTTATCACCCTGAACGCCCAAGACCAAATTACGAGCATTGGCCTCATCCTTCCTTTCCGTCGAGCGCATTTCTTGCTCGGCTTTCTCTTCGCTTGATCGGCTCCGGGGACTTAGTCTCTCCATTTCAAGGGCCGCTTCTTCCTCGGCGGTTAAATCAGAAGACAAGGAAGAAATGGTCAAGTACGAGCAAGAGAATTCAAGGTCAAATACGAGCAAAATAATCTGACACGCAAAAATTACAAGTGTCCAAGATAAATGTTTACATCCAACAATGTTAGGTTCTCCCAGACATTGATCACGGGGACGCTCTTCATGGCACCTAATACAATCCTCGTGGAATACGAAGCCTGGATGTATCGTCCAATCATTGAAGCGACGTCCTCTTTTAACATTGACGAGGGGAGCCACCCCGTCCTCGTTCCCCGGCATCAATCCTGCCTGGATATAGAAATGATCCGAGGATTCAACTTGCTTCCAATCCAGGACCCCTACCCTGGCAAACTCTTCTAGACGCTTGATCAAATCTTTGGTCCACCCGTATTGTTGGACAGCAAAGGAAGATGTTGGATCATCACAAGGAGACTGGAACTCCCAACCTTGGCGGCTCTCAACTCGGATAACGTGATTCTCCCAGCCTGGAACTTTGCTGGACATGGGAAGAAGCAACTTAGGTTTCCTATTGGCACTCCTAATAACTACAAGCCATTGTTCCTTGATAACTTGGACAATGTAGAAGTGACGGAAGGCTCCCATGGTCGGCTCATAGCCTAAACTACGGCAGAGGATGATGAAGCTAACCAGAACCCTAGTACCATTGGCTCCTAGCATGGCCGGCACTGCCTTTACATCATCCAAAAATTCACAAATGAAGGGGTCTAGGGGAAGACGGAGCCCTTGTTGAAACTGTTTGAAATAAAAGTGGACATAGTCTTGGTTATAGTAGAAGGCCGTCTCTTCTTTTTCCGTCTTCGGCTCAATCTTGCCCATATAAGTTAATTTATACTCAGCGCGGTTCACTTTGTACTTGGTGTGCAGTTTCTCAATCATGGGATCCCCAGGCTTTGGTGCCTTCTCGATTTGCTTTCCTCGGCTACCTGCTCCTCGGCCTCCTCTTCTTCGGACAAGGCGGGCATCAGCTTGCGCACCTTCAACGAAGGCGTTAACTATCCGAGTAGACGAGGAGGGCTCTCCTTCTCTTCCCGTCATATCTGCATAAAGACGAGGAGACAAAATTATTTACCTCGTCAATGGCTGATCAAATGACGGGGAAGGAAGATTCCCCTCCTCGTCATTCCATAAGGCCGAGGAAGGAAGATTTCCTTCCTCGTCATTTCATAAGGCCGAGGAGGGGGCCGTACCTCTCAGACGCTCACGCATTTCGCGGTCGGAGGCCGGGTAGAACAGTTCGATGTGCTCCACCATTTCAGCCCTATCCTCAAACACTATAATGTTTGGTGACCCGGAATCAACCCTATCTATTCTTGTGGAATCCGGGTATTGGATGAATAAACGAGAGCGACCATAACCCCTCAATTGCTTGCTTATGTCATCCAAGTGCAGCATCAACCATGGACCTCTCTCTCGCCGATAAACCCTCAGATTACAAGTGTGGTATCCATAACGGAATCGAGGGGAATGGTCCCAAGAACGAGCCATTTCTAAGGGGAATCAAAGAGTAAAGGGGGAGTTCATTCAATATTCGAAGAAGTTTAACAAAATGCAAAGAAAATCACAAGCATGAAATCGGGATAGTTGGGAACAAAAATTCATGAAGAAAAGCTTGAATCTTCAACAATGGCAGTTCATGTTTCTTGATTCACGTATGAGTTCTTCTAACAACCCTAGAAGACGCTAAAACAGGAGCAGAATTGGTGAGAAAGAGAAAATCCATACCTGAGTTCGTGAAAGTGCTTTGAAACGCGCAAGAAAGCAACGTCGCCGAAAAAGTTCACCGGAATCTGGAAAGGATGATTGCTGTGTTCGCCTGAATGTTCTTCGCCTAAACCTTGCCCTTAGTTCGACTGATTTGAGTTTGTAAAGGTTTAAAATGAAAGGGTTTTGGTTTTTATACCTCCCCAATTCGGGTCAACCCATGGGTAAAGCAGAGATTCGGGTAGGGCGCCCCAAGAATTAAATGCAAAATACAGTTATCGAGGCGTGACAAGACTGGGGGCCCCAGGTCATCATCAGAATAGCAACCGTCAGTTACCAACCAATGACACGCGTCGAACCTGTTCGTATCCCGTGTGCCGATGCCGAGCTGACTTTCTACTCGTCCTAAGTCGAGCTAGAAAGTCGGGGGCCACTGAACGGTATAAACCGAGCTACGAATATGGGCTTGCCCGAACTAGGGCCCATCTACATTGGGCAGTGGATATTGTCTAATTATGAAGTATTAGGGCCGAGTAAGATCTTCCTCGTATGCCGAGGAACATTTATCTCGGCCTTATATCATCATTCTTGGGCCGTCATGTCGCAATTACCGAGGAGAGAAAAGTTATTTGCTCGGCATGTTTCCAAGTGACGAGGAAAGAAAATCACTCTCCCCGGCATATCTCCGTGTCGACCATTTACCAAATGACGAGGAAGCAGAATCATTTTCCTCGGCCTATTTGCCAAAGGCCGAGGAAAAACATTTGCCTTCCTCTGCGTTCCGGCTAGCAGTCACAATCCTTATTCAACAAGGATTATACAGCCATGATCCAATCAGGATTATACTTATCAACATCAATTCAAGTCAAACAATGACTCCTTAACAGATATAATTCTATTAGAATTATATCTTATTTCTTTACAAGTTCATTCCAACATGGATTCTATCTATCCATTCCTATAAATACAAGCCCCATGGCTCATTATACGGTACGTTACTTTTTACATTGGAGAAACTCTGTCAATTTGATTTCTCTAATATCAACCGTGAACTTACTCTCACGCCGGAGGGCCTTTAGCCGGATCCGCCCCGGCTTAGTTTACGTGTTTTCTCTTATTTTCAGGCCTTGCAATCGCCGGAGCATTCAACGCTTGGATTTGGGCTGATTTGACGATTTTGGCATCATCAACGACAAAACGAGAATTCTTCGTACCAATCTCTTCATTGATTTATGCAAAGTAACTTAAAAGAAACAAAAGAGGTGACACTAAAAGAAACATGATGGATAAAATTCTCTTGTAATAAAAATCTTGCAAGTGTACAAGCTAGCGAAGTAGCAATATACAAAAGTAAAGGTCGAACCACAGAGATTTGTGTGTTTAACAAATTGATTTAATTAGTGTAAAAAGTAACAAAGGAAAAGGGGTTTTGATTGGTTGAACTATTAAACTAAGAAAGCAAAATAAATAAATTAAAGATATCAAGAGACAAGGGATTCATGAATTGGGGATCATAACAATTATCACTTTATGCTTTTTAAATCATGTAAAAATGATTTAATCTCATTATTGGGTTCGTTCACAAAAATATAGGGTTAAGATGTTAATATATTCTGCAAGGTCAATAAGAACATTAGAACCCTAATAACTCTATCTTATTTATATATTCCGCAAGTTCAATATAAACATTCAAGAATTCAATTAAAAGCTTAAGAACAATGAACCCTAGATTCGTTTGATTTCCGCTAGGTCCTCAATTGAATCTATTCTTCTCAATAATGGTCAAATTATAAATCATCCACGCAAGTGCAATGGTTCATATCCAAATAAATTCAAGATATCAAAAGTATATTTCGCAAAGTCAATACAATTGATCTCAAGAACAAAAGTTTAGAATGTTGAGAAGAACAAGAACGAGAGAGAGATAGGAAGAATTAAAATCCTAGCATAAAGATCCAATTGTTACTTACCTCAATCCAAGAATCAAATAAATTAGTATTGAATGGCCATTAAAATAAATCAACTAAACCTTGTATTTGAATCTTCAAAAATAAATAAAAACATAAACCATGATAAAGGGGAAGAAAATAGAGAGACAGAATGAGAGATGCTACAAAAACAAGTCTAGGGTTCTTTATATGGGAGGAGGGAGGTGAAAATCCTATTTGAAAACCAAAATCTGGTCAAAATCCTAGTCAAATTAAACTTTTACTGAAAATCCGTCACTGATCTGCTGCAAATCTGGTGAAAATCTCGTTTTTATTATTTTGTGACGAACTGGAATCCGTTGGTACGCCTTGGCCGGCGGTCGCCCATAATGGCCTAGCGACCGCCCAAACTGCCTTGGCCCATTCCATCCTTCCTCAGTGGCCCAGCCCATCCTTGGCCAGTCCTACCTTGGCCCAGTCAATAGCGCCCAGTTCCGGCCAAACTGCTGCCCTTTGGCCGGCCACTCTTCAGCCTTCTTGGCCCCATTTTGCTTTGCCTGGATTCGTTTGGTAACAATTGCACAGTTGCACTTTGGTCACTATACTTTTCTCTTTTGCACCTTGGTCTTTGAACTTTCGAGACTTTCACTTTAGTCCTTGAACTATCCATATTTTCACTTTGGTCCCTAAACTTTATAATATCAGATTCCTCCCCAAATTTTACATAATTGCAGTGTGGTCCCTATATTTCCAAAATAAGCTCAAATCCTCTATTTTCTCTGTAATTGCAATTCAACCCCTGTACTTTCAAAACACTACAAAATATATTAAATTTCCAAGGTTTCGAGCATCAGATAAGCTAGGAACATATCTTTTGGATGGGTAAAATCACATCCATCAAATACCCCCAAACTTATCTTTTGCTCGTCCTCGAGTAAAACAAAACTAAAACAAAATAAAAACTAATTAACTAATTAAAACAAAAGAAAATATTTTTGGATTGTTCAATTCATATAATAAGTTGTTGGCACACAAGTCTCAGATCTTACAACACACATAATCTACAAGCATTATCATGAACATGGAATTATACTTACATGAATGCATCTAACTTACAATTCTCCACCACATAATAAAAGATGAATGAAATATGGGAGATCAATGTTATCTAAGTAAGATATTTTATAGGGTCACTTACGACATGCTCTAAATCAATGATAATAAGATAAACTTCTACACAAGGTCACTCATATGCATGTTTAAATACAACCGTCAACCCGGCTACTCTTTAGGGATCAAATATTGCTTAATTGCTTGTAATGTATAGCGATAAACGCGGGCAAGGTTCACGGTTCCAAAAGAAGGTAAGGAAATACGAAGTCAAGCAAGTGAAACTTGAAAGTCTTTATCATACATTCTTACATTGAAATTTATCACTCCGCTCCAAGCCAACCCATTGATTCAACCCCAAACTTATAATTTTGTATACTTTCAAACTTGGGGTTGATCACCTTTTTTTTTATCACTTTCCACTTCAACATTAGAGAGGGCAAGGCTTTTTTCAACTTTTCTTTTCTTTTCTTTTTTATTTTTATATTTTTTTAACTTTTCTTTTCATTTTTTTTACTTTGCACAAATATATCACGAAGAATGTGCATTCAATACTTTTGCTCTAGCCCCTCTTTTTATTACATAACATGACCATTTTCTTTCTTTTCATGACCACTTTCCACTCAACCCTTTGATTTTTCAAACATCTCATTCTTTCCCTAGTTTCACTTTCTCGAAAATGTGAGAAAATAGTGTATAAGTTAAAAAGGGTAGGACAATGAGGGTATAAAAGAAGGCGAATGGTGGTCTAAAATAACCTCTCACTTTGTGAGAGATTCCATTCTTTTTCAAGCTCAAAAGGGGTTCTAGTGGAAATTTTTATAAGTGACGAGAAAGTTAAAGGCTCACAAATAGGGTTCAAAGAAAATAGCCAAATATCACTTCCCGAATAGCCTAATTGATGTGTTATTGACATTCATGCAAACATGTTCTAGGGACCCCGAGAATGTCAAAGTAATCCTATAAAGGTCTCCTAAATTGATAACAATGATCAATAAAAATAACATGGAAGTGAAAGGTGGAGTAATCATACTTTACATGTTTCAATGCAATTATATCCCCATATTGACAATAATACTTAAGATTTTAAAATTAAAGCACTCTCAAATCATCATCGACTTTAGCCAACAATCCACAATATGAAAAGAACAAAATTTTAAAAAATTACTATTTTTTTGGAGGGTGACACTATATACACTCCCCTATAAACCCACAAACTCGGAGATATATCTACCCCCAAACTCAAAACATGTCATGCCCTCATAGAAAAGAGAACACAACTTTCCACATGTATGTACCATTTTTTATTAGTTCGGGTGAAGCCCAAGGGATTTTAGTGGCCTTCTTCTTGGCCTTCTTTTTCTTTTTCTTCACGGGGGCCTTTCCCCCAAACTCATTTGGTGTCTTGGTATCAAGCACCTCATCTTTCTCAACATAATTATGAGAGGAGCTATCTTGATCATCAATATTAGCCATAAAAGAATCAGATAAATCAAGAAAATAGCATTTCTCAATTTGAGCACATGAATTATTACTTTCAACCTTTAGAGGAAAAAAAGATTTTAATTTTGACACCGACTCCTTATGGGGTCAGTCTAGGGGGTGATACGGTCCGTCACTCAAAGAGTGTTTGTCGGCTTTATTGTTACTAGCCATATCATGAACGTCCGCTTTATCCCTAGAATTCTCACCGTCACTCTTATCTACTTTAGCACACGTATCCTCCTTTATGTCATCTAAGGACTTACAATCATCCTCATCATTGTCCATGTGGTGTTTGATCACATCATTAACTGAAATTTCTATTTTTTTCATCCGCTACCATCATGGACAATTTCCCATTCCCCACATTTATTATTGTGTTAGTTGTGGCCATGAAGGGACGTCCTAGAAAAATAGGAGGGTCTCTACTCATACTTCCTCTGTTAACCATATCCATAACCACAAAGTCAGCGGGAACTATCAAGGTCCCCCTTGAACTAGTACATCCTCCACAATACCCATCGGCCTCTTAGTAGAACGGTCCGCTAAACAGAGGGTCATTGTGGTGGGCTTCAACTCGAACAAGCCCAATTTCAAGTAAATGGAGTATGGTAATAAATTAATGCTAACACCAAGGTCTAACATCGCCTTCACCTCACTAGAATCCCCCACAGTAATAGAAATTGTGAAGCTTCTGGGGTCTTTTAGTTTAGGTGGGAGGTCTTGTTGGACTATAGCACTAGCACTCTCTCCCATGATCAACATCTCATTATTTTCATACCTATGCTTTTTGGAGTTTAAGTCTTTGAAAATTTTTGCATAGGCCAGAATATTTTTAATCACATTAAGCAGTGGGAGATTTATGCTAACTTTGGAGAACATCTCCATCAATTCTTTAGTTTGATGCTCTAACTTATGTCTCATCAATCGACCGGGAAAGGGCACCGATGGTACATATGGCTTGGGGCCTGGGGGTATATAAGTGTCTTTGGATTTTTCCCCCAATCCACATATACTCTTTTCAGCATCTTCTTTAGAAATAGGAGGAGGAGAAGAAGAAGATGAAGGAGAACAAACCTCTTGACTTACCACTTTGCCATTCCGTAGTGTGGATATGGCCATTGCTTGATGTCCTTGGCTCGGAAACGTTCCGGGCTTGTGACTTTGAAGGGCTTCAAAAATTTGCCCTATTTGAGTTTCAAGCTTTTTAATGGCGGCACTTTGTTGCCTTGCTTCTTGTTGTTGCTCCAACCTCATTCTTTTCAATGCCTCTTCCCAAGGCTCTTTCCTAGTCTCCAATTGCCCTTGGGGTGGTGGAGTATATAGGGGTTTGTTTTGATTACCTTGGTTTCCTCCCCATGAAAAGTTAAGGTGTTTCCCCTACCCAGGATTGTATGTCTGAGAGTGTGGATTGTTATGTGGGACCCTCTGCATAAATGCCTGCATCATCTGTACCTGCTCGGGATCATACAAAGAGGGACTGGTGGTGGGGCAAACTTCATAGGAATGAGTGTTAGAACCACAAGTTACACAACCATCATGCACCAAATTACCAACAGTTGACACATTAGATGCAACATTAGAAGTACTACTTATGGCCAACTTATCAAATTTTTTATTTAGAAGTGCAAATTGTTTTATGATATCATCACTCATCCCTATTCCATTCACACTATTTGTTTTACCCATTGACCCCTTTTGTTGAGAATTAGATGCTAGCCTTTCAAATAAGGCTTGAGTCTCCTCAGCAGTTTTGGCTCCTAAAGAACCTCCAGCTGCGTTGTCAACCATGGCATGATCAGCTTGTGTCAACCCACCATAAAAAGTTTGATGCGATAAAGGTTGAGAAAAATTGTGGCGGGTACACTGTACCAAGAGCATTTTAAATCTGTCCCATGCTTCATGAAGTGCCTCAAAAGAGTCCTGTGTATGGGACTAAGATGCAGTAGTTAGCTTGTGCTCGAAGAGACGTGGTCTAAGTTTCAGAGGCCAAAATTTATGCATCCAGAGCTTCTAGTTGAGCAACCAATGATACTTGATGTATGTCCAGACGTGGCCACATCTTAACTCACTTCCCGAGTTTGTTGAGGGGAAGGTGGAGGATCAGACTCATATCGAAAGGGCAAGTACACAAACCTTTGATTCTTGTCCAATATGGTCTTAACTTCCATGTAATACCTTATGTCTGTTACCCTAGGCTCATTTTTCTTGACTTTCACCTCTTGTGCCTCTAAGATCTGAGAGATGAGGAAAGGGTAAGGAAAAGACCATTTATTAGAGGGAGACTCGCTATATTTTGAGATTTTCTTGAAAATAAACTTCCCAATATCAATTGTCAACCCAGTTCCTAACTTATACAACAAATCAACATGTTATATGGTCACAATGGTTTTATTGTTTGAAGGGCACATGTTGGCAGTGATGAATGAGGTCGGCATGAATTCGGGCCTTAGGAAGGAAGATGCATGAGTGTTTGGTCGTATGGTCGAGCCAGACTTGGTCAATCCTTGTTAGATCGGAACAAGTCCTTGGTCGACCTAGGGGGGGGGAGGTTGTCGTCTAATCTATGAGACATGGAGATTGGTCTACCCGACTTATTGGGCCCAAGTAATAGTATGAACGTTGGGCTAGACCCGTTGTGTCTAGTCCGTCACTTTATTCCGTTCAAAAAATAAATATAAAATAATTTTAACTATATATGTGACAAACAGTTATGAATATTTCACTACAAGGAAAATCGGATTTAGAGACGGAAAATTAGAGACGAACGGAGTCTGTAGCTAATTTGGCGACAGATTAGAGACAGAACAAAAAATAAGAGACGGATTCGGATTCCGTCTCTAAATTAGAGACAGATTCAGATTTTGTCTCTAATTTAGAGACGAAATCTGAATCCGTCTCTAATTTAGAGACGAAATCCGAATCCGTCTCTAATTTAGAGACGAAATCTGATTCCGTCTCTAATTTAGAGACAGATTCAGATTCCGTCACTAAATTTTAGAGACGGGTTTTGTATCTGTCTCTAAATTAGAGACAGGTTCAGAATTCGTCTCTAAATTAGAGACAGATTCAGAATCCGTCTCTAAACTTTAGAGACAGATTTTAACCCGTCTCTAATTTAGAGACAGATTTTTGAATTCGTCTCTAATTTAGTGACAGATTCAACATCTGTCTCTAAAATTTAGAGACAGATTTAGTATCTGTCTCTAAATTTGATTTTTCATCTATATACTTTCCTTTGTTTAGTTTTTTTCTATCTTTTTTTATATAACTTTTCTAAAAAAAACCACTAATTAACAAAGGCTAAAATATTGTTTTCTAGTCAATAAAAATTTAAAAAAAAATAAAAAATAAATATAGGGTAGTCTGTCCCTCTTTTGACTTTTCTTCTATATACTTTCATTTGTTTATTTTTTTTCTATATTTTTTTATATAACTTTCTCTAAAAAAAAACCACTAATTAAGAAAGGCTAAAATATTATTTTTTAGTCAATAAAATTTTTTTAAAAAAATAAAAAATAAATATAGGGTATTCCGTCCCTCTTTTGACTTTTCTTCTATATACTTTCACTTGTTTAATTTTTTTCTATCTTTTTTATATAACTTTTTCTAAAAAAAAAACCACTAATTAACAAAGGCTAAAATATTGTTTTCTAGTCAATAAAAATTTTTAAAAAAATAAAAAATAAATAAAGGGTAGTCCGACCCTCTTTTGACTTTTCTTCTATATACTTTCATTTGTTTAGTTTTTTTCTATCTTTTTTTATATAAATTTTTTCTAAAAAAAACCACTGATTAACAAAGGTTAAAATATTGTTTTATAGTCAATATAAATTTTTTTAAAAAATATAAAATAAATATAGGGTAGTCCGTCCCTCTTTTGACTTTTCTTCTATATACTTTCATTTGTTTAGTTTTTTTCTATCTTTTTTTATATAACTTTTTCTAAAAAAAACCACTAATTAACAAAGGCTAAAATATTGTTTTCTAGTCAATAAAAAATTTTTAAAAAATAATAAAAATAAATATAGGGTAGTCCGTCCCTTTTTAGACTTTTCTTATATATACTTTCATTTGTTTTGTTTTTTTCTATCTTTTTTTATATAAATTTTTTCTAAAAAAAACCACTAATTAACAAAGGATAAAATATTATTTTATTGTCAATATAAATTTTTAAAAATTAAAAAATAAATATAGGGTAGTCCGTCCCTCTTTTGACTTTTCTTCTATATACTTTCATTTGTTTAGTTTTTTTCTATCTTTTTTTATATAACTTTTTTAAAAAAAACCACTAATTAACAAAGGCTAAAATATTGTTTTCTAGTCAATAAAAAATTTTTTAAAAAAATAAAAAATAAATATAGGATAGTCCGTCCCTCTTTTGACTTTTCTTTTATATACTTTCATTTGTTTAGTTTTTTTCTATCTTTTTTTATATAAATTTTTCTAAAAAAACACTAATTAAGAAAGGCTAAAATATTATTTTTTAGTCAATAAATTTTTTTTAAAATAATAAAAAATAAATATAGGGTATTTCGTCCCACTTTTGAATTTTCTTCTATATACTTTCATTTGTTTAGTTTTTTTTTCTATCTTTTTTATATAACTTTTTCTAAAAAAAACCACTAATTAACAAAGGCTAAAATATTGTTTTCTAGTCAATAAATTTTTTTTAAAAAAAATAAAAAATAAATATAAGTGAAAGTCAGTCCCTCTTTTGACTTTTCTTCTATATACTTTCATTTGTTTAGTTTTTTTCTATCTTTTTTTCTATAACTTTTTCTAAAAAAAAAAACACTAATTAACAAAGGCTAAAATATTGTTTTCTAGTCAATAAATTTTTTTTTAAAGAATAAAAAATAAATATAGGGTATTCCGTCTCTCTTTTGACTTTTCTTCTATATACTTTCATTTGTTTAGTTTTTTTCTATCTTTTTTTATATAACTTTTTCTAAAAAAAACCACTAATTAACAAAGGCTAAAATATTGTTTTCTAGTCAATAAATTTTTTTTAAAAATAAATAAAAATAAATATAGGGTAGTCCGTCCCTCTTTTGACTTTTCTTCTATATACTTTCATTTGTTTAGTTTTTTTCTATCTTTTTTTATATAACTTTTTCTAAAAAAAACCACTAATTATCAAAGGCTAAAATATTATTTTATTGTCAATAAATTTTTTTTAAAAGAATAAAAAATAAATATAGGGTATTCCGTCCCTCTTTTGACTTTTCTTCTATATACTTTCATTTGTTTAGTTTTTTTCTATCTTTTTTTATATAACTTTTTCTAAAAAAAACCACTAATTAACAAAGGATAAAATATTGTTTTCTAGTCAATAAAAATTTAAAAAATAAATAAAAAATAAATATAGGGTAGTCCGTCCCTCTTTTGACTTTTCTTCTATATACTTTCATTTGTTTAGTTTTTTTCTATCTTTTTTTATATAACTTTTTCTAAAAAAAAAAAAACCACTAATTAACAAAGGCTAAAATATTGTTTTCTAGTCAATAAAAAATTTAAAAAAAATAAAAAATAAATATAGGGTAGTCCGTCCCTCTTCTGACTTTTCTTATATAGGGTATAGAGTATAAGGTTTAGGGTTTAGGGGTTAGGGTTTAGGATATAGGATTTAGGGTATAGGGTATAGTATTTGGGGGTTAGGGTATAGGGCTTATAGTTTAGGGTTTAGGGTTTAGGGTATAAGGTTTAGAGTATAGGGGTTAGGGGTTAGGGTTTAGGGTTTAGGGTATAAGGTATAGGGTATAGGGTATAGGGTTTAGGGTTTAGGGTTTAGGGTTTATACCCTAAACCCTAAACCCTATACCATATACCCTAAACCCTAAACCTTATACCCTAAACCCTACACCCTAAACCCTAACCCCTATACCCTAAACCCTAAACCCTATACCTTATACCCTAAACCCTAACCCCTATACCCTAAACCTTATACCCTAAACCATATACCCTAAACCCTATACCCTAAACCTTATACCCTAAACCCTATACCCTAAACCCTGTACCCCTAACTCTGAGCCCTAAACCCTAAACCTTAAACCCTAAATCCTAAACCCTAAACTATAAGTCCTAAATCTTAAACCCTATACCCTAAATCCTAAACCCTAAACCTTAACCCCTATACCCTAAACCTTAAACCTTAAACCCTAAACCCTAAACCTTAACCCCTATACCCTAAACCCTAAACCCTAAACCCTAAACCCTAAACCCTATACCCTAAACCCTACACCCTAAACCCTAACCCCTATACCCTAAATCCTAAACCCTATACCTTATACCCTAAACCCTAAACCCTAACCCCTATACCCTAAACCTTATACCCTAAACCATATACCCTAAACCCTAAACCCTAACCCCTATACCCTAAACCTTACACCCTAAACCGTAAACCCTATACCCTAAATCCTATACCCCTAACTCTGAGCCCTAAACCCTAAACCCTAAACTATAAGCCCTAAACCCTAAACCCTACACCCTAACCCCTAAATCCTAACCCCTAAAACTTAAACCTTATTAATAAATTTAAAATAATTAAATTAATGAGTATTATTATTAATTAATAACATTATTATTTTTGATATTATATATTATTACTAGTTATTATTAATTATATAATAATAATTACTAATATATTCAATTATATAATTGAATAATTAAAAATAACATCATTATTAATCTTATTATTAAGTATTATTACTAATTACTATTTTCTTTAAAGATTAAATTATTGTTATTGTTAATAAGTATTTTTTTATAATTTATTAATATCAATTATTACTTAGGTATATTAATATTTCTTAAAAGTTTAAATAATTAAATTATTATTAATAAATTTAAAATAATTAAATTAATGAATATTATTATTAATTAATAACATTATTATTTTTTGATGTTATGTATTATTACTAGTTATTATTATTATTATTATTATTATTAATTAATTAATTAATTATATAATTAATAATTTATTAATAAATATTATTAATAATAAATATTATTATTCTTAATATTAGACATAAATATTTTAGTTAGTGTATAATATAGTGTGAAATAAATATAAGTACGTGATGTGGCATTGTTTGATTGAATTTTAAAATTTCACGCGGATTATGGCCAAAGCAAGATCCGACCATTCATAACATTAAATCAAACGGCCCATATTCTTCCACATAAACCCATTTACTCCCTCTCCCTATTTCTCTCCTCATTTTTCTCTCTCTCTCTCTTCATTTTGAGGGAACGGTTTTCTCTCTCTCTCATTTCCCTCACCGTCTCCTTCATTCATTCAGCCTCCGCCGTCGTCGGCGCCATCAAGCTGCAGCCTTCGCCCTCCGTCACTCCGTCTCATTTCCCTCTTCAAAGACGTTTCAATTTCTCACTCCCAAATTCTCAAACTAGCTGAAAAGTTTTCTCTTTCTATGTTAAGATATACTACAATTCCGTGGATAACTCAAAAAAACCCAGAATTTTTTTCTACTTGTAACGCATTTGCAGATCTTGGTTCTTGGCGTGTTCATGTAAGTTCTTACTAAATTGGATTTGTTTTTTCTTGATTCTTTATTGAAATTAGCATCTGGGTTTCGAATTTTAGGTGTTCTTGATGTTTGATTGTGGGTTAATTGTTATATGTGTCTTGGATTTGTAACCCAAATGAGTGATTTTACTGTTTCAGATCATATTGGATTTTCGTTTTGGAGCTAATTGAAATTGCTCCCAATTAGTTCAATTTTGATAATTTGGCTTCTCTAGCTTGATTTTTTCTTCATCTCTGTTTTGATGCCGTGGTCGCTGGTGGTTATTGGTAAGGACAACAGGAGATTGAGTTTCTTCAATCTTTGTTTTGATTTCGTTTTTGATTCTTCAATCTCTGTTTTGATGGTGGTTGTGAATGTAGGTGGTTTGATGTGGTTGTGTGATGGTGGTGAATGGTTGACGGTGGATGGCGGTGGTTGTGGTCGCTGGTGGTTAATATTGAGGACGGATTTGAGTAGAAAAGAAGTTGAGGGGGGCAAAGTGTAACTTTGAATTGTCAAGGACTGATTTAGGATTAATAAAATTAAGGGACTGATTTGAAATTAATAAAATTAAGGGACTGATATGAGAATAAGAAAAGTTGAGGGATTGATTTAATATACTCCCTCCGCCCCATAGAACTTTACTCCTTTACTGTTGAGAACGGAAAATAAGGAATAATGTTATTAAAGTAGGTGTTGTGAGTGGGAGGAGAGAGAATGAGTGGAGAGAATAGTAAATTTGAAAAGTGTTGTGAGTATGACAAGTGGGTCCCATGAGTAAAGAAGTATTAAAAAAATTCATTTTTAGGAAAGTGGGACTTTAAAGTGGGACGCCCAAAATAGTAAAAGGGGTAATGTTTTATGGGACGGATGGAGTATATTTAAAAATATATATTAATATATTTTAAATATATATATATATATATATATATATATATATATATATTTAAAATATATTAATATTTATTTTTAAATATATATATTATTATTTTTTTTAAAAAAAATTGTCAATTTAGCTACGAAAATATTTGTCGCTAAAATGGTTCGAAAATAAAACGAGAATTTAAATAGAGACGAAAAATCTGTCGATAATTCGTAGACGGTCATATCTGTAGCTAATTTAGAGACAGACATATTTGTCTCTAATTTAGAGACGGACATATCTGACTCTAATTTAGAGACGGCCATATCTGTCTCTAAAACAGCTACAAAACAACGACGCCCAATTTAGCGACGAATTATAGAGATTTTAATCAAAATTTAGGGGCAAAGTTACCACAATTTTTTCTTTTACAAAACTATAGAGGCTAAAGTGCTATTTTTGAATAGTTCAGGGGGTCTATTTCTGAAAAGTTTAGGGGGTCAAGAATCCAGAATTTTATGCAAATGGGGCCAAAAATTTTAACGACACGATTCACGAATTATAACGGATTATGATATGCATCAAGTATATTTTTGCTAATAAATTACCAAAGTTTTATCGAAAATAACATTCAAAAATAATTTTTACAGTCTATCGGCTTACTATTTATAAAAGTATTTGATACTTTCTTAAACCAATCAACTCTATTTGACGTTACTCAAAAGTGAGCATAAAAAAATCATGAATTTGAGTAAAAAAAAAAAAAAAAAACAAAATTTGGGTAAGTTATCATTTCAAAAAAAAAATAATCCAAAATTACTTTTAATTACTACCTCCTTTCTCTCCGTCCCTAATAACCAAATTTCATTTTAAGAAACACTTTGCAAATTCGTATTTCTTATGCATTTTAATGCCAAAGATGCATAAGTATTCTTGGTATCCACTTTTTACATATTTAGTTTTACTATAATAAAATGAATAGAGATTTTTTTTGATAAAAGAGTGTATATGGACAAAAGTTCTTGCAAAAAAGAAATACATTTGGGACAATTTTTTTTGTTTCCATACGGCTTAGTGACGGATATTCATGAAGAAATCAATTCGAGTGTGGTATGATGGATGGTTACCATATACTCCCTCCGTTCCACATCAGTGTGAATCATTTTTTTTTGGTATGAGAATTAAGAAAAAGTAGGAGAGAGAAATAGGTGGAGGAGGTGTTTGTGAGTATGAAAAATTAAATAGGAGAGAGAATAAGTGTGATAAATAGTTAGGAGAGAGAATGTTGTGAGTATAAAAGTAAAATAGGAAAGAGAATGAGTGGGTGAAATATTAAAGATTCTTTGTCATTTTGGACAGTTCACATTAATCTGAGACGAATCAAAAAAGAAACAAGTACAGACACTAGTGTGGGACGGAGGGAGTATGGTTTTGGTATGTATCTATCAAGTTTTCATTGTCAAACAAACAATGATTTTTTTATTTTATTTTTTTTGCGTGGATATTAAGCCTAGTGCAAATAATATTCAAACTTGGGTTGAGATTCCGAACATTGTGGATATCCAACACACTTGTATTTATGATTGCTAATAAATAATTTATTTAAAATTTTCATACATTGTACTTACTTAGATTCATAATAAATGTCATATTGGAGGTTTTTACATATTTTAAAAAATGTAAGTATTTTAAATCAAAATTTACTCTCAAAACAATATCTATTTTAAAACGAAGAGAGTATTATATTATTTAATAATTTCCATTATTTACGCCTTTACGGAAGTCCAAAAAATAACAAAATTTCATAATTTACTTTCCATATATTGTAGTGAATAGTTTATTTAATAATTATCATAAATTATCTTTTCATATACCTTATTTGAATATTTCTATAAGAAACTAACTTACCGTAAATTATTCCCCATTGTTAATTTCATAAATCAAATCTATACTATAGTATTTTAAATTAGGCCAAATTCACTAGGGTGATGCCAAGTCAGCCAAACTAGGTGAATCTTGATTTCTTATGCATCCACCTCATTTGCCTCTTGGTTTCTGTTGCTGACTAGAATTGGGCTATTAGGTGTTTTGATTCATTGTTTGTTTTAGATATATAAGGGGTATTCTAGATATACTTCCTCCGTTCACATACTTACTTCACACTTTCTATTTTGGGCGTTCAAATACATATTTCACACTTTGTTTTTTTACTTAAAATGGAAAGTTTATATCATTAAAATATTAATCCTACCCCACTCATTCTCTCTCCTACATTATTTTAATACTTACAACACTATTATAATTTACTATTCCCTCCACTGATTATCTCTCCTATTTTACTTTTACACTCACAACATTTATATCATTATTTTTTTCCTTAATATAAACAGTAACTGTGAAGCAACTATGTGGACAGAGGGAGTATAACGTTTCATAACAGAGTTGAATAGGTACATGGTGATTAAATATAAACAACAATAATTATGTCCATTGTATTTGTTACAGGTATCAAATCTATACGTTTATCTAATTGAGCATAATGATTGTACATTGTCCTCTATTGTTTCATTTTTCATTGAATCTATTACAGAGACGAATAGGTATATGGATCATCAAATTATTTTCAGAATGGTGATTAAGTATACTCCCTCCGTTCCTGCCGACTTAGGACTTTTTGTCATTTTGGGCGTTCCACCCGACTTAGGACGGCCCAAAATGAAAACCTTAAATCACTATTCTCTCCACTCATTCTCTCTCCTACATTATTTTAATACTCACAACACCATTATAATTTACTATTCCCTCCACTCATTCTCTCTCCTATTTTTAAATTACACTCACAACATTTACCTTTTCCTTAATTCCCGTGCCATTTCAAAAAATTCTAAATCGGCCGGGACGGAAGGAGAATATATTAATAAATATATCCATTGTAAATAGTGATTAAGTATACTCCCTCCGTCCCGCTGATTACTTCACCCTTTTAGTTCCGGCACGCAAATTAAGAAAGTGGGTGGGAAGAAAAAATATTGTGAGTGTAATTTGAAAATAGGAGAGAGAATGAGTGGAGGGAATAGTAAATTATAATGGTGTTGTGAGTATTAAAATAATGTAGGAGAGAGAATGAGTGGAGGGAATAGTAAAGATTCCTTTGCCAAAAAAGGAAAGGTGAAGGCTTTCCGATGGGGCCACAGAAATGGCAAAAAGTGAAGTTATCGGCGGGACGGAGGAGTATATATATATATATATATATATATATATATATATATATATATATATATATATATATATATATATATATATATATATATATATATATATATATATATATATATATATATATATATATATATATATATATATATATATATATATATATATATATATATATATATATATATATATATATATATATATATATATATATATATATATATATATATATATATATATATATCAATAAATATATCCATTGTATTGGTTAAAGGGAATTAATCTATATATTTATTTAAGTATGCATACATGTTCATATTAAAAGGCTCAGCATGTATATAGACATATCTGTTGGAAATTAAATTAATAAGCACCACAGATTAAACAACAATTTAATCAACAGTAGGAGATTTTATTGATCAAGTCAAACGTACCAATTAAGATGCCAATAGCAAAACCGAAAGCCAAGGAACAGGATCAGGAAAACAAACAGAAACAAGAAATCAAACGGTTAGAAAACTTATCGTGATTTGATCGAGTCGCCTTAGGAAGACTGTCCTAAGAGAAAATATTTCCCCCAATTGGTGCAACTCAGGTACAGGCAAATTTCTCCGAGGATAAAACGATCACGTACTACGTACCACAAACGACACTGCGGGTAGGTAGTCACCGGCGGTCCTATCTCAGTCGCCTTGAATCTCACGAACAAATCTCTATGAACGGGAGTAATCGATCAATGAATAAAAGCAAGAGAATTGTGTTTCTCTTCAATATTCAAGTGTCAAAAACGGCTGGAGATATTAGAGTATTTATATGTGTGGTAAAACTAGGATTTTAGGGCTTAAAAAGACCTAAAACTGATCTAATTCGGCCCAGGAAAATCGCATCTCCGTCACAAGCGCGGCCGCCCTTAAGGATGGCGCGACCGCGCTCCACACAGGATTTGGAAGTTCATCTCTCGGCAATGAAGCGCGGCCGCTCTCGGCCTAAGCGCGGCCGCCCTCGAGCACAGAACATCCGACGGGATTTTGCCTTAGCCAAAAAACAGTTCAAGTCCAAATGACCATTTAAGGTCATATGCTATGAACTTCATACCACATATACAAAAATTCCAACAATCCCCCACAAGTTCATAGAAATATGACGTGTACAGATTATCCATTGCCATGCTTTCAATAATGGTACCTTCCGGCTTGAACCACTACCTATGTTATCCAACGCAAACCTCCACAGGACCAGATGAACGGGTGTCTTGAATCTGATGCCTTTGGATGTAGAGGCCTTTGCTGGTAACAAACACGACAAAAGCTATGATAGGCCCTCTATCGAACACTTGACGCTTATAAGCCATACGTCCCGATCCTCTATCATGAGTGCTTTCAAGGAATAACCCAAATTCCTCTAGTTGCGGCCAACAACAACACTCACTTAGCTGGGCATCTCAGAAGATGTACTGCTAACATCTTGTCTAAAAGACTTGATCCCATTCAAAGTTCCAAACTTTTACTAAATTAGCAGCAATGAGCACCTCTAGGCTATTCAGGGGATAGACTCAGACATGTAACATGTCAATCTATTATTTGGTGCTCCGACTCACCCCACAGCTTGTTATTACCACATTGAATCTCCTTTGTGGGATCTCCACTCAGGTAGATTGGGTTGCTACTGCGTTTGAGTCAGACGGGACAGAACATCCGACGGGATTTTGCCTTAGCCAAAAAACAGTTCAAGTCCAAATGACCATTTAAGGTCATATGCTATGAACTTCATACCACATATACAAAAATTCCAACAATATCATGTATATGGACTTATGATCACCCGTTAAAACATGAATATTAAAACCAAATAAACTTAGGCCTTTACGATTCCTGTAACTTATTTACTAATGAAGGGAATATGTAACAGAATGAAGGGCAATGGTTTGGTGGAAGAAATAGAGTCACAGTAATCAATGGCTTAATTCTTAAAATGTGATATACTCCCTCCGTCCCATTACAAACCACAAATATTTCTTTTTTTCCGTCCCATTACAAACCACAAATTCACTATTTCCTCCACTCATTCTCTCTCCTATCATTATTTTAATACTCACAACACCATTATAATTTACTATTCCCTCCACTCATTCTCTCTCCTATTTTACTTTTACACTCACAACATTTATATCATTATTTTTTTCCTTAATCTCCGCGTAAACAGTAAATTTCCTCTTTCTACCGGAATGGAGGGAGTATATATATATATACATATATACACGGAGTATATGGCATGAGAATTTTCTGAGCATACGAGCTTCCTGAAGTCATTTATGCCTTCTTGATTCCCATGGCTTCCCTAAACACATTCATCAGCCAATTGTATAAAGGCCGCCATGATAAGAAGTTAAAGCTGCGAGTTCTACGCTCATAGAATTGTTACAATACATGCCGAGGAATGGATCTTATGAGCCATGACTTTCTTGCAATGGTGAGAAGGTATGTAAATTTTAATTTCAAAATATCTTTAAAATAATTCAACCTCCTTGAATCTTATGATTGGCCATTTGTTTATTGCGGCTTTGATATTCTCAGAATGAAGTTGTGCATTGTAGTATCCGGAGTCGGTTTCTGCAAGACTTTTGCAGCTTTATAAAGGAAGTCAGCTTTTATAACATTAAAATTTCACAGTTGATTTGGCGAAGCCCCTTTATCGTTGTCCCCCATGACTTTTACATTTTACTAGATGCTTCAACCTTGGTGGAGTAAATTGTGGCAAATTTACCTTTATTAATGAATATCATTTCGATATTACCCCTTTCAATGAATTACGCAACAAAAGTGACGGCTTGGAAAACCTTTGTGGTCAGTTCATTATGCAAACTAATTACACTCTCCTTGAAACATCTTTGAAAAAAACTAAATTTACCAACCCTCTGCTTTCTGACTATACTGGAATGGACAGATATTGTTGGATGTGTTGTTGGCATATCGAAAGTTGGGCAGCGGCCAACCGCTACGGGGATGACACCCATGCAACTTCTTGAACTTACCGACATTGAGTAAGAAACTTTCATCTATGTTCCTCAGAATATTTGAATATATGCTCTCTATAATTTCCCTCTTTTAATTTGCTTTAGTAACGCTGAGCTCAAGATAACTTTATGGGGAGACACTATGCTTACAATGGCTTCCAAAATGCTATCGACCAAGCAGCGAGTGTGGATTCTGACTTCTACGATTGTGAAGATAGATGAGTCAGGCATGAATCATTCTCATTTGTCCTAATTAACTTGCTAAATCTTTTACTGAATGTATGTACTTTAAATGTTGTAGGCTGTGTTTCCTTATCCAACAGTAGTGTGACAAAATTCTTTTGTGATGATACTATTGAGGAGATTAAGGACTTTATCACCAGGTTGACTCTATTTTTAAGCTTCTCACTTTTCCCACTTTTAATTATGAATAAGATTTTTAAAGAGTTATTCACTGTTGTAAGTGCTCCAATTTGAGTTGTTAGAGTTTTCGTTAGAAAATTAACGAAAGTTTTAACATTTCTAACAATTCCTAACATTCCTAACAAAGTGAGGGTAGATTAGGGATTGCCATTTAAAGATAAACCATGGAAAGGAATCAAAAAAGCAAAA
This sequence comes from Adenophora triphylla var. japonica, assembly GCA_022495995.1. Classification (NCBI taxonomy): domain Eukaryota; kingdom Viridiplantae; phylum Streptophyta; class Magnoliopsida; order Asterales; family Campanulaceae; genus Adenophora; species Adenophora triphylla. Next base: position 133,782 of record JAFEMH010000384.1, read on the forward strand.
GAAATTGGAAAAATCTGAATTAGGCAAGTTGAACAACAAAAACTGCTGGAATTTTGAATAATATTCTTCCTGTTCAAAGCCTGGAGCAGCATTTAATGCACCAGGCACGTTTACGGAACCCTCCGCGCGGATGGGATTGCATCTCACAGGGGCCTATAAATTGAACCCTCCTCTCTCAGTTTACACAACACAATTTGATCACAGCAACGAAACTCTGGCGAAATATAGAGAGAAAACAGTGGGAATTCCCTTGAATTGCCACCATTTTCTCTCCAATCTTTCCCAAATCCCACTCACTCAAAATACTTTCAAATCACTCTCATACATACTCTCATACATACACTAACTCAAGCTCAAATCACCCTTTAGGAGGAGGATTAGAGAGAAAACATAGAGGACTTCATTGTTATCTACTTGTTTTCTCTTTAACCAACTCTAATCACCAACCCTAAACACATTCAAATCTTGATACTCTTCAAGTCAAGCTCATACACAAGGGAAGATAGGTATAACCTCCCTCTCCCTACCCTAAATTTCTTTCATCAATGCATGCATCTCAAACTTTGAAGATGTAATTTGTTCATCAATTTGTTCATCTTTGCTTGACCTAAAAATGTAGTCACCTTGGAATAAATTTCCAATGGATGACCATTTAAAAGGCCTAAATCATTTTCTTACTCACTTAAAAGTGTTTTTTTTTTCTAAAGATCATTCACTAAAAAGTGTTTTCCAAAAATCATTTTCATACACAAAATCTTTCTTTCAAAGGATGAAATCCCCCTTCCCAAGCAAATGAAATGCTTAGTCCTAATGTACCCCAAGGATGGTTTGGTATAGTTGATTCACCACTAAAATGTCTAGTGATCACTAACCAAAACCTAGGGAAATGGGGACAAGAATGGATGCAAAAACCCCCTTTAAAATCATATTTTCTCTCTTGAGAAGTTGCTGTCCAGTAGCAATTTTCTCAGACCTCAGTCCATGGTCTAATTTTTTGGACATAGATAAACTTGGAATTTGGTGTTGACTACAAAACACTTTTTGTAGCCAACATCCAGATCTTTCCATACATATTTTTACTTTATTTTTTGCGTGAGTAAAACCCAATATTTCAATTTTTCTCTTAGAGGCCAGTTCATTAGCTTCTGGAAATTCAGATTTCACATCTGAGATTTCCAGAAGGTTTTGACCCCTCAAATTACTTCCAAAATGGAAAGTTCCTTTGCAGAAACCCTATTTAGGGTGTTTTAAGCAACTTTCATTCTCGGACTTTCCCCAGATTCTGAGGTTTTGAAGCCTTTTCCATTTCAAAGTCAAGGGTCAACTGCCTTTTTCATTCTGGCAGAATTGCTTTTCAACTCCCAAAAATCTTTTGAGTGCCAAGACTCAACCCAAAAATCATACCAAAAATTTTGGGGATTGTTCAAAGTCTTATAAAGAGTTCCCCATTTTTGTTTTTCTCAGTTTCAACTCATTTTGGTCAAAACACACACACACACACACACACACACACACACACAAAAGGATTTCAAATGTTTGGAAGACTCGTTTTACGAGGCGCTCCGGGTGCACACTAACGTCCTTCCCGGCGCGTAACATGACCTCCGAACCTAAATCTCTGATCTCGGGCTTTTTTCAAAGTTTTGGCCCTTAAAACAAAAATGGCGTGGCGACTCCGTTTGATTTCAAAATAATCAGGTACATCACAGTGGCGACTCCGCTGGGGACTAACAAGTTTTATCTTTTCAAAAAAAAAAAGAAAAACTTTTGAGGGTCAAGCTTCCGTCTCAACATTTGAAAATCCTTTGTGTGTGTGTGTTGATTTTTGCACAGTTTTCGTGTTTGTTTTTGGCCGCCTCGGGAAAAGTCAAAGTGTTGACTATCGGAAATCATGTCCCTAACTGTCGGAATTTTTGTGCTTATGTGCTTATGTGTTCATTAATTTTCAAAAAAAAAAGAAAAAATTCAAAAAAAAAAATTTCAAAAAAAAATTTTCAAAAAAAAATCATGCATCATTCCTTTTAAGACACATAAAAATTTCTATTTTACTCAGAAAAAGAAGATAGACTGCTTGCACACTACGCGCACGTTGACCGTACACTGCACACTACGTCCTTAACCCTGGAAATCCTTGTCACGGTCCGTTTGGTCTTATTACGCCTCTCGGATGAGCACAGACTACCCAAACATCCCATGGAGCCTCGTGTCGACCACGCACTGTCCGTGACACACTTTGTCCGAGACCCGGTTGGTTTTTAGTCTGGTCTGTGTCATGCCCTGTCTGTGTATAGACCTTTCCTTTCAAGCCTTTGTCGGCATACCGGCTCAATATCTTTCGGGTCCCTAATCGCCGAAGTCATGCCGGTTTTCCGCCGCAGACTTTGACCAAGATATTGACCAGGCGCCTTGACTTCGACTCGGCGGCACAAATTATACACTGACTCCCAAAGATGACACTGAGTCATCAAGGATTAACGATTATTCCATGCCTAATCACGGCTTAGCGACGACAAGTCAAGATCGGTGTGGACGCTTATCGGTCAAATCATGCCGACTTTTCGTCGAGCCCTCGGACATGATCTTGACTTTGACGTCGGCTTTGTCCGTAATTTACATCGAATGCTCGTTAAGACTCGATTACCCGCCGAGACTTTAGGATCGTTTTTTTCGGTCGGTGGGACCCGCTTGCCCTATAGGACCCTCGCCGGCATCCCACCTGGGAGGTCGAAATACGGGTGGAATACGAGGGCTTATAGACGTAGTGACGGAGCCCAGATCCGGGAACCGAGTAGTTTGAAAAAAAGAGAAATCTTTTCCAACCGATTAGGTTAATAAAACGTGTTTTAAGTAAACATGAACAAATAGCTGCATGTTGCATGAGCCCTAAGCCCAAACACCAACCTGTTTCGCTTTCCCAGTCCGAACCACACCCTTTTGTGCCTTCCACAGTAAGCAAAGTTTGGATCGAGACCCCGGGTCATCGTTTGTTCGGCTCGGTCATTCGAAGTCGGATACTTCATCGGTTTCCTACTTCGCTTCGGCTCAAAGTTTCGAGAATGACCAACTCGAGAGGAGAACGGTGGGGACGTACAACTCCACACCCGGAAATCCGCAAAATGCCGAACAGTGGAATCGGATGTTGGAACGAGATAAGACAAAATCAAGAGGCTCGCATCGGTCGGTTATTGGAAAGTATCGAGAACCCGGGGGCTAGCAATTGTTCACCACCCTAATGGAACCTTTACGGTTGATGCGAAGATTGGAGCTAATTACCCTCCGGGCATGCCAACTACCATCAAATGCCTGTCCTCTTTCGTGTGGAACTACTAATGGGCCAAGCATCCCCAAGCCTATCACTCGGCCTGCCTCTCGGCCTCATCGTATCGATCTTGGTCAACTTCCCCAGCGCCTCCCAGTTTTCACCTTTGGGTTTCAATCGGCTTGGAATGGGTCGGTTCGCTACTCAAAACCTCGGTCGGCCCGGGCCATCAATGAATTGGTCGAGTTCGGTACATCTCGGCCACTTCTTGCTCGATACTCCTCGGCACGGTCCGATCTAGGTCAACACCCCGGTGCCTCTCGGGTCTCACCACCGGGATTGAGTCGGTTGGCTTTCGCCCGCGGCTTGGAAGGGGTCGGTTACTACTTCACAACATCGATCTGCAGTTCGGGTCGTCGGCTTGGAAGGGGTCAGGTTTACTACTTCACCGCATCGGTCGCTCGGGTCACCATCTCGGAATGGGACGGTTCGTTTCTCGGGCTCCATGGTTCGAGAGGGGGCCGGCTTGCTTCCTCCAATTCTCAAGCACACTGGCCCCTATGATACCGCAAGATCACGTGGGCCACCAGGCTTTTATCACCACTTCATCAGCTCTGCCCCGCCCCTCACGGGTTGGGAAGTCAGACAAGGTCAAACGCTCCTCATCAAATTCTCCACCCGGCCGTTACGCAAGCCTGCTCCACCTTTCATCAAGTACAGTATACACATTTCCCTTGCGGTCATGTTCCTCGGTGCGGTCAAGACACATTCAATCCTCTTGTTACGATGCCGCAAACCTCATGTCTTCGGCGGCCTTACGGATCCGCACTCATTTGCTCCCTGGTATCCACCCATTACGAGCCATATATCTTCATCTTCGGCAAGCTGCCGAGGCCTTATGAGGAAGATTACGGTCACGCTTTTAATGCTCGGCTGTCATTCCTCCCACCCAGTACTTCCTACCGTGGTTTCGTTTGCTAATGCCAATCTTGTGGCGGGGTCATGCAATCCTAATGTTCCTATTGACTCGTCCAATGGATTATTGGTAGAACCAATTAAGAAGGTGCAAGAAAAGCCTAGCAACGAGAGTATCGACGATCGCCCGACTCGGGCCATCTCACCATATCAATTTTGTGTATCTGACACGAATGAAGTTTACAAAAGGTCGAATCTCGAAGATTACATTGATGATTACATCAAAAGGGTTCGTGCACGGGAAAAGACTACGAGTCTGAACATGTCTCGCCGCTATAAACCTTACCCTTCCAACACGGCTCCGACATCCGGTAAAGGAAAGAAGGAATTGTGTACAATTGACGGCCCCCAAAAGCAACCAAGAAATGGTGGTCCTTTAAGGCAACGAGAACGTTTTGATGATCTTGGGATGCCCATGGGCTTAATTTTCAAGGGCTTAGTAAGGGTAGGCCTTTTGGAGCCTCTCAAGGACTACCATCCAAGGAGCTCAAATGCACCTATCGACATGAGTAAGCACTGCGCCTTCCATGATCATTATGGCCAAACGACCGACAACTGCATAGTCTGGAAGAGAGCGGTTCAAAGGTTAATCGAAACGGGCAAGCTTGAGCGCCGATGGACCAAAACCGGCAAACCACATTCGGAATGGTGACCAAGTCAATGTCCAAATCTCGAATCCAGGATTTGGGTGTTCCTTAAGCAAAGTTTTAAATAGCTTGCTAGAGCGGGGTCTCCTCGAACCCATGAGAAACTATCGGCCCAAGGATCCCAAAATCCCTTTTGACACCACTAAGCATTGTGCTTTCCACCAGCACCACGGTCATACGGCCGACAAGCTGTACGGCTTTGAGAAAGGCAATTCGGGGATTAATTAAGAAGGGCAAACTCGAGCGCCTCGGTGATCTCAACCCCGCCAATGATCATTTCCCAAACAACGCGAATGTAAACATGATTGAATTTTATGATTCAAACTCGTGAATTCAACGGACTACGACAAGCCGGATGATTTAGTCGCAACAAATGTTGAGAATGGATGGTTTGATTGCAACAAGCATGTGGCCATGGCAAAGCTGGATTTGGTGAAATGCTTTGAACTCTCGCCCTCCGATAAGTTCACGGCGCGCCAAGGTTAAATGGGATGATAACAATCGATGGCGGATTTGGCGAGAAAGCGATAAGGATACAAGAAATCCGATGATTAGGAAGGAAGAGTTAGTCCTGGCTTTGGAAAACGCCCATAAGATTCATGAAGAGCAGTGACCACCTGCTCATCAATGCTCTCCGCCGCCATGGAGTTCGGGTAACGGTTGAGGCGAATGGTTCCCCAGTCATAGTCGAAGATGAGACTTCGAGCTTGATGATTTCGGTCCCTTCATCCTATAACTCTCCATCCCACGGCCAACACCTCCCTCCATCCACATATGATCCCTTGCCAAGGACAATTCCTCTTCAGCCCTTTCCAGCACCTCGAGGCCGTTAGGGCTCCATCGCCCTCGGCTCCTCGTAACGAGTTGGGCTCCATCCACACTGTTCCTCAATTTCGGCCAATACACTGCCGGTTTATGCTCCGGCTTCACATAATCAGCTTTGAGCTATGTGGCTATGTTCAAGCCTCTACACCCATCAGAATGCGATCATGAGTTGCTAAAAGAAAATCCGGATGCCACAAGTTTTCCGTTGTCGTCTACGGACTTAGTGAATTCACCGTCAGTTTCACCGATCTGCGTGTGTTTCCCTCTGTGATAAGAGTCTTGTTGCGAGTTCCGAGTAACTTTCGAATGTTCCCGTTGATCCCCATGTGGCAATATTGATAGAGCAAGTGAAACAAATGCAGGAGAAGCTTGATCTTATGATAAGTACTAGCACTCCTTTGACCCAAGATGTCGAACCGAGGCAAAGAAATGATTACTGCTCGCGCAAAATTCAAGTGCCCGAAGTGAGAGAATTCGATAGGACAACCTGCCCCAGAGCACACTTGTCTAATGCCGGTTCCAAGCTTGAGAAAGGCCCGAAGACACAATCGCCTAGTATCACCCCTTTCACTCAAAACAACCAGCCGCATCGCCGAATCCTCCCAAACAGAGCCCAATACCCCTCAAGGTCCTCTCGGGTTCACTTCCTTCCATCAATATGCTCAGTCGACAAAGTTCGTCCCACAGTGACTTTTCCGACCCATTTCTTTGGACAACTTGTGCTCGCCCCAGCTGCTCCGTGGCCTCAAACTCCTCCACTCCCACCAAGTATCATGGGCACGTAGCGATCACCGCCTCGATGCGGTAATGGAATCGAAGTTAACGAGAAAGATGGAAAGCTCAGCGTCTTGGCGAGTCCAACAACAAAGAGTAGCTAGACTAGGGGCTACCCATCCTTTAATATTAAAACAGTCTTTTAGTCAACCTTCGTAGGTTCTAGTACTTTCTTCGTTCAATCAAGTCCTCCTTGGACATTGTAGTTAATCTTAAGTTTTCTATAAAAGAGTCTTTTTCTTTTCTCGCTAGACTTGAGACATTATTTGCACACCTACATTACATTTAATGAAATGGTTTTATTTTAAATGATCACTCGCATCGCTCAACAAATAATCTCTGGAAATGATTAAGATTTTAATTAATTGGTGCTAGAAAGTCAACTAATGCCCTCCCTATACACTTTCCTCACCTCACAAAGGCCTCCATCAAGCCATACACTCTCCAAAACATATCCCCATCATCACCTTGATCAAGTCAACGAAGGCGGCAACATCAAGGGACAACAAAAGGTCACTCAAAGATCGGGAGATCGACCCCATATCGGAAAAACAGGGGCTTGCCTCCGCCCCCCATGCATCAAGAAAGTTCAAGTAGAAGCTTGCCTTCGTCCTCAAGTGCTCAAAAAAAAAAACAAAAGCTTCAAAAAAAAAAAACAAAAGCTTCAAAAAAAAAACAAAAGCTTCAAAAAAAAACAAAAGCTTCAAAAAAAAAAAAAAAACAAAAGCTTCAAAAAAAAAAAAACAAAAGCTTCAAAAAAAAAAACAAAAGCTTCAAAAAAAAACACATAAGCTTCAAAAAAAAAAAACAAAAGCTTCAAAAAAAAAATGAGGCCAAGGACCTAGCACCGCCGATCAGAAGGTTTGACATATGGGCAAAATTAAAGCCCGAAGAACGGAAGTTGTCGGCAACAAGGGAGCGGTTAAAGCAACGGCAAAAACATATCATAAGCCCTTAAGCTGCATCCAATCTTTCTCCCCAGATGAAGGACGACGATCAAGAAGCAACGGAATCGCTCAAAATGACTTGTCAAGGAATCACCTCAAGGCCCGCACCTTATCATCCAAACTTCCTATCCGAGCCTTTTCACCAAAAGTACCACAAATGTTCATACCCCTTTTCTAAAGCCAAACACGGTTCGGACCCGAACTACGGCGACACGAGCTCCTCACAATGAGGGGAACGTGGCAACCGAAATGGTCCGGTCATAGACACATTCAAATCCCGAAAATCCGGCCTCACCAATAGCCTCTCCTATACACGATCCCTCTTCACCATTCGCCAACTTCGACTCTTGGTATCGGTTGACTTTCTCCTCATGACTAATCAAAATGTTTGTTCATATCGAGATTAGGGGTTGAATAACCCGAACATTAATAAAGGGTTTTAAGCAATCTTGTGATCATTTTGAATAAAATATATTTTCGAGATGTCTCGACAAGTCTTCTTTTTCTACATTATAGGAAAAATAGAGGCTAAACACTAATTTTCTGTCGCCAGGGGCTTCCATACACTTTTACAAACCTTTCTAAACTTATGCTCTCTCAAAAGAGTCAAACCCAGCGAGTTCTTTTGTGCCTTCGTCAAATGAGGCCATCAAATAATACAAATCGGGATTCATCCCCACTTTTCAAAAAAAAAAATATGCCCCTGGAGGTATACATTCCTAAAATTGTCTTGCTTTTACATTTTCTTCCGGTTGACTAATTGAATAAAGAAAATAATAAAGTAAATATGGAAGGATGGGTTGCCTCTTTTGCTACATGATAATTCAAGAACGTTGGTTCTTCACTCTGCTACAAGATGGGTTAGGTCTTTGTTCGATGTCGGTCTACGGTGCCTACCGGGTTGAAGCCTCTCTAATTGTGTCGGATTCACAGTCATGAGACCGAGGCTTTGCCAAGTTACTTCTTTCAAATCAAGACTTCGCAAATACATCTCTTCGGACGAAGGCTCCACCAAGCAAGATGAGATTTGATCGCCATGTTGGTCATGGGCTAGTCAAGTGCGGTTCTTTGATGTCCAAGGACGAGGATGGAATTTTAACCAAGACCGAGAAATTCATCATATTTCTATGGCTAATATTGGAACTGAGTCCATAAAACTCCTTGTGCCCAATCGGAATGAGGTTTCGATGTTCATCCTTGGAAGATGTCGGGAATTTTGGTTTGACGATTGCCCTCAACCCCGATGGAACTTTCACGGTAGAAGAGGAAAAGGATCCCCATCCCTATCTTGGCCGCAGGACTACCACCACCTTCCTCACACTCTTCTCGGCTTGCGAATCGGCCGTCCTTTCGGCCTCGGTCGATATACATTCATGATTCGATTCGGGACGGTCGTTTGGGGAAACAAATTGACTTCATCCGATTTGGGCCGGTATGGTATGCCTCAGCGGTCGGGGTCGGCTCGGTATGTCACGGCAGCTTTGGTATGCCTCGGCGGTTCGGTACGAGATCGATCAGGAGCTTCTCGGTTACATCGGTTGAAATGCCTTGGCGACCCGGTTCAAGATGTCCAATCCCCGCACCGCACAAGCCTCACAAGATTCCTTCATGGCCGTCTCAACGGGACAAGAAACCCCAAATACGGACTCTTGGACCCACGAGTCTAACGTAACCGATCAGCGGGGGGCAAAATCGGTACGGAATGTCTCCTCATGGTTGGGGATACCTCGGAATGCCACAGCAGATTGGAATCCCACCTCAGTTTGGAACCAATCTATCGGGGCCTTCGCGGCGGCAGCTTTGGAATGCTTCCACGATGCTGGTCCCGAGCAACGGTCGAAGCCCTTCCTCGAATGATGCTAGCTCGCCCGCTCCTCACACGGCTTTCACAAATCCATTCCTCGCTCGGGCTTCGATGGGTTACCAAGCCTCCATCCCAGTTTCATCAGAATCACCAGACCGCAGTACCCCCCTGGTCATGCACCTTCAGTATGCAATTCAACAATCGGGACAGCGCCCGCACTTAAGCCTACTTATGGGCCTCACTCAGGAAATTCGAGTTACCCAGCTACATCGAGACTTCCTTTGCCCTCTTTGCCGGTTGAAAATCAACAACAAGCCGCGAGGTTCTATCCCTTTGCCCGGGGTCCTACTCAAGCTCCCGGGGTGATTCGGGCCAAGGACGGATTTCACCTATGTCCCCAGATCGGCCGTTCCCTCCACCTGTATGCCGCCGGTGGTAGCTCTCTCTCTAGCTCGATCCGCTGGTTTGAATGCCATGGTTCCACCACAAGACCCTCATTTGGCTTGATTCGTGGAACGACGCAAGGAAATGAAAGCACAGATTGATGAATTGACCGCTAAGAAGTCGCTTTCCGCAACGAACCCGGACTCCTTTGTTCCCCACAAATTCGTGATGCCTAATTTGGATCTCTTTGATGGCACTTGCATGCCCGAAAACCCATCTCGGACACGTATACCTTGGCAATGAAGGTCAAAAGGGGCGCCAATCAGCGGTTGGGCGACTATTTCGATCTCTCTTTGAAGTCCAGTGCTCTAAAATGGTTCTTCCGCTTAAAATCCGAGGCCGGGGCTACATGGGACCAGACTACTAGCTAACTTGGAGTGGGAAGAAATAGATTTGACACTGCAGACAACAATACAGCGTCCGACGAGAACATCGGGGACTTTTACAAGCAAGATGGCAACTCCTCCTTTTGAAGAGGAGCAACTAGACATCTTTCGCCACGCCACGAAACCACATCTCGAGGATCTCACTTAGCAATTTCCCCTATCCGGATCTACGGGCAATGATCAATTCCGGGGCTAAATTTGAGAGGGCTTACAATCGGCGGCGAGTTGTCGCACCTGCTTACGGATATCGGGTTTCTTCCACCTCCGACATGACTCTTGAAAAGGGCGTGTGAGAACCGATCGAAAAGGGGACCCCAAGGACCCAATACAGTCAACAATCCATTCCCTAAAAAAAAGTAGGGTGAATATGATCGAAGCCACGAACAAGCCAAGTGCCACTATGGCTAACGGTTCTATATGGAAGACACTCTTGAAGAGAGGATTCTAGTTTCATAGTCGGTATCAAAGATGGGTTTCTCCCTTCATGACAACTTCACCTTGAAGGCTCTCACGTTGATCGATTGGCTCGGTACTTCATCGGTATGTCAGTCAAACCTTTAACTGGAACTCTGTAGTGACGCTTTGTCAAACACAGGGCTTCATCAAATCATTCAAAGAAAGATTCCGTGGTTTTCGCCATGTCTTTTCCATGGAATGGGGCTTTATCAAGTCACACCTATCTTCGAAGAAAGGCCTAGTCACCTCAACAACTATCTTGGAGTTTCGGCTTTAGAACTTGGCATATGGCAACTCCACATCATCAAAAGTTGAGAATTAGGAATCTCCTCATATCAGCATTTCGTCAAATCACAACTAACCCAAGCGAAAGAGGGTTCATTCATGTCAACATTCTAGAGCACATCGTCGGCCTTCAAATGTCCGAGACTGAAAAGAAATTTCAATCGAGACCCGGGGTTCAAATCCAACTTCATCCCAAGATCAAAATTGACTTCATCAATAACATGCAATTCAGTCCGCGACTAAAGGATATCACCCCACCAGCTCAAAGCTTGTCCCAAACAGTCAACAACACATATATCCCCTCTCATCACCATGCATCCCCACAAAAATCTCCCCAGGGCTCATGTAGCATGCACAAAACTTGAATCAATAGGAAAAATCCTAAGTGATTGAAAATCATAAATCGTAATTTCCCTGCCAAAAGCTTAGGCCAAGTGCATCTTCGAAAGCAAATAAACGCATCATCTCATAATCATTTTTGGTTCTATGCATGCATCCGCCACCATAAATATCATATATGCATCTTCCTCTTCACTAACGAACGCAGGAATTCAAACGTGAAATCAAATCCCCCTTTTCGGCAAGGATGATCTTCACCAAAGACGACCTCCAATGTCCACAAATGGATGAAGACGCCCTCCAGCATCTGAGTTTGGCAAAACGCAAGCTCCGGCGTCTGCAACTTGCTAAAACGACCTCCAATGTCCACAAATGGATGAAGCTTGCCCAATGAAGACCACCTCCGGTGTCTGGATTCGGTCAGAGACGCCCAAGTTCTCAAAATACAATTCGGTCAGTCTGGAATCGGTCGAGAGACGCTTGAGTTCTCAAAATGCAATCGGTCGGAGGCACGAGTTCTCAAATACTGATTCGGTCAGAGACGCCAAGTTCTCAAATGCAAATCGGTCAGAGACGCCAAGTTCTCAAATACAATTCGGTCAGACGCCAAGTTCTCGAAATACAAATCGGTCAGAGACGCCAAGTTCTCAAATACAATTCGGTCGCCAACTCTCAATATAAATCGGTCGGACGCCAAGTTCTCCAATACAAATCGGTCGGGTGACGCCAAACTCTCAATACAAATCGGTCGGAGACGCCAAGTTCTCCAATACAAATCGGTCGTGGACGCCAAACTCTCCAATACAAGTCGGTCGGGGACGCCAAGTTCTCAATTACAAATCGGTCGGGGATGCGAGTTCTCAAATACGGTTCGGCCGAGACGCCAAGTTCTCAAAGGCAAGTGGGTCGGGGACGCAAGTTCTCAAATACAGTCCGGACGAGACGCCGAGTTCTCAATCGGATACATCGAGACTCTCAACACTAGCAACTACTACACAGCCCCCGTGACTTGCTCTCCTGCAGGTAAGCACAGCAAAGGTACGTTAGTCCCTCAACATATCTCAAATGTTGCATGATTACCCTTAGCTTTAAGCTATCTCTATCTCCGCAAATAGCGACGAAAGCTTTAGTTCCTTAAGGTGACGGCCTCAAATTATCAAAAGGCCCAGGATCCTAGACCTATTCCTAACTGTCCAGTGGATTTCGAACTACGACCGGCTTGATTCCCTCTTAAGGATACGTAGGTAGCCTATCATTAGGTCCAGCCACTCGACCAAGACGGTCATCCTTTCCTTCGGCGAGACGTAAAATCGATCCCTTCAAATGAAGTCCACTAGAGGACCATCTATCCTAAACCATCAAAGGAAATCATTTCAAATCGAGGTTCGAGGCACCTAAGACGCCATCATCGGTGTTCGAGGCACCTAAGACGCCATCATCAAGGTTCGAGGCACCTAAGACGCCATCATCAAGGTTCGAGGCACCTAAGACGCCATCATCAAGGTTCGAGACACCTAAGACGCCATCATCAAGGTTCGAGGCACCTAAGACGCCATCATCAAGGTTCAAGGCACCTAAGACGCCATCATTAAGGTTTGAGGCACCTAAAACGCTATCACACACAACACGAGGAAAGCGATAAATCGCAATCATCCCCTAGGGCGACTTCCCAAAAACAGTCAGATCATAGGGTGACTTCCCGAAAATAGTCAAAACCTTAGGGTGACCTCCCAAAAATAGTCAGATCATAGGGTGACTTCCCAAAAATAGTCAAATCTTAGGGTGACTTCCCAAAAACAGTCAGATTATAGGGTGACTTCCCAAAAATAGTCAGATCTTAGGGCGACTTCCCAAAAATAGTCAAGTCATAGGGTGACTTCCCAAAAATAGTCAAAACCTTAGGGTGACTTCCCAAAAATAGTCAAACCATAGGGCGACTTCCCAAAAACAGTCAGATCATAGGGTGACTTCCCAAAAATAGTCAGATCATAGGGTGACTTCCCAAAAATAGTCAAAACCTTAGGGTGACTTCCCAAAAATAGTCAAACCATAGGGCGACTTCCCAAAAACAGTCAGATCATAGGGTGACTTCCCGAAAATAGTCAGATCATAGGGTGACTTTCCCAAAACAGTCAGATCATAGGGTGACTTCCCAAAATAGTCAAATCTTAGGGCGACTTTCCTAAAGCAGTAGGGTCGAAGACTAAAGATAGTCGAAAGACCCGAACTACGGCTGGCTTGATTCCTCTTAAGGATACGTAGGTAGCCTATTAAATAGGTTCAGTCACTCGATCACTTGATCCTCCTGTCAAATATGGAGCCTTACTCTTATCGACGACCCCGCTTCCTTCGAAAGCGCCGTCGCCGAGGGGCTACTGTAAGTGCTCCAATTTGAGTTGTTAGAGTTTTCGTTAGAAAATTAACGAAAGTTTTAACATTTCTAACATTTCTAACAATTCCTAACATTCCTAACAAAGTGAGGGTAGATTAGGGATTGCCATTTAAAGATAAACCATGGAAAGGAATCAAAAAAGCAAAAGAAATTGGAAAAATCTGAATTAGGCAAGTTGAACAACAAAAACTGCTTTGGAATTTTGAATAATATTCTTCTGTTCAAAGCACAGAGCGGCATTTAATGCACCAGGCACGTTTACGGAACCCTCCGCGCGGATGGGATTGCATCTCACAGGGGCCTATAAATTGAACCCTCCTCTCTCAGTTTACACAACACAATTTGATCACAGCAACGAAACTCTGGCGAAATATAGAGAGAAAACAGTGGGAATTCCCTTGAATTGCCACCATTTTCTCTCCAATCTTTCCCAAATCCCACTCACTCAAAATACTTTCAAATCACTCTCATACATACTCTCATACATACACTAACTCAAGCTCAAATCACCCTTTAGGAGGAGGATTAGAGAGAAAACATAGAGGACTTCATTGTTATCTACTTGTTTTCTCTTTAACCAACTCTAATCACCAACCCTAAACACATTCAAATCTTGATACTCTTCAAGTCAAGCTCATACACAAGGGAAGATAGGTATAACCTCCCTCTCCCTACCCTAAATTTCTTTCATCAATGCATGCATCTCAAACTTTGAAGATGTAATTTGTTCATCAATTTGTTCATCTTTGCTTGACCTAAAAATGTAGTCACCTTGGAATAAATTTCCAATGGATGACCATTTAAAAGGCCTAAATCATTTTCTTACTCACTTAAAAGTGTTTTTTTTCTAAAGATCATTCACTAAAAAGTGTTTTCCAAAAATCATTTTCATACACAAAATCTTTCTTTCAAAGGATGAAATCCCCCTTCCCAAGCAAATGAAATGCTTAGTCCTAATGTACCCCAAGGATGGTTTGGTATAGTTGATTCACCACTAAAATGTCTAGTGATCACTAACCAAAACCTAGGGAAATGGGGACAAGCATGGATGCAAAAACCCCCTTTAAAATCATATTTTCTCTCTTGAGAAGTTGCTGTCCAGTAGCAATTTTCTCAGACCTCAGTCCATGGTCTAATTTTTTGGACATAGATAAACTTGGAATTTGGTGTTGACTACAAAACACTTTTTGTAGCCAACATCCAGATCTTTCCATACATATTTTTACTTTATTTTTTGCGTGAGTAAAACCCAATATTTCAATTTTTCTCTTAGAGGCCAGTTCATTAGCTTCTGGAAATCCAGATTTCACATCTGAGATTTCCAGAAGGTTTTGACCCCTCAAATTACTTCCAAAATGGAAAGTTTCTTTGCGGAAACTCTATTTAGGATGTTTTAAGCAACTTTCATTCTCGGACTTTCCCCAGATTCTGAGGTTTTGAAGCCTTTAAGTCCATTTCAAAGTCAAGGGTCAACTGCCTTTTTCATTCTGGCAGAATTGCTTTTCAACTCCCAAAAATCTTTTGAGTGCCAAGAATCAACCCAAAAATCATACCAAAAATCTTGGGGATTGTTCAAAGTCTTATAAAGAGTTCCCCATTTTTGTTTTTCTCAGTTTCAACTCATTTTGGTCAAAACACACACACACACACAAAAGGATTTCAAATGTTTGGAAGACTCGTTTTACGAGGCGCTCCGGGTGCACACTAACGTCCTTCCCGGCGCGTAACATGACCTCCGAACCTAAATCTCTGATCTCGGGCTTTTTTCAAAGTTTTGGCCCTTAAAACAAAAATGGCGTGGCGACTCCGTTTGATTTCAAAAAAATCGGGTACATCACAACTGTTAGGTTTGATATGACACAAGTTGAAACTCAAGTTGCTGCAATACCCATGTACAACACCTTCGTTCCAAGAGTTTGAGAAAAAGAAAATGTCCATTCCACCTATACTTGAAATGCTGGAGAAAGGCTCAGATTTTGTAAATGGCTATTTCCCATCCTTTATCTTTTCAAATTTATTCTTTCCATGTTTTAAATTATAGCTTTTGAAATGGTATTTCTTTCTGTATTGTGTTTATATAGCCTTTGGTTTTTTTTTTTTTTTTTTACGTATGGAACCATTGTAAGCATTGATGAGCAAAATGAGTGGAGATACAATTCATGCTCTGAGTGCAAGCGGTAATTATACTTCTCGGAAGGGAAATTGGAATGCGAACGTTGTAAGAAAGATGAACTTTATCCAGTTATTAGGTAACTATGTTTGTTTATTGATTTTCGTGCTCCAGGCAGAAATCTAAACATATTTTTCCCACAACAGGTTTAAATTGGAGAGAAATAGAAGACAATGGACTAAGACTCAAGTGTGTCATGTTCGACAAGGATATTGAGAAATTGATTAATTTAAAGGCTATTGAATTAGTCAATATTTTTTACGAGGTCCGTTATATTTGCAACAATTAATAAATTTTATATTGAATATATATACCTTATTTTCATATGAGTAACTGTTAGTATCCGGTCCTAAAAAAGGGTATTTTAAATATCCTGGCCCGTTTATTAATGAAACCCTAAAAATCTATTCATTCTTCTATGTCCTCCGCCGTCAGCCGAACGCGTGGAAAGTATGCCAGGAGATAGTGCCGATCGGCCCTTATATTTTAAGTGCCGATCGAACATTATTATTTGTGCCGATCGAACCTTGCTTTTTGTGCCGATCGACCCTTCTTTTTTGTGCCGATCGAACCTTATTATTAAGGCCGATCGACCATTTCCTTGGTCCAGCCCATTTACCGAAGCACTATAAATAAGTGTGCTCGGTACCCATTCTCAACACACGTTTTTTCTACCGGAGAATCAAGACTATACTTGCTTTCTCTTCTGTACCTCTCCCCACGTTCTTCGAATCACTCTAGATTCGATCCCAAAGTCTTGCTACAATTGGTAAGCCTTTTTTTTATCAATATTTCGTTCTCTATTATTATTGCCATATTATAATAATACTTGCATGTTTAATATATATTTAATTGTGCCTTTATGCTAGATTTAGGACTATTTCAATATATTTAAATATGCATAGCCGAGGATGATCTAAGGTTTCGTCCAAGAAACCCAATGGATCTAGGAACTATTTCTTACCTTCCACCTTAGTAATAATTATCCCATGATCAACAATTCCCCAAGGATGAACGTTGATTAGTGCACCTTCCGAGGGCCTAAATCAAAGGTTCTATGGTGTGATCATCAATTAAATTCTTTCTCTCCCCTCCTCTTTATGCATGATCCCATTTCTTCTATCTATTCCTGTAAACACCGCATATAACCAACACCCCACATGCTAGAAAGATCGATCCGTCGGGCAATAGGAGTGATAGCGTTTCTTCTTCTGTTGTAACTTGACCCCCGAACCCAATTAAATGTTTAGCCTTTTTTCAAAGCTTTGGGCTATATCAAAGTGGCGTGGCGACTCTCAAAATTAAACTAATATTTTAATATGGTTTAAAGCGAGTGTCACTAAATGAATATCCCATTTCGGTCCGATGTTATATGATTATCTATTTCAAACTTCCGAATGCGCGTTGCATCGGGACGGGGTATTCACAGTGGCGACTCTGCTGGGGACTGTTTTGAAACTTTTTCAAACTTAGTGGGTCAGACTTTCGTTTTTCTTTTTATGGTGTTGTATTTTGCTTTCGTTTTCTATTCGTTCTATTCTTAAATTGTTGCATTGCATGCATGCATCTCATAAAACAAAAAATCTCTCTTTTTTCTCTAAAAGGAATTAGACTCTTTTACCTCACACTACCACTAGAGTCCGTGTCACACTGCACAGACACCCTTTAACCCATCGGAGAAGCCAAAGTGCGGGAAGTGTGGTGATCATGTTGCCTCCCTTCCGAGTCTCACTTGGCCATCCACTCATCAGTGCGCTTCGGCTGCACGGTGGGAGCCTGAAATCTAACCCTTGTGTCACCCACTTTGCTAGGATTACACTCCCCGTGACCGGTTGGTTTGACTAGCTTTTTCATGTAGATAATTAATAGGGTCTTTATATTAAGTCGCCACGAATCAATGATAAGTCAAGATCTATATAGAGAATAAGAGCACTAAAAAATTGATTTCCTTTTAAAGGACGTGCCATGTAAGGTTGAGTGATTGTTAAAAGATCTTGTCCTATCATGGGTTTGTAGTGCTTCCCATAAATATCATATTAAGTGTCTATACGAGAAGGTTAGTCGTTAGGATCCACCACTTTAGGATATTTAGTTAGTTGCGAAAAAGGAGTATCCCTTCCAACCTTAGTAGGTCTAAAAGAAACAAAAGTTTTTGTAAATAAAAAATTCAAGCTAGTACACTGCATTGAGTCAACCCCTCTCCTAAAGCCGAGTCTTTTGATGCTTCCGCAGAGCTAAGGTCGGGCCGCGTTCTTCATTCAACAATGACAACCTTGCCTCCCTCCACTACTCCAAGCTCGCCGGCTGTCTCTGCAACCGGCTCTACACCAGTCACTTCAATGGAAGGTCCAGTCAACCCCAACTTCGATGACATTCCACCTGCTCTACACGCCTACTTTGCTGGTTTGACCATGAGGGTTGAGAAACTTGAAGAGCAGAACCGCACTTTGAAGAACCACAATCAAGAGTTGAAGGATCATTTTGTTGAGGAGCTCAGTAAAAGGGGACACAAGGTTATTTTGATGGGGAATGAAGTTGTTGATGTTGAAGATGAAACTGTCAATGCTCCTAATCCTGCCAACCCCAATGCACCTACTTTCCCTCTGCCCAACTATATTCCAACCAGCTACAAAAATGTTCCACCACCAGTCATGTATGGGAGCTCGAGAAAATCCAAAAGACCCTATCATCCTTCTGCCGACACACCCAATGACCACTTTGCTAACCTACCTCCTCCCACTTTACCCTTCAATTATTCTGGCCACCATATTCCCACCTACTCTACCTCCCCTACCACTATTCAACCCCCAACCATCCAGAACTCCAACATTGCTACAGACCCGACTGTGTTGGCCTTGATTGAGCAAGTAAAGGCGTTGACCGAACAGATGGGAAAGCAAGGTCTGTCCCCTATCAAGATGCTTAATCCAAGCAAGGTTGCACCCCTGCCTCAAGACTTCAAGATGCCCAAGATGGCCATGTTCGGAGGAGTTACTTGTCCGAAGACTCATCTAGACAGCTATACATTGGCAATGAGGGCCAAAGACTGCACGCCCGAGCAGATGGCGAGAATGTTTCATAGCACGTTAGAGGGGGCTGCTCTTCGTTGGTTTTTAAAGTTGAACGAGGAAGAAAGGGATACTTGGGACAAGGTTAGTAGAGTGTTCTCGGAAAAGTATCAAGCCAACATGGACTGGCAAGTCAATCGAGCGAATTTGGAGCACACGCTTCAAAAGAATGGAGAGTCAATCTATGATTTCTACAAACGTTGGAATGATAAGTTGAGTGAGATTCAGTACCCGCCTAAGGAGAATGAACAGAAGCAAATTTTCTACAAGTGTTTGTTACCCGGACATAAGTTGGCAGTTGGTAATGGTTATTTTCCCAATCTTAGGGAAATGGTGGATTCGGGCGTACGATACGAAAGTGGTATCACCGGGATAACTCCACCGAAGGATACTGGGGCTAGCAACAATTCGTTTCGCTATAGGGCTCCCGCCAACACTGCAGCAAAGAAAGAGCCAGTGGGGCAAGTGAATTATGTGCAAGGGGGAGCTGCTTTGGATGTCCAAGCTGTGATGAGAGGAAATGTCAATGTTCACCGCGAGAGGGAAGTGTTTGATGATTTTGGAATGCCAATGGGCAAGGTTTTTGAAGTGCTAGCGAAGAGAGGCTTGGTCAAGCCGCTGGAAAATTATGAACCGATAAACAAGAGGGAAGACTTATACACTTCTAAGTATTGCAACTACCACAAGTACAAGGGCCACACTACTGATTCCTGCATTCAGTTCAAACGGTTAGTGCAAGACTTGATTCGACAAGGAAAGGTGGAGAAGCCAAAGTCTCCGAATGTTGTGGGGAATCCCCTTCCTAACAACAGGATCCACATGGTGGAAGGTAACTACATCAGTATGGTAGAGATGGAGGATGCTTTTGAGAAATTGGGGCTGTCGACAGATAAGGTGTTCTCAGCCATTGTCAGAAAAGGAGTGCTTGTGCCCGATTTATCCGAGTGTGCTGGTTTTGCGTTGAAGAGGGTTGTACAGAAGCTCATCATGGAAGGGAAGGTAGAGAATCCTAATAAAATAGTTGGTAGTGATATTGCTTTGGTAGAGAAAGACCTCACTGATCCGGTCGAGTTTGTTGTGACGGACAGTGAGGCGATTGTGTCGCCCGTACTTCGAATTCCATTAATAAAGAATTTTCTTGTTATATGCCGTCTTTTGAGGAACCTGCAGGGAAGTTGCCTCGTTAAACGATATCTATTTGGAAGAGAGTCCTAAACCTCTCTCGTTGGCCGAGATTCAAGCAGAAGTATCCGACATGGAAAGGAACGGAGTTAATTTACTCACAAGGTCCGGAAAGATGTATCAAGCAGAAGATAAGGGGGCGAAGAAAGTCTTTGGTCCTAAAACTGAAGTAGTAAATCCCGATAAAGAAGACCCTATTCTCACTCAACTAAAGCTAACCCAAGCCAACATATCTCTATGGTCCTTGCTCACATCCTCATATGCCCACAGGATGATGTTGGAACATAATCTAGCTGCGACTTTGGTGCCATCTGATACGAAGCCGGAAGATGTAACTCAGATGATTGGAAATATTCACTTTGGAAACATCATCACGTTTTCAGAGTTGGACATGCCAGAGTTTGGGTCGGATCACAACGAGCCACTACATATTACTATTGAGGTCAACGGGAAGAGACTGCCACGCATTTTCATTGATAACGGCTCTGCGGTGAATATATTACCCTCCAGGATGATGGATGTCCTCGATTTAAGTCCTACAGATTTGAGACCTTCAGTTCATTCCGTCCGAGGTTATGACTCTACTAGCCGGTCAGTGTTAGGAATAATCAGTTTGCCTCTTACTTGCGGGATCACCACTATGATTGCCGAGTTCCAAGTCACAGACATACCTTCCACTTTCACCATGTTGCTGGGTAGGCCATGGTTGCATCAGATGGATGGAGTCCCTTCCTCACTACATCAGTGTGTGAAGTTTCAGTCAGGCGACCAAGTGACAGTCATCTACATCGATTTGGTTACATCTCAAGGGTCGAACACTGGGGGAAAGCCGGTTCTATAGATTCAGCATGAAGAAGGTAGTTCAATGTTCAGCGGTTTTCAGCTAATAGCACAGGCACAGGTTTGCGCGGTAGACCTCACGAAAACGTCGGACAGAGTACGGCCAGCTGTCAGAATGATGAGGAACATGGGATTTGTACCAGGACTGGGGCTTGGTGGGCATCTCCAAGGACCTACGAAAGCAGTGGAAGCTATTGATCACCGCGGTCGACACGGTTTAGGCTATGTCCTTACCCCTGAAGACAGAGCTGAAGAGAAGAGAATTGAATATCTCAAGAGAGCGAATCTGCCCTACGAGAAGCCAGAGATGAGACCATACCGCCTATCCCTTAATAGCTATTTTGTCAAGGAAGGCGAGGAGTTTTCTTGCATGGAGTTTAACGAGCCTTGGTTTGATCACACAGGTAAACTGCAGAAAGGTTTTGAGATCTTCAGGGATACAGAGTTCGACAGGTCGAAGCTGAAGACAGTTCTTATGGACCCGCATCAAAGGGGAGGCAAGGTTGTCATGATTCAGAGCCAGTATGCCGTCAAGACTGAGGACAAGTTGGCAGATCAGCTAGGGCAGGTGTCTTTGGATGAGCCGTTGGTCGAGAATACTACAGTTATAGAAGCATCAGATGAATGGGATGGTCAGAACCTGCTACAGCATTTGGGGGATCTAAATATAGAGGATGATATGGTTGCAGTCATTGGAGCAGAATAGACAGACGACATTGATCCAAGGACGTTGGTGACACCCATGACTGGGAAGCTGAAGAATTGGTGCATACTTGGCGGACCCATAGCCACAAAGAACTACATGGTTGAAGAGCTAGGACTGATTCCTCCTCCTGTTAAGTCTCCTGTTGGTTCCCCCAAGTCCTCTGTTTCCCCCAAGTCGTCTGTTTTGTTTGAGTCCGATGTGTTTTCTTTTGAATTTGAGTCTTCTACTAAGTCTGATGACCTCACGTCAGAGGACTATGACTTAGTCGCAAACGTTGTTTTCCCTTACGCAATGAATGAAAAGCTAGATCTTTCCGAGTATCCCCTCATAGCCAGTCTTTTAAATGATAAATTAACTAAAAATGATGCTCAACTTAATCAAATTAACTTAGTTAATAATGATTCATTAGAAGAAGCAGACACACTAAATAACGAATACATTAAAGAAATTTCTGAGCAAGTTATTAATCAAAAGGAAGGTCGAGCCCAAGCTGCCGATGAGGTGTTAGCATGTATTAATTTGGGAACAGAAGAGGATCCAAGAGAGACGCAGATAAGAAGTTTCTTCGAAGGGACTGAAAGGGAAGCTTTGATCGAGCTGCTCAAAGAATATTCGGATGTGTTCGCATGGTCGTATAAGGATATGCCGGGGCTGGATAACTCAATAGTGGAGCACAGGATACCACTAGCACCAGAAGCCAAGCCTGTCAAGCAGAAATTGTGCCGCATCAAGCCAGAATGGTCTCTGCAAGTTAAAGAAGAGATAGAGAAGCTCCTCCGGGTGGGTTTTATCAGAGTCATCGAGTATCCAACGTGGTTATCCAACATTGTGACGGTCAGTAAATCGAACGGCAAGGTCAGAGTTTGTGTAGACTTCCGAGATCTCAGCAAGGCTAGCCCAAAGGACGACTTCCCGCTACCCAACATCGACATGTTAGTAGATGCCACTGCTAATTACGAGGTTAAGTCATTTGTAGATGGTTTTGCGGGTTATAATCAGATCAAGATGGCCGAGGCAGACCAAGAGAAGATAGCTTTCACTACGCCATGGGGAACGTACTGTTACACGGTAATGCCATTCGGGTTGAAGAATGCAGGGGCTACATATCAAAGAGCGGTCACATCATTATTCCACGACATGATTCATAAGGAGATTGAGGTGTATGTCGATGATATGATCATTCATTCCAAAGGGTCAGACGGTCAGCACTTTATTGATTTGAGGAAATTCTTTGACAAACTGCGCGAGCACTCCATGCGGCTGAATCCTGCCAAGTGTACATTCGGGGTTATTCGAGGAAAAGTCCTGGGTTACATGGTCACAGAACGCGGGATTGAAGCAGATCCAAGGAAAATTCAAGCTATCATGGAAATGAGGCCACCACGTACAGAAAAGGAAGTTAAGGGATTCATGGGACGGCTACAATACATCAGCCGCTTCATTAATCAATTGACTACTATGTGAAGAAGACCGCAAGTATAGATTGGGACTGGAAGTGTCAAGAGGCCTTCGAAGAAATTAAGAAATATTTGGTCAATCCCCCTATCCTTCGCCCCCCGCATTCGGAGAAACCATTGCTATTGTACCTAACAGTGACGGACACAGCCGTCGGGGCCATGCTGGCACAGGAAGCCAAAGATTCGAGAGTGGAGAACGCTGTTTATTTCGTTAGCCGAAAGTTGCAGGGGAGTGAGCTAAACTACTCAGCGTTGGAAAAGACTTGCACCGGGCTAGTTTGGGTGGTTAATAAGCTCAAGCACTACTTGTCGGCACATCCGATTCTACTGGTGTCAAAGATGGATCCAATTAAGTATTTGTTCGACAAGCCTTCTCTGTCCATGAGGCTAGCCAAATGGTCAGTATTTCTGGGAGAATTCGACATCACCTATGTGCCAAGAAAAGTAGTTAAAGGGCGAGCCATGGCAGATCATTTAGCAGAGTTTCCTAGTACAGAAGAACAGGGGCTTGAACCGGAGTTTCCAGACGAGGGGATTTTTAGCCTTGATACAGAAGAGAGATGGCAACTATTCTTTGATGGGGCTGCAAACAAGAGAGGCAACGGAGTGGGAATCCTTTTGGTTGATCCCAAAGATGAGCACACCCCCATCGCCATCAAGCTGAATTTTACGACCACCAACAACGCAGTGAATATGAGGCTTGCATAGGCTGGTTTAAGCGAGACTTAGAGCGTAATGTGAAAGAGTTGGAGGTATATGGAGACTCGGCCTTGATTATCAATCGGACATCCAAGAAGTGGAAGACCGTTGATCCCTACACCTGCAAATTGATGTCAGACTTACATGGACGAGCTAGTCAGACAATTCAGAGAAGTAACATTCCATTACCTACCCAGAGACAGGAATAGGTTCGCTGACGCTTTAGCTACTCTTGCTTCTTTGGTCGAAATCCCTCACGGAATGTCTGTAAAACCATTCAGAGTTGGTCGGAGAGAGAATCCCGCTTACTGCTGCGAAGCCTACTGCTGCGAGATTCAAGTTGACACCGAGGAAAATAAGGATCAGTGGTACACACAGATTTATGAGTATCTCAAGAAGGGTGACGTATCTTTTCTAGGAGACGTGAAAGCCAAAAGCTTGCAGGCATTGAAGCGATTGGCCGGACAGTTTGTTCTACTAGATGATACCTTATACAAAAGGCATTACGATGGTCTCCTATTGCTCTGTATAGATGCGAAACGGGCAGAAACGATCATGGAAGAAGTACACGATGGCTTATGCGGTCCGCACATGAACGCCAGAATGTTGAGGCAGAAAATCACACGGTTGGGTTATTATTGGATCACTATAGAAGCAGACTGCATCCAGTTTGTGCGGAAATGTCCCAAATGCCAAATGTGTTCCAATCTGAACCATGTACCCCCTCACGAGTTGTACATCATGGTAACCCCTTGGCCATTTGCGACATGGGGGATTGACGTGATTGGCAAGATTACACCGCCGGGAAGCAATGGGCATTGTTGTTCACGGCAGTAGAAAAGGCAAAGAAAAGAGAAAAAGATGTGCTGTACCGTCGGCTGGCAAGGGAATATATAGGTTGGGTATTGGAATCCGTACAGGAAAAGGACTGAGGGAATCTGTTCAAGAAAAGGAGACATGAGGGCCGATCGGCCTTTTTCAAGAAGAATTTTGATCAACAACCGCCTTACAGAATAGTGCCGATCGAACCTTTATGTAAGGGCCGATCGAACCTTTATTTTAGTGCCGATCGACCCTTTACCAAGACAAGGCCGATCGACCCTTTTGCTTTCCCAGGCACGGTGCAACTTCAACAGCTTAAGGATTCTAAGGCTTCACATATTTTATTGTGTTACAATATTTTCCTTATTTATTCAGTGCAGTGTACAAAAATAGATAATGTCCAAAAATAGAAAATGTTCATAAATAGAAAATGCTAAATTTCATATTAAACCCATAAACTAGTACATAAAGCATTTGCATTACATCAGTGAGTCAGCATCAAAATAGAGTCTGCATGCTTCTTTCCTACTTTTTCCCTACAGGAACTACAAAATAAAAAGTCCTAATGACCCCGACGGGAGGTCGAAGCGCGACCACGGGAAAATCTGGATGTCGAGCTACCCTCATCATGGGATCGCTGTCTTCGCTGCGCTGGATCCACGTCCACCGATCTCCGGGATTGGCAAGAAAGTGTATGCACCGCACTCCTCAGCAGACGGCTCAGTATATTGGTCTGCCTCACAGCCCGCACATAGGAATCCCGGGTAACCTGCAAAATCAGGCGCGAGAGTCACACCATGGCTAAAACATAATAATCGGTGCATAAAAAGGAAAAGTAAGAGGTATACCCCGCCAAGACGCATGCGGAGGAAGCTGAGCACCCTCGACCTCGTCAGCCTCTGTGGGCGTCAAGTCTACCCTCACCTGCCCGTCGCTCATATGCACAAAGAAATGGTCAGGAAATGGAGGCATGTCTACAATCTCGGGATGTCCAGCACCCATCGGCTCGGGGATAACTAAGCCCTGCTCCCCTATCTTAGGCGACCTCGGCGGCCCCGCCTCACCACCTGCGGTGACCTCAGAAAATGCTCCACAAAAGTCATATAATCCATATCAAGCCGGAACTCAGAAGCAGGGATCCCCTGTAGATACTCTGCCCTCCTCGCCAAACGGTTGGGATACCACATATTCCTGGGAGGATGCTGGGGCGCATAAAGCGGAGCCCACGCATAATGCTGTCTCGCCACCCGCTCACCCAAGTACATCTCATCAGCAAGCAATCCAACCAACAATCTGCGGGAAGCAGTCACATCCCGGGACAAAGACCAACCGTCTCCCGAAGCCTCGGGAGTCCAAGGGTAAAGCAAAAACTCGATCCTACTGGGACCACTGAAAACAGCCCTCAGCTCAGACTCATGGACCGTCTTCTGGGCCCCCTCAATCCGGTTCTCCTTCCTCCAATAGCGCGGGACGAGGCACATCACAGTGCAGTCACGCAAATTAAATGGCGCAAAGACCTTTGAAAATCTCATAGACCCATGCCTGCAAAAGACACGGAAAGCAGATATTTATAAAGACAGAAAGACAAGTAATAAGTAAGGGGACAATAAAAAATGACAAAAGTTGACATACCTCCAGAACAAATTGAAAAGCGTCAAAGGAAGAGGTATTAGACCTCGAGATAGTATCCAGAGCCCGATACAGCTCGGCCAAGCCGGCCCCTCCCCAGGAAATATCTCGTACCAGATCCAAATCCACCAAGGCACCCAACAAAGAAAACCGGCATACTGGGCCCGAGTTGGGGAAGAGGGCCACTGAGAATCCGTACCAGAGGAATCCTCAAACAAGCGCATCAAGCCCGTACCGGCCAACCCTATACTGGTCAATAGCAGCTCTAACAAGCCTATACAGCTTCCCCGCATCAACACCGAAATTCCTACTCGAGCCTAGGCTAGCACCAAACAACTGGACCTGACGAGCCGGATCGGCATGAAGTGTATCATCAAAGGGCAGTGCTATGTCTGTGAACCTCAAGCCGGTGAGAACGGCAAAGTCTGTAGGAGTGATCGTGGCCTCCCCCCAACTCAAATGGAAGGTATATGTCGTGTCCCACCAGAACTCCCGACACGCCTTCACCACCGCAGTGCACTTCCTGGTTTGGCCCATCTGTAGAACCATATCGAAAAAGGGAGCCAGTCCCAAGCTCTCCACCCGCTCACGAGGGCTACCCTCACCAGCCGGCAAGGACGCCCACAACTCTCCTACCGCCTTAAGGGAGCTGCGTCCCTTCATCTTCTTCCCCTGCAGGTAAACACAGCACAGGTATGTATCATTACTCGCATTTAAAATAATAATAACATTCTGTACATGCATGAATTATTTTGTTGTTAAATAAAAAATTCTTGTACCTTCATCCCAACTCGGGAGCGAAGCCCCGTGGACCCGTGAAAATCCAAGCCCGCGTAAAATCGGGCCCGGATTACGCAACGGAAAATGTAGCCTCGAGGGTCGGTAGTTGCGCGAAGCCCGTCGCCTCCTCGCACGGCATCCCCACCGCATCACTCCTGTCGCTCTCCCGGCATCATGGTCACCACCCTCGTCATCGTCACTACCACCGTGACCGCCGCCACTACCGCCGCCACTACCACCGTTGCCGGCCACCGCATTCTTGTCGTGACCACCACCGCTGCCACCATGATCGCCACCGCCGCCGTGGTATTGCCGCGACCACCATGTTGCCGCGCCATGTAGGCCATCATCACCGCCACCATAACCTCCATAACCACCATCAAAACCACCACCAATATTGCCATAACAGCTCCCAAAACTGCCAGAATCGTGGCTGCCCCCAGCACCATGGCCACTAGCACCGACTCCGCCGCCATGACCAAAGAAAGCATCACCCATACCGCCGGTGTACGAGCCCAAAGAATGATAATCTGGGCGATTTATCATAGAAATTACATCATTTACCCAATCCGGAGGATTATCCATGGCAAGACCTTCACAAACTCGGCACAAGAACAACGAAGGCACTCAAAAAAAAATTTCAGGCCAAAAAAGCTTCAGAGCTCGACGGAGAAGAAGAAGGCGTAAAAAGGAGAAGAAGGTGGGCGGATTTAAAGGCCGATCGGCCGAAGATCTGACCAATGAAAAGAAGGGCCGATCGGCCATTTATTTTGTGTTTCTTTTGGATCAACGAGCGGTCCAGATCTCATCTCAGCGTCGCGATCCTCGTCAAACTGTCCTTGGCCAATCAGGAGTAAGGGCCGATCGACCCCTCTTCTTTCCCCGCCTCGGTCAGCGTCCCCTCGGTCTTAGCGTTTGACCAGACTTTAATAACCTCGGTTAATTCCAAATCTCTTTTATTATTATTTATAACTCAAATTCCTATTTTTTCGGGGTGACTCCCACACAGTCAAATTCTTATTTTTTCGGGGTGACTCCCACACAGTCAAATTCTTATTTTTTCGGGGTGACTCCCACACAGTCAAATTCTTATTTTTTCGGGGTGACTCCCACACAGTCAAATTCTTATTTTTTCGGGGTGACTCCCACACAGTCAAATTCTTATTTTTTCGGGGTGACTCCCAAACAGTCAAATTCTTATTTTTTCGGGGTGACTCCCAAACAGTCAAATTCTTATTTTTTCGGGGTGACTCCCAAACAGTCAAATTCCTATTTTTTCGGGTGACTCCCTCATAGTCATACTCTCACAATTTTTTGGGTGACTCCCGCGCGATCATTCCAGTGACTTTCACGCAGTCACGTCTTCACATTCCAGTGACTTTCACGCAGTCACGTCTTCACATTCCAGTGACTTTTACGCAGTCACGTCTTCACAATCCAGTGACTTTCATGCAGTCACGTCTTCGCATTCCAGTGACTTTTACGCAGTCACATATCCTCGGGTGATTCCCACACAATCATATCTTCGGTTTGAGATGCTATACGTTCTCCACTCTCGGGTACTAAGCGCCCACTCTTCCGAACTACGGCTTGGCTTGATTCCTCTTGGGATACGTAGGTAGCCCGACGTGGGTTCAGCCGCTCGACCTACCTGGTCATCTTTTATTTGCGACTCAGCTCGAGTCCAATCCTCACATCCGCAAGATCATCGTTTCACCTCCTGAAATCCCCTTTTTCAGGACGGATCCTATTCTTTTATCGTCGACCCCACTTGTCTTACAAGAAGCGTCGCCGAGGGGCTACTGTTAGTACCCGGTCCTAAAAAAGGGTATTTTAAATATCCTGGCCCGTTTATTAATGAAACCCTAAAAATCTATTCATTCTTCTATGTCCTCCGTCGTCAGCCGTACGCGTGGAAAGTATGCCAGGAGATAGTGCTGATCGGCCCTTATATTTTAAGTGCCGATCGAACATTATTATTTATGCCGATCGAACCTTGCTTTTTGTGCCGATCGACCCTTCTTTTTTGTGCCGATCGAACCTTATTATTAAGGCCGATCGACCATTTCCTTGGTCCAGCCCATTTACCGAAGCACTATAAATAAGTGTGCTCGGTACCCATTCTCAACACACGTTTTTTCTACCGGAGAATCAAGACTATACTTGCTTTCTCTTCCGTACCTCTCCCCACGTTCTTCGAATCACCCTAGATTCGATCCCAAAGTCTTGCTACAATTGGTAAGCCTTTTTTATCAATATTTCGTTCTCTATTATTATTGCCATATTATAATAATACTTGCATGTTTAATATATATTTAATTGTGCCTTTATGCTAGATTTAGGACTATTTCAATATATTTAAATATGCATAGCCGAGGATGATCTAAGGTTTCGTCCAAGAAACCCAATGGATCTAGGAACTATTTCTTACCTTCCACCTTAGTAATAATTATCTCATGATCAACAATTCCCCAAGGATGAACGTTGATTAGTGCACCTTTCGAGGGCCTAAATCAAAGGTTCTAGGGTGTGATCATCAATTAAATTCTTTCTCTCCCCTCCTCCTTATGCATGATCCCGTTTTTTCTATCTATTCCTGTAAACACCGCACACAACCAACACCCCACATGCTAGAAAGACCGATCCGTCGGGCAATAGGAGTGATAGCGTTTCTTCTTCTGTTGTAACTTGACCCCCGAACCCAATTAAATGTTTAGCCTTTTTTCAAAGCTTTGGGCTATATCAAAGTGGCGTGGCGACTCTCAAAATTAAACTAATATTTTAATATGGTTTAAAGCGAGTGTCACTAAATGAATATCCCATTTCGGTCCGACGTTATATGATTATCTATTTCAAACTTCCGAATGTGCGTTGCATCGGAACGGGGTATTCACAGTAACTCTTCCCTCTACTTTTTTTAATTTTCTCAGAAAACATGGAAACTTCTTTCCCTCCACACGGATCACATTTTTCCAACTTAACCTAAATGAACTTAGCTGTGGTACATCCCGTGAGAATTTCGCAATCGCCAGGATTTTACAGATGTCTGACATTGTGGCCGAGAATAATGAAAAGGTTTGCTTAATTACTTCTACCTCGATTATTCTCTTAAAAAAAAAAAACAAAAATAGCAAATTAAGTTGGGCTGATACTTGCAGGAAAAAGATATAAAGATAGAAAAGAATAGTGAAATCAATGTGAAAACACAGGGAGTTGCTGAAAAGAGGATGATGTTAAGCACAAGGTATTTCTCCACGTCTCTATTACTGTTTCCCTCATTCCCCTCTTACCCTCCTTATGAGTAAAGAGTGGATACACATATTTATATTTTCCTTTTTTTTCAGAGATGATGATGATGATGAGGCGACTGTGGATATGTTATACGTATGTTTTTTTTGGGTGGTATCAACTTCAGTAGTGCGGAAATAAGGGATTTTCCCTAATGTAACACAATTTATTGCCTTCAATTGTCTTCCTTCGGTTTGTTTTATTAACTACAAGTGTTTGATAATATTGGATTTTCGTTTTCGTAAATATCATACTGCCATAGGCGATAATGGTTACTTATATGTATTCTCCCTTTACCGATCTAATCTAAGAAGATTCTTTGCAATTATAATCATATAATTATACAAGGTTTATACATCTTGGTGTAAAAATAGAGACAACGATATATCCAAGAGCAAATGGAACACCACCAGTTAAATCCGACCATTAAAGGTCCATGCATGGCTCGAGATTCAAACCCGCAAAAAATCTCCACCTTCTCCTCACTGCTCTCTCCTCCATGCCGAAGATTCACCATCAGCTTATTGCATCTCCAATCAGCAATGACATAATTGACGTCTACCCCTTGCAACTGCCTACTACCCAATTCAACGGCATGGGTCCGCAGTAAATGGGTTATTGGAGTTGGACTAGGGTATAAAACAAAACGAGTGGGTGGAGAAAAGAAGGCACGATCCATGGGTTATGATTTTAAAGATTTGAGATGTTTGTTGTGGAAATTGAAGAAATATAACCCTTTATAATACTTAAATTAACAAATGAAAGGTTTTGAAATGCAAAAGACACAACGCATCAGTTGTGGTTATCTAAAGGGCAAGGATATTGATCCATGTCATTTATTCTCCCTGCATAAGTAAAAATCCCTAAACAGTTTGTACCGTACAAACTATCGCTGCATGGAACTCTCTGGAGAAACTACAAGATTTTAGGCCCAAGAAAAATGCCCACTTAAACCCTAGGATATGATGAATCTTGCTTCAGACAAGCCATTAGTTACCGAGAGACGTGTGACTGACATCAGAAAAGACCAAATAATGGAAGCAATTATCTATTTAAGGGTTCAATAACAAACAACCAAGACTTTACCATGACAATTACTGAAAGCTTATCTAACATGTGACCAAAGACATGCACAGAATAATCCTCTCATTAACACTGATTATAATTAGTAGGTAAAAATGCAGGTGAAGAAAAAAAAAATCTCTCGTGCGTAGCACGGGCTACTACCTAGTTGTCATAAATATGAACCACAAATTTTATCCTCTTATAATGCATTTTGAAGGCTTATGAATTAATTACAACCTAAAACACACTAGTGGGTAATCTAGGAAAGCTAATTTGCTAAATTATATTTTAATTTTTCATATTTTATTTGATAAAGTAATATGATGATTTTTTTGATAATATAAGTATATTGTAAATTAATCAAAACATTAATATTTATAATGTTAGGAAAATTGTGTTCAATTTTAATAGCTTTGTTGTAAGAGTAGGTCTGCTGAGAAACACGTTTCTCCATAACTATGGAGAAACGTGTTTTTAATAGCCAGAAGCTATACGTTTGATAACCAGAAAAAAATTTTTGGATATCAGTCTCAAAGGGTTCTGGATATCCAGAAGCTTTGGAACGGATATCCAGAAGCCTTTGGGCGGATATCCAGAAAAAATAGATTTGAAGCCAAATCCAAGGCCAAGACCAGAAATTGCTTATTGAAGGTTTCTGGATATCCAGAAATCTTCAAATGTATATCCGAAACCATCAAATGAATATCCGAGAAACATTTTGAAAGTTTACGGATATTCATTTTGAAGGTTTCGGATATCCGTAAACCTTTCAAATGTATATCCAGAAACCATCAATGAATATCCAGAAACATTTTGAAAGTTTCTGGATATTCATTTTGAAGGTTTCTGGATATCACTTTCATAAGCTTCTGGATATCCAGAAGCCTTGGCCTGCATTGTCGCGCGACAAGTCGGGCCCCGTTTCTCCATAAGTTACGGAGAAACGCGTTTCTCCCCAGATTTTGTGATAAGTTTAATAGGAATTGCAATGTGACTAACAATGTAGCAATTTTTACAATTTTATTTCTGATGTTCATATTTTATGTAAGTATGCAACATTTTTTGATGGACGTTAACAAAGTGAACGAAAAAATTATATTTTTTTTTTCAAATTACAACATTTCAAATACAATGTAGGGAAGGGGGTTCCGACCCTTGTACCTAAATATAAACCTTTGATTACATCCTTCAACTCTAAAGTTATTCATGAAATAAAAATTGTCTTGAGTAATTAAACCATTAAAATATGGTACAAATTTGCTGCGAATCATGAAGTGCATCGGATCTTTCTGCAATATTCAAAATTGACATTCAAATTTTAAAGAAGAGAAAAATTCTAAAAAGTAATTTCTAAAACTCGAGTATACCTTTTCATCCAAGCCTATGGAATCCATGCTCATTAGTTCATCATTTCTTCGTGGATTGAAAGTATTCCATAATCACACAACGCGAATCTTTAATTTTTTTTTTCATTTCGCCCTTTTGACAATTGATTCAAAGAGATAGGTTTTGCTCTTATATCTCTTTCTTTATAACACTTTCTTTCTTGGAATGCAAATGTAGGCATACATATATAGACATTATATACATGTGGCATTATATACATATGACATTAAATACATGCACAAGTGATTACTCTTACTCTCTACAACAGTTTTTCAAAATTAAAGTTGAAAAGGTTTTCTAGTCTTAAATTATATTGTAACATATTTTTTCAAAATTAAAGTTGAAAAGGTTTTCTAGTCTTAAATTATATTATAACATATTTTTTCAAATTATTACTCCCTCTATAACGGTCCCTTTTTTCTCTCCCCAATATTAACACAATGATTACTTCCTTCGATTGTACAATTTATTCTCCATTTATTTCTCTGGTCATGGTTTCAAGTGCAAGAAAAAAGAAGGAAAAAAAATGTTGGTTTGATAGGTGAGCCAGTAGGAGGTTGACATATGGAGGAAATGGAAGTGATAGTTATTTTGAAAGTGAAGTTTGCGCTATTCACGTGTTTTCCTTTTTTCTCTTCCCCATTTTTACCACAATTATTATTTTCTTTCGCTTCATACTTTATTCTCCATTTATTTGTCCCCCACTCTTAACTCTTTCATTATCTAGTTAATGTGTCATTCTTTGTAATAGTTAATACAAATTATTACGCGTATCTTGGGAATAAACTGTTACTAAGGCGTTAGATACGTAATACAGACATTTTTTGAGTTTAATACGACAGTTTAAAGGGATTAGAAAAAATATGATGTGCTTAAAATTTAAATGTGCCGCTTAATATTCTAGACTATCCATTAATTGTTTCACAACTCATGATCTTTAACTGCAACACTCCCTCCCTAACAACTTTTCGCAAAACTCTTCAAATTACTGATAAGAATTTTTAACTCATGTTTTTTGTTTTAATATTTAGTTTCTCTTAGTTTACTATTTTTTGACCATATCTTATGAATTTCTTAAATATATAAATATAAATATAGTAATACACTACTATGTCCATCCTAAAATGAATGATCAATTTTATTCTTGTCAAAAAGATATTTTTTAAGACGAAAGAAGAAATAAAAATATAACTTACTCATTTTTAAACATGAGTAACTAATACTACTATCTAAAATATTCTAGTATATTAGAAAGATAATGTTTATAGTTATATATCACTATAACATTATCTATTTTTTAAACATGAGTAACTAATACTATTATCTAAGATATTCTATTAGAAATATAATGTTTATAATTATATTTCACTATAATATTAGATACTAAGTGTTAATGAATACTCCCTCCATTCAAGATCAAGAGTCCTACTTACCTTTGTGGTACGTCCTAGACTAAGGGTTCTACCTTGTTTTATTACTAAAAAATGATAAATAATGAATAGTATTTTGGACATTTATAGCCTCATCTTTTGTAGAATTTCAAAAAAATCAATACTTACCACCCTTATTTTTACTCACTCGCATCATCAATAGTGTTTAGACAATTATGTCCTCAACCCACTTACAATTGTTTGTCCATTTTCTAATATTTTTAATAAGTGTATAAATTTTAATAAGACTCTTGATCTGGGACGGAGGGAGTAGTAAGTTAAATGATAATAGTTATCATATATATATAGTAACTATTATAATTAAGTAATACTATTAATAATAATAGTTAAGATATATATAGTAACTATTATGATTAACTAATATAATTAATAGTAATAGTTAAATTATATTGTAACTATAATACTACTACTAATAATACTTAACCTATATAGTAAACTAATATTAATAATAATAATAGTTAACCTATATAGTAACACTATTATAATTAACTAATACTATTGACTAACTAGTATTACACCCGTGCGTTAAACGCACTGCCAAAAAACTGTAACAAATTACTGAGTTAAAATTAAAAGAGTTACTATATCTATGAAGGAACTCAATGTAGAATTTTTTTAAATAAAGAAATTCATTAAAAAACTATAAATGCATAAATAATAAAGTTACAAATTCTGAAAATTTTCCTTATAGACAACATTTGTAGTTTCATCTACAGTTTTTCCCTCTTCATCAACCACTATATTTTCAACCCAGCACGAGTAGTTAACCTAGACAAAGCAACGTACAACTGACCATGACTAAAAATAGGTATTTTTAGAAACAGACCAACATGAGTGAGTGACTGACCCTGACTTTTTTTTATTGTCATTGCGTATGATACAACCAAAAGAAATTTTCGCCTCTGGAATTTAAATGGCAAATGTAGATCAGATGGAGTTAATGACATTCTCGAGACAAAAACTCTTTCTCCAACATTATTGCCATTCAAATTTTTTGCTACACGACATGCTGACCAAGTCTTGTAATAATTAGTCTCGTTCTGTTACACAACCCTGCACTGTGGTCAATATTGTATTCAAAAACTCAATTGAATGCAATTCGTCAAAAAATGGAATTATTTTCTGACCTACAAATTGAATCTGAACTCAAATAAGTTTTACCAGAGTGATTTTGAGAGACCATGTACTCATTTATTTTCTCCACGTCATCAAGAGTTGGTGCAACGCTCTTCCTTGTAATAAGCAACATCATGGAAATGATCAGTGAATGAAGGATATGTACTATCAACAATATCCTTCACCAAATCACCAGATGATTGCAAGATTAGGTCATCATGAACTTTTATAATTGCAACACCATCATTATCACCCCCATAACTCCCATCCCCAATACTTAAAATCCATTCGGAATTTTTTTAAGCTCCAATCCACTTGGATCATTCTCTATAGCTTTTAGTCGCATATTTTTGGTAAGCCTTAAAACCTTACAATGCGACCATAAATGTGATAAATTAATTGTCGCAATCACAATATCTTGTCTGGTACCTTTTGAAATCACTGGAAGGATCTGACGAATATCTCCGCCTATAACAATTGTTTTTACCCCCGAATGGTTGATTCAAACTATCAGGATTTTTCAATCACAATATATCTCGTAAAGTTCAATCAAGTGCTTCAAAACAATGCATGTGAACCATTGTTGCCTCGTTCCAAATAATAAGCTTGGTTCTGACAATTAAATCAGCAAGGGGGCTACCCTGTTTGATATTGCACGTTGAATCCTTAGCCAAAATTAATGGAATGGCTAATCTAGGATGACCAATTCGACCATTGGGCAGTAAAAGAGATGTTATACCACTGGATGCCACATTTAATACTATTTCACCTTTGGATCTTGAAGCAGCCGAAAGAACCTTCCATAAAAAAGTTTTACCAGTATCACCAGAACCATAAAGGAAAAAAACTCCTCCATTACCAGCCTCAACACTATTCATGATCATATGATATGCATGTTTATGTTCATCCGTACACGATCCCAACAACTTCTTGCATTCATCGGCCAATAAATCTCTATCATAGTTCATTTCATCCAATATTAGACGATTGTTGAACATTGACGAATCATAATCATCAGGATAGGGCATAACTGGGAATATTTAATACTTTTGCCCTTGTTGCGCAACATCTTTTCAATTTCCAACAAAGTAATTTTTTTTTATCTCTTTTGCACTAAGTTGTAATCCTAGTATATTTGCAAGAAAATTATATAATAATTAGTTGTAAAATGACTTAAAATATGCATTAAAGATTAAAAAATGTATTCAAATTATTAAAAATTACCTTGATGTTCTAAAACACGTCAACGCATATAGAGAATGTCTTTCGACAAATACTCAAGGCAATTTTCCCACACATACTCGGGCTGAGAAAGAGATCCAGACATCAATAATGTGACAAACAAATATCTCACTTGATGGGCAGATCTCCGGTGGCTTTCTTCAACGATACCATCAATGTATTCCTTATCATCATCAAGTAATCATATAGCATAGCAAGCATCTCTGGAGGAAAGGTGTTCATGACCATTAACAGTCCTTATCTCAGCGTAAGAAGTTGGCCCCCGAACGATATTCAACAAGTTCGAAGGTAATACAGTTCTCCTTGCCCAGACGCAACATAAAAAATAAGACCTATTTTAAAACCACGAGCCCTTGGTTGCCACTTTCTTTCTTTCCTCATCCAAACGAATTTTGTTGGAAACTCATTATACGTCAATTGCCCAGCTAAATCCTTATACTTTTTGTTTGCATCCATCCATGCTAAGAACATGATTTCTCTTGAGGTTGGGCGGTCAACAACTTCATCAATCTCGTCATCATCATTAAAAACTATACTATGTTCACCTTTTAGATGGAAAGACAACCTTTCTACCGAAGGGTCCTATAATGGATATCATAGCCAACAACCTCCAGGAAGCCTCACAAGGTGTTATATAATGACAATCCAAGTAATTTTGTATCTCGTCAACATTATTTGTCCATGCTTCCTCTTTAGCACTTTGACAAAAATTGGCAGTAATTCTGTCTTGACCTTTGCTTACGCACTTACAAAGAAATTTGATCGATCGATATTGATTGCACCATTCAACATTAATATGAGCACCATGTTTCATCAACAACTCACGATTGTGAGGGACTATATACATGTTGTCAATATGTATTCCCTTCACCACTATTGTTCGTCCGTTGTCAGGACGCTTATAGGCTGGATATATATCTTCATCAATAGTCGTTTTCTCCAAAAAAAAGGGAAAATATTTACTGCAACGACCCTTAACCATGCATGGAGAGTTGGGTCGAGCTTTGATACAAGGTCCATCAAACATTAACTCATGTACCGCCGTATGATAATGCGGATCAACATACTCATCTGGAATCTCAGTAGAAATGATATTATCAATTCCTTGTATTGTAGGATGAGTGCCATCATTTTCCAACCAAAGAATGATGTGAACATGGAGCAAACCACGATTTTGCCACTCAATTGTGTAAACAACTGAGAAAAATATATTTAATATCAGTATAATAAAAAAAGTATACATATATCTTTTTAATTAGTATAATGAAATTTAAACAAATGTTAAAATATAATTCAAATTAAAAAGTACCTGGTCTTACTGGACCAAATTTTTTCTTATGTTGAAGATCATCCATGAGAACATCCAACTTATATTTAAAAATTCTGCACATGATATCTGGTCTATTTTCAGGTTGCAAACCCTTTGTGTGTAAAAATCGAACAATCTCAGGCCATTTCGGATTGCATGTGAATGGAATTAAAAGATTAGGATATCCGAAAAACCTGGATATGGCCATTGCGTCTTGATAGTTTTGAATCATATATCTAGTACTTCCAGTATAGCTAGATGACAAACAAATTCGTTTGCCACGTGAAGCAGGATCACTCTCACCCTTCAGCTAAGCATCAGTCAAACCTTTGTACATTTCACATCTCAGTTGTTTTTGATGAGTTCTTATGTAAGTTAAATGATCAGTTTCAACCATTGTAAAAGCATCCACAAAAAAAATGCTGAAATAGCCTCTTGAGAAAAAAAGGTTTGGTGATTCAAAATCTCTTTTTGTGAATTCTGTAGGAAAAAAAAAATTCTCTCATACTCAATTTGTAACGACCACCATCAATTGAGTCAGGATCAACATCACGTAATAAAATATCTTCTCTATAACCATCTTGACCAAATAAAAAAATTAACGGGTACTGCAAACCTAAGTACGGTTGGTGTAATTTTGTTATCCTTTTGAGCAATTCAGTGCGTGTCTCAACAACAATATCCCTATCACCAAGTCTGAGTATCAAAATCGCCGACGAACAATAATGCAACATCATCCTTTTGTGGAAGGTCATAACATCTACCATCCGATTTTCGTCTTCTAATAAGCTGGAGCTTGACATCACTTTCGACATTTTGATGGACAGAATCTCGTACCATTCTAAAAGACTTCGCGAGAATATTGTGCTCATCAAGTATATTTTTCAAGTCATTGACGATTTTTTCATGCAAGTTACTTTTATATGGATCTTTGCTAAAAGTTGTAAAAAAAGATTTTAGCAAAATAATTTTCTAATTCATGTGTTCAAAAAGATGCTTTATAATTTTTATTGTATGAATACTTACTTCATAGAGGACATTTTGTTTTGCACTTCATGTTCAGTATCATAAATATAAATATGCGCAAGTTTAGGAGGCTTTCCTTCCGGTGGAATCATACTACCATTGTAGTGATGATTTTGACCATATAACTTGAACACAGGCGGACTTAAATGGCCAACAACATGCATTCTTCTGCATTAAGGAAGTGAACAAGCATCGATTCAACAAATCAAAAATTCTTCATTGGCACCCTGGGAGCATAGGAGAGAGCTGGAACCAGATACACGAACAAATAGTACACACTACGAAGCCTTTTTTTCAACTAAAAGTTTCGAGAGTTTCAATACCTTTCCTTTATTAATTCCATGATCAAGTTTACCTCCCATATAAGTAAATGAAAACATCATGTTAAATGAATGTATATTGGATGTGAATATCCTACTTTCTCATTGTTGGTGTATAACAACTCCTTAAACAACGAAGGCGGTTCTGGCATTTGTGGCAACTGTACTTTTCCTTTCATGCAACAGGCTGAATAACTGGTATTCGCAATCTTTTTGTATCGTTTATTCAATCTCTCCTCATACCAAAAAATAGCATTGCAATATTGACATTTGCTAGAAGGATCACCCAAGTCTATGTATTATGTTTCAATATAAAAAGTGGACAATAAATTTTATTAAATTTACCAAAAAACTATAAAGTTACAAGAAATTTGTTTTCATTGTCTTGATAATAATCATTATATGAGATGCATAAAAAAATTGTAACCTAACTCACCATTTGTGAAATACTAGTACTCAAAAAAGCCCGTGCCATTGGCACGGATCAGTATGAAAATAGAAAGACGTGAGAAAATTGAAATCGCATGCTAACTATATGACGTTTTAAATGTAATTTTAAACCGTTTCAAATATATGAAGTGCAAAGATATTTACCTGGGAGTTGAAACTTTTTGAGAGAGGGTACCTGAGAAACCATCAGAAGCCCATATTTAAAATAAAATCAGATATTCAAAAGAAGTAAAATTATAATGTAACAAAAAGGTAAATACTGATGATTATTTTGTTCCATAATCAACATTTGATGGATGGTGATTTATTTGTATAACTGTCGTAGAAAATATGAGGAAGTCGATTATCCGAACTGTTATCCATCGAGGGTTAGTAAAAAACATTTTCTTAATTCCCATATTACCATTATTCTTTTTTCGTAACCCCAACCAAACCCATTAATCATATAAATAATTGATTTATACAATCAAATTTTTTTACCCAAGGTTCGAAACAAAAAACATAAGTAATCATGACGAATGATTTTTTAATTGATTTAGGTACAAACATTTTTTCTACAATCAAATTTTTTTTGAAAGATTCTAAAATCGTCAAAAATTTAAATATATATAATAGTAATTATTATGTTAAGATACTCCTTAAATAAATGATCCTAATAAAATAAAAGAGATAAATAAATAAATCAAATTGGAATGCACATAGATAAATAAAAAAAATACTCAATTCAAACTTTTTTGAAAGAAAGAGTATATATAAACTCTAAACCTTTTTTAAGGAGTATACTATATAATTTAAAAAACAAAAAAAAAAAAGATCATTTATTTATAATTGATTTTTCTGTTTAAAAAAAAAAAGTTTGTTTCATAAACAAAAAATAATGACTTTAAAAACATAACAACAATAGAAAAAACCAATTTAGTTTTATTTTAATATACATTAATGGATACAAATAAAATATATTCATCTGTAACTAAGTAAATTTTCAATTTTGTCAATGAAAAAGTCCAAAATAAATGTCAAAGATTTGAAAATTACTAAATTATCTGATTCTAATTAGTACCTACACTCGTCATAATAACCTGAATTTCCACCTAACGAGCCTTGGGCTCGTGGTAGTGCAGGTGACTTACCGAAGGGGAGGTCGCTTAGGTTCGAGTCCCTCAGGAGGATTCTTGGGGCTTAATTTTCTACGCTTGGTTTCGGGGTTCTTAGGAGCGCAGGCACATCCAGGTGCGGTTAAGGAAGAGGCATTCTTGAGCACTTTGTATCACCGGTGTGGGAGTTAATTTTGGCGGTCTGGCTGGGCGAGTGTGGGGAGTTCAAATTTTGACGGTCATGAAGGCTGGGCGGCCAATTTGGTGTTGTAAGAGTGATGTAAATGCGCCTTTGGCGGATTATCTTGTGGGGTCGATGCATTGGATGGTCGGGATTAGTCAGCTGGGGACCTGGAAATCCAAAAAAAAAAAAAAAAAAAAAAAAAACCTGAATTTCCCAATTACAGTAAATCGTTACATGGATGGAACAGCCCAATTCTCGAATAGGGCACCCCACTACATTCAAAACCCTTCTGCGGCGTAACCCTTCCCAAATCTTATTCTCTCCCCCCCACCCCCCACCACCACCACCACCACCACCACTACCACCATTATCTTTCCCTGCTCTTCCCGAATTTTCACACACAAACTCACTTTATCTCTCTAAAAATGGCCAGCACCGATGCCGAGCACAGAGAAGAGGAGAAAACCGTCGCTGGAGAAAGAAGACGAAGACAGCGGAGCACAGGTCGCTCCAATTGTTAAGCTTGAAGAAGTAGCCGTTACCACCGGTGAATAAAATGAAGACGGCCTTCTCGATCTGTAACTTTCTTACTCTTCTCTCATTCGATTTACACTCGATCTGCTTTAGAATTGATGTTTGCCGTCTTCGTCTTCGCCGTCAAGGTGTTCGCCGTCTTCGGGCTTCCTCTTCGCCAATCGCCGTCGCCGTTCCTCCGTCTCCAGCCATCCCTGCTTCCAGCCTTCCAGAGAGATTTTGATTGAATGCGTAGAGGTAGCCGGTAGTGGAGAGTAGGGATGGATGGAGGAGGATTTACGGGGGATGGGGGGTTTGATTTTGATTGGAATGAAGGGAAGACCACATCCTCCTCCTAATCACCGCCTCACACACCCTCTGTTTTTTTCTTCTTCATCTTCTTAGCTAAACCGCCCCACCCCAGCTACCCCTCGCCACCATGATTAACGACCACACCGGCGCCGCCGTCCTCTTCAA
The DNA here is from genome assembly GCA_022495995.1 of Adenophora triphylla var. japonica. Classification (NCBI taxonomy): domain Eukaryota; kingdom Viridiplantae; phylum Streptophyta; class Magnoliopsida; order Asterales; family Campanulaceae; genus Adenophora; species Adenophora triphylla. The sequence continues at coordinate 175,589 of JAFEMH010000384.1, forward strand.
ACCCTAACTTTTCTCCCCCTCTCTACGTTTGTCTCTTTCTTCCTAATCTTCTCAAGAAATCCGCCCAAACCCGCTGACCCACCACGACAAACCACCACACTGTCTCCGCCGTCATCAACTTCAAATAAGACTCTCTCTCTTTCTGACTCAGATTTGTTTGGTTCAAATGTGTGATTGTGTTTTGTGTGTGGTTGTGTGTGTTCGTAATTGATTTCCTTTCTCTTCCCCTATATCATTACTTTCCAGCAAGATTATTTGATGGAATTTGGTGCTCTCTTGTTTAGCTAAAGATACCCCCCTCCCCAAACTTTTGAATAATTTTGTACCAAGTTAGTTGTAGGAGGCCAGATTCTAAACTAGTATCTAGATTAGTAATGGATTGGGGCAATGAATTGGGCAAATCTATTCTTAGGCTAAAATGGTTTTTAAGTTAGAAATATTCTGTACGAGTATAATTTTAGTTGTTTATAACCAATATTTGGACATATTGTAATTTTCTATTGATAGCATTAAGTTAACGCAACAAACTTATAACATATATTTAAGTCATATAACCAAAAAACTAAAGCCAAATTACTTGAGTCATAAAACGAAAGAGAAATGTTTATAGAACACCTTTCGGTTTAATCAAAATTAGGCTTAAAGTTCACTCAATACATAGCTAAAATAACAACCAAATGACTTAAGTCATAAAACCAAAAACTAAAGCCAAACGTTTATGAAATTCAAATTGCAGCTCTTTTAAAAGTACTTGAAAATCAGTCATTCTCGATCTTAATTTCCTCAATCTTGACTGCCTTGCAACTCTTAGGCTGAATTTTGTTTGTAGATCCACCATCCTCCACCAAATTGCTAGTCACGGTATCATCCATAAAGCCAATTCGCCTCTTGACTCCGGCACTGTTTGGAGATTTGTCCTCATTATCACCGACAGAATCATTTATCTACAAGATGAAAACATATACTCCCTCCGTCCCAGCCTAAAAGCCACAAATTTCCTTTTTGGGCGTCCCATTTAAAAAGACACTTTCCCAAAAAGGAAACCTTAAATCACTATTCTCTCCACTCATTCTCTCTCCTACTTTACTTTTACACTCACAACATTCTCTTTCTTACATCACCTCCCACTCATTCTCTCTCTTATTTAATTTTTCATACTCACAACATTTAAACTTTTTCTCTTTCCTACATCACTTTCCTTAATTTGCGTTCCCTCTCCATTTTTTGCCTTTTAGGCTGGGACGGAGGGAGTATATATTTTTTTTAAACGCTCGTAGCAGATATCACTGCTGTTGAGTTCACAACAAAAGATGGAGTTCCTTTTCCTGGGTAGTACACCACATCAAACGCCCGTCTCTCAAGTGCAAGAGTAGTAGCCTCAAGAACAGACTCAGAACTCACATGAGAATCTTTATACCCTTTCGAAACCAGACTCCTCAAACGCCGGATATCAACCATAATGTCATCCTTACCAACTCGAACAAATACAATAGAATCCCCGGTTATCAAGTGTTTTGTATTCACAAACTCAGACCAACCAGCACTCAATTTACCGCTCCTCTTAGCATTTCCACACAAATGGTTAAATTGCCAAGCATTACCATGAATATCGGTCGTAGTAACAGTCTGACTCACATTAGTAGTGTTATCCATCCGTGGGAACACATCCTGCCCCCAACTTTGTGGAAAATGAAGTCCACAACCCACACCAGCAACATCAGATCGCGAAAGTTCTTTGTTATTAAAAATAGGAACAATCCCTCCGTCCATGTCAACTTTAGGACAATCCTCTCCATAATTTTCAGTAACAGGTAGCAGTTTCAGTTTCAAGAACGTCTCCCAAGCATTCAACAGGAGATACAACACATAAAATGCGATGAGGTAAACATAATGGAGCATCATCTTTTTTAAGCTTATTGAAATCCACATTCACACCAGAATGGTCCGCATGACTTTGCGGGAAGTAAAATAAGGAATTCAATAGCGGAATTTGAACCTGATTACCCGCACATGCATGCCATAACATTGAATTGATTGACTATCGATATTATCCATCGACAATATCTAACACAATATAAAAGGAAAAATGAGAAATTTCAATGAGAATAAACACACCAGTTTTAAAATCAATCTAAAAAAGAACTGTACACAAACCGGTTCATAAATATCAATTATTAATACCTTCAAATATGACCAATTTTTATATGGAAATCATAATGACTAAATTGAAACATTTTAAGTACCCAAAACCAAATTAATCAAAAGGCAGCAAAATAAATAACAATGTGAAGACTCAATTATATCAACACATTTCAAATACACAAGCACAAATCAGTAAAAAGCACTAAGGTAAACATTTCAGCCAACTAATGGAAGAACTTAAAAACTCTTTGGAAAAACACCAGTTCTGAAATCATTCTAAAAAACAATATGCCAAGTTCATTAACCCAAAAAACCACTAGGATGATTAAATTTACATTAATATTTGGTCAAAGTTCCCTTGTGTTGTCCATCAAAAACAAAATGGGACTATCTTTCCGGGACAAAGGGAGTATGTTTATATGATTTGTCCAAAATTTTCCACCAACTCTCATGTTTGCTAACGCAGCCATAATCAGTTATCTCATTTTGTTTTTGATGGACAACACAAGAGAACTTTGACCAAATATTAATGTAAATTTAATCATCCTAGTGATTTTTTGGTTAGTTAATTAACTTGGTGTATTGTTTTTTTTGAATGATTTCAGAACTGGTGTTTTTCCAAAGAGTTTTTAAGTTCTTCCATTATTTGCCTGAAATGTTTACCTTAGTGCTTTATACTGATTTGTGCTTGTGTATTTGAAATGTGTTAATGTAATTGAGTCTTCACATTGTTATTTATTTTGCTGCCTTTTGAGATATTTGGTTTTGGGTACTTAAAATGTTTCAATTTAGCCATTATGATTTCCATATAAAAATTGGTCATATTTGAAGGTATTAATTATTGATATTTATGAATTGGTTTGTGTACATTTCTTTTTTAGATTGATTTTAAAACTGATGTGTTTATTCTCATTGAAATTTCTCATTTTTCCTTTTTTATTGTTAGATATTGTCGATGGATAATATTGATAGTCAATCAATGTTATGGCGTGCATGTGCGGGTAATCAGGTTCAAATTCCGCTATTGAATTCCTTGGTATTTTACTTCCCGCAAGGTCATGCGGACTATTCCGGTGTGAAAGTGGTTTTCAATAAGCTTAAAAAAGATGATGCTCCATTATGTTTACCTCATTGCATTTTATGTGTTGTATGTTGAATGTTTGGGAGACGTTGAAAACTGAAACTGCTACCTGTTACTGAAAATTATGTAGAGGATTGTCCTAATGACATGGACGGAGGGATTGATCCTATTTCTAATATCAAAGAACTTTCGCGATCTGATGTTGATGGTGCGGGTAGTGGATTTTATTTTCCACAAAGTTGGGGGAGGATGTGTTCCCACGGATGGATAACACTACTAATGTGAGTCAGATTGTTACTGCTACCGATATACATGGTAATGCTTGGCAATTTACGCATTTGTGTGGAAATGCTAAGAGGAGCGGTAAATTGAGTACTGGTTGGTCTGAGTTCGTGAATACTAAGCGCTTGATAACCGGGGATTCTATTGTGTTTGTTCGAGTTGGTGAGGATGACATTAGGGTTGGTATCCGGCGTTTGAGGAGTAAAATGATGGTTTCGAAAGGGTCTAAAAATTGTCATGCGAGTTCTGAGTCTGTTTTTGAGGCTACTACTCTTGCGCTTGAGAGACAGGCGTTTGATGTGGTGTACTACCCAAGAAAATATATTCCATCTTTTGTTGTGAACTCAACTGCAGTGATATCTGCTATGAGCGTTGAATAGAGTGCTATGAGCGTTGAATGGAGTTCGAAAGATAGTTTCCAGATGGCCTTTGAGGGAGATGACGGCAGTACCAAATATTATACAGGAGAGATAAAATTTGTCGGCCGTAAGGGTAAACCTATCTTTCAAAACTCCCCCTGGAAAAGTATTGCGGTAATTACTTTTTTAGTGAATTTGTTTTGCTCATTTAGCCTCAATTTGTTAATTTTTATAGGCAACTGGATTGATATTTTGTTTTCTGACTTCCAGGTTGAATGGAGCAACTTCCCAGCGAAGTCACGAAGTCACTGGTGAAACTAGTTAACCCATGGCAAGTGGAAAAATGGGGCAGTCCAAATAATCCTAGTCTGCAGGCCCCGAAACCAAAAAGAAGGAAGACGGAGTCTGCTGATGAGAGTGCAGGAGATGGGATACCGGGTGCCAGTCAAATTGTTCCCACGTCTGATACATAATTACAAGTGGTGAAAAGTTTACTCTGTAGTTGAATTTACTTGGAGATTACCTTTCTTGTTATCTTTTATAGGTGCTTGGGAACAATTTGACTGGCACCCGGTATCCCATCTCCTGCACTCTCATCAGCAGACTCCATCTTCCTTCTTTTTGCGGATATCTTTGGATTTTCTTTTAGTCTGCTATTAATAAGCTGATAAACAATTTAGCTAATTACTTTGTGACCTATCTTTTGTAAAAATGTTTGAAAAGTCAAACGAGATTGTCGTGTTGAGAAGTTGAAGTTTTTTTATAGTTACCAGGTTCTGCACTCTAGTTAAGGTTCAAGTGGAGAACAAGTCATATTGCTTGGTCTAATGATTCTGGTTTGAAAGTTTCTCTATAGTGACCACCTTCTCTGGTAGATCATTACAAGTAATCAAATAACATGTGATCATTCACATTGGGTCATCAAAGCCATGTGATCTTCCCATAATACTCACGTACTATTGTTATTCTACTGCTTTTGGTTGGTATTGTTGTTATTATAGACTTACGTATATAATCAATTCATTGGATTTCTTCTTCTTCGTTAAAAATAAAAAACAGAAACAATTCAGGGCATAAAGATGGGAGGTATCCCTACAAACAATGGTAATGAAGAAAAAGGAGCACAAAGAGACCGCAGTGAAGAAGGTGAAACCAAGTCTGCCCCGCGATCTTATTGAATCAAACATACTGACGAGGTTACCGGTAAAAACCCTAATCCGATTCACGAGCACCTGCAAATCATGGAACTCCCTCCTCCGATCCTTATTTCCTCAATATCCATCGTCAGATCCAGCATAACAAAATTACTAATCGCGTTCTAATAGAATACAACTTGGAAATCCATAAAAATCCCAAGGTGGTTACACATTGTTTTTGGCCGGAGAGATCTTCGTCGTCCTTTTCGCAGGAGAAATCTTCGTCGTTCTATAACAACAATACTATATCCCCTGCAGAAATATTACATGTGGTTGGTTGTTGTGATGGAATAGTTTGTGTTATGGGCGAATCTTTCAACTTTGATGATCAAACAATGCATCGTCGTTTCAGTTTATGGAACCCAGCCTTGAGAATTAGCAAGATCATTGCCAGCACCAAATCACCTGCATCTCTCAGTATGGGGTTTTGGATTAGGCTATCACAACCAAACTAATGATTACAATTTTATTATAATTACCGTAAATGGCCTCAAACTAGAGATTTACTCGTTGAATTTAGATTCATGGAGGAGGAAGGTCGATTCAGGTAATTCTAATCAGCTTACTGAGGATGTATCCATATCAATGGATGCAGTCTACGTTAGTTGTTACCCCCGTGAAGGAGCTTATTGTTGGCTTGCTTTTAAAGATAATGATCAACTCATGTTGGACGGAAGAAATCCTAGGATAATTTCATTCGATATGGAAGATGAGGCATTCAGAGAGATGATGCTTCCTTATGATTGTAACGAAGACGAACAACTTTGCCACAGCACCTTATTTGCATATAAGGATTCAGTGGCGGTGTTTTATACGTGTTTTGATGAAGCTACTGGATTTAGTTCTAGGTCGTGTTACATTTGGGTGATGAAAGATCACCGCGACCCAAAATCTTGGATTAAACTATATAACTTTGATTCGCAACGTGCTTACGTATCTTTTAGGGGAGTCATAGAAAATGATCTAATTCAACTGCTATGTGGCGATCAACCTGGTGGCAAGCACGACATGAGTCAACGTATTATTAAGGAAGTGAAGGTGGTCGACGTTGATAAATTATGGGTGAAGACGACGACATGCCCCAACATTATCAATTTTTTGACAAAGGCAAGGTGGGTTGGTAGTTTGGCTCAGAGCTTAATTAGCCTTAATACAATAAAGGGAGCTCACAAACATTATGTTTTCCACAAAATCAGTGGTGGTGTGGTCGACATAGCCAGTAAAACCCCAACACCCTTCAACCCAAATAACTTCAACTCTTCAATCAATCAACAAAAGTTCTATATAAATTCAGCCAAACCTATACTTACAGATTAAGTGTATGTATAATATAGGGAGAGAAGAGAAATGGGGAGATAAAAGGTGAAAAGAGGAAGGGAAAACCAAAGGTGGGAGAAATTGAAGGGTATATATATATACAGTTGCTTTAGGTAGTTAAACGTCGAACAGATTTGATTAAACAAATTGGATTTCTTCAATTTATGGAATTGGGTTTTTGAAGAAAGGAGCTCTTTTCTTTTCTTGAAAAGTCACACCTCTCTCTCTCTTTCAAGAAAGTTTTCAAGTTTGGATTTTGTTTTCAATAATTATAATTAATTAATAGTATCAATTAAATTTTCTATGCTTGAGATTTACTTTTAGAATTTAGGTCCGAAGATGGCATTCACAAAATCTCCCTTCGAAAAATATTTAGAGTTGAGAATACTATGATTTGAGGCCTCTGGTTAGCAATACATCGTCAACTAAACTTTCCAAGTCATGCTATTATCCATGTATGATTTCACTATGAATGTCGGAAAACATAAGAATAAAACAAGGCTCTCGCAAATGAGATAATGCAAAGGCTCTCATAAACAAGAGAATACAATAGATCAACCACCATTTCAACAATATTTCTCTTCAATTATTCAAATCTAAAAACAAAAGGCAGAAAACAACTAGATATGGAAGTAGATTTAGAGAGAGATTTATGTCTAAATCTAAAGGGAATTTGACCCAGAAGTTTCTTTTGGAACAAATCACTTTTCTTTAAGTTCCTCATTAAATCGAAATGACATGGAAGTTCTTATGCAGTAATACATAATACTGCATGCAATATTATTATATTAACTCATATGTGAATATAATACTGCATCTATAATACAACATGGTGAAAGAACTTCTCGAGCATTATGATACTTTTTTAGAACTTCCCGGTCACTCTCCCAAATCTAAATTCAAATCCGAATAAAAAAGGTTTAAAATAAAAAAAAAAACTTACAAATTCAATAGAAGTAATTGAAACTCTAAAATCTTGATATTGATATACGTTGTTGAGCCCTAATCTGACAATTTAATTTTTTAGATTAAGTTGCAACTTAACAAAACAATTACCTCGAAGTCTTTTAGAACAAGTATTTAAGGGAAGCAGACATTATAAATGTAAACTTCTTGACCAGTTACATGATAATTAGGGTATTACTATAATTAAATTTTGAGTAAATTTCAAATATATATATTTAATTATGAAAAATAAACTCTTTATATAAATATCATAAAATAAATTTTAAATTATTATTATAGAAAATTATTCTGACCCCTTATGACCCCTTAAGGAGGTAGGACCCAATTTGGGAAGTTGAGAGCAAATTGGCTTAAATCTCCTTCTGCATGGTTCTACAAAGTTTCCTCTCACAAAAAGCACAGAAAAGAGTTCTTTTTATTTCAACTCTGACTGCTAACTTTGGCACCTGGCTAGTGATGGATACATTGGTCAATGTACAAGTTAATTATTTCCAACGTACAACATTTTCCAGCATATTAAGTAAAAGAGGAGGCTAAAAAGAATAGTACATTTAATATTCTCAAAATATATATGTTTCAGTTATAGTATTGAGATTATACAAAGCATCCCAACTGTTGAAACTCATCGACCAAGAACTCTGACACAATCCATCTGACAATAACTCACACCTATAGCCACCATCTCAACCAGCAATTAAACTTTGACCAAATTCCAGTTCTTGAATTCAAGATGGTTGACTATTTAGTCAAAGGACCTCGGTTTCCGAAAAGACGAAAAAAACGAATATCATACTTCTATTCTTCTGAAGGGGTGAAATTGTCACCAGAAGCCTCAAAACCTTCTTTTTTTAACATGTCTTCACGAGTTTTGATGACCATATCCGGTTTAACCAAGTGGATTCTCCGAGTTTTACCATATCCCGAAACATCCTCTTACCTTTAGTTTCCGCTTCGTTGTTGGATTTATTTCCATCTGCATTTTCCACGAAAACTTTCTTCCGATCACAAGCTTCTTTACGTGTGACAACTGGCATCAACTGTTTAGGCGGCGGTCCACGTGGACTATTCAACACTGACGAGACCCCTATGACCTGACTCACCATTTCAAGAACTTCACTCATCTTTGGGCGTGTTTTAGGGTCCCTAGTCAAGCATCGGTTGGCTACAATGGATAGTTTTTGGGCTGATTTCATGGAATATTTACCTTCAAGCCTTGGGTCTATGATTAATCGGAATTTTCTTGAGTCTAAGTAGGGTTTTACCCATTCCAAGAGCTTTTGCTCGCCCTTGGGGCGATTTCGATCCAATGGGCGCCTGCCCGTGATTAGTTCATAGAGGAAGACCCCGTAGCCCCACACATCACTCTTGGCTGTGAGACGCCCGGTTTGGACGTACTCTGGTGCAGCGTATCCCATGGTTCCTACTACCTGAGAACATTGGTAATAGATTGTAATAATCTGCTACAGTCATTAGCAAATATACTTGAGTGCAACAAACCAAACATACCGCAGTTGAGACATGAGTTACTCCTTCCGGGGGACCTAATCGAGCCAATCCAAAGTCAGAAAGCTTGGCATTCCATTGCTCATCCAAAAGAATGTTGGATGATTTGAAATCTCTGAAGATAATCTGCACATGTAACACAAACTATCTTAGTATAATGTAATCAAGACGCAATCCAACATCTCCTGTATGCTATAAAATGGACAAACTTTACGAAAAACAAGGGCGATTTAGGAATAAAACAAAATAAACTACCTGAAAGTCCATTTCCTCGTGTAAGTATGTCAAGCCACGAGCAGCATCTTGAGCTACTTTGAGTCTCATAGCCCATGTGAGAGTTGTATCTGACCGAGCTGATAAATGATCCTCCACACTTCTATTAGGCATATACTCGTAAACTAGTAACCGTTGGATTCCTCTTTCATCATCTTCAGCACAATAGCCCACTAATTTAACAAGGTTTGGATGCTCAACAACTCCAAGAACATTGACTTCCGTCACCCATTCCTTGTGACCCTGTATGACAAAAGCCAAGATCATAAGACAGATTACACACATAAGATCGAGCAAATACTACTCCCTTCGTCCCAAAATGAATGTCCAAATTCAAGAAATTTTTGTCCCAAAATGAATGTCCTTTTGCAAGAAACTTTGTCCGTAATTTTTTTACCAAAATGTTTTTGCTATTCATTTTATTATCACAATACTAAATGTTTAGAAAGTGGATAACAAGAATATTAATGGATCTTTTCCATTAAAATGTATAAAAGACACATTTTCAGAGTGTCCCTTAATTTGAAATTTGGACATTCATTTAGGGCCAGAGGGAGTAGGTGTTTTCAAAAGGTAGCATTATTTCTTTGAAATGATCCTAAAAGAAAGAAACTTGCCTGCAGCCCTCTTTTACCCAATTGTTTGACAGCAACATTCATCTTCTTAAGTGGATCTTCGGGGGAGTTGATCACGCCTGTATAAACACATCCGAACCCACCCTCCCCAAGCATGGCGGACCGACTGAAATTCTTGGTGGCAGTTTTCAGTTCAGCGAATGTGAAGACCTTAAGATTGCTTGGCCTCTGGGAAAAACTCGGGAAATTGGCCCTCCTTCCCATGGAATCCAAGCTTGTATCAGAGATATTCTGAGAACTGAGTTCTGAACCGGATTGCCTCATATCTCGTTCTGTATTCGTGGAATTAAAGGATTGAACCGAAATCGGGGTCTTTGGTTCATCTTTTTCGCCACTAGAGAAATGGAAACACTTCATAGCCTCCAATTCACAAATTTAGCTGGAAAAACATCAAAACCAAAGAAGAACTCTCAATAAATAACTCAGTGCTATTGATCAAGCTTCAATTATGGCAACATGGATTTAGGAACAAAAGAAGAACGAAAAAAAACATACTAATTACTAAAATCTCAAACATATCAATCCTAAAACAAGAAATGGTCAATGCATCCCATGAATCATACTAATTACTAAAATCAAGTGGTGTAGTTCTTCTATCAATAGCACAACCCACATGAATCATACTAACAACAACCAAAACCAAGACAAGTTTTTTAAGGTAAATTTCTGGAATATCTTACCACAAACTACAAACTTTGCACACAAATTGAAGAACCCATAAATTATTCACAGTATTGTGTTCTCATTCTATAGTTATTCAAGAATTTCACACACACACACATACACAAGTCAAAAAGAAAGGGTTGAAAATGTTCTACAATATCATGAAAGAAACTCAAGAATTTCACACATAGAAACACAAAGAAAGCTTACCTTTTGGCAGCTCAATCTGATTGCAAAGATCTGAATAGAGAAACCCAATAAGTGGAAAACTTTGAAGTATATTTTGGGATTTTAAAGAAAATGTCACAACCCCACAAACAAAGACCTCTTAAAAAGCAAAAGGGAAGACTCAGAAAGTCTGTATACGACAACTAACCAAGTCTACCCCACAAGGTCTACAAGACCACAACACAAAAAAGAAATTAAAAAATAATTAAAAATCCAAATTGGAGAAATTAATGTAAGAAAAATACCTTTTCCCTGGATTAATGATTAAGAAAATCTGTCAGTATTCAGTTTTCTTGGTGTGAAAAGGGTTTTTAAAAAACAAAGAGATCTTGCTTCAAAAGAAATAAAAAAGAGATCTTGGGGTGGGGGGTGTTAAGGGGAGCTAATTGTCTTTTGCCCCCTTATGTTCTGTATGGTTTAACTTTGGCACCTTAAGAAACAATTATATCGTTCAGGTCCCAAACTAATTCCTTTTTTGTCAATGCAAGTCATGTCGCTAAACTCTAAGGGTACTTGTGTAAAAGGATAATCCTTTTTCTTACTTGGGACTATGGGAGGATTGGGAGGCTCACCCCCTCCACCTAAACCCTTACACTAAAAAATAAAAGCTAAAATAAATCGTAATAGAATATTTACTCTCGACAAGAGGAATAAGAAAAAGCAGGTGAAAAAACGCTATTTTGTATGATTAAAAAATGGCACCCCTTCTTGCTACAGTACAATAAACAGTTTCAAGTGTCAAATTTCTCATTTTGCTCTCACTAAGTTGTCTCTTTCCCATTTTGTCCTTAAATTTTTTTTTAAATTAAATTTTTTTTAATTAAAAAAAAAAAAGCAGGTGAAAAAACGCTATTTTGTATGATTAAAAAATGGCACCCCTTCTTACTACAGTACAATAAACAGTTTCAAGTGTCAAATTTCTCATTTTGCTCTCACTAAGTTGTCCCTTTCCCATTTTGTCCTTAATTTTTTTTTTAAATTAATTTTTTTTTTTAATTAAAAAAAAAAAAGGACACGGGCTTTTGCTAGTATAGTATAAATGGCAGTGTGTCCTTGCTACAGTTGAATGAACAGTACCAAGTGCCGAATTTCTCATTTTGCTCTCATACATTTGTCCCTTTCCCATTTTGCCCTTTAAATTTTTATTTTTTTTTTAAATTAAAAAAAAAAAAAAAGGTGTCCTCGAACACGGGCTTATTCTAGTGGTACTATATAGGTTGATTAATAAGACAAAAAATATCATAGAGGAACCAACACGGATAACACTACAAGTGTATAAGGGTGTTTTGGGAGTTTTCAGGGACTTTGATGTTTTGACTGCTAATACAGTCGTGCTACACAAAGCACACAGTCGTGTCACTGGAGATGATTTTTTGGCTCTTTCTAACACGGTCGTGCAACCTTGGTGACACGGCCGTGCAAAATTTAGTTGCACGATCGTGCTTGATTGTTGACACGGTCGTGCTCGGCTGAACTAGGCCAAAATTCTGATTTCGGGAATTCCTTATTGTCTAGGGTTTGGGACTATCCGGGGCGCCTATATAAACAATTTTTCGCTCTCAAACTTGTTGTATCTCATATTTTACATATTATAGTGCAAGATCCTGGTTTGACGCTGCCCTAGGCGTATCCAATTAATTGAAGAATTAGGTAAGCAAATATTTTATACATTAATGTGTCGTATTATATGATAAAGGAAAAATTCCTCTTTACCCACATAACTCAAATCATAACCCATCAAAACTCAGCCCAAATTTAAAAAGACAACCCCCTTTTATATTCCAAATCAAAATTTCTTTAAACCCCAATATGCTATATACCGGTCAAAATTATTGATGGCTCCGTTAACATCCGTTAACATCCGTTCTCCCTCTAGCTTAATTCATGCCTTAATTCATTTCCGTCTACATCAATATGACTATCGCCGGTATTCAACCCAACCATTTTGCTTTCCCTGCAGCTTTAAAGGCCGTTACTGGCCTCCAAGACTTGAACGCCAAGAATGCCACGCCGCAATGGTCAAACTTGGATATGAATCATCTTCAGTGACTGTGGAAAATACCCTCTTGAATATGTATGGGAAATGCGGAGAAATTAGTCATGTTCGTAAGGTGTTTGATAGAATGCCTGACAGAGATCAAGTTTCTTGGAATTCGATGATATCTGTTATGTGTAGGGTTGAGGAGTGCGAGTGTACTCCCTGCATGTTCCCATTTAGAATTATTAGATTTTGGGAGAGAAATTCATGCTTATGCTTTGAGAAATAGTGATTTGATTGATAATTCTTTCGTGGGTAGTGCTTTGGTTGACATGTATTCCAATTGTCAAAAAGTTGAATGTGGTCGGAGAGTTTTTGATGGTATCCTAGGCAGGAAACTTCCACTTTGGAATGCTATGCTTGCTGGTTATGCACAAAATAGGTTTTATGACAAGGCCTTGTTGCTGTTTCTGGAAATGGTGGAGCTCTGGGGACTTCTTCCAAATCCAACTACATTGGCCAGTGCATTGCCAGCTTCTGTGCACTGCAAGGAGTTCCTCGACAAAGAAGGTATGCATGGGTATGTTGAAAAGTTGGGTTTTGGGAGGAACAGATATGTGCAAAATGCACTAATGGACATGTACTCCAGGATGGGGAAAATTAATATTTCAAAGTTTATATTTGACAGCATGGAGAGTAGAGATATAGTTTCTTGGAATACTATAATCACAGGTTACATAGTTTGCGGATATCATACAGATGCGCTGATGCTACTAAATGAGATGCAAAGAGGGACAGAAAAGAATGCTAAGAACGACGATCATGACGTTGAACGAATACACTATAAACCAAATATAATAACATTGATGACTGTCCTTCCAGGTTGTGCATCCTTGTTAGCACTAGCAAAGGGAAAAGAAATCCATGCCTATGCTGTCTGAAATACACTGGCATCAGATATTGCTGTAGGAAGTGCGCTGGTAGACATGTACGCAAAATGCGATTGGGTTGAATACCGACGATAGTCATATTGAAGGATACCATAATAATCTAGCTAGAACACCGGAACATGTCCTATACCAAGATTATATGTTGTTACTAGGTTCAATCAATTTAATTTCTATGAATCTATTGTTGGTACGGTTGTATAAGAACATCAAGTGATCTTATAGATATAAGATATGTTGTTGTTTATGATGTTGTAGATGACTTATAGCAGGTCTTATACCTTTTGCTATAAGACCTCTTATTAGTGTTATGTTGTTTTTGATGGTATAAGACCATGTGTTATTATTCTTACAATTTGTGTATGACTAATAATAGGTCTTATTACTATAAGACCTCTTATTAGTGTTTTAACATTTTATTGTTGGTCCTATACCAGTTGCTATAGGATCAATTAAAGGGCTTATATCTTTATATATGATGTTGCCAGGTCCTATACCAGTTGCTATAGGATCAATTAAAGGGCTTATAGCTTTGTATATGATATTGACAGGTCCTATACCAATTGCTATAGGACTATTCAAAGGTCTTATTGCTTTGTATATGATGTTGTCAGGTCCTATACCAGTTGATATAGGACCAATTAAAGGGCTTTATAGCTTTGTATATGATATTGACAGGTCCTATACCAATTGCTATAGGACCATTCAAAGGTCTTATAGCTTTGTATATGATATTTACAGATCCTATAACAATTGATATAGGACCAATTAAAGGGGTTATAGCTTTGTATATGATGTTGCCAGGTCCTATATCAGTTGCTATAGGACCATTCAAAGTTCTTATTGCTTTGTATATGATGTTGGCAGGTCCTATACCAATTGCTATCGGACCAATTAAAGGGCTTATAGTTTTGTATATGATGTTGGCAGGTCCTATACCCATTGCTATAGGAACAATTAAAGGGCTTATAGCTTTGTATATGATGTTACCAGGTCCTATACCAATTGCTATAGGACCAATTAAAGGGCTTATAGCTTTGTATATGATGTTGCCAGGTCCTATACCAGTTGCTATAGGACCAACTAAGGGGCTTATAGCTTTGTATATGATGTTTTCAGGTCCTATACCAGTTGCTATAGGACCAATTCACAACCAAAATAAAGCAAGTGACTTCGAAATTAAAAGAACACTATTTCAGCTCCTATAGCAATGGTTATAGGACATGTAATAGATTATTTGCCACATTATCAAACACAAACAATATGAAGCAAGTAACCTAGAAATTAAAATCACACTAGAACAGGTCCTATAGCAAGGGTTGTAGGACTTGAAACAGGTCCTTAACCACATTAACAAATAATAACAAAATTCAACATCTAATTCAAACAAACAAATTCAATTCAAAAAAAAAAAAAATTAACAAAACTCAATCCAAGAGAAACCATCTCTGCAAGTCTTTTTAAGACCAATAAAAGCCTCTTATTTGGTACCAAATAACTCATGTTATTTTCTAATTTCCAGCACAAACATAACTCAAAATCAAGGTAGCCAACTCACTGTATCATTAAAAGTTGGGTAAAATAGAAGATTCAACACTACATTCTTCAAGCCTACAGTGATTCTAAATAAATCTAACTTACATTCTTGAAAATCCAAAATACAATCGGATCTAATTTGTTTATCGGAAAAGATGACAGGGCCTAGTTTGCGATTTGAACTTGGTGACGGATATAGTGATTTTTTTTCCGCAGATTATCTAATCAGAGATGGTGATTTGAGCTTGGTGATGGATATAGTTATCAATGACGGCTCTCAGACCTAATGAGTAAATGGAGCTTCAATGGCTTCTCAGACCTAATGAGTAAATGGAGCTTCAATGGCTTCTCACAAGGCTTCAATTTTGTGGATTTTTGGTTTGATTTGGATTTGGAGAGCGATTTGTCCGCGAGGTTATGCGACGTTAACAGCCCGTTATCCGTGGGTTTTGATGGAATTTTTATCTCAAAATGGGTTAATATGGGTTAATAATCTAGAAGGTGGGTTTAAGAGTCCTTGACTCTATGATAAATTGAAACATAAAGAATGCTCGATCAAATATTGGGATATACTCCATATAATATTGCTCTTAGCGAAAATTTTATACATTCTCGATTCGACCTTGCCCACAAGGGAGCCATTTGCATATCAACAAAACATCAGGGGGCTTTCTATATTTTACCCTTATCTTTTCTATCATTGGTGGCAAGAAGCTAAGAATGGATCATTAAGGACAACAAGTCAACAGTAGGGAATTTAAATGGTGGGCCCTTATTAAAGATTATCCTTGCAAGTTGTACTTTCTTGGTTGGTTCTTATTTTGGACCTTTACACACACAGTATGTGTGCGCGCGCTCTTTTAGGAGGATGCTTTCTGTAATTTCTCAGAATGTTCCATATCAATTTTCAATATTTTCATTTTTTTTTTATTATTGTCCTCACTAAACTTATTTACGTTTTGCAATGTCATCACCCCGTCTAATAAATCATCAAAAACCTGACAAATGATATTCATGTGACCTCACGTGACTAAATTAGATTAAATTTTTGATGACATATGAATCTTTTGTGCATGTAAAATGGCGGGGTTTCCCCTCCCCCTAAATCTAGTCAGCTCACACATAGCCATAAGTTAATAAAAAGGTCAAAACTTAACCTAAGTTGATCATTTAAGGATATATAACTAATTTTTATTAGGTTTTTAACGATTTATTTAAACAAAATGGTGATACCGAAAAAAGCATAAAATTGAAGTGAGAAAATTCAAAAAGAAAAGAAAAGAACAGTAAGTTTATTGAAAATCGGCCTATAATTCAGTCATCGATGTACTCCCTCCATTTTCAGACTAAGTTGTGTTTGATAACATCAAACACTTAATGCTTGTTGCTTAGTGATTTTCTTCTTTGCAACTATTTCAATTTAATAGTGGACTTTGATTTGAATTTTTAACAACCACCTTATATTCTTAATGCCCGATTGTTAAGAGGAATATGAGTTTGTTGTTACAATTCAAGATCCACCATTAATTTGAAATATTTGAATAAAAGAAAATCACTAATCAACAATCATTAATTACTTGATGTTATCAAACATAAACTGAGAGTGCCACCAATAGTTTGCACGATTATTAAGAAAACACAAATAAATGAGTACACAATGACAAGTGGATTGAGGATATAATTGTGCAAAAACACTAGTTATGATTCAAGTGGATAAAAATAGAGTAGTAATTAGTGATTTTTTTTGTAATTCTACAAAAAGAAAAGAGTATAAATGTCTAAAACACTATTTATTATTTGTCATTTTGAAAATAAAGCAATGTAAAACTCATAATCTAAGACATATCAAAAGAAAAAGTAGGACTTTTAGTCTAAAATGAAAGAAGCAATAGTTTTTCCTTTAAATTAATAAATTTGTTTGGTTCATACTTAGGCCAGTTTAAAAAATAAAAAACGATAAAATAATAAAATAATAATTTTTCCGAAGTCCCTTTTATAATTTTAGCTCCAACGAAAATCATAAATTAATATATTCTTAGAAATTAGAAAAATAATTATTACAATTTAGTGAAAATATGACTTTATAGTTGTTTTTTTTTTTTTCTAAAGTTCAAATCTAGTTGGGAGCTTCTCAAAGTTATCATTAACTTCCAATTTATTTCAACTTATTATGTATATGCAACGAAATTAGTTTATACGAAAATTTGAATTTCGTCGAATCGATTAAAAACTCTTTAAATTAATAATTATCAATAAATTAATAATCACAGGTCCTGACAGTATTAATTTATAGAGT
Source organism: Adenophora triphylla var. japonica (assembly GCA_022495995.1). Lineage (NCBI taxonomy): Eukaryota > Viridiplantae > Streptophyta > Magnoliopsida > Asterales > Campanulaceae > Adenophora > Adenophora triphylla. The sequence continues at coordinate 192,991 of JAFEMH010000384.1, forward strand.
TTTTACTGTATATTGATGATGGTGATGTATATTACGTATTTGTTCATTTATTTTTAAATTGTCACATAATTTATTTTATTTTTAGTAATGAAATAATCTTTTGTCATAGTAAAAACTACTATATATATATATATATATATATATATATATATATATATATATATATATATATATATATATATATATATATATAATCTTTTGGTATTTTTTTTCATTCGAATTATTGTGTAAAGGCAGCGACAATCATTAGTCTTGGGCAGTTTATTTGTGAAAATGTATCGATAGCCAAAAAAGGACCCCATCTAAAATCGGGTCAAGTTTTAATTGTTCAAGTTGACTCTGTAATCATACGATCAGCTAAGCCTTCTTTGGCTCCCCCAGGGGCAACGGTTCATGGTGATTATGGAAAAACCCTTGAGAAAGGATATATATATATATATATATATATATATATATATATATATATATATATATTTAGCCAACATTAGTTAGAAGAAATTTCAGCACATGTACCTGACACTCAAAAACACTAAAACTTGCATTAAACTGGTATATTCAGTTTTAACTACAATAAGTGTTAGTGTATGTGTTTTACTAGCAAGCAACAGTGATTGTGTTATTGACGCGTGCACGAAAACTAGTATAACATTTGATTTGGGATCAACCACAAAACCTACAACAAATCAAATTGAAGGAAAAGTGGAGACCTTCAAACGTCGCGAGCCTTCGGCCCATGATATAGAGTTTATAAACTTCAAAAAGACATTATTTATTCCTTCAAACAAGCCATTGAAATTTTTGTAAATTTTGTTATTAAGTGATATAGCATGTGTTTTGATAAGTGCTATCATATGTATTTAAGAGTACCACTACATGTATGAAAGAATGTCAGTATCTGTCTGTTTATAGTGTCAGCGCCATAGTTAACGACTGTCAACTTAAGATGATAGCTTTTAATATATATTTATGAAAATGTCACCACTTTTTAAAATGTCTCGGTTAATTACAAAAATGTCACCGGGTATGATTTAAAAACACGTTTTTCTTAATTGTTTGAAAAATCGCATTTTTTCTAAGATTTTGTGTATAATTTTAGTTTGTTATGATTAGTTGTCCTAATTGAAAACGGGTATTAATTAGACAAAGACATTGTTGTAGAACATAACAAATACAAAGCAAAGTTGTATAACAAAGGAAATATAATACTTCATCCATCATTAAATGAGTGCAATTTTTCTTTGTGAATACTCATATTCTCAAAGCCAATCATGAACTACTTTAGCTACTTGCATTAATCAAATACATATTAAGCAACAATGGAATTTCCACCCTAACATCAAACATTAACAAAAGAAAAGATGGAACAAAAGTTACTAGCAAAGATAAAAAGAAAGTTGTAAAATCCAAAAAGGCGTGGAAAAGAGAAGAAAGGTAATAAACAAATAGTTAGGGGAGATAAAGTAGATTTTAAATTAATCATTCAACTGCAATACTTTTAATAATATTCAAAAATTAGGCAAAAAAAATAATCATATTTTAGTTACTGAAATTTAGCTTTTTTCAAAATGTTTTCATTGAACTATTGTTTTTCAAAATGTTCTCACTAAACTTTCATATTTTTCATAATGTGCTCACTCTGTCGACAAATTCGCTAAAAAATATAACAAAATTGAACCAAATGGCCTCACATGACTAATTTTGTTAAATACAAATTAGGGTAATTTTTTTTAATTAATTTGTAATATTTTCTATAAACTATGTGCTTATGATATTTTACATTAATTATTTTATATTTTATTATATATGTCAACAACGTTAACATATTGATTGAAAAAATTAAATACACATCAGTTACATGTCTAAATTTCTTTAGAATTTTAGTAAATTTGTTAATATAGTGAGCACATTTGAAAATTATGAAAGTTGAGTGACAACATTTTGAATAAGAGATGGTGGAAATAAGGAAGATATTGAAAATTATATATATACATATATAGGTATATAGTGCTAGAAATTGAACTAGGAATGAAAATATTAGAATTTTATATCTAAATTAAGAGGTGGAAATAAGGAAAAAATGAATTTCTTTATTTATTTTGTCAAAAAAAAAAAAAAGTTTAACAAGAAACAATAAGTCAAAGTCAAGGTGACCATGATGATCAATTTGAATAAGAGATGGTGATTGTTTAAAGCTTTGAATTGGGATATTTAATCACTAAAATACAATATAATATTCTAGCCAACTTTGATTTCGTCAAAATTATGATGTGTATTTTGATAAGTCGCGTGTGGTTTGGAAATATTTCAAAGGAATGAACAACTAAAAATGATTACTCCCTATTCTTTTAAATGCCATTATAATTGAATTTTATTCAATAATTTAGGTTAATTGAAATATTTTACTAAAGTTTAAAATTATTATTGATAAAATTTAATTAGTGTATCAATAACAAATTTTAATTCAATAAAATATTTTAATTAACCTAAATTAATCAAAATGGCAATTAAAAATTAGGGACTATCTTTCTAGAATAAAGTGATATAATATCTTAACTCTTTAATCTTAATATTTTTTTCAAAGGGTTCTTGGTTGACCGAAATATTGTCCGATTGAAATGATGGCTTAATGAAAATACTCCCTCCGTCCCACAACAAGTGACACAGTTACTGTTTCGCACGAGAATTAAGAAAAAAGTGAAAAGGTTGATGTGTTGTGAGTGTAGATAGTTGAGTAGGAGAGAGAATGAGTGGAGAGAATAGTAAATTATAATGGTGTTGTGAGTATTAAAATAATGTAGGAGAGAGAATGAGTGAAGGGAATAGTAAAGATTCTTTGCCATTTTAGGAAGTGTGACTTATTAGTGGGACGCCCAAAATGACAAAATGTGTCACTTATTGTGGGACGGAGGGAGTATGTGCTTACAAGATAAGCTTTGAAAAGGGAATTCAACAATGGGCCAAGACCATCTTCAACAACGACAGTTTACTTGGAATTTTACTTTAAAACATCAAAATGGTGCAATTTCAACCCCAAATATCTTACACCATCTCCAACAGCTTGCTTTAATTTTTGCACCAAATAAAAATCTTTACAATATATGCTTGTTATTTAATTTAATTAAAAGGTTTTTTCAATAATCTAATTTAATATTATTCAAATTACATTATATTAAATAGTATGTCATAAAATTTAAATAAGACAATTAATAATTATAAATAAATAAATTTAAAATAAAAATTTATTAGCAGAAACATTAAAATAGATAATTAAAACAAAATGCTTAAAAATACAATTTCAACAGAAAATTAAGTTACATGACAATAATAAATGAACAAAATGCTTAAAAATACAATTTCAAAGTTTTGTAATTTTGTTTAAAAAATTAATGTAACAAATTAGATAATTTTGCTTAAATGAAAAAAAAAAACAAATTCCATATAAATAATAAATATTACTCCACTTTACCAATTCCAATTCCAATTGAAGACGAAGACCAGGAGAGAAAGGGAAATTGCGATGAAATGGCTTCGTCGCTGCCGCCACCATTAAGACATCGCCGCTGCTGCCACCGTTAACATCAAGCAAGGTACTAGTCTCCTTCTCCTTCCCCTTCCCCTTTACCTTCTACTTCTAGATCCGAGAAACGATTTCAACAAAAAAAAAAAAAAGGAAAAACGGATGGCGCAAGAGAATAGTATGCGCCATATTTGGCACATGGAAGAGGCCTCGCCAAAATGGAGTTGGATTTCTGAATTTACGCCAATTTGGCGATGGCGCACGATTTTGGCACAGTGTTGGAGATGCTCTAAGGCTCTAAAATCCCGATTGCTATATAACCCAAATTAGTATATTAAAGTAAAATAAAAAATAAAAAAAGAATCTCATGAAATTTTAGCTTCAAACATTATTTGACATTTTGGCAATGGTGATTGAATTGTCACAAATTTTAGTTTTTTCTTTTTCCCCTATTATGGGGATTGAAATTCCTACTATCCGAGTGCATATAGTCAAATAAGAAAAAAAAAATAGGCGAGATTAAAGCGTCAAGCAATAGATAGACGAAATATAAACATATAGAAACAAATCCAAAATTCCTATATTATTGATTCATCATTATAATTACTATTAATAATAGTTTTTGGAATTGTATAGGGATGATTAGGTTTTTATAAGATTATGATCAAAATTCGATTGAGTTGATCATGAAAATCAAAGTGAGACAAATTTTTTTGGGAGGAGGGAGTATTTTATATGAGATATTATTCAAATCAATCACCTTTATTTTGCTTTATAATATTCATTATATAAAAGAAATTGAAGTTAAACATAAAAGATACTAAAATATTTTTTTAAAAAAAATTGCATCATGATTTAAACATTATTAATGTAACAATCACTTGAAACTCTAACGATCCCTCTATTGACATCAAAATTTTCCAATTACTTATTTAACATGAACAGTATAAATCGAGATACGAACATGGGCTTGTCCGGGTCAGGCTCAAGTGGATTGAGCTATAAACATAATCCATTTATGAGTTACGAGGGACAACCATGGGCTTCCTCGATCTCGTACTTCGTCATCAACAAGGCTCATCTAGGCCCAACAAGCAAGCAGAATGTGCCCCAACTATGAATGCCGAGGAGACCTCCCTCGTATGCCGAGATCATCTTCATAGAGGACGAGGTGTCTTTCTCGGCCTTAACGTTATCAATGGGCTCCTTATATTCTTATTTCCTCCCCGGCTCATCATGGACCGAGAGGTCATGAATGACGAGGAGAGAAAAGTTCTCACCTCGGCATATCTCCATATGACGAGGATAGAAAATCATTCACCTCGGCATTTCTCTATGCCGGCAGTTATCTACATGACGAGGAGAATCATTTGTTCATCTCGGCCTAACATGCAAATGACGAGATAGGAAAATCAGTCTCCTCGGCTTACCGGCAAGCAGTTGTAACAATCCTATTCAAACAAGGATTCAGCAGTCACAATCTTATCAGAATTGTAACCACCTCCTACAATACAGATCAAATAAGAATTCCTTAACAGATATAATCTTCCTAAGATTATATCTTATCTCTTTACAGTTCAAGTTCAACATGGATTCCAACAATCCATCCCTATAAATACAAGCCATATATCACATTATTTGGTACGTTACTTTTTATATACAGAAACTCTGTCAATTTAGTTTTTCATCTTACAAACCGTGGACTTATTCTCACACCGGAGGGCCTTCGCCGGTCAAGCCCCGACTTAGTTTACGTGTTTTGTCTTATTTTCAGGCCTAGCAATCGCCGGAGCAAACGATCGCTTGAATTTGGGCTGATTTGACGATTTTGGCATCATCATAACATAATGTAGAATTTACTATCTTTCATCACTATTATGATCTTAAAAAAAAATAAGTATGTGATAATTCGTAAATTGTCTATAATTTTTAAGCACTTCATACTCTATAAAAAATTTGGAATGACATTATTTTCCAAAATTTTCTAATTTTCTTGTTCTTATAGTATATAATTCAATTTGATCGCGCAGGAATGTGTCTTGGGCTCAGTTATCGTGTCCAGCAAAGATTGAGCTAGCTTTGGGATCTGTATAACACCACAAAACAACCGTGAAACTGCGTCGGGGGTCTTCCGGCAAGCCCCTCCGGCGTGAGAGTAAGATGATGGACTGAAAATATGGTGGTAATGGTATGGAGAGTGCAAGAATACGTAAATATGCAATAAAGCATTACCTTTTTCCATGTTTTGTTCCCATATTTATAGTGGATAGAATGATATTAGGGTTTTTATCTAAACCGTTGGATGGGGTGGATGCCAACCGTTGGATCAGCTCTGTCCCCTAGATGTACGCGTGTCACGCTGGGGTTGGTCCGCCTAAATAAGGACTCTGCAACACCTGACACTGATAAGTAGCTTAGCTTATAAGGGAAAGTCAACATGCACGCCTTTTGGTATTATTACTGGTTATATGATTGCACGTGTAACAAGGCACTGTAGCAGGTCTGGCGTTATCCCAAATTAGCTAATTAACCAAGCTTGTTGAGGAAGCTTAGTTGAAGAGACGACCTGGAGCTGTGCGTCCAATCAGGTCGTCTTCTTGAGAGATGACTCGACGAGCAAACAATCGGAGAGAGTTGGTCGTTCAGTGACGACCCTCACTCTTGGGTGAGATCGGTCCTGGGTGGTGGGCAGGCTCGTCGTTAGGTGGGTCGCAACTCATTGGCGACGACCTTTTCCTGACGTAACGACGGGCTAAAGCCCAAACCTTTGCTCATGGGTGTATTGGCTCGTCGCTTGGATGGGCTTGGTCACTCAATGGCGACGACCGCCATCCGTTGTTGGACGGGCCATAACCCAGGTCTTGATCGGATCCTTCATAGTTGGTCCTTTGGTGGGCCTGGTGGGCCCCTAGCTCGTAGCGAGGTATTGGGCTCGGCCCATCACAGAATATTCCGTTCAGTGGCCCCCAACTCATGGATCGTCTTGACGGGCCAGGAGTTGTCGTTTTCCCTCCAAGGCTATCCGTACGGCCGTCAATTTGAATTTTGAATTAGGGTGATGTCAGCATTGATGACGTGGGCGGCTGGGATCCCTCCATTAATTGACACGCGTCCCGTGATGGGACATTCTCCTCGGAAATCACATAGGGTATTTAATGCCCATCATTTCGCCGTTTGGGTTTCCCAGGCGCCATCCCTTCATCTCCCTTAAGTATAAAAACTTCCGCTCTCCTCCATTGTGATCTTTCCGTGACCTTGAGCATTGAGAGCACTTTAGCAGAGGTGATTTCCGGCAACCACCAGCGAACATTCCGACCACCGTTCGAACGCTTTCCGGTAGCTTTGACCGTTCTGGCTTCACCACCCCTGAGCAAACCAGTAGCGTGGATAAGAGATTTCTTCGACTTGCCACCGTCAAACCCACCGGAAAATTCATCGGAGAATTCACCGGCAATCTCTCTCCCAGGTAATCCTTTTGATTGTTCTTTATTTTCTGGGTTTTTCATTGAGTTTTGAGGGTATCTTCAATGGGACCAAGAACTATAAGCTTTGAGAGAGGGGTTAAGTTTGGTATTGGGTTTTAAATGTGCTAGGGGGATTTGGAGAGAGATTCCACTGGTTGAATGTTCTTCAATTTTGTTGAAGTTTGGGTTTGAGGATGAACCTTTGGAGTTTCCAGTTGGTGAGGCCCTTGGGGAATTCAAGGAAGATGACCCAAGGATAACGTCTTTTAGGTCGATGAACGACCTTCTCAACCATATACGAGCCAACTATTCTTTGTCCCGTTGTGATTCACCTAGGAGTTTGGTTATATAGGAATCTAGGTTACCCATAGTTAGGTCGTCGCTTGAGAACGTTAGGACTGATTCCCCTTCTGTCTTTCCTTGTTTTGTAGACATGGATAACGACGGGCGACCTAGCCAACCGGCCCAAGAAGTAAACAAGGCCAGCACAAGTGTTGGGGGCGCTCAGACGGCTAAGGCCTTTCATACATTTGTACGAGCTGGAATGAGTGAAAGTGACTTTGGAGGTGGGGCTGAAGGGAGTTGGGCTTTGCACAAGATCGAGCTCAGGAAGCCCAATGTTGGGAAACAAATGATTGATGCACTACGAGGCTCATTTAGAGTTCAAGCTTCGACGTACAAACTCGAGCATCTCAGCCTAGCAGAGCATGAGCCTCGTCGTCAGTCCCTTCTGACCAGCAAGGAGAAGGGGGCATTCTTTTATAAACAATTTGAGCTCGGCTTGAGGTTGCCTCTAGACCCCTTCATCAATGAATTTTTGGAGGACTCATCCTGTGTGCCAATGGAAGTTAGTGTCAATACCATTAGAATTATGTCCGGTTTTGCCGTCGTCTGCAGGTTTTTTGACTACGAACCATGTGACAAAGTATTCCGTCAATACTATCGGACGGTCCGGACTACCTCCAAAGGGAAATCCGTTGTGAGCGTGTCTTCGATCAAGAACGTACGAAATTTTTTCTTGGATATCCCAAGTAAGGTATATGGTTGGGAGAACCACATGATTTTGGTGGAAAGCCGAGTGGGGTGGCAGTTTCCTTTTCCGGCGGGCAACAAGGTGATTGCTGACAAGTATGTCTTTGACGCTCCGTGGGCCAACGAGCTAAAGAAAAAGCTAGATGATTTGCTAGACCTAGGATGGGTCTCGTACAAGGACATAGAGGCCTCACAATGGAGATATATCAGAGCCGGCATGATGTCTAAGCCGTCCATGGGACCTGAACCCTTGGTGCAGATCGGCCTTGATGCCCGCTATCCCAATTGGGTCGTTCACAATGAGTTGGCCTTTAAGGATAATTGTGTGACCTGTGCGGCAGCTGTGACGATGTTGAAATTCCAATTTCGCGGGAAAATTCGATTTTGCGTTTCTTTGAAAATCAAATAAAACCGGAAAAAGACGGAGTCGCCACGCCATTTTTGTTTTAAGGGCCAAAACTTTGAAAAATGCCCGGAATCGAGATTTGGGTTCGGAGGTCATGTTACACGCCGGGAAGGACGTTAGTGTGCACCCGGAATGCCTCGTAAAACGAGTCTTCCAAGCTAAAAATCATTTGTGTGTGTGTGTGTGTGTGTTTTGGCCAAAATAAGTTGAAACTCAGAAAAGTAAAAATTGGGAATTCTTTATTAGACTTTGGACAGTTCTCATGATTTTTGGTGTGATTTTTGGGTTGAGTTTTGGTACTCAAAAGATTTTTGGAAGTTGGAAAGCACTTCTGCCAGAATGAAAAAAGACAGTAGACACCTGATTTTGAAATGGATTCAAGGGCCTTAAAACTTCATAATCTGGAGAAACTCAGAGAATGAAAGTTGTTCCAGACACCTAAAGTAAGATTTCTACGAAAGAATTTTTCATTTTGGAAAAGATTTGAGGACTCAAAACCTTCTGGAAATCTCAGATATGAGATCTGGACTCCCAGAGACTGGTGATCTGACCTTCAAAAGAGAATTTGGAAAATGGAGTTTTACTCACGCAAAAAATAAAGTAAAAATATGTCTGGAAATCTCTGGATGTTGGATACAAAAAGTGTTTTGTAGTCAACACCAAATTCCAAGTTTATCTGTGTCCAAAAATTTAGACAATGGACTGGGGTCTTGGAAAATTGCTACTGGACAGCAACTTCTCAAGAAAGAAAATGTGATTTTAAAGGGGGTTTTGCATCCATGCTTGTCCCCATTTCCCTAGGTTTTGATTAGTAGTCACTATACATTTTAGTGGTGATCTACTTAATCAAACCATCCTTGGGGTACATTAGGACTTAAGCACTTCATTTGCTTGGGAAGGGGAATTTTATCCTTGAAAATGAAGATTTGATGTATGAAAAATGATTTTTAGGGTTTTGAAAATGTGATTTCTTTGCAAGAAAGTAAGAACACTTTGAAAATAATGTTGATCCTTGTAGAAGATCAACCATGGAGATGAACTTCCATGGTGATCTTCTTGGATCTAGGGTAAGAAGATGAACAAACTACATTTTGTAGTTTGGAAATCCATGCATGGATGAGAGATTTAGGATGAGGAGAGGGAGGTTATACCTATCTTCCTGTGTTTCTTTTGAGTTTTTGGCTTGAATGTAAGAGTGTATGAAGCTTGGATATGAGAGTGTTTGAGTGAGTGTGATTTTGGTTGAATAGTTGAGAAAAAGGTGACAATTCTATGGAATTCTCACTGTTTTCTCCCTATTTTCGCCAAGATGCAGTTGTGAAATGTGTTTTTTCTTTTTCTTTTTTTTTCTGAGACTGAAGGCCTCAATTTATAGCCCTCTCGAAAATGACAAACTCATCCGCGCGGATAGGACCTTGAGCGTGCACCGTTCATTAAATGCCGTCTGTGCTTTGGACAAGAGGAATATTTTCAAAAAAAACAAATTAACAAATGCTTTTGTTCCAATAGCTTTCTATTTTTGGTTTTCTTTAATTTCTTTTGCTTTTTAGGATTCCTTTCTTGGTTTATCCTTAAATAACAATGCCCACTTTGCCCTTGCTTTGTTAAAAATGTTAGGAATGTTAGGAATTGTTAGAAATGTCATAACTTTCGTTAATTTTCTAACGAAAATACAAACAAGCTCAAATTGGAGCACTTACAAAGAGCCCCTCGGCCGACTCCGCGCTTTCGAAGGAAGCGGGGTCGTCGATAAGAGTAAGGCTTCATATTTGGCTGGATGATCAAGTGATCGAATGGCTGAACCTATTTAATAGGCTACCTACGTATCCTTGAGAGGAATCAAGCCAGCCGTAGTTCGGGTCTTTGACCCTGGAGATGATGGCGTTTAGGTGCCTTGAACCCGATGAGCGAGTTCTCGCATTCTGCTGGAAAGAAACTCTGCTGGGGATAAGAGATGACCATTTTCGGTCGGATGGCTATCCGCTCTGCTGGGGATAGGAATGACCATTTTCGGTCGGATGGCTATCCGCTATGCTGGGGATAGGAATGACCATTTTCGGTCGGATGGCTGAACCTAATGATAGGCTACCTACGTATCCTTGAGAGGAATCAAGCCAGTCGTAGTTCGGGTCTTTGACCCTGGAGATGATGGCGTTTTAGGTGCCTCGAACCTTGATGATGGCGTTTTAGGTGCCTCGAACCTTGATGATGGCGTTTTAGGTGCCTCGAACCTTGAAGATGGCGTTTTAGGTGCCTCGAACCTTGATTTGAAATGGCCTTTTGGTGGACTTTGTCTGCTGCCGAAGGAGAGGGTGACCGTTTTGGTCGAGGGGCTGGACCTAATGATAGGCTACCTACGTATCCCTAGTGGGAATCAAGCCCTTTCGTAGTTCGAGATCTGCTCGAGATTCCGTTGGCTTTTTGGGATTCCGTTAACTTTGCTGGGGATTTTGTTAGCCTTTGCTGGGGAAAAATCAGACGTATTCGTCGGAGAAATCGGTCTTACGTTTTACTGCCGGGAAATAATTTTGATGAAAGATACGGGATCCCGTTATCTTTCTCGGGGAGACCGGTCTTACGTTTTACTGCCGTCGAATGATTTTGATGAAAGAAACGGGATTCCGTTAACTTTCTCGGAGAGATCGGACTTACGTTTTACTGCCGGGGAATGATTTTGATGAAAGATACGAGATTCCGTTATCTTTCTCGGGGAAATCGGTCTTACGTTTTACTGTCGTGGAATGATTTTGATGGAAGAAACGGGATTCCGTTAACTTTCTCGGAGAGATCGGACTTACGTTTTACTGCCGTTGATGATTTTGATGAAAGATACGGGATTTCGTTATCTTTCTCGGGGAAATCGGACTTACGTTTGACTGCCGTTGATGGTTTTGATGAAAGATACGGGATTCCGTTATCTTTCTCGGGGAAATCGGACTTACGTTTGACTGCCGTTGATGATTTCCTTGAAAGGGGGTTAACTTTGGTTAACTTTGTTAAGTTGAGGACTAAACTGCAGAGTCCTGAAATTTTAAAGGGCAAAAGGGTCATTTTGACCCTTACAACCCTATCCGCGCGGAGGAGGTTGAGAATCAGATTGGTCTTAATGAGGGCCAACGCCCTTCCTCTTCCCCAATCCATTTTTTGAATTTTACGAGAGGAAAGAGAGAGAGTCGCAAATCCGCCATTTTTGGCTATTAAGCTCCAAAATTCTTCTATTTTTCTTCGATTTTCAAGCAATGGAACACGGGGGAGGTGCTTTTCAAGGCCAAGGACGTGGCCCGGTCGCGGAGAGACGATTGGAGCTTGTCCGAATGAGGAGACATTATACTCTTTCGCAATCGGGATTAAGTGAGGAGCCATACCCCGATGCTTGGCAACATTGGGCCACTGATCCGAGTCTCCGAACGGTATACTTCGAATCTTTTCATTCCCTTTGTCGATTTCTTGCTTGAAATTGATTTTTTGGTGATTTTTGATTTTTTTTTTTGAATTTCGAAAATTATGAGGAAAATAAAAATTTTGTTCTTGGCTTTGAATCTTGATTTTGATGCTTTGCATGTTGTAATGAGTATATGGGTAACTCAAAATGTGCATTTTGCTTGGGAAAAGAATTGGCATTTTCGCCATTTTTTTTTTTTTGAAATATGAGACTATGATGAACAATTTCCCGAATTTGGGACGGACTTCTTTTGTTGCAATGTAGGATTCTTGCAATATTGATATGAATGTGTGCATGCTCCCTTTTTCTTTTTGAAAAAGTGGGACGGATTTATTGACTCCGCATAATGCATGTTATTTTATGAAAAATGGGACGGAGTTTTTACTTTCGTCGACTCCTTGTATGAATGTATGAATGTAGGATCTTTTGGGATGATGGATGATATGCATGTATGCATTTTTTTTGAAAATGGGACGGAGTTTTTACTTCCGTTGACTCTTTGTATGAATTTTTTTTTTCATGAATGAATTGGGATTTGCTGAAAACTGTCTTTTTTGAGAAAAATGGGGCTAGGTTCATTGCATGCCGTTATGCTGCCGAATTTTCTTCAAAACTTTGTGTTGCGTGATGCATGTATATGCTTTTTCTTTTTTTTTTGTGCAAATGCAAATGCAAAAAAAATTTTTTTTTTTTTTTGACATTTTCTTTTTTTTTTTGTTTTATTGCAGGGTGGAAACAACTACGTGATCGGAGCAGCTTGAATAAGATGAAGACTCGAGGATCGCTGGAGTCTCGTAGTTGACCCGTGGGACCGACTTCCGAATGCGGGCCGAGGAGCTGATGAGTCCGAGACAGCATTGTCGTTGAGACCGGGCTTTGGGAGTTCATTGAGTGCTTGAGGGGGTTGTTAAGTTCCCTAAGAGCAAGGGCCTCGATGTTTGCTTTGGCGCAGCATTGGTGTGATGCGACCCACACGTTTCACTTTTTCTGGGGCGAGGCTACGGTTACGCCTTACGACTACGCCGCGATCACGGTCCGTCTCTTAATGGACGCAAAGATTGAGTGGCGGGACTAGCCACGCCGATGTGGACCTCGCAGTGCTCTTCTGGCTTTACCCCCATTCCCAAAAAGGGGACGGGATGGAGTATGCCGTGGTTTATGGGAAGATTGTGGAGATCATCGGGAGCTACGAGGCCGGGATGAGAGGATAGGCGCCGAGCATTGCTAGGCCTTTTTATGGTTTGCTTTTTCGAGCACTCTTTTTGGACACGCCGAGGGGACGGCGGTGTTTGCTTTGGCCGAGGAGTTTGGAGGATGTGGAGATGGCCGGAGATGTCTCTTGGGAGAGGCCGGGCCGGCGAGCTTTACTTTGCTCTTGATAGATAAAGCCTAAGGTCATGAGCTCCTTATACCGCTTCGAGTTTGCTCGGAGGTATAAGCTTTCTTTTGCTTTCCCCTTTTTTCTTGAGCACACACTTTTCTTTTGCACTGGATTGATTTGATCTTTACCTTTTGCGTGTATGGGCTCTGAGTTTTTCCATGTCACGATGTGGCGGCACCTCGCGGCGTACGTCGGGCGTATCCGGCCACGCGCTCCCGGTCCAAGCATGCCCGAGAGAAGATAAGCTCCAGGGGCGTACGACTCTCGAGATATGGGGACCGCCCGCCTCGACTAGGGCCGAGACGGATGAGGGAATGATATTCTATCCCCGGGATCGTTTCGAGGTGGCGCACCGAAGGGCGCCGAGATATGGACTCGTGGCAAATGGAGGATTCTCGAGAGGTCCGACTTGCGACGTCTATTATCCGGGAGAGAGGGTGACGCGCCAAAGATGGCGTGAATTCGCCGTTGACACCGATGGAGCCTCCGCCGATATGATGCACTCCGAGTGATAGATCTCGCGACTGGGATGATTACCGAGCCTGGCCAAGACTTCTGGATTTGTGGCGATTGAGCCGCATTCGGCATTTATCTTGAGGAGGCCGAGGACGCCCTGTGTCCTTGATAGAGAGGGGTTAGGGATCCCGCGGTACCCTCGGACGGATTTTTCATATGTCCAGATGGGGTCCGATTGAGGGTGGAGATCCCTCACTCGAGCGGCTTCCACGAGCTTTCCGCCTCGTCCGGTATGAAGGTATGGCCTTTTATGCTTCTCGCCTCTTCTTCTTTTTTTTTTTTTCATTTGCTTCATCATCACTTCCTTTTTTTTTTTCGACGCTTTTGCTTTGGTGCGCTTTTCTGAGGTGGTCGTTGAGAAGCCGACGAAACAAGTGATCTGGGCTAAGAGATTTATCAGAGGATGGTTGCTTGTGGGGCTCCTCGTGCTAGAGCGAGGCGACCACGCGCCGGCGCCCCGTCGGGCGGGAGGCTTCCCTTATTCCTTCGTAGACTTCTTCCGAGACTCCTCTTTCTCCTCTTATAGATCCTCGCGCGATACTACCTTCGGATCACGTCATTCTCGGGATCCACACGGGCAGTGGACACGTCTGCAAAGATGGTGGGTCTTCTTCGCACGTCCGGAGTCCGACGCCTTCACCTTCGGATACGATTTCTTCGAGGATCTTGGCTTGCCTTATCGTAGCGTGCCGGTTGGTCCCGACGAGCCTTCTTCCTGAGACGAGGACGATGATTCCGAGCCCGAGATCTTCATGGCTCCCGATGAGGCGGGCCCGAGCCGCAAGAGGGACCGGGGGCGTACGCCCACCGGGGACTCCGATTGATTACTTGAGATTGATTTCTGAGATTTGTATTTAGACAGATACAGCTTATTTTTTATGCACATTTTTTTTTTTGCTCTTTTCTTCTTTTCTCTCTTTTTTTTTTGGATGTAATAATTTAGGATTATTGTTACCTACTTTTTTTTATTTGATTTTTTTTGCACACTCCCTTTATTTTTGGAATGTAATAATTTAGGATTTTATTTTATGAATGCAATGCAGTATGAATGCAATGTTGCATGAGCCTTGGTTTTTTGGCAAGGGTGTTAGTGTTTGGTATATGGACTGGTTTGGGAAGGTTTTTGCACAGGTTTCGAGCAACCAGGACGAAATCTTCCTCTTTTGGTGCGCAGCTTGGACTGCATGCATTTTTCGATGAAAGACAATCGTGTCCGCGCGGACAGGACGATCTCGACATTGTCCTTTAATTTTGCTTCAGATCTGGTTTTCCTTTATTTCAAATTCAAATATCTTCTTCAACCACCATTCAAACAGTCATTTTCGGGAGAAAGAGAGAAAATCCATGGAAAATCTTAGAATGAGAAATCCATCAAAATTGTCCCAAGAATCCCAAATGTCATTCTTTAACCAAGTTCAAAGATTGGTCCCGGAGATTATGCATGAGAGGAGGTCATTCTTTGAAGAAAGGTACAAGGTGAAGTGCTTGTGGTCTCTCAAGGAATTGATTCCGGATTATGATCTTTTGAGGGCTTCTTCCTCATTTTGGGACATTAGAAGGCATGTTCTTTTGCCTTTCTTACAATGAAATGGTCCCGACCGTCGAAGAATTTCGGGCTTTGCTTGGTGGCCCTGAGGTGGAGGAGATAGCGGTTCCTTTGCTCCGGAGGGGCCTCTTTGTTGATAGATTGTGCAACCTCCTTCATCTTTCCCTGAGGAAGCACAAGGTATGATCTCGCGGTCCCGATCATTTTGATATTTCCGGTCTCCCCGATAGATTTAGGGGCTTAGGCTTGCTTGACGATGCCTATTGGGATGCCTTTGCACTTTGCATGTTTGGGACCTTGTTCATGGTCTATTCTTTTGGGATCCGTCATCGGTCTCGCCGGATGTAGTCGTTCATTGTCGCTGCGTAGATGTTGTACCTTTGATCTTGGGGAGACTTTCCATGCTCTCGATAGGGCAAGCACGGAGACGGTATATGCACGGGGCAGCCTGTTCCTCTTGACTCGTGGCCGATGGAGCGCTGGGGATTCTTCGGGAAACTCCCGATATGATCAAGCCTCGACATTCGCCAGAGAGGGGTTGTCAGAGATTTTGATGATCGTGGCTCATGGAGCGTTGGATGGCCGGTCGCCGTGACGTAAGATATTAGATGGTCGCTGCCTTGTTGGCGTGGAGACTCGAGGGTACTTCAGACGGATCTCCCGTGGTTATGCTTCCGGGCTTTCTCACCCAGCTTCTATATTCCGTCTTTGGTTCTCCGAGACAGCTTCGGCTTAGAGCAGTTCCTTTCGAGGACTTTGATGATATAGCCACCAGTGGTGGTGGCTCCTGCTTCTATGGATGATCCTTCTGTTTTCCTTTCTTTCCCGAGCATGGAGGTATGACGTCTTTCCTCCTCGGGTTATCCTCAGCGTCCGAGACTCGTGTTCGACCACTTGTACTGGATTGGTACGAGAGGCATTTGGGAGAGACTCGATGGCTATTTTGAGGCGGCGTGAGGCCATTGTGGGTGCGGAGGACCCGACAGCTGAGAGGAGGAGGGCCGAGGCGAGGGCCAACCCTCATGACAGAGCGGAGACGCCGTGACCGACTATGAGGCTTATGTCAAGAGGACAGGAGAGGAGGACTCCTATGCTACCGCCTAGGCTACAGGAGATGAGAGATGACGCTAGGGCTACCAAGGCCCCGACAGAGGCCGGTCTCGATAGATCCCGCTCCTATACCAGAGCTCGGTAGGAGGAAGACCGACATTTTTCCCGTTCGTAAGAAGAAGACTCGAAGGGGGAAGAAGAGGGAGAGGCCGCCGAGTGGCATGGAGTGACTCGAGGTTTCCGAGTATCCCTTTCTTGTCATGGCGTACACATTAGTTTGATTATGTATCTTAATTTCTTTTAGCAGTTGCCGCTGTAGGAATGAATCGGCTTAGACTCATCAAAAAGTTTTTAACTTGTAATGAATATTTGAATTGCTTCAGAGTTTTTCGAGACGCTTTCATGGTCTCGATCAATTGTATTGATGTCGAGTATGACTTTTATTTGTGCTTTAGACCGAACCGTTTCCGCCGCCTACGTTTCCCTCATTTTGAGGAGCTCAGTCTTCGTAGTTCAACCCGGTCGATTTTGTTGTTTTTTTTTTCTTTTTTTTTTTGTTGTTTTTTTTTTTTTTTTTTTTTTTTTTGCAACCCCGTTTTTTACCTAGGTCGCCCTTTTCGGGTTTTCAACCTAGTTGGGTATTACTCTTTTAGCACTCTTTTTTTCTTTTTTTTTGCTTCTCCTTTTTTTTTTTTTGACTCGTGTTTTACGCGTAGTATCTCGCGCAGCCTTGTCACCATTCACCGGGTGTACAAAAGGATTTCCGTCGAGGTCCGCAAGTTGCATGGCTCCTCCGGAGAAGATCTTCCGAACGACGTATGGCCCGACCTGCACAGCTCCCATTTGCCAAGCGGGTTGATACTGACCGGGGGCTTCTCTTTCAAAACGAGATCACCTTCTCGGATCTCCCGATGCTTTACTTTCTTGTCAAAGGCTCGCCATTCTCCTTGGTAGGCTCGGATGTGTTCCATGGCCTTCAATCGGCGCTCATCTAGCAGGCCAATTCATCATGGCGACTTTGGAGCCATTCGACCTCGTTGATCCGGCTTTCCAACAAGACACCTGAGCGAGGGGATTTCCAGCTCGATTGGGAGCACGGCTTCCATTCCGTATGTGAGGGCAAACGGTGTTTCCCGCTTGCCGTTCTGACCGATGTTCTCAGAGCCCCAGAGTGCCAGTGTAGCTTCTGGGCCAATCTCTCGCCTGATGCCCATTTTCCTGATGATGTTTTCCAAAGTCTTGTTTGTCGCCTCGACGGCTCCGTTGGTTTGGGGCCCGTAGGGAGATGACTTGTGACGGGTTATTCCGAATTCTCGCCAGCCAGCCTGTCGCATTCCCCTTCGAAGTGGGATCCATTATCTCGAGATGATTTCGCCGGCAACCCGTATCTACATATGATGTTCTCTTTGATGAAGAGGGCTACTTTCCTTGAGTTGAGGATTTGTAGGATTTTGTAAGGCATCCTTTCCAGCTTCCTTCGAAGAAATCACCAATCAAGGCTCTCTTTAGGCTCTTCCGCAGTTCCCAGATTCACACTCGTCAAAATCTCTTCGGCAGCTTGGGCTCGATTTTCCTTTTTTTTTTCCGAACAACCTGCTTAAAGATTTTTTTTTGTTTGATTTTTTTTTTTCTGTGTTTAATGTGTCTGCTTCTTTATCTAATGAATTATTATCAAATGTTTTTTTTTATTAATTAATTCATCATTAGTTAAAGTGGCAATCAAGGGATACTCGTAAAGGTTCGTCATTTCATTAGGAACGAAAAGGAAATACAAAGATTTGCTGCTGCACTCGTAGTCTTCGGGCGTAAGGCCATCTGACGAACCTAGAGACTCGACCTTAACAATGAAAGACTCCTGAGGACTTTTCCTAGATTGACACAAAGGGATGGAAGACCAATCCAGGCTTGGTGATCATTTCTTCTTTGGTCACGGACGGGCCCGAGAGAGTTTCCCGATTCTTTAATGGCATCATTGCCGTGGACCTCATGACTCTGGGGTCGTCTCGTTTCTCGTTCTCCTCCCTCGATCATTGCTACCATTTCTTTGATCGAGCCGAAATCAATCGTGTCCGGCACTGATCTCTTCCCCGAATAACCGTTGCATAATCGGACCATCCCAATCATCCGAAAAGACTTCGTGGCTTTGGCTTTCGGCACGGTCAATTCAAACTCAGTGTTTCGGACCTTCTTCAGGGCGTAGGAATAGTGGTTGTGAGCTTCTCGAACCTGCTCCACTAGGCTTGGCACGCCTGAAAGTGTACTCACTCTTCATGGTAGTGGTAGCCCCGGTATCTTGGGTAGGTCCAGAACATTCTACGGACCGGGTTAGCTTTGGCTCCCCCGAACTTGTTGAGGCTATCCCGTAGCTTTAGCCACCCTTCGTAGGAGCGGGCTCGCGATGTTACCCGGTTGTGTGGGACCCTTTACAAAGTAGTCAGCCAAATTAGGACTCGAAAGGGGAGAGATTTAGGGTCGTCGACCGGGACCCTTCCCGTGATAGCTTCAAATCTTTTTCCTTTTGCAAAGTGTCCACCGAGGAGGCCTCATATCCCTGTGCCGTGGCGAGTTTTTCTCGTCCTTTCACCTCGATGAGTTTGTGAGTTCCTTGTTGGTGCTTCCCTGCACCGAGGCCAGGTAGATAGCTCATCTTTCTCATCATTTTCAAGACCGGAGGGATTTTATCCCGAGTGATCGTCGATCTATGTTGCACACTTGGGCTTTGGGAGGCTCGACCGTGAAGCCCGTTAGCATGAGACCTTCCTCATCATGTTTGATTTCCGTAATAGGTATTCCACCCGTATCCGTGCCCTCCAAGGTGACTAAATCCCCATAAATGGTTGTCGTGTCCCCATTCGAGACGAATTTCACACACCGGGTGGAGGCTTGAGGCAACCCCTCGACCTCGATGCAGCCAAGGTCTTCCCAATAAGGCATTAAAAGTGATCGGGATGTCAATAACCCGGAATTCCACAGGTATCAATTTCTCGTCCAAACCAGAGGTCCAAGGTAGCAACTCCAAGGACTCGCTCGAGATGTCGAGTCGTAAGCTTTGACCGTGAGGGAGGAAGGCTTCAAGTCTCGTAGTCTTGATATCAAGCAGGCTCATGATCTTTGCCGGAAGAATGTTCATTCCTGACCCATTATCAACCAGGACCCGAGGGAGGCGTCGTTCATCCAATTGGACTCGTGATGAAGAGAGGCTCGTTATGATCAGCCCCAAATTGAGGGAGGTCGAGATCTCATGAAAGTGATTATGTTCCCGTAGTGGATGTTTCCAATCACCGTACCACGTCATCGGGAGTAGCATCAATAGGGACCAAGGTGCGGGCTAAGCTTTCTTCCTACTTTAGCTTATGGGGATAGGATGAGGTGAGCAGTGGACCACAGAGAGATGTTGGCCTCGTGTTTGCTTCAACCGGTGAGCACGGGATCCTCTTTTCCGGGTCGAGCTTCTACTGCCTTAGCATAAGGGCGGCGGTTCTCCCTGTGTGCTTGATCTCGTGGCCTTCTTATCTCGCCTTGGGATTCCCTTGGAAGATTTGCCCGGATCGGGTCAACAGTTAACTTCCTCATCGGGCCGCTTCTTGACTAGATTTCTTCAACGCCGCTAAGGTCAACTGGGAGCCTTTTGGCTATCGGCCACCGGGCCTGACGGAGTCTAGCAACGGTGAGGGGCCGAGCCGCACCGGCTCCTTCCCCGGGCGGCTCCTTATGACTGCTTCCCAAGTCACAGGCTTTTGAGTCTGGGGTTGTGTTGTTGCCCCCTGTATGGCCCACAGAGCTAGGGCGTCCTCCGATTCGCTCCCATAGCTTGCCTTGCTCATAGTTATCATACAACAAGAGTCGCTATTGTCGGGACTCGGCGGCCTTTTGGTTTCATATTCGTCTTCCGAAGTGTCTTCGGTCTTATGGCTATCACCTCCATTTCATCATACATCTTTTTTCTTTCACCTTGCAAGTAGGGCAGCCACACGTGAAGGATAGGCAATGTTCCCCCTCATAGTTTGATGTAGCAGCTCGATAGATCTGGGTCCAAATAAGGAGCACCCGGGGTCCATTGTCGGGCACTGAGCAATTAGGAAGGCATCATGTGGATCCATAGGTATGAAAGCCACTGGGGAGACGTTCGAGGTCAATAACCCTTTTTAGTGATTGCAGCACTCGCCGTGCTCAAGCGGCTTGGCCGGACCCTTACGGTTGTTATGCCATCCGTTCGTGAAAGAAGAAAAAGATCCGATGACGTTTACGAATTCCTCATCTTCCGTCGTTGAAACCCTCCGTTCTCGACTGGCTTCGATGAACCCTTTCCATTCACCAAAGTTCTTATAAGGAACATCAGGTTCTAGGATTTCGGATATGTACGGATCCGGGCGCGGGCTTTGTTGTCCCTCATCCTCTCAAGTATCCTGACACCGACCACAAGTGCATCTTACGAGGTGCGCCTCTTGGGGGCCCATCCCTACCGGCATTTGACTTGCATTTTCCGGTGGTCCTTCATCGTCGCTTGCCGACAACCAACCATCGTGCTCCGGCTCCCATGGGCTCATTTCCGCATGATTGTTCCAGATTGATTCCGGATCCGGGGCCTCAGCTGACTCTTCGCTTCGTCATCATCATCGTCGTTGCTTTCATCGGAATCATCTTCCCATACTACCGGGATTTCGCCGAGAGGGAACGCCGATCAAACCCGTTAGGAATATGGGTGCGTGCAACCGCAGAAATTGTCATATGCTCCCATTCCCGGAAGTGGTAATTGTGACTCGGCTTCTCCTCCCGTAAACCGCGGGGAAGAGCGAGAGGGGGTGGCACGTATTTGACACTGTAGATATAGAAGGAATCCTCCTCTTCCGATTCTTCGCCGTTCTGGATCATATTCAACCTCTCCCAAAGCCAACTTGCGTGTGTACTAGCTCCGCATGCTCTTCGGCCTCTTTGCCGATAAGCCCCAAGACAGCGCTCGCCGGAAGCTTTCTTGTTCGATTCTTCTCGATTGTTCTAACCATCTTGTGTAAATGGTTCTCTCATGTTTTGACCTAACAGTCAGCTTCTTCAAAAGACGGCTTTCCCTTCATCCGAGAAATAGCGGGCCTCGTATTCTTGCAGGAAGTCTCCGACATGAGACCAAGATGGGTTGATTCGCTCAATATCCTCAAGGCCGAGGGGAATCCGAATCTCGTGATCCTCGACAAGGTTGGCCATGGGTATTTGGGGATCTTCATCGGCATCTTCCCGGGCATGCGAAGGTTCTCCGCATTCAATCATGTTTACCCGATTATGGTTCCTCGCGTAGGATTTTTGATCGTATTAGGCCCTTCTGACCTTCCAACTTTCCTTGCTCTATCGCCCTTGGATTGCCTTTTTCAAAGTGAAGCAATTGTCACCGATGTCCGTGAGCTTGATGAAAAGCACAATACTTTGAGGTATCCACGGGAGCATTCGGATTCCCGGGTTGGAAATTCTCCAAAGGCCGCAAGAAGCCTTCTTTCACCAGCTCCCTAAAGATGTCATTCGAGGCATTCCAAAGTTTTCGAGGTTCATGACCCGTGGTCCGGGCTCGACCGGTTTTCCGGGAGCAAAAGGAGTTGTGTTATTACATTCCCGTCCCGTGTAGTTAATCATCTCTTTGCCTTTAGCAGGAGCAGGGGCAAAGTGTTTGAGGAGGAGCCCGATATCTCGTAAGGTGTGCAGAATGGTTGCCGATTGTAAGCCTTTTCAAACTTAGCCGCGGAGTTAACCATGGCCCGTAAGTCCGAGTACGGGAAGTGACCGAGGGAGGCTCTCGATGTGGTTTCGTGCATGACCGGAAGATGTCCAATTGTTCCTCTTCGGAAGGAGGGATGGCCATTTCACCGAAGTTTCGTATTCCACCGCTTGTAGAAGTCCCCAACATTCTCATCTGACGCCGCACCGTTGTTTGTAGGTCAACCCTATTTGTTTCCCACTCCAAGTTGGCCTTATATTTCTCGTGAAGGCATTGGTAATCCGGTCCCATGTAGCCTCGGCTTCGGGTTTCAAACGGAAGAACCACTTTAAGGCACCGGACTTCAAAGATAGATCGAAATAGTCACCTAATCGCCGATTGGTGCATCCTTTCGCCTTCATCGCCAAGGTATATGTGTCCAAATGGGTTTTCGGGCATGCACCCCATCAAAGAGATCCAAGTTAGGCATCACGAATTTGTGGGGCGAGGAACAATGGAGTCCGGTCTCAGAGGCCGGAAAGCGTATTTCTTGGCGCCAACTCAGCGATCTGCGCTTTCATTTCCTTGTGTTGTTCCATGAACCAGCCGATGAGGGTCTTGTGGCGGAGCCGTGGCATTTGAACCGAGAGGGGGTTACCACCGGAGGCAGATCGTGGATGGAATGGCCGGCCCGGGGACGTAGGTGAAAACCCGTCCTGGGCCGAGTTACCCTGGGAGCATGAGTAGGACCCCGAGCAAAAGGATAGAACCTTTGTGGCTTGGCCGTGGGTTTTCAACCGGCAAAGTGGGCGGAGGTAGTCCCGCTGTAGCCTGATAACTTGGATTTCCAGTGGGGCCCATAAGTAGGCTTAGGTGCGGGCCGCCGTCCCCGACCGTTGAATTGCATGGCCGGGCCGAGGCGATGGTGTATAACCCGGGTACTGCGGTCCCGGTGATTCCGATGAAACCGGGATGGAGGTTTGGCAACCCATTGAACCCCGAGCGAGAAATGGGTTTGTGAAAGCCGTGGGAGGAGCAATGAGCTAACATCATTCTCGAGGAGGGGCTCCCGACGGCCGTTGAGGCATGCCGAACCGTTGTTGTGGCCCTTTGAACCGTTGCCGTGAAGGCCCGGATTGATCGGTTCCAAACCGTGGCGGGATCCCAATTAGCCGCGGCATTCCGAGATAACCCCAACCACGAGAAGACATTCCGTACCGGCATTGTCCCCACCGAGGAACCGTGAACTGATTTGTGTCGTCTGCCGCATGGATCCAGTGGTCTCGTGGTTGGGGAGCCGGGCCGACCCGAAGACCGAGGAGCATGGGTTCTCGGTAGTGGTACCATAGGAGGTGGGTGGTGGCATCCTGGAGTAATCGTGGCGACCGAGAGTGGGATTGGCATCCTCGTCTTCTTCCACGGTGAAGGTGCCATCGGGATTGAGGCCGGCGGCCAAACCATGGCTTTTGATAGCCTCCATAAGGCTATTCACCGTGCTTCCTGCCGTAACCTCATCTCGTTCTCGCTAACCGATTCCACCGTTGCGTCTCGAGGGGTCCCGGAGGCGGAGTGACGTTGTCCCCATCATTACCGGCCGATGCAGACATTCTCAAACCCGAGTCGGAACAAACGGTGAAGCCGATGACGCGCTGACTCTTCCCAACTGATCAAACGGTGACCCGGTCCGAAACCAAGCTTTGTGCGGAGTCATGGGGAAAGACACGAGGGTTCGATGTCCGGGAATTGAAGGAGGGTAGGTGTTTGGGCTTTGGGCTCATGCAACATGCGCTTATTTGTTCTTGTTTACTTAAAGCATGTTTTATTAACCTAATCGGTTGGAAAAGATTGCTCTTCTTTTTCGCAAACTACTGATCCTGGATCAGGGCCCCGTCACTACGTCTATAAGCCCCTCGTATTCCACCCGTATTTCGACCTCCCAGGTGGATGCCCCGGCGAGGGTCCTATAGGGCAAGCGGGTCCCACCGACCGAAAGAAAACGATCCTAAAAGTCGCGGGTAATCGAGTCTTAAAGAGCATTCGATGTAAATTACGGACAAAGCCGACGTCAAAGTCAAGATCATGTCCGAGGGATCGACAAAAAGTCGGCATGATTTGACCGATAAGCGTCCACAATTGATCTTGACTTGTCGTCGCTAAGCCGTAATTAGGCATGGAATAATCATTAATCCTTGATGACTCGTGTCATGCCGGGAGTCGCTGTATAATTTGTGCCAGCCGAGCCGAAGTCAAGGCGCCGGCCAATATCTTGGTCAAAGTCTCGCGGCGAAAAACCGGCGAACTTCGACCGATTAGGGTCCCCGAAAGATATTGAGTCGGTATGCCGACAAAGGCTTGAAAGGAAAGGTCTATACACGCATGTGGCATGACACGTACCAGACTAAAAACCAACCGAGTCTCGGACAAAGTGTGTCACGGACAAGTGCATGGTCGACACGAGGCTCCATGGGATGTTTGGGTAGTCCTGTGCTTGCACCGAGAGGCGTAATAAGACCAAACGGGCCGCGACAAGGATTTCCCCGGGTTAGGGACGTAGTGTGCAGTGTACGGTCACGTGCGCGTAGTGTGCAAGCAGTCTATATTATTTTTCTGAGTAAAATAGAAATTTTTCAAAAAAAAAAAGAAAATTTTCAAAAAAAAAAATCATGCATCATATTTTTAAGACACAGAGTCGCCACTGTGATGATGTGCCCGATTTTTGAAATCAAACGGAGTCGCCACGCCGTTTTTGTTTTAAGGGCCAAAACTTTGAAAAATGCCTGGAATCGAGAGATTTGGGTTCGGAGGTCATGTTACGCGCCGGGAAGGACGTTAGTGTGCACCCGGAACGCCTCGTAAAACGAGTCTTCCAAGCTCAAAAATCATTTGTTTGTGTGTGTGTGTGTGTGTGTGTGTGTGTTTTGGCCAAAATAAGTTGAAAATGAGGAAAGTAAAAATTGGGAATCCTTTATTAGACTTAGGACAGATCCCATGATTTTTGGTGTGATTTTTGGGTTGAGTTTTGGTACTCAAAAGATTTTTGGAAGTTGGAAACCATTTCTGCCAGAATGAAAAAGGCAGTGGACACTTGATTTTGAAATGGACTTTAGGGTTTGAAAACTCCAGAATCTGGGAAAAGTCCGAGGATGAAAAATGTTCAAAACACCTTAAATAAGGTTTCTGTAAAATAATTTCTCATTTTGGAGATGATTTGATGGACCAAAACCTTCTGGAAATCTTAGATGTGAAATCTGGATTTCCAGAGAATGATGAACTGACCTTTAAAGGAAAATTTGGAAAAGGGAGTTTTACTCACGCAAAAAATAAAGTAAAAATATTTCTGGAAATATCTGGATGTTGGCTACAAAAAGTATTTTGTAGTCAATACCAAATTCCAAGTTTATCTGTGTCCAAAAAATTAGACCATGGACAGAGGTATTAGAGAAATGCTACTGGACAGCAACATTCTCAAGAAGGAAATGTGATTTAAAAGGGGGTTTTGCATCCATGCTTGTCCCCATTTCCCTAGGTTTTGATTAGTAGTCACTAGACATTTTAGTGGTGATCTACTATATCAAACCATCCTTGGGGTACATTAGGACTTAAGCATTTCATTTGCTTGGGAAGGGGAATTTTGTAGAGATGAAATTAAAGAGAAAAATAAACTAGAGATTTAAAATGTGGACCATTTGAGATGGTCATTCATGAAGATGAACTTCAAGATGACCATCTTAGGTCAAGATTTAAGTTAAACTAGACATAAAGTAAATCAAAGTAAGAAGAACAAGATGAACAAGAAGTTAAAAGGGAGTTTTAGGGTTTAGAGAAGGAGGGCTTTACCAATGGTGACACCCTATCTTCCTAGGCTTGGAATTTGACTTGAGGAGTATCAAGATTTGGTGTTTGACTTGAGGAGTATCAAGATTTGGTGTTTGGATTTGTGTTTGGGTGGATTCAAGGCTTGAATGTGTTTAGGGTTTGATGATAGAGTTGGTCAAAGAGAAAACAAGTAGATAACACTTAAGTCTTCTATGTTTTCTCTCTAATCCTCCTCCTAAGGGGTGATTTGAGCTTGGATTGGTGTAT
This sequence comes from Adenophora triphylla var. japonica, assembly GCA_022495995.1. Classification (NCBI taxonomy): domain Eukaryota; kingdom Viridiplantae; phylum Streptophyta; class Magnoliopsida; order Asterales; family Campanulaceae; genus Adenophora; species Adenophora triphylla. Next base: position 219,108 of record JAFEMH010000384.1, read on the forward strand.
GTATGAGAGTATGTATGAGAGTGTTTTGAAAGTATTTTGAGTGAGTGGGGTTTGGGAAAGATTGAAGAGAAAATAGTGGCAATTCTAGTGAATTCCCACTGTTTTCTCCCTATTTTTCGCCAGAATACAGCTTCTATGAGCCAATTGTGTTGTGTAAACTGAGAGAGGATGGTTCAATTTATAGCCCTCTGGAAATGGCAATCATGTCCGCGCGGAGGGTCTTGACAGCGTGCATTGTTCATCTGCTACAGTGCAGGCTGTTGGACAGGAGGAATATTTTCAGAAAATTCAAACTGATTGCTGTTTTTCAACTTGCTTAATTCGGATTTTTCCAATTTCTTTTGCTTTTTGAGATTCTTTTCTTGGTTTAACTTTAAATGGCAATACCCATTTTACCCTTACTTTGTTAGAAATGTTAGAAATGTTAGGAATGTTAAAACTTTCGTTAATTTTCTAACGAAAAGTGCTAACAACTCAAATTGGAGCACTTACACACCTCCACACACAACTACCATTCACCACTCCACCATTCACCACTCCACCATTTACCATCCTCCTCTTCACCCAACTACCATCCTCCTCTTCCAATCAAAAGTTCATGAATGAAATGGCAATCCAAGCAAATACTAATGTAATCTTCTTTACACTATCTCTTTATTTACATTTTAATGCATTTAGTTTTAAAAAAAAATGATTTTTGACGGGGTCGGCTCTACGTGGCCGATTCTGGGCTTATAGTCGGTCACCTCTGGCCGACTCTGGGTAAGAATACACCCACACCCGGCCGACTATATACAATATTTTCCAATCGGGAAACGTGTTTCGATTGGGTACGTAAAAAGGGAGAAGAGTATGGATTTGTTATGATTATAGGCCGGTCAGATAATCCTGGAAGCCGTAGATCGTACCCTCGAATGACGCTCGTATGCGAACGCTGGGGGACATACAAAGACAAGCCAATCTCGCTATCGTCTCAAGAATAGATTGAAAATGAATTGAAAGGCAAAAAGAAAGAAAAACGAAAAAGTGGAACAAAGAAATGTGATTGTAAGTTTCAGTTGAATGCTAGACAAGTGAATGAAGATGGTCAATGGAAATTGAAAGTGATATGCGGCGTTCACAATCATCCAATTTATGACTCTATGCTTGGTCATTCGTATGCGGGAAGATTACAAAAAGATGAGGAGGATTATGTGATAGCAATGTCTAATGCAAATAGCCGACCGAAGGATATATTATGTGGCTTAAGAGCGCAATTTCCGAAAAACAAATCCACAGTACGAAATATCTATAATGCGCGCTTGAAGAACAAATCAATTGAGCAGGCAGGTCGTACGCAAATGCAACAACTCATGTTTAGATTGAATGGTCATCGTTACCACTTCGAATATCGGCAATGCAAGCAGACTGGCCAAGTTAATCAGTTATTCTTCGCTCATCCGGATAGCATTAAATTGCTTAGAGCCTTTCCAAACATTTTATTTATGGATTGCACTTATAAGACAAATAGGTATAAGTTACCTTTGCTTGAGATTGTGGGGGTGACATCAACGAATATGACTTTCTTAGTTGCTGCCGTGTATTTAGAGGCTGAGAAAGAAGCAAACTACACGTGGGCATGCGAAGTATTGAAGTCTATGATGGACGAATCATGTATTCCTAATGTTATTGTGACCGATTGTGAGAAGGCTTTGATGAATTCAATTCGTCGGACGTTTCCAACTACAACTCATTTGCTTTGTCGATGGCATATTAGCAAAAATATTGTGACAAAATGTAAGAAAATGTTTGATAGGCAAGAGGAGTGGGAGTCGTTCATTCAGAGTTGGCATGCATTGGTTAAAGCTGATACAGAGACAGAGTTCAACGACTGTTTGCGGCGATTACCAAAAGATTTCAAGCATTACCCTGACGCGGTTGAGTATGTCATGAAACAATGGATTGTGCCATATAAAGAAAGATTTGTCTCATGCTGGACAAATAAAGTTTTACACTTTGAAAACTTGACAACAAATAGGTACGTGAATCAAACTTTATTTTTGTTATATATATGAGTCTTATGTTTTGTATATATTCATGCTAATAGGGTGGAGAATCAAACTTTATTTTTGTTATATATAAGAGTCTTATGTTTTGTATATATTCATGCTAATAGGGTGGAGAGTCAACATGCCTTGTTGAAGAAACAACTTCAATCGAGTCAGGGAGCGTTTGAGACTTGTTGGAAACAAATTCATACACTTATTGAGTCATCTCATGTTGCAATTATTGCCTCATTCGAAAAAAGCAAAACGGTGGTACAACATAGATTCAAACAACCGTTATGGAGCGAGATTAGGGGTCGTGTGTCTATAAGTGCATTGAATTTGATTTACAACTCGTTGAATGATCTATTTGATCGTGACCGAGACCCATCAGTGTGTGATTGTACTGTGAGATCGACATGCGGACTTCCTTGTCCACACGAGCTTACCGAGTATGTGAAATTCATGTCACCCATTCCCCTAAATAAAATTCATGCATTTTGGCATAAGCTAGACACCCTACCAATAGTAAGCTATGAGGATAACATTGATGAAGAGATTCGTAACCGATACAAAGATTGTTGTAATACTCTTGATAGTAGATTTGAGGCGGCACCAAGAATTGGAAAGAATTTGATTGTACGGAAATTGACTGAGATCTGCTATCCTGAAACAATAGTGGCCCATGAACCTGAAGTAAAAATCAATAATAAGGGTCGTCCTAGAGGAAAGAATGCCAAGCTTGAGAATTCCACAAAGCGTGATCCTAGCGCATTTGAGTATGTGGAGGCCATACCCGACAGTGTTATATTCAAATCCCTTCCAAACCAATGTTCTCAAATTTTACAGGTAAAAATCTTTCTAAACTATTTATCGTGCTCACTTATATGTACATAGTTAAAAATTATAGTCATTTATACTGATTTTACCATTCTTGAATTTCTCTTATAGCCCATGCGTCGAAAAGGCCAACATGATATTCCATATCTTGATCAACTACCACTTTACATGCACGATTATATTGAGAAAACAATTGATGTTCGTGCGGATGGAAATTGTGGGTTCCGTTGTATCGCGGAGTTGATTGGACGTAAGACAGATGAATGGCGCTGGGTTCGGGGAAAGTTATTCATGGAGATAACTGGATACCAAGAACTATATGGTAAGTTATTCATGGACCAGAGTAGGGTGGCGGCCCCTTGGCCTCAACTGGTACGACGGTCCATGCCTATCACCATATTGGTTTAATGTTGTAGAAATGGGATACGCGGTTGCAAATGCACTGAACGTTGCATTAGTGAGTTTAAGCAACTCAATCTCTTTGACATTTCTTCCTACACGAAAACCATTACCCACAACGCCAAAATTGTATTGTATTGCACATGTCAACGGAAATCATTACATTCAAGTGATTTTGAAGGAAGGATGTCCATTACCGCCACTTCCGTTCAATTGGTATGATCTTCGTCAACATTATGCAACTGGATGGCTTGACTATTATCAACATCGACTAGTACAAGTACCCGATAACTCAAATGATGTTATTCATATTAAATGATGTAATCAAGTTGGATGATGCATTTCTGTTAAATAGTTTATATCAATTCTATAGACTTTTATTTAAATTTCCGTATTTCATAAATATCTTTAATTTCATGGAATAATTAAATAATTATACAAATCTTTAATAAAAACATAAAATAAAAATGATATATTATTTTTCATCTATGACTACATAAAAAAAAATCAAAATTACAAGGGTCGGCCACTAGTGGCCGATTCTGGGAAAATAGTCGTCCATATGTGGCCGAATTAATTGGAAACGCGTCGGCCAACAGGGGCCGACTTTACACACACTGTGGCAAGCAGTGGTGGCCGACCCCTGCACAAAGAGTTCCCTTTACATTTTTTTTGAAATTTTCTGGAATACAGTTTACAATGGAACAATATCTTGAAACCAAAAAAAAAAACTACCATTTTTTGCAAGGTCGGTCAGTAACTGGCCGACTCTTTTCCCAGAAACGGCCGTAACTGGCCGACTGTTTTCCCAGAATCGGCCATTAGTTGCCGACCCCTTTAATTTTCCTTTTTTTTTTTTTGCATATATTCATAGTTGAAAAGTAATGTAGCATTTTTATTTTATGCTTTTTTTTAAAGGTTTGTATATTAGTGTTGTTGAAGTTAGGGAAGTTAATACATAAGTGAGAGATGAACATTGACTCTTTGTTGTAGCATTATCGACCCAAACTTAATACAATAAAAGAGAAGTTTACATAACGACTTACATTAATAGTAAAAAAAATTAAAATTAAGTTTAAATAACATTAAACAAACATTCGTAACCAAATATATCACAAAAGCAAATTAATTTCAACCCATTATCCCATTTAATCCCTTCCACCACCACGAGAAGTCGATGGTAATTCTGTTGCTTCAAGTGCTCTAAATATGACATTCGCGAACTCTTGTGCAGTCACGGACTCATCTCCACTTCTCCATCTCCTCGCAATTGGCAGCATGCACTCACGAACATTCTTTAACATATTCCAAGGATTTGCCTGACCAACCTCATTGGTCCTCTTAACTGCTTGAGATCTTTGAGATTTGGGGATAAGAATCGGATGAGAAACATTATAGTACCATGGTAAGTAATTGTTGACAGTGTCTTGTGGTACTCGTATCTCCTCAATATCATCTAGATCAAGCAAGGCATTCTTCCAACGAATGAATAATTGTGCATTCGCGAACCATCCCGCGTAAGTTTTGGTATCTCCTCGAGGCAATCCATGGAATAGTGGCATGGATGGTATTATTTGGACGTATCCAAACTGTCTCAAGACCCGATCTGGGAGATGTGGTTCAATTACATTTGCAGCAACAATCGATCCTATATAAAGAGAAACTTTGGGAAAAGGGTATCGTTCTCGATTACCCTCATACGGCCTTCAAACCAATTACAATTACAAACATAATATAAATCTTTAATGTGCTTTTCACGAGAGTTTAAGTAAACATGTTAGATATTTCAATATATATATATATATATATATATATATATATATATATATATATATATATATATATATATATACTTACATCCGTATTCGTTAGTACGTCCATATGTTGCCTTTTCATCTCCACGGATGCATACGCTCCAGATTGACCCCGCGGGTCCCACCTTGCTGTGAGTGGTGAAGTACGAAGATAGGTGTTGCTCAAATCACATCTAAAATCCGGAAATCTCTCATACACCCATGACTGCAGTAAAGTCAAGTATCCAGATATCTGATTGCAATTATACCTCGAAGCTTTTCCAAGTTGCCGGTAAAGGTATGCTAAAGCTCCGGCACCCCAAGCATATTTTCCTATCATTTCCTCGTCTCTAAAAAAATTCAAATATCTCACATTCACACAAGTCCCGGTCTTATCAGCAAAGATTGTGCACCCCAACATGTAAAAAAGATAGGCTTTTGCAGTCGAGGCAGCTTTTCGTGGGTCAGGCGAAGACAATTCCGGAGAGAACTTAACTTTCAGCCAATCAAGACTTACCTTTCCACTACCTCTCTTGAGTAAGCCTTCGCTAGCCTGTTTTTTATTCACCCCTAAAACCTGATGAATTATATCAACTGGTCCCACCTTAGAGTAAGAAGGATTCTCCAATAGTGGTTGCCCAATAACTGGGAGCCCCGTCAAGCAAAAGACATCTTCAAGGGTGATCGTCATTTCCCCAAATGGCAAATGGAAACTATTAGTTTCCAAGTGCCATCGATCCGAGAATGCACGAATCAACGTCTTGTCCAAATGATCATGGACTCCATTTACTACTAAAAGAAGATTTGAATTACCTAGAATTTCTGTAACCGGTACAGTCATATTCTCAAAATCCAACTCCCATTGCTTCAACTTCGCCACATGGTTAATACATTTGAAGTTGCGCACATCACGTCCTTGCCATATCATCCCCGCCACATGATTTTCATATGATAATAATAAATCTTTACACACCGGGCCACCAGGAAAACCCGCATCTGCTTCTTCTTCATCCTCATTTTCTTCTTCTCGTTCCGGTACATATGTCATTTGATTTTCATTAGTATTTGGTGGAGATGTTTCCATTCTATCCAGATTCTCACCTTCATCCTCAGTTTCAGAATCACCATCCTGCTCAAATTGTCTAGCATTTGAACTATCTCCTCGATGCAACATCTCCTTACGCAACCTCTCTTCCCGTTCCCTCTCTTCCCGTTCCCTCTCTACCCGTTCCCTTCTGGCAGAGGCAGTGGTCTTTTTCCCTCTAATCAATTGTTTAACTGCAATAAACATCAAATGAATAATCAATTCTAAGCCAATTATCAAAATTTCTAAAATCAAAAATGAAGAACTACATTAACAAAAAATCATATACATAGTCTTTCTAAACACAAAAAAAATAAAAAATAAAATAAAAAATAAAAAATGAGAGACAAAAATCATATACATAGTCTTTCTAAACACAAAAAAAAATAAAAAAAAAATAAAAAATGAAAAATGAGAGGGTCGGCAGGAACCAGTTGATTTTATACAGAAAAGTCGGCCGGGTGTGACTGAAAAATGAGGCAAAAGTCGGCCAGGGGTTTGAGGATTTTTTGCCCAGAGTCGGCCGTGTCTGGCCGACTATCTACCCAGAGTCGGCAGACACTGGCCGACCCACGTAAGTTCCAAATTTCGACCAAGGATTTACAAATTGAGCTTATACCAACAATATTTCCATGAAATCAAGCATGAAAACTAAACAATTTGACTAAATTTGTAGACAAAATTACAAAAAACGAAACCCTAAAAAGAAATTTGTGCTTACCTTTTTCACCAAAGCTTGACATTGTTGTTGTTGTTGTTGTTGAATATTCTTCTTGTTCTTCTTCTTCTCTTTCACTCTCTCTCTCTCTATAAATCAGAAATCTTCTTCTCTTTCATCAAAATCTTTCTTCTTCTTCTCTCTCTCTATAGGCCGGTCAAATGGAAATGGGGGTGGGTGAAAATTGGAAGATGAAATAAATGACATTAAGGGTATAAAGGGAAAGTAAAGGGGTGTGTGCAATTTATTTGAGGTGATATTAGTAATGAGGTATACTCATAGTTTTTTGGGGTTTAAATAGTAACTCTCCTGTTACTAAATACTGAAGCCCAAATACCATCTTCTCTATAAAATCTCAATCCATTAAGAAGTTTGATGGGCCAACGGCCCAGCAGAGGCGGACCTATATATATCCAATAGCGTGCAGTGCACCAACTTATTAGTGTACTCCTTCCCTCCCGGTTTAGGTTTAAAGTTGTTAGTTTAACTTTACACTTATTAACTAACGAATCAAGGCAAAATTGGGTCAAGTATAATACTGAGTGAATGATATAATTGTCTATTTAAAAGTCGTTAGTTCTGAGAATTTTAATCTTATAAATTTTGTGTTCTTCAAAGCTTGAAAGGACATGTTCATAGTACCTCGATCTTTTTCGTAAGGCCTTGTCTGGTTCTGCTTTTCAGCTTAAACGAAAGTTATATACGGGAAGTTTTCGCTTTTAAGTGTATCAATGTTCTGTTCAAAAGCTGAAAATTTTCAAACGGAGTAATTTTTTTGCCGCTAAATTTGTAGCTTTTAAAAAAACGGAGAGTATATGACGGAAGTAATGCAAATTCGGACTAAAATAACCTTTTCTCTGATTTTTTAGTTCATGCGAAGTCATCTGCAATTCGATAAAAAATTGCGGATGCTTTTTCGGATATACTTTGGATATATGATTTCTAGACTTGTATATGGATTAGAATCCTCTACTTGAAAATTAAAGGGAGTAAAATATTCATAAAGCAGAGAATTTACCCAAAAGGCATACAAATTATGAACCTGAAATGTCAAATTATTCTGGATGTCGTTCGATAGCATAAAAAAAAAAAACAGGACCGTAGAGAAGAGGTAGAGATGAAGGGGAAAGAGAATTAGGTTAGAGTGAAAACTAATGGAGGATGAAAATGGGTATTTGTGGGCCATTTTCTTTTTCTTTTGCTATTTCTTTTTTGTTCTCAAAATGAGTTGACACCAACATTGATACAAGTTCTCTTAAAAAAGAAATCCATTTTATTGTGTAATCTTTTCTTATTTATAGTTTATTGCAAGTTTGGTTTTAATTAAAACGTGTTATCAATTTAATTTCAGTACTGAACATACCAAAAGTGTCGAGTTGGGCCAAGTAGGCAAAGCCCAATCCTCAAAGCAACTATTGCCCCAGCCTATCAAGGGGGCCAGGCCCAATCAATGCAAGGCCCATGGCCCGTCTCACATATCAGTCGACTAAGCCCAACGTCCGATCCACCAGGTCCCGACCTAACTTAGTCCGACCTCACTATCCAAGCTCTAATACGGGTACGATCCATGCTCTACCCGTCAGTCAGGTCGACCATTCCTCAAATGGCGACTCGACCTAAACAACAAGTGACGACCTGATACTTGCCGGCGTATTTGGTTGAACAATTCTCATAATCACATCCCTACAAATCAGGGGCCGTTATAGACACGTTCCCATGACCAATAACCGCCGCTACAATCTCGGAGCACATGTCGCCTCCCCAAAAATACACCACTATTGCCTATAAATACTTCATCACTACCAAACGGTGAAAGGTAACTGCCATTTTGTTATCTGAATTCATTATTCAATACATTTTGAGCTATATACAATCGTGATCTTACTCTCACGCCCGAGCGTCTTCGCCGGAGACACATCCGGCTAGTCGTGGGTTCTGATTTCAGGTCAAGGAGCCAGGTGATTGGTCCTGCCACGTGGAGGATTACTGATAAGCACAATTCCTGCAGCATCAGTTTGGTTCCATTGCCGGGAACTGTGCTTTAGCTTGACCTCGAAATTTTTCTCAACCTACAACAATGGTGACTTCAGATGGACATGTATCTGAAGCCTCGCTTGGGCACGAGGCTGTGAACAACAACACTAATGCAAACGCTGGAAATCTCAACGTCAATACTGATAACACCAATCTGCCTCCTCCCCCACCAAATCGCCCTCAAGGTAGAGCAACGCGCTCTACCAGTGTTGTTGATGGCAGAGGGTTGCCAGACACAAGAAGAGGAAAACGCCTTATGGAGGGACAAGGATTTCCACCTCCTCCAAAATGTCCAGCTGGACAGGTTAACATTGGAAACAGGGCAGGTCCCTCAACCAATCCCATGAGCAAGAAGGAAATGATGTTGGAACGAGCCCCAGTTACAGGCGATTTGATAGCTATGGAGGAAGCGGAAACAGGTGACATACGTTCGAAAGAGTGGCTCCCTCTCAAGTCTCCAACGGGCGGCGAGGCCGGGAGTGCTAGGCCTAATGAGGGTGTGGGTCAAAATGTTGATCAAAGGATGGTAGTCAGACCTCGATCACCTATCCGTGTGCCGAGTAATGACTTAAGGGCTAGCCTCACCGAAATAGGGAGCGAGGAGGCTCAATCAGATTTGAGGACGCATTTAGAGGCCAATAGAAGCCGAAGTGGTTCCCCTGCGGACACAAAGATTAGGATCCCATAGGGACGGGGAATGAGGCGCGAGGTCGCCTATAAGAGACGAGAGGCGCGAGGTCGCCACTCGGGGGTAATAGGCGCAGTCGCCTACCGAAGATGATAGGCGCGAGTCGCCACAAAGGAATGACAGGAAAAGATCTCGGTTCGATCGGAAAGAGCTCCTTCCCACGAGAGATAGGAGAAGCGAGACAAATGACTCCACCCAGAAGCGAGGGCCGAAGGTCGAATCTTTGTTCCCCTGTTGGAGAGGACATACGATGCTAGGGAGTGGCTCCGAGTGGAAGAGAAAGTTTGAGCGGTGGGAGAATGAAAGGAATAAGGATCTTGGAAAGGTTGAACGAGTTGATTTTGCTCTTCGACCTCTATCCAAGGAGATGAGAGATAGTCGACCTCCTCCTAGTTTCAGATTGCCCCTATTGGAAAAGTACTCAGGGGCAACCAATGCCAAGAGTCACATAGCGCACCTGGAAGCCACGATGTGCTTTGTCGCCAATGAAGACGACAATATGTGCAAAGCCCTCATAAGTACCCTCACAGGAGCAGCTTTGACGTGGTTCAACGGTTTGGCAGCTGGTAGCATAACCACCTGGACATGTTTAAGGACAAAATTCCTAGATCGCTTCTCGACGGCTGGAGCTCGGAAAGTGACTGTCACCGATCTGAACAACTTGGTACAAGCGAAAAATGAGAGCTCCATGAGCTACTTCACCAAGTTTAAAGAAATGGTTGACAAGATTGAAGAGGATCTCGCTGACGGAGAGGTGATCAATTGCTTCGAAGTGGTATTTCCTCGGCGAGACATGGATTATGAACTCACGGTTCGTACGGTCACAACTCGACAGAGTTGTTCGAAAAGGTTTACAATGTCGCAGCCAGGAAAGGAAGGAAAAGATAAATGGGAAAAGCCCCAAGGTGGAGGTTGCGATGATAAGAAGGACTCCAACAAGAATGGAGAAACAATAAAAATGGCAAGAAACGGGACAAGGGCGACGAGAGAAGGTGCCGAGACTTTCACTCCCTAACGGTGAGTCGGGCGAAATCCTGAATGCAGTCGAGTTGGCTCCACCTGACCCAATGAACCCAGGCAACAAGTTCAGAAGGGACAACAGCAAATACTGTGATTACCACAAGGACACGGGTCATCTCACGGAGGATTGTTTAGGCTTGAAGCGCATAATCCAAAGAATGGTCGAACAGGGAAGACTCGACGCATATGTGAAAAGGCCTCAAGCTGGTAGAGGCGAGCGGCCAGCAGGTGGACAACAAGGACCGAGGCAACCCAGATTGAACTTGGGGGTCATTACAGAGCAAGCAAGTAACACTGCCATCAAGCACAAGATCTTTCAACTCAGTAAAGCCCCACATGTGCCTCCCAGAAGAGATGTCAGAGATGAAGCCATCAGCTTTTACCCCCATGAACTGGCAACTAATATGGCGGCTAGGGAGCAAGTTCTCGTCATCCCAGGTCTCATAGACGGATGTACGACGAGCAGACTCCTAGTCGACACGGGGGCCTGCAAGGATATTTTGTTCTACAAGACTTTCAAAGAAATGGGTCTTAATGACGAGCAGCTTGAAAGATACGACGGCAGGTTGGAAGGCTTCACCAATCATCGAGTTGATGCCAAAGGCCAGATTGAGCTCGACGTTGACCTAGGCCAGCACCCCCTCAGGGTCGTATCGAAGGTACAATTTATTGTAATTGATGTAAACAGTGACTATGCCGCTATACTTGGTATTCCTGGTCAGGTCGCTCTTGGAATGGTGGCATCGATCCCTCATCAGCGAGTCAAGTTCCCCACACCTGCTGGAGTAGGATGTGTACAAGGCACAGCTCGAGCCTACCTGGATCATGTTCTCAGAGAAAGAAAGAAAAGGGAGTTAGAAATTGAGGCTGAGATGGTTACTTGAAGGCTGTCCCGATCGGTCACCAAAACTACTCATTGTCAGCAATCACCAATGTGGAGGAGTCGACATATCGCTCAAATGACGAGGTCATGATTGAGTCGACACGTCACTCTGAAACCACAGAGGTCGATCCAGATGTAGTTATGGTAGACCAAGTCCTCATAGGCAACCTATGCCTCCAGATCGACAATAACTCGGGGGCCACCACCACCAGCGAGGTTGCAGATAAGCTTGATGATATGATAGCTGAGGAAGCTCCACATTTGGGAGCCGAGGAAAGACAAAGGGTCAGGGAGATAATCATTGAAACCCTGCAGTTCAGAGATGGTCTAGAGTTAGAGGCTGTGGATGAGCTAGAGTCAATAATCACCAACCCTTCATACCCCGACCAAAAAATTCAGATTGGGAAACAATTTTCAGCTGAAGAAAGACTGGAAATCATTGAGCTACTCAAAGGGAGCAATGATGTCTTCGCATGGAGAGTGGAAGACATGAGGGGAATCAAGGAAGAGGTCGCCGTTCACAGACTTGAAGTCAACCCGACCATAAAGCCTAGACCCCAAAAATTGAGAAGTTTTGCTCGTGACAAGGAAGAGGCCATAAAAACTGAGGTACAAAAACTGTTAAGTGCAGGGATAATCAAGGAGGCCACTCATACAACGTGGTTGGCCAATGTGGTCATGGTGAAGAAATCAAATGGCAAATCGCGAATGTGTGTCGACTTTACCACCCTAAATCTTGCCTGCCCGAAGGACAGCTATCCTCTTCCTAGAATCGACAAACTAGTTGATTCCATTGCTGAATCCTCTACCCTCGGTTTCCTCGACGCTTACTCGGGGTACCACCAGTTAAGATGCGTAGGGACGACATAGTAAAAACGGCATTTCGGGCGGTGGAGGCATCTCTTTTGCTACAACATGATGCCGTTTGGATTGAAAGAATGCTTTAGGGCGACCTATCGGCGCATGGTGAACAAGGTCTTTGCCTCTCAAATTGGCCGAAACATGGAGGCCTACGTTGACGATATGGTCATCAAAACTAAGACCAGGACGTCGCGTGGTCGACCTAAAAGAAACATTCGCCAACTTGAGAGCAAACGACATGAAACTCAATCCCGGCAAAGTGTGTCTTTGGAGTAGCGGCCGGTAAGTTCCTGGGGTTTATGGTGTCTCGACGGGGCATAGAAGCTAACCCGAGAAAAAATAAAGGCTTTAGTCGACATGAAGGCTCCCACCGGTATCAAATAAATGCAACGACTTAACGGAAGAGTAGCGGCTCTTGGTCGTTTCATATCTAAGTCGGCGAGAGGTCTCTCCCCTTCTTCAAAGCGTTGAGGGGACGAAAAATTTTGAATGGACGACCGAATGTCATTCGTCGTTCCAACGAGAAGGACTACCTCGCTACTCCACCCCTCTGAGTAGCCCGACCCTTTGGTGAAACCTTGTCCGTATATGCATGCAGTAGGAGACAAGTCGGTTGCGGCGGTCTTGATCGAGAGAAGAGGAAGGGCTTCAAAAGCCGGTATACTACATCGGTAAAGCCTTATCGGATGTGGAGAGCGAGGTACTACAATCTTTGAAAAGGTCGCATATGCTCTAGTCGTAGCCTCGAGGAAGGCTGCGAGCTTATTTTACGGCCCACCCTATCGTGGTACTAACCAATGCGACCTTGAGAAAGATATTACACAAGCTAGGAGAGTTCGGGTCATTTGCTCGATTGGTCAATTGCTCTTCTTGAATTTGACATTGAGTATAGACCTCGAAAGGCGGCTGAAGGCTCAAGCTCTAGCGATTTCTTGGTCGAGCTTACGTTCACCAAGGAAGACATCGAACGGCGAGCTCAGAAAACTAAAGGGAAAGAGCCGAGCCCAGGTCGTCGCACCGGCCTGCAGACAATTGTTGGAGGGTCTATTCAGATGGGTCAGCGACCAAGAATAGCAGTGGAGCTGGGATAGTGCTAATTGAACCAGAATCTGGGACAGTGTACGAGGAGTCACTAAGGTTTAAGTTTGATGCTTCCAACAACCAGGCTGAATACGAAGCCTTGATAGAAGCTATAGAGTACGCCAAGTGTTTTGGAGCAACCAAAATCATGGCTTATTGTGATTCCCAACTGATAGTCAACCAGGTCAGAGGCGAGTACGAAGTGCTTAGTTCCACTCTGATCAAATACTGCGACCTGGTGAAGGAGCTGATAAAGGATTTGGAATTCTGGGAGATTCAGAGGATTGGACGGGAAGACAACGAGCTAGCCGACCTCCTCTCGAAATTAGCCACTTCAGATGAGCCACATGATGAGCCCATCTCTTTCCTCGAAAATCCAGCTTATGAGAGGGTAAAAATTCAATGCGTAGAAGATCCCTCGAGAAATTGGGCTTATGAGAAGTGTTGGATCGAAGAAATGAAGGTGTACATAGAAAGTGGCGAGCTGCCTGATGACGAGAAGAAAGCTCGAGCTATCAAAAAGAAAGCTCCGAGGTACGTTATTCAAGGAGGCGAGCTATTCAGAAGGTCCTACACTCGACCATTGCTAAAGTGCATCCACCCTCAAGAGGTCGCCCTATTGATACATGAAGTACACAGTGGGATTTGTGGTGGACACCCGGGGGCCAGGACTCTAGCCGACAAGTTAATCACTTTGGGATACTACTGGCCACACATGAGAGCTGATACTCATAACTTTGTTCAGCAATGTGATCAATGTCAAAGGTTTGCCAACTTACCTCATGTACCAACAACGGAGCAAACTCCTGTGATCGCTGCTTGGCCATTTGACATGTGGGGTGTCGACTTGATTGGACCCTTCCCTCCCGCCCGGGGAAATTGCAAGTATGTGATCGTCGCCATCGATTATTTCACCAAATGGGTTGAGGCCTAGCCGTTAGCTCGCATCACAGAGGAAAATGCCATCAACTTCATTCATGACTTCATTTGGTGTCGGTTTGGTTTTCCTCGAGCCATAGTATCAGACAACGGACTGCAGTTCTCCAGAGCCTTCGAAGCAGAGATGAATCAGGTAGGGATCAAGCATTGGCAATCTTCTGTCGCCTATCCTCAAGGAAATGGGCAATCTGAAGCAGCGAATAAACTTGTTCTATCTGCACTCAAGACAGGACTCGTAGGTCGACGCAATAACTGGTTGGATGAACTCCCCCTTGCTCTTTGGGCAGTTCGCACAACCACTCGGGGGCCTACGGGGGAAACCCCATTCGCTCTTACTTATGGATCAGAAGCCATGGCACTCTTGAGCTCGAATTTCCCAGCTGCCCAGTGACATTCTTTGATCAAGAACAGAATGACATCAACAGATTGATCGACTTGGACCTAGTCGACGAGAAGCGAAATACAGCATACCTCTGAATGGTCAACTACAAGCAGCGAACTAAAAGTTACCACGATAAGAGGGTCAAGGCAAGGTCATTCCAAGTTGGGGATCATGTGTTGAGAAAGATCGAGGCAACGGGAAGGAGAACTCATCAGAATAAACTATCTCCCAACTGGGAAGGTCCTTACATAGTTACTCGAGTTGTCAAAGAGGGGACTTACATGATTGCTCATCCCTACGGTGAAGAGTTGAAGCATCCCTGGCACGCCGCTCACCTCATCAAGTATTATTTTTAGTCTCCGACTTTCAAGCTCAAAGTTTGTCCTAGTTCTAGTTTTTCAAATTGATGTAAGCATGTTCGTACTTCAATAAAAATCACATCTTTGTTCGACCAAGCATTGTGTAACATTAACCTCAACAAGCTCGACTCTTAGTCAGCTACGTCTTAACAAGCTCGATTCTTAATCAGCTTCGTCCCTCTAAACAAGTCCGACTCTTAGTCGTCTTCGTTCTAACCAGCTCGACTCTTAGTCAGCTACGTCTTAACAAGCTCGATTCTTAATCAGCTTCGTTCCTCTAAACAAGTCCGACTCTTAGTCGACTTCGTTCTAACAAGGTCGACTCTTAGTCAGCTACGTCTTAACAGGCTCGATTCATAATCAGCTTCGTTCATTTAAACAAGTTAGACTCTCAAGTCGACTTCGTTCTAACAAGCTCGACTCTTAGTCAGTCTGTTCTAAGTGGCTCGATTCTCAACCAGCTTCACTCCTGAAAAACAAGTCCGACCTTAGGTCGACTTCGTTCAAATAAGCTCGACCCTTGGTCAGCTTTGATGAAATGAACAGGATCGACTCTTAGTCAATTTTGTATCAAAAGCTACACAAGTCTGAGGTCGACTGAACCATCACAATCAGGATTGACCTTAGTCTTAGGGTGACTCATTTGCCCAAATGTATCTAGCTCGACATTTACCTGCTAAAGCTAAAAGTGCAAAGCATATAAGGGTATAGAGTCGACTACGATTAGATATAATCAAGTCTCCCAAAAACGGGCTAAGACTTAGGCAAAATAAACTTACAAAAAGTATCATGCCTCCCAAAAAGTAGGGCCAAGGCATTCAAGTATTCAAAAAATCAAAAGAGCAAAAAGTGTTTTGGGGCTTGTTCCATTACATAGATTTCATCAAAAGTCAAACAACTTGATCGGAGGCATTGGGGTCGTCGGTAGCAGCTCGATCTTCATTCATGGGTTCATGCTGTTGAGGGCTCAGGGGTTTGCACCCGACTCGAGAGAAAACACATTGGTCGAACTCACCCTCCGCATCCATATCCTCTTGATCCTCCAAATCTTCTAGCTCCTGTAATGCCACATCGAAGGTCCTGGGGGCCAACGCTGGAGCCACCCAAGGTTCACAATGTTCGTCTCGGTCTTCTTGAGCAATATGGGCTAGATCATCATCATTGTAGGGCACCAATGAGTGACCTCCTCTAGCTGCCATGTCATACTGGGGGGCATAGGCCCATCGAGCTAGCTGCTCCAAAGAAACGTCAGAGTCAGGGTCGACTAAATCCTGACGGGCCATGTGACGCTTACCCAGCTCTAAGAATCCCCTAGCTTTGGCAATGATGGAGTTAAAGTATTCATCTCCCTCTTTGAATTGACCGACGGCTTTCTTAGCAGCGACTTGGAGCTCCCCCTTCCATATGGCTCTAGCCGCATTGTGCTCTTCATTTAGCTTGGTCAAAAAGGAATCTCTTTCTTGGAGGATTTGGGAGACTGTGGCTAGCTCTTTCTTAGCCTTATCAAGCTCCAAGCGATCGGCATCTCTCTCCTTGGTCACTTCAGCAACCCTAGCATCAGAAGCCTTTAGATCCTCCAAGGCTTTGTTCTTATCTGCCAGCGTATCACTCTGCAGAAGCTTCAAAGCATCATAGGAGGAGTCCAGGTCGTTGTATGTCTCCTTGAGCTCATTGAAGGCCTGGGTTTTCTTGGATAAGTCCTTAAGAGCCTGCCTCTCCCTCTCAATGGAGGCCCTCCAAGAGCTTTTAGCTTGCTCGACCATGGTGAGATTCTACATTCATGAAAATCAGATAAGGATTAGCTCGGAGATCAATCTAACGAACTAAAAGGAACAAGCGACAAGGCAAAAAAGGAAAGCTAAAGGATTACCTCGCAGTGCGCCATCCCAGATCGAGCTGAGAACTCCTCAGGGGTAATCCCCTTATCAGCAAAGTGGGCTAAGAGGTCGACGTCAATGGCCCTCCTAACCACAACCTGTCCCAGGCTCATATCTGGGTAGCGTCTGCTCAAGCTGTTAACCCCAATGAGAGGAGGCACGTCACTCAATCTCTTCATTTGGTCCTCTAGAGATTCTTTGGTAGGAGGAGAAGAGACTGGTGGAGCGGTTGGCTCGAGGAAAGCGATTTTCCTTTCTCGAGTCCTTGACCTTTTCCTAGAATCCAGGGGTTGGTCGTCCACATCCACCATCACATCATCTTCATCAATGTTTACAACCTCCAGAGGGCTAGCTCCAACTGTTCCCGCACCAGAGGTCCCTGCGTTAGCTTCAGTAGTTGGGTCGGAGCTCAAGCTGGGCTTATTGGATTTGTTGGATTCGTTACCCTCCTCAGTCACATCCCTAGTGTGGCTGCTACTTCCCACGGGGTCCTCAGATTCAGCCACCTCCATTAGAATCATGCCAGCATTATCCTTGGACAGCAGGTCGTTCCTTATCGCAGCATCTCTTTCTCTGTTAGCTCGAGCGTTGGCGGCACCATGAGCCTTTTTGGCTTTCTTCCTATCTGATACCACCAGTATACGACCCATATTTGCCTCTTGCTCGGGGGTCAGAACTGCACAAAAGATCAAGGTGACAGACTATTAGTTCGAACCAAACCACCATATGCGAGCTACAATTTATATGTATGAGCTCGACATACATGAGCTAACCCATCTATATGCGAGTTAATCAATTAACGAGCTAAAGGTTGCATACACAATTCAAAGTATTTTCTACATACAAGCCACGAGCTAACCATGGAAAAGCAAATTATTCTACATGCAATGTTCTACATACGAGCTATAGTTCTATGTACGAGTGAGTCATATACGAATCACGGAATCTAACGCATAAGCATCACAACCAAGTCAAACTATTCATACATGCAAAGTTAATGGATAGTGAGCGAGTAAAGAAAGACAGAACAAGGATATCTTACCACCAGCATGCTCTCCATTCTCTTTGCAATAGTTGGCCGTTTTCTTACAACGTTGGCACTTATCCTCGAACTTAGCCAACGCATGAGTAACCCAGTCGGGATATATTGTGCCCTTACCAATGGCCACCAAGGGTTGAACTTCCCCTTCTCCAGCCATCATCCCGGCCTGGATGAAGTTATATTTAGTGGTGAGCAAACTCTCCCAACTGAAAGAACCCCTGTCAGCTAGTCGACACAACTTCTTATATAACTCAAAATGCCAGAGTGGCTCCCAATAATTCCTCTCGTCTAAGGGCTCAGTATCCTCAGTTGGCAAAGGAAATTCCCACCCTAACCTACTCTCTACTACAACCACATGCGTGTTCCAGCCACTATGCTTGCTGGGAAGGTTCGTGAAAAGCTTACGCGAATTGGGTTTAGAGGGGGTACTGATGGTCATCTCCTCTCCACTATACTTGATGCAGAAGAATTCCTTAAACACCCTCATGCAAGGTTCATATCCTAAAAACCTACAAACCATAGCAAAACATACTAGAACCCTACAGGTATTGGCTCCGAGCTGAAGGGGTAAGGCATTAGCACATTCCAAAAACTCATTGATGAAAGGGTCGAGTGGCAATCTAAGGCCAGCCACAAATTGGCCATAGTAAAAAGCTACTCTAGTGGCATCCCTGGCATAGGTCGACTTAAATTGGTCCATGAAATCCTTCTTCTTATAGATGGTCACTCTATAATCCTCTTTGCTCACCTCGCAAAATTCATAAAGCATACTATACCTCGAAGGCAAATTCTTATTTTCACGCAATGGCCCTTGGGGAACATAACCCCTCTCATTCTTCCCTGGCACGGTCGTATCATCAAAAGCATCCACGATCCGGGGGCCAGAAGAAGTAGATGCAGTAGCTCCACCTCGAGAAGCCATATCTGTACAAGAAGAAGGAGAAACAGGGGAGTCAGACCTGTGAACAATTTTAGTCGACCTACCTAAGGGCGACCTAGACTCCCCTGGGAAACCTATTCTATTTCTAAGGAAAGAAGGTTTGTGAACATCCCTAACATAAAACAAAGTGATATGATCGAGCAGTTCGTGAAATAGATGAAAAGCGACAACATTTGAGTCATCAATCATGAAATTTTCAATATCCCCTACAACGGGAAACCCTATTTCACTGAAATTCAACTCCCACCTGGTCAAGATGGAAGCACATTCATCCAAATACATCTCTCTCCACTCACCGTTCAAGTTCTTATACACCCTACGGTTAACAGTACAATACCCATACCAAGCTCCTCGTTCACTACTAAAGGTCCTAGCCATGGCGGAAACAAAATCAAAGCAGGAATTAAAGCCCTAAAGCGAGTATACAAGGGAAATACCTTAATTGATTGCAGAAAGGGAGTTCGTTGCCAAAGCCGAGAGCTTGGGTTAAATCCTGCCGCAATTCCGCAATTATCGCCGGAGAAGGAGAGTTTGAGGACGGTAAGAATTCGAGTCTGAAAGGGATTCTGAGTATTTATATTTTCCTAAATTTGGAAAGGGAAAATAAATTCAAAATTGATTTTCCAAAATTAAAATCCGAAGCGATTTTCGAGAAGGACTCCCAAGCGTCAGAATAGCAATGATGACAGGAAAACGGTGCTCGTTCCGATCTGACCGTTCATCGCCAACGTCCAGGATTGTGCCACGTCATGATGGTCGACCTACCTCAAAAACTAGCAGCGACCTGCGAGTAAAGTAATTCTCATCAAAGATCTTCTTAACTTTCAAGTCGACAAAGTCAACTCGAAAGTTGGGGGCCACTGAACATACCAAAAGTGTCGAGTTGGGCCAAGTAGGCAAAGCCCAATCCTCAAAGCAACTATTGCCCCAGCCTATCAAGGGGGCCAGACCCAATCAATGCAAGGCCCACGGCCCGTCTCACATATCAGTCGACTAAGCCCAACGTCCGACCCACCAGGTCCCGACCTAACTTAGTCCGACCTCACTATCCAAGCTCTAATACGGGTACGATCCATGCTCTACCCGTCAGTCAGGTCGACCATTCCTCAAATGGCGACCTCGACCTAAACAACAAGTGACGACCTGACACTTGCCGGCGTATTTGGTTGAACAATTCTCATAATCACATCCCTACAAATCAGAGGCCGTTATAGACACGTTCCCATGACCAATAACCGCCGCTACAATCTCGGAGCACATGTCGCCTCCCCAAAAATACACCACTATTGCCTATAAATACTTCATCACTACCAAACGGTGAAAGGTAACTGCCATTTTGTTATCTGAATTCATTATTCAATACATTTTGAGCTATATACAATCGTGATCTTACTCTCACGCCCGAGCGTCTTCGCCGGAGACACATACGGCTAGTCGTGAGTTCTGATTTCAGGTCAAGGAGCCAGGTGATTGGTCCTGCCACGTGGAGGATTACTGATAAGCACAATTCCTGCAGCATCAAGTACAAACAATTTGTTCTTATCATAACCGTCCCAAACAAAAATTTATTTCTATTTGATGAGGTCGGACCCTTCGAACTCGTTTCAATAGGAGAGAGAATGAGTGGAGGATGTGTTGTGAGTGTGAAAAATTAAATAGGAGAGAGAATGAGTGGGATAAATAGTGATGAGATTATTGTTGTGAGTATGACAAGTGGGTCCCATTTAATATAAAAGTAATATAAACTTTTCATTTTGGGCCGTCCTAAGTCGGGTGGGATGCCCAAAATGGCAAAACGTCCTAAGTCGGACGGGACGGAGGGAGTACAATTTTTCAAAAGTATAACTAATTAAAAATGATAAAAATATTATTTTGAAACGAAAAGAGTATCAATTTTGAGCAAGATTTATGTACCAAAATCATTAGTTTTTTTTTTTAATAAACGTTGCTTAGATTTTGATTAATTTTTCACATGACAAGCATGAGATATGAGACATTATACTCTCTTAGTTCCAGTTTAATTTTATTAATTTGATTTGGTTGAAAATTAAAAAAATGGTAGTGAGTATGAAAATTTGTATGAAAATAAAAAGTAACACAGAGAAAGTGAGTATAGAATTTTTATTCTAATGATAATAAGTGAGTTTTATTGTCTATTTTAAATAATAAACCAACTATAAACCTTAGACAAAAACTCAAGTGAGAATAACAATATCCGTCTCATTCATGAGACGGGTCGGATCCATGACCATGACCCGCCCAACTCGCCCAAGAAAACCCGTCTCTCTCTCTATACGCAATAACACCGTCTCTCTCTCTCTATACGCAATAACAGGATCCCCTCCCCAATCTCTTCTCCGGCCAAGCCTACCTTCAACATACACACCGGTGACCCAAAGCCACCGTCGATTCCGTCCCAGTTGGTTCTAAACTGAAAGTTCGCCGGAGCCCATCGCCACCACCTGCTTCGATTGCGTTTAAAAGGAGGCGGTACCTGGGTTTGGTGGATGAGAGTGAAGATGAGGAGGAGAGGGAGATTGTCCGGATCTGAGGTGGTGGGTCTCAGGACACGTAGCCGGAGAACTGAACAAGTGGAGGAGATGGATCGGCGGCAATGGAGAAGATGGATCTGCGTAGAGAGAGAGAGAGGAGAGAGAGAGAGGTGGTGAGAATGAGTGTGTGTTAACTGTGTGAGAAAATGAGAGAGGCCTTAACAAATGAATGGGAATTGGTATTTAAACGCTGAATGACAATAACTTATTTTAGTAATAGTTACTACACTTGTTTGTTTAAGTAATACTTCTCATTTGTTTAAGTAATAGTTGGTATTGCTATAAGTAATAGTACTACACTTGTGAAGTAATAGTGTTTTTTTTTTTTAACTAAAAATAGTTTTAGGAACTGTTTTCATTTTGAGTAATACTTCTCATTTGTTTAAGTAATAGTTGATATTGCTATAAGTAATAGTACTACACTTGTGAAGTAATAGTGTTATTTTCTTTTTTTAACTAAAAATAGTTTTAGGAACTGTTTTCATTTTGAGTAATACTTCTCATTTGTTTAAGTAATAGTTGGTATTGCTATAAGTAATAGTATTACACTTGTGAAGTAATAGTATTATTTTTTTTTAACTAATAATAATGTTAGGAACTGTTTTAATTTTGAGTAATACTTCTCATTTGTTTAAGTAATAGTTGGTATTGCTATAAGTAATAGTACTACACTTGTGAAGTAATAGTGTTTTTTTTTAAAGTATTACATTATCAATGACTTAAAGTAATAATACATTCAGTCATTACATTAAGAAATGGTAACTATTACATTATAAAGTAATAATGTAAAAGTATTACATTATCTATAGAAATATGTTACAATTTCATCTATCAAAGTGTTACATTTACTTGTATAAACTATTACATTCATATACATAAGTTATTACATTTCAAATGTAATACATATAGTTTGTATTACATTTGAAAAAAATTGATAAAAACGAGATTTTGTTTTTTTAAAACAGGTATTACTTTTACTTATGAACAATGTTACTTTATATGTATACAGTCATTACATTAAGAGATGGTAACTATTACTTTTTCTAAACCACTGAAAAGCCGAAAAAATAATATAAAAACTATATGTAATACAAACTAATTTAATTGCCAAGCACAACAAAATATACAACCTACATCCAAATTTCATATTCTAAGTGGCTGGCTTGACTCTTCACCAATGATCTTGCATTGAATCAATAGAATGTAATACAATAGAAATTGAGAACCCAGTTATATGGAACTAAGATTGAGTGAATTTATCATTCCAGATTAGCTGATTGGTGGTTCAACTCCAGAAACTCAGCGAATGCTAGATTATATCATTCCAGATTAGCTGATTGAATGCTCATTAATAAGAGATTCATATCATCAACGGGGAAACAGGTGGGATTGCGGCGGTTCTGGGAGTAATACTGGGTGGTGGGACTGACGAAGAAGTGGAGAAATTAAGGAAGTTTGCGAGGTGTATTGGGTTGTTGTTTCAGGTGATTGATGACATTTTGGACGTGACGAAGTCGTCGGAAGAGTTGGGGAAGACGGCCGGGAAGGATTTGGTAATGAAAAAGGCGACTTATCCTAGTGATGGGTCATGGGTCGACCCGTCTCATCCATGAGACGGGTATTGTTGTTCTCACAGGAGACCAACTCTAAACCTTAAACTGTAACCGTAATAAGAATATTAAATCGGAGACCGAGGGAGTAATGTATTTGTATTTTGTACCTTTAAAATATTTTTATCTTTTCTGTTGTAGATTAAAGAAGTGGCAGTCCATCACATGATGTCATTAATATTCCCCTTCGCTCCAGCTAAAGCCTCCCATCGCACCTAATGGGCTTGGCCTTGTGATATTATGGTGGCTTTTTGAAGGGAAGGTCATCGGTTCGAGTTCCTTCAAGAAAAATTTTTGGGCTTTAATTCCTATCTTAGTTTTAGGGTCTTTAGGCCCTTCCCGGGACACATCCGTGCAGTTAAGAAAGCAGTATTGCTGGACTTGTATCCTCAGTGTGGGGAGTTCGAATCTTGGCAGGAGCAGCTGGAGCAGCCAATTGGTGTTGTAAGAGTGATGTAAATGCCTCTTTGGCAGGAGCAGCTGGAGCAGCCAATTGGTGATGTAAGAGTGATGTAAATGCCTTGTAGGAGGGCTCCCTTGGGGCTCTGGAGTATAAGGGGTGCTGCCACCCTGGCTGCATAGGGCACATCCCGCGATTTACCTCCGCCAGTTAACTGAGGGGCCGGTACCTGGTGGTCCAGGATTAGTCCGACGAAGCTGGGAACCTGGGTAAAAAAAAAAAAAAGCCTCCCATCGCCTTAAAAGGGAAAGCGATCGATAGGTAGAACTAGAAGGGTGATAAGACCGGATACTCAGAAAAATAGAAAAGATAGAGAGAGAGGAGTTTGGGCAATTTTCTGTATATCTTCTACCTTCCAAATTGTAGGCTTATAAACCAACAACTTCAACCAAAACAAAGACTACGGATTATGGAGCCATGATGCCAAACCATGATCCCCACTATCTCCTTATTCAACTGCCTACTAACTTACTAACTGCTAATTAACAAGAGGAAAACTAATTAACAAGAAGCTAACTAATTAACAAGAAATAAACTGCTACTGCTGCAATAACTGCTACTGTTGCCATTGCCCTAACCATGCACGCCAAGTTCGTATCATTCCTCCCCCCTTGGATCATCCTTGTCCGCAAGGATGAAGTCTGGATAAGCTCGAAGAAAATGCCATTGTGTCTCCCACGTCGCATCTTTGATAGGTGCTCCCTTCCATTTGACAAGCCACTCGGTCTTGGGTCGGTACTTGCCCTTTTGTACAACTCGCTGATCTAGCACCACTTCAGGCTGTGGAAGCAGAGTAGATGACTCCGTTGTGGGAGGAAGCGGACCAGGTACGACCTCATGGACAGGACCCAGGTGTTTGCGAAGCTTGCTCACATGGAACACGTCGTGGATTTGGGACCCACGTGGCAACTAAAGACGATATGCCACTGGTCAAATTTTTTCCAGAATCGGATAGGGTCCAAAGTAACGGGGAGCCAACTTCAAAGATGCCCGGAAAGCCACCGAAGATTGCCGATAGGACTGGAGCTTCAAATACACTTGGTCCCCTACCGAAAAAGAGACTTCTCGCCTGTGTTGATCAGCGTGGCTTTTCATCTGCTGCACAGATTCGTGAGATTGGTTTTCAATTCTGTGAGGATGGCGTCACGGTCACGGAGTTGCTCATCCACTGCCTGCAGGTTGGAAGAGCCTGGGGTATAAGATAATATGTGTGGCGGGGAAATCCCATACACCGCTTCAAATGGTGTCATCTAGGTGGCAGAGTGACGGAAAGTGTTGTAACTCCATTCCGCCCAAGGAACCCACTCGAACCATAGGCGCGGTTGGTCTCCTCCAAAACACCGCAGGTACTGTTCCAAGGCACGATTGACGACCTCGGTCTGACTTTCGGTTTGTGGGTGATAGCTCGAACTCATACATAGCTTTGTTCCTTGCAATTGAAACAAGGTCTTCCAGAAAGAACTAATAAAAACCCTGTCTCGATCACTGACAATGGACACGGGGAATCCATGGAGTCGAACAATATTGGCGATGAAGGCCTTAGCCACCGAAAGAGCCGTGTAGGGATGCTTGAGAGGTACAAAGTGGGCATATTTTCACAAACGATCAACGACCACCATAAGAACTGAATACCCTTTCGATACTGGCAGTCCCTCAATGAAATCCATGGATATCTCCGTCCATATCCGAGTAGGAATTGGTAAAGGGTGGAGCAATTCGGCGGGCTTAGCAGTGTCTCCCTTGTTCCGTTGGCAAACCGCACACTGCCTCAAGTGCTCTTTGACATCTCGCCGCATATGGGGCCATTGAAAGCTAAGCTGGATGCGGCTCAAGGTTTTGAAGACACCAAAGTGGCCACCTACTGAAGACGAATGGCAATCCGCAATAATCTGGGGAATTAAGGATGAAGTGGGACTCAATAAAATCTAACCATGAATAAACCAAACCCCATCACGTAATTGCAACTGATCACGGTATGGGAGGCCATCCAACTCTTGAAAAAAAAAGAGTCCTGAACCACTTCTGCCTGTAATTGTGTACACCAATCAGAACGGGGTGCAGAGAAAGAGATTACTTGAAACTCAACCATACGGGTCAGGGAATTGGCTGCCTGGTTTTTGATCCCTCTTTTGTACACAATATCGTAGTCATACCCCATGATCTTTGGAAGCCAACGGGTTGTGCCGGAGTGGTAATTCGCTGCTCCAACAGAAATTTGAGGCTGTGATGATCCGTTCTAACAACGAAAGGCTTGCCCAGGAGATATGGTCGCCACTTTTGGATAGCCTTCACAATGGCCAACATTTGTTTTTCGTAAGTAGACCACTGAAGTGCCCTTCCTTTTAAAGCTTCACTATAATAGGCAATAGGATGATCCCGTTGGGTGAGAACCGCCCCAATGCCCACCCCACTTGCATCGCATTCAAGCACAAACGGCTGTGAAAAATCCGGTAGACCGAGAACGGGAGTGGTGGTCAATGCCTCCTTCAAACTGAGAAAGGCTGCCTCCGCTGCCTCAGACCAGATAAACCCATCCTTTGAAAGGAGACGGTTAAGTGGCGCTGCAATGATTCCAAATTTGCGGATGAACTTGCGGTAATACCCAGCGAGTCCCAAGAACCCTCTTACTACCTTCGCTGTAGACGGCGTGGGCCAATCAAGCACGGACTGAACCTTCATTGGATCGACAGCTACACCTCATTTAGAAATTATGTGACCCAAATAATCAACTTGGGTTACGCCAAACCTGCATTTTTTTGATTTCACAAATAATTTATTAACCCGCAAAATCTCAAAAACGATGCGAAGGTGTGCAAGATGGTCATCCCATTATTTGGAATAAATGAGAATGTCATCAAAGAACACAAGTATGAACTTCCTGAGATACACCCTGAAAATATCGTTCATGAGATTTTGGAAAGTGGCCGGGGCATTGGTAAGCCCGAATGGCATTACCAAGAATTCATAATGACCATCATGTGTTCGAAACACTGTCTTCAGTATGTCCTCCTCCTGCATCCGAATTTGATGATACCCAGTAGTCAAATCCAACTTCGAAAAGAACTTGGTTTCGTGTAACTCATCGAGGAGCTCGTATATGACCGAAATGGGAAATTTGTCCTTAGAATTGCCTGATTTATGGTATATCTTCTTCCTCTTCCTTCTTCCCGCTTCCAAACCATCATCTTTCCTCTTAGCAACGGCCCCCTCTGATCTCGCTTTAGCACGATCCTGCCTATGATCTCTGGCCTTTTCCTTCGGCGGCGGCATGTCTCTCGCCCGCCTTGGCTCATTAGCCACACTAACACTGGCCTCTCGCTCCCGCTCACCAACTGGGGCCCTCTCCGCCTCGCCGGCCAACAACTCCTGAGGAATACGGGAAGGCTCCATATTCAATTCCCTTAGCTGCTGATTATTGGCGAGAACTCGCAGCAACATTTCATTATCTTCCCTCAATCTATCCGCCTTAGCTCTCGCCTCTGCACCCTTCGATTGAGCGGGAATTTGCCTCTCCGCCACAACCTTCGCCTTTTCAACTCTCATCCTCTCATCCCGCCCTCTAGCCCGCCTGACGCTAGAGTCAGTCTGAGAGGTGTGCACCTCCATATCTCTATCAGATCCCGCCCAGCATGAGCTTCCTTTGGGTTCGGGGTTGCCAAAGTCAGATTTTGGGCTGCCTTAGAAGGGGTAGCTTTGTCTTGGCCCATCACAACAACTTGCAAACAAACAAATAAATATTCCCAACAAACACTTCAAGCCAAACCACACCTTTTACAAACAGAACCACAACTCTGACAACTTTAGAAACACCCCTTCTGACAACAATATCCCCTTTACACAATCTACTACTCCACCAGAAAACTTCAACAATCAAAACAACTTTACAATACCATAAAATAAGAACACTGACAGCCACTAAACCAAGTTTCTGACAACGATCACCTTCACACGAACTACAAATCCCTATCAAACTTCAAAACAAACAGCTTTACACCAACAACAAAGCTGACAACAACAACCACTGACAACCAAAGATTTTCTGGGCTCCACCAAAGAACAAGAACAGTACGCCACCTTCAAACTCATCACCGAACAGCCACCAACAACCTCCAAACTCCACCAAACCACCCAACGAAGAACGCTCAGGTCCCGACAACGGAACCAACTGATGCTACACGAAAAAATGTGTTGCACAGGAGCTGAACCCACAGCTGCAATGGAGGATACTCCGGCTGGTCTTCCTTGAAATGGTCAACTGCGTCTCCTACACACAAGCAAATAAGGTGAACTAAATCGGGGGTGGCTCCGGTAAAACCCCTCCGGCGTGAGAATAAGTGACTGTTTGTGAGAAGGATGAATAACAATGGAAACTTGAGAGAGAGAGAGAGAGCGAGAGCTTAGAGAGAGATAGAGTAAACTTACAAATAGTGTTTCCTCTAATGCTTATATACTACCATGCAACCATGTGCCTTGCACATGGGAGACACGTGTCAATCATCCATGACATCAAGCCAACCACCCCAAAGTTAGTGGGAAATTACTGCTCACCTCGTCACATCACCTTACTCTGACAAGAGTAGTGGGCGTACACGTGGCAGCACCATAATCACTTATCAATCACCAGCCATGATTGTTGCCAGGCGACAATCCTACTAAAGGAACAATGCTAGTATTGTCGCCTAGTCCATCCCCTATACTTGTCGCCTAATGGTTATACTCATCATGTCACTTCCCGCCACGAGTACTTCCCGCATACTGCCTATTCTCACGCTTCGACTTATTCTTGTCGCCAACTATAATTCTCGCCAATTAAAGAGGGGTTACCTTTATCACTCATTTTATATGCCCTTGCCACCCTTAACATACATGGCCCATCCTGGCCCACTGGGCCCACTAGGCCCATAATTCTGTTCAGGCCCAATCATATATTTCACAATCACATCAAGTACAATTTGCCCCAAACTAAAGTCTTATCTGTAAAGCGCGTACCAATTCACTACACGATATAACGAGATCTTTAAATCTTGGTTAAATGTGTTATATCATGTAACATATTCAATAGATCCATATTTGATAATTAAGTAATAATTACACCGTTTAAACACCGTTTAATCTCGCTATACATGTACCGAACATGTATAGCGAGAAAATAATAAACACGTTCCCTTTTGCCTTTCCTTACATGGTTGCATGATGGGGGATCTGTCTCACGTGACAACTCACACCATTATCCTGTTTCTCCAATTACTCTCTTTTGCTTTTCGTAGTTGACCAAGTCAAATGTATTTTAATAACAAGGTTTAAGTCAAGCTATTTTTCTCCCTTGTCTTCTTACAATGATAAATTTGAACAGTGATATATGATGTGAAATGGAACTAATGTATCGACATTGCCATTACAATGATGTAACGTGAGGTTGGGATAACATTACAAATAGATCACATGGCGGATTAGAAATAGAAGAAAGAGGAAACAAGAAATTTTAGAGTCAATAAAGGAAGGAATGATGATTGGGAGTGCCCCTTAATTTTTATTTATTTATTTATTTTTCATTCTTTCAACAAATAGATCTGCTCGGCCGAGTCAAGGGTGGTACTCGGCCGAGCATCAGCTGCTTTGGTCTGATTCTGCATGTTTCATTCTTTCAAGAATTCTTTCTTAACTTCCTTTGATCCTTTTTTTCTACAAGCCTATTCTAGTGTTGTTTTTACACCAATAATGTTAATGTCCCAAATTCCTGTCTAACCACAAAAAAAAAAAACCACCAAGCATAATATCCGCGAGATCAAATAAATAAATGAGCTAATTAAACTAAAATGAACTAAAACTTATTTAAATGATGCAAAAAACTAGACTATAAATGATTATAAAATACTCATTTATTATAATGCTCGATCGTACTCACAATAGGGTGAATTTACCATTGTTTAGAGATATTCCAAGGATATGGATGTATAGCTGGGGTAGTGATTCTTTGGCCTTTTTATATCGGTAACTTTGTAATGCGACTGCCCCTTCTACAAGCCAGTGAGACGGATTTCTTAATGTATTGCAAATATAGTTATCTCATTTTAATGAACATTATGAGTTGTGCTATTTCTTATCCTGAACCTGCGATTGAAATTAATGTGGTATCTATTTATTTTAAATTGCGCCTCATTTTTTCTTAAAAAATTGTATTTCTTTAGCAATTTTGTCTTTCTTTGTATCCCAAACTGGAAAATTGGGTTGATTATGGGAATCAATCAACCTTTCTTATTATCGAGCAATATCACCAATATAACTTTAAATAGGATAATCTCCTCTCTAATACCTTCAATTTTTCGACGCTTTATAATGAACCAAATGTGTTTTCACATTATTATCAATCGGGCCATCATCACGCTTTCCCAAATCTATATCAGAATCACTACTACACTCTTGATATCCATCATCAAAATCGTCTAGCATTGTATCTACATCTGTGTCTTCTTCTTCTTCTTCTTCTTCTTCTTCTTCTTCTTCTTCTTCTTCTTCTTCTTCTTCTTCTTCTTCTTCTTCTTCTTCTTAATCTAAATCATCTTCTGAATTCTCATCATCAACTTGACCATTTGGGCATGCCTTGTTATCATAATTTAATGTTTGAGTTGATATAAGTGTTTGTGTACTTATACCAACCCCTCATCACGGTAGCAACTTGGTGAATTCCCATAAAAGGTCTTTGTAATATGTGTTTCAAACTGTTCATAACGTCGCGATTTTCAATCAATTTGATGAGCATATACAACTGCAAATTACTTATCTCACCAAATTTAGCAGAAATATCGATTATTATATTCATACTTGCATTATATTCAATATGAAATGGAAAGTACTCACCAATCCCACTATCAAAGGATTGAGATATCTACAAATAACTTTCAACTTATATTATTTATGTTCTACATCTATTGCTTTATATAACTTATCAATTAATTAATTGTATCTTCATCTACAATAAGTCATAATCACGCATTTCGTACCTTTCTGAAATTAGAACCATCAAATGGTTGTTTATCATCACCTTACCAAAAACACATGAAAATGAGTGAAATCTCATTCATCTTTAACCCTACATTACGAAGTCAGAGTGTTGAAACCTTCAAAACCCTAATTTTAACATCGATATTTATAATTTACTAAAACACAATAAAAAAACTTAAATTTATATAAATAAATATAATTAAAAACAATCATTGAGATATTGATATTTTACCTTGATTTTTAGTATTAATCGATTTTAAAGTTAAAAGATGTGAAAATTGAATTTTTTTCATCTAACTATTTTGTGGAAATTTGGATATAGTACAATTTGCCCCAAACTAAAGTCTTATCCGTAAAGCCCATACAAATTCACTACACGATAAAACAAGTTCTTTAAATCTTGGTTAAATGTGTTATATCATGTAACATTTTCAATAAATCCCTATTTGGTAATTAAGTAATAATTACAACGTTTAAATTATAATAGTCTATACATCATCATGTACCGAACATGTATAGCGAGAAAATAATAAACACGTTCCCTTTTGCCTTTCCTTACATGGTTGCATGATGGGGAATCTGTCTCACGTGACACCTCACACCATTATCCTGTTTCTCCAGTTATTCTCTTTTGCTTTTCATCGTTGACCAAGTCAAATGTATTTTAATAACAAGGTTTAAGTCAAGCTATTTTTCTCCCTTGTCTTCATAGAATGATAAATTAGAACAGTGATATATGATGTGAAATGGAACTAATGTATCGACATTGCCATTACAATGATGTAACGTGAGGTTGGGATAACATTACATATAGATCGCATGGCGGATTCAGAAATAGAAGAAAGAGGAAACAAGAAATTTTAGAGCCAAGGAAGGAATGATGATTGGGAGTGCCCCTCAATTTTTATTTATTTATTTATTTTATTTTTTATTGTTTTTTCCATATAGTACAACATACTGTATGTGTTTATTCAATATATTCAAATCACACCTACTAAAATAAAAATATAAATATAAAACATTTTACTTTAACATATACTTTCTATATATACCTCATTTTCTCTCTCCTATCTCATATTTCATATTCACAACATTTACATCACTTGCACTTAAATTTTGTGTCCAAAACAAAAGTGTAATTTCGTAACCATAGAGATAGAGAAATCTCGTTGTTTTGAAAAGAAAAAAAATAGCCCGGGAGGGAGGCAACTACCCCTGCTTGTCTCTGGTGTCCCCGTCAATGCATGCATTATTTTTGTGGATTATATTGTGTATTAGTAATAATTAATAATTATGAGTTATTATGATTAATATCATCATAACAACATCTATAACGTATAACCATTGAATCAACAGTAGTACTAAATAATATGACAAACAAAAATAATTATTACTCACCCACCATTTGATTAAATTTTTTTTTATTATTGCTGTGTAAAGAAAAAGAATTAAATTTTGTTGTCTCTTATAAAAATGAAAATTATTTTTTTCTCATTTTAAAATTTTCTGATTCTGCCACATTAACTAAGCAAACATTCAATTAAAATGTTTTGGCTGTGTTTGTACACATCAAGCACAACTAATTAAAGCTTGATATCAACAAATAATCTTGATTATTTCACATTTTTGCATAATTTTCCTACTTAATAATAAGGGCAAATGATAAATTAGGATTCAAAGTTATGTTTCAATTTTGTCAATTTAGAATCCAAAGTTATCAAAGTTGTTTAGTTAGGGGTTTTTGAACTAAATTGCAAAAAAAAAAAAAAAAAAAAAAAAAAAAATCAGTTAAGTCACACATGTAAATGGTTATTTATGATTAAATTTTCAATTTCCTAACCAACTTTGAATTCTTGAAGGTGAAGCATTGGAAAATCGATTCGACAATTGAGGGACTGATTGTATCTTGTTGAAACTCGTTTTTATAATAATCCTAATATATGAATTGAGCCTCCGACTTTTTATGGATTGTCATCTTGTACCTTCTCCGACTTTATGAAGTGTCATCTTGTACCTTGTATTAATTGCAAGTAATGTATTTGTCTTTCTCTCAAAAATAAAGAAGTTCCAATATGAAAAATTCTATAGCTAAGGTGTCATCTTATTTTAGTTAAAGTAGTTAATTTGAAAAAGAATCAATAAATGAGGGGGTTATATATAACTTACCCAAAATATAATTAGTTATTACCAAGGTTCTAAAAGTCATGTGGATAACTAATGGACAATGATTAATTAAAACCTGGATTAGAACCAAACGCCGGAGAGGCCTGGCCAGACGCGTGCCAGACGCTGCTGACGCCCTTAGACGGGGTCTTTTAAGAACACTGGTTATTACCCAAACCGCCCATTCTTCCGTTACCCCCAAAAGGTCCCCACGCTCCTCCCCTCACTCCATCTTCTGTTATTCTTGTTCATCATTTTCCCCCGACTCTCAAGTTTCCTTTGGCAAGGTCTGCCCTTTTCCTTCTCTCTCTCTAACTTTCTCTCTCCTCCCCTGACCCTCTCTCTCCTTAAAAATTCCTCAGATTGGGTACTGTTGAAATTATATTAAGTTGGTCCTTATAGAAGAGAGAAATTGTTGAAATTTCCAAAGAGATCGGTTTCTTTTTCAGGTATTGGTTTGCTAAATTCTCCATACAGAAATATGAATCTTTTATCATTCCTGATATTTGTGCGTGTCAGTGTGTGTTTGGGGGTTATTTTGCATTGTCAATTGTAATTTGGTTTTGTGTTTCGTGTTTGTTCATGGTTTTCGTGTACGGTATTGCAAATTCAATTTCTGGCTATTGTAATTTCCTTGTTTTTGGTGATGGGTTTGAAAGATTTTTCGAATTTGTTTGCGGATATTTTCATTATGGATCATCCAGAAACGGTCTCTCCCCGTGCTTTAATACATTGCAAAGCTGCGTACATCCGACCCCCTGCCCTCCCATTGGTGGGAGCATTTGCGGCATTGGGGTAATGTTGTTGTTGATAGTGGTAAATGGATCATTTCCATTGTAGATCTGTTTAAAATTGTAATTTTTCATCATAGAAATTGAATGTGTATAAGCTTAAAACCTGATTTTTCGAATGCCTTAATTTTGAGAAGTTGTTTGTTTCTATTGCAGATTTGTTTTCAGAAGATGTTAATTTCACTAATAATGATATGTTAATAGGCTTGCTATACATGATTCTTATAATATTGTTATCCATGCAAGAAATAATCAATCTTATAACATTATATGGTTTGAAATTTCTGCAAATTGTTCTCCCTACGTTCCAAAATAAAGTCCATTCATTTTTTGTTGCAATATGGATATCCATTTTGGGACGGTTGGAGTACTATTTTTTTTTACTCGGTAATTTGTAGGGTGGAAATCTAAACATGTCTTGTTTCCATTTTTGGTAGATGGTTTGACGAGGAATGGG
Source organism: Adenophora triphylla var. japonica (assembly GCA_022495995.1). Classification (NCBI taxonomy): domain Eukaryota; kingdom Viridiplantae; phylum Streptophyta; class Magnoliopsida; order Asterales; family Campanulaceae; genus Adenophora; species Adenophora triphylla. The sequence goes on from JAFEMH010000384.1 coordinate 253,106, forward strand.
GAGGAAAGGGAGTTGGTTCTCTGCAGTGAGGAAAGCTCTCAGCCCCCAACCCAAGGAGAAGAAAGAAAAGGTTTGCCTTTTTTTTTTTTTTTTTGTACCCCTCTTCATTTTTTGATTTCATTTCCTTTCCTTTTCTCCATATTACCCAATGAGTTTGTGATTAACATTATGCAATTTTTGTGCCAGAAAACCGATAATAAATCAAAGAAACAAAAGAGCTTAGATGCAGATATAGTTCCCGCAGAAACTGCCGTTACCACCATCCCTGTCGACCCTCATTCTCCTCCTCCTGTAGAAGATGAAAAACTGACTGAAGCAGAAAATGAGCAAAGCAAACATGCTTACTCTGTTGCATATGCTACTGCTGTGGCTGCAGAGGCAGCAGTTGCATCCGCCCAGGCAGCTGCAGAGGTTGTCCGTCTTACAACTGCCGCCCATTATTCAGGAAAATCCATGGAAGAAATTGCTGCCATCAAGATTCAAACGGCCTTTCGTGGATACTTGGTAAATCACACACACTTTGATACCTCTCATTTCACATCGGAAAGATGTGAATTTTGATTGTGATATATAAGTTCCCATCCATTACCACTGGGCACCAACATCATTCACGGACTTTTGGGAGGACTTTTTGGAAACCAAGTGGACCCATGATGTTTGTGTTCAGTGGGCCAGTATGTGGTGCTTATGTAGCAAAACAGGTTGTTAGGCCCGGTCGTTACACCCCTCTCTCTCTCTCTCTCTCTCTCTCTCTCTCTCTCTCTCTCTCTCTCTCTCTCTCTCTCTCTGTCTCTGTGTGGAGTTGTTTCTGATTTTGGGCATTTGATTGTTTTGTCAGGCAAGGAGGGCATTGAGGGCTTTGAGAGGGTTGGTGAGATTGAAAACCTTGATTCAAGGGAATTCTGTTAAACGACAAGCGACAACCACTTTAAGATGCATGCAGACTTTGGCTCGTGTGCAGTCTCAGGTTCGTGCTAGGAGGATCCGAATGTCCGAGGAGAACCAGGCTCTCCAGCGACAGCTTCTCCAGAAGCGTGAGAAAGAGCTCGACCATCTGAGAGCCTCTGTAAGTCTGTCTTGCATGCGTTTGTTATTTATTTTTATTTTCTTGAACATTTCTTTTACCGCAAATACGAAAGCAATTTTATACTCTTTCCGTCACACAATAATCTGCAAAAGAGCCATTTTGGGCGTCCCATAATAATCTGCAAAATTCCAAAATAGAAATGAGACTCACTTGTTATACTCACAACAATTACTCACTTACCCTACTTTCTCTCTCATACCCAACTATCTACACTCACAACACATCACCTTTTTCACTTTTCTTCTTAATTCTCGTCCCTATCCCATTTTGCATATTATTGGGGGACGGATGGAGTATATTTTTCTTCAGTCTTTTCTCGTATGGTTATCAAAAATCCCTGCTAACTTGTTATTAATTGGAAATTAGATTGGAGATAATAGCTGGGATGACAGTAGACAATCTAAGGAACAAGTGGAAGCAAGCCTACAGAGCAAGCAAGAGGCTGCTATGAGAAGAGAAAGGGCATTGGCTTATTCCTACTCCCACCAGGTTCCATTTTTTCTCTTTTCTTGAATATAATCCTATTTTATGCCAATTAGTTGGTGAAATTAGAAAGAGATATTTATTTATTAAAAAAAATAAAAAATCTTACTGCAAAACAGCAAATGTGGAAGAACTCATCAAAATCTGCAAATCCGACGTTTATGGATCCAAACAATCCCCACTGGGGTTGGAGTTGGTTAGAGCGGTGGATGGCCGCTAGGCCATGGGAAAGCCAAAGCACAACTGATGACCATGTTTCACTAAAAAGCTCTTCTCGTGGGGAAATCGCAAGAACTTATTCCAACAGGGAGAATAAACTTTTCCCTGTGGGCCCAAAGTCGAGCATGCGCCAAATTACCTCACCTACCCCTTCCAAGACTCCTTCTTTAGTAGGCGGGAGAACAAAGCCACCAAGTCCCGAGGGCAGTGTTCTTGGCACAGATGAAGATTCTAGAAGCATTTACAGCGTCCAATCAGAACGGTACCGGAGACATAGCATTGCGGGGTCGTCAGTGAGAGATGACGACAGCCTTGCCAGCTCACCTGCGGTCCCCAGTTACATGTCATCATCAAAGTCTGCCAATGCAAAGTCTCGATTAACAAGCCCATTAGGGGTTCAAACAAAACGGTCGTCAGAGAAAGGTTCACCAATGGGTTCAGCAAAGAAGAGGCTGTCGTTTAGTGGGTCCCCTGCTGGTCCAAGAAGGCATTCGGGTCCTCCTAGGGTGGAAACTAGTACTGCTACCAACATTAGAGTGAACTGATCAGATCATAGGGACGGAGACGGAGATGGAGACAGAAACCGGGGTTTTTATTGCAGATTGGTTGCCATACTAATGAAGAAATATGAACAAGAATTACTCTTCATATGTAGAAAAGAGTGAAATAAGAATGTTGTTGAACTGTTCTTTCTTTTTTCATTCAAGATTGTCAGTCAGTGTGATTGTTTCTTCTTGTTAACTGTCTGTTAGTGTTGTTATTTACTTAGGGGGTAATAGTGTAATAGAAGGGATGCATAGGGGTTGAAATTGGATATATGTAAACACTTTATTTTTTATGTGACGGATGCATAATGTGAGTATAAGAAGTGGGTCCAAGGTTTACGTCGGAAGGAAGAACAGAGGCATTATTTTATTTTTTTTACAATAAAAATAAAATAGGAAAGAAAAGTTCTAAACTCAAGGAAAAGCTGAATTGAGATACTTGGCGTAGACGACGTTACATTACATCCAAATATATTTTTAAGGGAATCTGTTCCATAAGTTCCTTTAGGAACAAATCACTTCTCACTAAGTTTCTCATTGTATTAAAATGGTCCATAAGTTCTCATGTTGTATTATGTATAATACAACATTTAGTTATGCAGTAGTTTAAAATCATAATACTGCATCTGCACCACCGCATCCGCCACAGCCCAGCTCCGCTGCCGCCGTCTGCTATCGCCGCATGCCGAATTCCGATCAATTTTTGCCGAAATCCGGTCAATTTTCACCGGAATCCGGCAATTTTGGCCGGAATCCGGCTGCCGATCGCCGAAATCCGGTCGCCGGAGGTCGGAATCTGGCCGCCGGTCCATGGGCTTCGGACTCCGGTCACCGACGGCCGCCGGAATGCAGTATTATGGCCTTAATTGATATTGTATTTTCGAAACATAATACAACATCATAATACAACATGGGGAAGGAACTTATCGAGCATATTATGAAACTTTTTTAGAACTTATCGGGTATAGTCCATATTTGTAATAAAGGTAAGTTTTATTAATAGAAGGGAAGTAAAAACAGTTGAGTGGATCTCATTAAAAATGTGTTTTACATTAAGGTGTGCTCCCGAGTTTTTAAGAGTTTTTAAAACAAGAGAAAATAAAGAAAATGAGAGGAAGTCTAATGAATTTTTTAGGAATGAAAGGAAAGGAAATTTTTTAAATTTTCTTTGGTACACAATTCTTACAAAAGTGGGAGGAATTGAAATGAAAGAAAATTTTATAAAACAATTTTTTTTATAAACCTATTTTACTCATCAAACATAACTCTCTCTTTATTTCATTATTGATACAAATGTAATTCTATATTTTTCATTCCATTTCTTTCCTAAACTCAAAAGCACTTCAATAATATATTGAATTCCCTCGCTTCCCCTTCTTTCTCCTCCTCTTCCCTCCCTCCCTTCCTTTTCTTTTCTCTGCTTTAAAAACTCGGGAGCGGACCCTAAAAGATGAAAAAACAGGTTTTTCATAAATGTCAGCTCTAATATTATAAATTGCTAATTCTAATATTTTAAATTGTCAGTTCTAATATTATAAAGTATCAGATAATAAAAGAGGCACTTAAAAACATTCAAATTGACACTTGTAAAATTTAAAGTGACACTTTTAACATTTGTTAAAATAGTACTAATGGTAGTGTTAATGATTGCCGGTTGTTGTGTAAAATAGTGCCGGTGGACAGTGGTAATATTAAGAATTATCAGTTGTAGTGTTAAATAGTGTCGGTAGAGTTGAAAATAGTGTGGGTCCTAATGTTAAAAATGCCAGTTATAGTATTGAAGAATGACAGTTCTGTTGGAAATTTGGTTTTGAAAAATTGGTGTTTGACCAATTTTTGACCAAAATTTTCATTTAGTTTCATTTTTCGGAAATGAAAATAAGTTGAATAAGTATAATCTACATTTTAAGTAGATTAAAATGATATATTTATTTTTTCAAAACCTTAATGCTCCGCAGCTCCCAGCGCACACGTGCGAAGTGCAAAGTGTGCTGTGCGAGCTCGGGCGGTGCTTCGCACTATACTCGTATTTCGAATTTGAGCTAGTCCAAAACTAACACAATTGGGCCACTATTTGAATTGTTGGCCCAATGGACCACTATTTGAATTGTTGGCCCAATGGACCACTAGGTTGCATGTTAATGAGGATAACACTTGATTGTTACCTATTTAAAGTAGATACGTTTAACAACTCTCCTAATTTATGCTTTTTAGACAATGTGGGATATGACTTTCCATATTCACAAAGATTTGTTTCTCAAATAATTTCATTTTAAATATATAAATCCCAAAATAACTCACATTTGAAACTATTTTTCAAAATAACCAACTTTTTTTAACTCTCTACACGGTGTAGCTAGTTCAACATGTTATCGTTAAAACTCGCTACACCATGTAGCGAGTTTAGTTTAATTACGGTTAATCTCATTGGCGTGTTTAATTGGTAATTACAAGTAACCTAAAAACTACATCGTGTAGCGATTTCACTCGGTAATAAAACACGTTACACGGTTTAGCAAGTTATGCTTTATTTACTTAGAAGAACAAAGTTTTTTTAAAAAAAAGTTTGACTGATAAAGCACTTTCATCGGCCGAGAAATGGTCAGCCGATTGACTTTAGTCGGTTGCCTTTGTCGGTTACTCCATAGCTGCAGTAGCTTTGGATGGTTACTCCTTAATCGGTTACATTATAATTGGTCATTAGTCTTCAAGTTATCGGATCATCAACAGGTTAAGAGTGTTGTATTGTGAAATACAAAGGCACTACCACTATCACTACAACTAAAGGAAACCTAAGTATGCATAAAAGATTTTAATTAACTCTAAATAAATTAGGGGTACTCAAGTTAGACTTAATTACTTAGTAGAACAAAGGTTTTTTTTTTTGAAAAATGTTTGACTAATAAAGCACTTTCATCGGCTGAGAAAAGGTTAGTCGGTTGCCTTTGCCGGTTAATCCGTAGCTAGCTGCAGTAGCTTTGGATTGTTTTCAAGTTAATTACAGCTAATTAATTCAAATGCTAAACCCTAATTTAACTAAACTCGCTACTTGGTGTAGCGAGTTTCAACGATAACATGTTGAACTCGTTAGTTCTAAAAAGATGATCATTTTGGAAAATAGTTTCAAATGTGAGTTATTTTTGGATTTTTATTTTTAAAATGGATTTATTTGAGAAAAAAATCCATTCACAAACTCTTCATAAAACCCTTTTCAATTGCATACTTTGAGCTTTAATTTCTCATTCAGCACAATTTGATTTTGAGAAAATAAATAAATCACATTAATTCACTCCAAATGTAGATTACAAATATGCAATTTATTTTTATTTACATAAAATGAAATTATATTTAATTTTTTTATCAAATATTGGTCAAACCTATTATTTGGAACCAATTTTATCATATAACGATGAATAATTAAAGGCTTTTTTGAATTTAACAAAATTTATTATTCATTGTTATATGATAACTTTTTCCTAACAATTTCTAGTGTCGAAAAGTGCAAGTGTGTTTTTATAAGTTTCGATTATTCACAAAAATGCTACCACACGCTTTAAAAAAATATCCAGTTATTTACAAAAATATCACCGCACATTTTAAAAACATATTTACACTAATCGAGTAGCTAAAATCTTACAAAAAACGCGTTTTTTTGTAAGCTAAAAAAACGTGTTTTATTTCTCCCGCTATTGCTAGTGTTATTGTAAAAAAATGCCAGTGTAAAAATGTGTCAGTGTTAGTGTAACAAAATGTCAGTTTAAAAAGTATCAGTGCATGTATTATTAAGTGCCAGTGTAAAAAAGTGTCAGTGTTAGTGTAAAAAAGTGTCAGTATTATTGTAAAAAAATGTCAGTGTAAAGAGTGTCAATACATGTATTATTAAATGACGTGTAAAAGTGTCCGTGTTAGTGTAAAAAGGGTCATTATTAGTGTAAAAAGTGCAAGTATTACTGTAAAAAATTATCAGTTTAAAAAGTGTCAGTGGATATATTATTAAGTATCAGTATAAAAAAATGTCAGTGTAGGAAAAAAAAGTGACAGTATTAATATAAAAAAAGTGTCAGTGAAAAAAAATATCAGTGCATGTATTATTAAGTGACATCGTAAAAATGATTTTTTTTTTAAACTTAAAAAAAAACAAGTTTTTTATAAAATCAACTCAATTGAATATAAACAAGTTTTTTCTAAATCTTTATAAAAACAATTACTATATTTTTCATCAGCGATCGAATGACACAAAATAAGGTGGTTGTTCACGCACCCTAGGTCCGGACTAATTGGGCTTTGTTTAGACAACAACTTACCTCTCTCTTTTAAAAACCTGTATTGATTGAAGTATCATGTAGAACCTTCGACACCCATAAATGTTCAACTTACAAATGTTTTGGGGCTTATTAAAAAATAAGAGGAAAATAGGGGTTAAACTGCAACATCTTAATTTCAGGGATTGAATATAATAAGAGAAGTTGAGGGGGTAAAATGTAACTTTAGAAAAATCATGACCTTAGAATGCTTATTTGGATTAATATGAACCGCTTTTTATTGTTTCGTCCTTTAGAAATCTACATTGACTTATTTTACTCCCTTCGACCCAAAATGTTTGTTCCATTTGATTTTTTTTGTTGAACTTTGATCACATTTATGAGAGATTAATCATGTTCATGAAATTCTAAAAGTTGTTGTTGATAATATTATTAATTGTGAATCAATAAAAATTTTTAGAATTTCATTAACATAATTAAATTGACATATATTTGTGATCAAAGTTCAACAAAAAAGTCAAATGGGACAAACATTTTGAGACGGAGGGAGTATTTAGTAACTATTACTCTGACCGTGTCAATGGCACAGTAACAATATAAAAATGAAAGAAGTACAAAAATGGAGAAAATGATTGAACGGTATAAATTGAGATACAATCATTGGTCATGACCGGGCAAGTCTCAATGAATTGAGCCCAAAATATAATCTATACAAGTCTCAAATACGACATATGAAGTGGGCTTTCCTACCTATGCTCGTCACACCTGCTCGTCATTTCTCACTATATCGACATACACATAGCAAAACGAATAATAACTAATACCACAATACTATTACATGCCGACGAGGCATCCCTCATATGCCGATGAGGGCACCTACAAAGGTCGACCTAGGCCACACAAAAAGACGACCACCGTCTCCTCGATCAGCATCAAGACGGGGAATGGGTCTCCCTACCCTAGCTCCGGATCAGAAATAGCGTATGACACGTAAAAGGAGATGAATTAGAGTTTGAGAGTGAGAGTGTTACCAATTGCTAGGTTTTGACTCTTTTACTCAAGAGGTCATATATTGAATACGAAACGGTGTTTGAAAGGTGTTTATGTTGTGTTTGGATCGTGTTTGGATCGTGTTTGGCTTGAAAAATGTTGTTTTCACGCAAATCGAGATGTTTCCAGGGCTTACGGAGGGTTGTGGGGTTCTGGAACCGAGGTGAATGGGCAGGAGGGTTACAAATTCTTCACCATTTACTAAATGGGAAGGGCTGTATTTATAGGATGTCAAACTGAAGAACAGGCCGTCCGGTTAGATCTTCAAATTTGAGTGCTTTTTGGGTATTAAGAAACATTGATTGACTGATTGGCGATCATGAAGAATAGGCCGGACGGCCACTCCTTCAGTTTGAGGGTATTTGGGTCTTTTTCAGCCTTGGATTGGACTGATGTGACTTGAGGGCCCATGCATGTGTTCCATGTGTCCAGCTTAGTCACTAAGCAAAGCCTTTTTGTTCCGTCGGGCCGGGTTTTGACTGTTTTTTAAATAACTGTCCGAATAAATATCGAAACAGTCCCGAAAAGTCCCGAAAATTGCATATTTCTTGAAAAATGGTATTTCACGTGTGCGAACGTGTGTTGAATACACTTTGAAATTTTGAATGTTTGGGACAGTCGTGGAAAGTCTTGTTAACTTGGAAATTGGGAGTTAATGGTCTATAATGAGCCGGATTTGGGTACTTACACTCATGTACTTCAACTTTTATCGATATAATGTTTTTTTTCAATGCTTTGTCGTCTTTACTTTCTATGCATTTACTTGAATTGCCTTTATATATTGAACTGAGAAGACGGCCACCATGTGCTCTGACGGGTACTTGCACTTGGCCAGAAGGGTAATGGTGGATACTTCTGTTGGTCTCAACCTGGAGGGACTTTCTCGGCTCATCTACCAAGACTCATATGATGAGGCATCCCGTTCCATGCACCCTCTCGTCCACTTTTCTGGTAATGCCTTGAGGTTATTACCTCCCTAGACGCTCAGGCTGGCCATCCTGCTTGGGTTCCTCCTTCTCTTGATCCATAAAATATCCATACGTTGATTGAGAAGATCGAGGATGAGGGCCTGAGTTTTGAGGACGAGGAGGAGAGAACCGAGGAAGCCCAGACCGACCAAGTCATCATTTCCCTCGCTGATGCTGAACAGGATGATCTTTTCAGGGGTGATGATCAAGCGTAGAGTCTTTTTTGCTTTATTTTGTCAATTTATCATTTGAGTAGGGCCCTCATGTACTTCAACTTTTATCAATATAATGTTTTTCTTCAATGCTTTGTCGTCTTTACTTTCTATGCATTTACTTGAATTGCCTCTACATATTGAACTGCTTCATTTTGAATGTTTGTTTATTGATAATTGTCATATGTTGAATATTTGTCTAAGTATCCAACCTTTTTATGACGAGGAAAGGTCACATCGTCCTTTGTACTTTTAAACCGAGGAAGATCATTCGGTTTACTTGGGCAAATTGTAAATTTATCCATTAAGCCGAGGAAGATCATTCGACCTCACGTTTTTCTTTAAAGAATTTGTCTTATTAAGCCGAGGAAGGTCATTCGGCCTTTGTTTTTGGGATTTACCTCTTTATGTCGAGTAGGATCGTTCGACATAAGTCTTAGATAATTTTTGAGAATTTATCTCTTTATGACGAGGAGGGTCATCCGACATAAGTCTTAGATAATTTTTTTGGTCTTTTATCTCTCTATGCCGAGGAAGATCGTTCGACATAGGTCTTAGATAAATTTTTGGGGTCTTATATCTCTATGCCGAGTAAGATCATTTGGCATAGGTATTAGATAAATTTTTAGGAATTTATCCCCTTATGCCGAGGAAGTCATCAGCATAAGACTTGGACAATTTTTAAGATTATGTCGAGTAATAGGCTCCTCGTCTTTTTGAGCTTGTCATGCTAGTCATTTGCCTTGCTGACAAAAACTGAATTTCTATTGATTGAAACTGACTACATTGAACTTCAATCCTATTTTACTTAAAAATAAAGTAAAGGACTAATAAATACTAGTCTATTACATAAAAACACACTTGAAACTATTGATAGTATTTCCGTAGATGATCGAAATGCCATGGATTTTTCAGCTCTTACCCATCTGGGGTTTTCATTCTGTAGGTCCATTCTCTTATAACTTGAGTGATGATGTAGGGGCCTTTCCAATTTGGGGAGAGCTTGTTCTGTTTTGCCTTTCTGCCAATAGCTTCAATCTTTCTAAGTACCCAGTCTCCGACTTGGAATACTCTTCTGTTGACCCTTTTGTCATGGTAGGCTTTGGTTATTTGCTTGTAGTTCACCATCCTCATCTGAGCAGCTAGTCTTTTCTCATCTACTAGGTCTAGGTCTAGCAGCCTGTTGACCTTGTTGACTTGTTCATTGTAGTTTGAGTTTCTTGTTGTAGGGATAGCCATCTCAGCTAGTGCCATAAACTCATATCTGAAGTTCGTGCGAATGAGGTTTCTCCGATTGGCCCCCGGGTGGTTGTGCGAACTGCCCACAAGGCTAAGGGAAGTTCTTCCAACATCTACCATCACTTTCTTTTAGGTTCTTGGTTAGAGCTGTTAACACCAACTTGTTGGCTGCTTCCGCTTGTACGTTGCATTGAGGTCTGCATACAGATGACTTGAGATGATAGTGTGTGGAACCCCGAAGAAACACCAGATGAAGTCATGGACGAAGTTGATAGCATTCTCCTTTGTGATTTTGGCTAAGGCTTTTGCTTCTATCCACTTGGAGAAATAATCGACTGTCACAATCACGTACTTGCAGTTGTCTCAGGCGGGAGGAAGGGTCTGATGATGTCGATTCCACACATGTTAAATGGCCAAGTAGGCACTATGAGAGTCTGTTCCACTAATTAGAGTCTAGGAATGTCAGCGTATCTCTGGTATTTTTCACACTTTTTTACGTAGGCTTGTGCGTCATCTCTCAAGTTTGGTCAGTAATAACCTAGCATGATAATTTTGTCTACTAAGGTTCTGTCCCCCGGGTGACCGCCACAGATGCCTTCGTGGACTTCTGCCAAGAGATTTTATGTTTCTTTGGGGTAGACACATCTCATCAGGGGCTTTGTGAATGATCTTCTGTAGAGGACCCCGTTCAACACTGTGAATTTTGCTGACTTCTTCTTGATAAGCCTAGCACGTGTTTCGTGCTCAGGAAGTTGGTCCTTTTCAATGAATTCGATGTACTTGTCTATCCAGCACTTCTCCTCCCTTTCTATGAGCATTACTCGTAGTCTTTCGTAGGCAGGTTATTCGATAAATATTATGATTGGGTTAGAATCAGGATCTACCACGTCAATAGTCGCCAGTTTAGATAGAACATCTTCTACTTGGTTGTCCTCCCGACCTATTTGACTTATTTCAAAAAAAAATCAATTTCTCTGTTATGTCTAGGACGAGGTCTTTATACTTTGTAAGTATGGAGTGCTTAGTGTTGTACTCCCCTTTCATCTCCTTGACTACGAGCTGGGAGTCACAGAAGGCGGCAATTTTGGTTCCTCCATAGAAGGATGCCAACTCTATGCCAAATATCAAAGCTTCGTACTCAACTTGATTGTTGGAAGTAGGGAACTTAAATATGATAATGTCCTGGATGGAGTGCTCCTCATCGGGATTTGCTAGTACAACTCTAGCTCTGCTTTTTTCCTTAGTGGCTGGCCCATCTGTGTATATGACCCATCAGTTAGATGGAAGCTCGATGGTCGGCTATTCCCCCGCAGGTTTTTTGCGCTTATGGGAGGTGGGGTCGTGTTAACCTGTGAAGGCGGTTTCAACCATAAAATCGACCAGAGGCTGTACTAGGAGTGTCTTCCTAGGTTGGTATCTGATGCCAAACTCAGTGAGTTTGGTAGACCAATTAAGGAGACGTCCTGAGCAGTCCAACTTATGCAAGATTTTCTTCAGGGGCATATTTGTATACACAGTTATGGGGTGTGCATAAAAGTATGCTCGTAGCTTTCTTTCCTCTATAACTAGGGCATAGGCTATTTTCTCTACATTGAAGTATCTGCTTTACACATATGATAATACCTTGGAGACATAATAGAGAGGTTTCTGAGTGGTTCCTTCATTCCGGACTAATACTTCAGCTATGGTGTGGTCTATGGCTGCTAAGAATACGTATAACATCTCTCCCGTAACAGGACTGCTCAACAAAGGAGGGGATCCCAAGTACTACTTCAACTGTTTGAATGATTCTGAGAATTCAAATGTATAGGAGAAGATCTTGGTCCCCTTCAGGACTTTGAAGAAGGGTAGCGATTTTTTTGCAGATTTTGTAATAAATCTCCCAAGGGTTGCTATTATTCCATTTAGCCTTTGAACCTCGTTAATGTTGGTAGGTTCTTTCTTGTCTATCAAGGCTTTGATTTTTTTCGGGTTTGATTTGATTATCCTTTGTGATACCATAAAAACTAGGAACTTTTCGGCCGTCACCCCAAACACACATTTACTTGGATTTAACTTCATGATGTTTGCTCGTAGGTTGCCAAAGGTTTCTTCCAAGTCTGGGGCATGACTGCCATTCCTAGTTTTAATGACCGTGTCATCGATGTAGGCTTCCATGTTACGACATATCTGCTCTACAAAGACATTGTTGACCATGAGCTGATAGGTTGCGCCCGCATTTTTGAGCCCGAAGGGCATAATAGTATAAGAATAAATTTCTCCAGCTGCCTAGAAGGTTGTATTCTCAATATCTTCTTCGGCCATTTTTATCTGGTGATAACCAGAGTAGGCGTCTAAAAAGCTTAAGGTTCTATATCCAGTAATGGAGTCTACCAGCATGTCAATTGTGGGGAGAGGGTAACTGTCTTTCGGGTAGGATTTGTTGAGATCTGTGAAGTCTACACACATTTGTCACTTCCCGTTGTTTTTCTTGACCATCACAACGTTGTCCAGCCAAACAGGATAAGTTGCTTCTCTTATGATTCCTGCACATAGCAGTTTCTGTACTTCCTCATTGATTGCATCTTCTTTATCGTTTGCAAAAATTCTCCTTGTCTGCTTGATATGTTTAGCAGACGGGTCGACTTCCAGCCTGTGAACAACCACCTCTTCCTTTATTCATGTCGTACCCTTGACCTTCCAAGCAAATAAATCTATATTATTTTTCAGAAGGGTGATGATTTCCTCTCTTTTTTTAGGGTGAGCTGGCCCCCGATTTTTATTTTCTATTCTGGATAGTCGGGATTGAGTATGATTTATTCTATTTCATCTATGGGCTCCATTTCCAGACCGTCCTGAAACTGCAATGTTTCAATAATTATCTCTCTAAGCCTTCTACCTTCATCACCGTTTATGTCTAGATCCTCCAAACCAACTAACTCGTCTATGTCCGGTATCTCTCCTTGTCTCAAGTCAGGGTTGCCCCCGAGTTCTGGCCGCTGATGAGATGAGGGGCTATATCCGGGATGGACATAACTATGTCATTGTCTTCACGGATATCTAGAATCATGTGTTCCTCATCCTCTTATTCAAAAATCAGATCCAGCCTATAATTGGTGCTGATAGTCTTTACGCACTTAGAGATTTTCAGATTTTCCTTTGGTGTGTCTACTTCCACCTTTCTGGCTGTTTTTCCACTCCTCATTATGTGCTCCAAGAAGTCTTTGGAGGTTTCTTTCATGCATCCGATTCCAGCACGAGTTGGAAATTTAACTCGTTGGTGAGGGAGGGAGGCAACCAACCCAAGTTTGCCTTGACTTGAAATGCCTAGAATGGCGTGGTAGTCACTTGCCAAGTCCATGACCACGAATGTTACTGTGGCCTCAGTTCGGAAGGGATGCTCTCCAACTTCTAATAGTAAGTCAATTGTCCCCATGGCATTGACTTTATGATTGGTGAAGCCTTCTAGTCTTCCAGAGTATGACTCAAGCATGCTATCTTTTATGTTAATCTTATGGAAGGTAGAATAATATAAAATATCCCCGAAGGCCCCCGAGTCAATAAGGAGTCTTTCGGATTCACAATTATCAATCCTTCCTTTGATTACTAAGGGTTGTTCGCGAGCTGCGCGACTTCCAACTAGCTCATTAAGGGAGAAGCTGATGACTTCCTCCTCATAATGGATCCAGGCGGGGATGTGGTAGACCTTGCTTAGCTCGTGTATCTGATATTTCAATTTCTTGTTGGAAACAGTCTTCTCCCTTATGACATGGAGTTTAGCCCTAGGAGGCCTGTCTTCCCTTTCATCATCTTTGTCCTCGTCATCGTCATCCTTTCTACTTCGCTTGTTATCCTTTCTCATAACGTAGCAATCAAGTTTTTCCTCGTCTACCCATCCCTGGATCATTCTCTTAAGGGAGATGCAGTTCTTCGTGTCGTGTTCGTGGTCATTGTAAAAGGCACAATACTTAAAGCTGTCACGGGTATAGTTTGTTCTTTCATCAAGTGGTCGTGAACTTGGCAGGTTCACCAACTGCATGATCTCTGTTATAGGAATGGAGAGGGGGGGGTGAAAACCTTGGCTTTCTCAGTAGCCCGGGTCTTATTCTTCCCCTTATAGTTACTTCCATTGGAAGCCTTGATGGTGTCAGTTGCATCTGCTTTCCGTTTTTTGGACCTCTTTTTACTTTTCTCTTCTGCCATAGCTATGGCTTGCTACACTATATATATATCAGATTTCGACTTAGACTCCCTTGCAGAGAATTCATAGATTAATTGTCCGAATATTAGTCCGGAGTTGAAGCAAACGATCACATCCCGGTCAGTTAGGCTTTCCTCTACCTGGTCAGCCATAGCTCTGAACCGATTGTAATAACTCAGAGTTGTTTCATTTTTCCATTACTCAATGTTTGCAAGTTCTGTCAGTCTTTTCTTTCTCTTTCCCGTTGTCGCAAAGTGGTCCAGAAACCTCCTCCTCATAATTTTCCAGCTATCGATGCTTCCCTTCTTTTGCAAGAACAAAGACAGGGTTGTTCCGGAGAAGGTACTCGCAAAAGCCTTGCAAAGAATGTCATCTGCCTTGGTGAGGAGGGCCATGGTGGACTCAAAACTTTGCACATGGTCCCATGCGTCTGTCATCCCCACATATTTTTCAAAACTGGGGATCTTGAGAGTAGGATTGGGAGGTAGATCATTAATCCGTTGGGAGAAAGGGCGAGTGGCACTAGTATCATCATCATCCACTTCCTTCCTCCCCATTTCCATTTCATCTATTCTCTTTTTTAAGAGGAGAATATCCCTGGCATCGATCCCTGAGCTATAGTGAGAACTACGATGGGTCCTTTCTTTTTCTCTGTGCCCATTCACTCGGCTTTGTTCCTCATGGTCCTGGTGATTATCCTCGTGTCCAGATGGTGCTATTTCATTCAATGGACTGAAATGACGAGAAAGGGTTCTGTCCCTCCTGGGAGCCATTCCTGGACGAGGAGAGCCCCTATGTCGTGGAGGACTCCTAGGTCGAGAAGGGCTCCTATGCCGAGGAGAGGAATTATGATGAGGAGGGGTTTTTTTGCCTTACATAACCGAGCCTTGCTCTCATGTCAGCAGAATTAACCTTCTGGTCACTCTGATTGTTAAGATGATTTCTCAAGTCTTCATTATTTCGTGTATTTCCGTGTCCAGGAGCCTGAAGACAAGGAGGGACATCTTGGAGGGGTTTTTGCTTGGGTCTACCAGCAATGTCATGATGAAGGGGATTTTGGCTAGGAGGAATATTTTCTCTATTCATCCGACTACCACGCCTATCAAGATGACTTTCCCCTCCAAGGGAATCTCTAGTCCTCGTAGGCCTTATGAATTCAGCTAGGGAGTGCTAAGTATCCAATTGCAGCAGGACATTTTGTGTTTCATAAATGTGTTGCAGAGTTTCCATCTGTTGATTCAAGAGAGTTTTGCGATCAATCTATAGGGGGGGAAAGCTCCAGTGCCCCCTTGGGCGACATTCCTCCCCGTCTGACTGCCAGCAAGCCTTCCTCATCGCCGACGATGGGGAGGGTTTGGTAGTATTACCTCAGTTACTAGCTGTCCACTAGAACGCAGATTCATTCCTAGTAAGGGCAGCCCATCGTTCAATGGTGGAGGAGGTGGCAGTTCCACATTGGCAAGAGGAAAAGTAGTCCTAGCATTTTCATGAGTCTCCTCCACAAGTGGGTTGTCCTGATCAGGAGTAATACTCGCAGTGTGTCCTTTTTCCATTAGAATTAGGAGAACGAGCAGAATTTTTTTCGGCTATTCAAATGGTCATAAACGATCATTTTCTGGCAATGGAACCAAATTGATGATGCCAAAAACGTTCGGATCAGCCCAAATCCAGTGGCAGTTTGTATCCTGGATGTTTGAATAGCCTAAAACAGATTAAAAAACACGTGAACTAAGTCGGGGCTTCACCAACGAAGCCCTCCGGCGTAAGATTAAGTATTTGTCTGTATAGAGAGCAAATCAATTAACAAGGGTTGAGAGTCAAAAGATGTGTTACCAGAATTATGTTAATTATGGCTTGTATTTATAGGTGTAGGATGTAGAGTCCATATTAGAATAGCAGTTGTGTGAGAGGAGGGTTATAATTCTAGTTGGATTATAACTTCCCACATTCCTTGTTTGAGTAGGATTAGATTTGCGTTAGTACGTATACATAGGAGGCGTACTCCTCGGCATATGGTGCTGGTTGACATGTATGAATGCCGAGGAAGAGGAGAGCGTTGATATTGTCATTTACATATCGTTCTTTACCGTCCGAACCGTTTGGTTCGTTGATCGCATCTTTTACCGTCCGAACCGTTTGGTTCGTTGATACCGTCAATTCAATACTGTCATTTACCGTTCGAACCGTTTGGTTCGTTGATATTCTCATTCAATACTGTCATTTACCGTCCAAACCATTTGGTTTGTTGATAATATTTACTTTTAAAACGTCCGAGTCACAAACTGATTTGTTGATCGTCTTCTCCTTACAGTCGTTTTCATAAAAAAAGGGTAAAGTTATAATGCCCGATTCAAAATCAAAGTTTGTCATTCAAACTCCTTTTCAAACTCCCTTTCAAACTCAAAGTTTGTCATTCAAACTTCCTTTTAATCAAAAGTTTGATCACAATGAGCCGCTCTACATCACTGTCTAGTTAGATGAGCGCCGCCTTCCCTGCGTACTTGTTGATAGAGGCTCAGGAATGAATGTCTTGCCTGCCAAGATGATGGACCTGCTCGACATCAAACCCATCGAATTGAAGCCTTCAGTCCACACTGTCAAAGCTTATGATTCTACCTCCCGCGCAGTTCTCGGGGTTGCTACCTTAAACATTTGGTTCAGCAAACAGATGATGCCTACTGAATTCAAGTCCTGGACATTCCTATCACTTTTACAGCTATTCTGGGAAGACCATGGCTGCACCAGATAAACGGCGTGGCATCAACCCTTCACCAATGTATCAAATTTATGCAAGGAAATGATCTGACAAATGTCTACGGGGATAGCGTCACCACCGAAGGGATCTGCACCAACGACATTCCAGTGTTAGAAATCAAGCATGACGACGATATGGCATTAACTGGATTTACAATGGAAACTTCCAATATCCAAATATGCAGTTTGGACCTTCCGTTACTCTGGGATAAGATCCCTCCTGCCATGAAAATGATGAAACTCATGAACTTCATCCCATGACTGGGGCTCGGCAAATCGTTACAAGGCCAACACCAAGTCATCTAAGTCAAGGACCACAATACAGTCCAGGGGGTCGGTTATGTGCCTACACTTGCTGACTCAGAGAAGACAAGAAGCTCGCAAGCACCAAAGTAGCAACCCGCAAAAGGGGAACCTCCTACATCACACCCAACCTCCGACCTTACAGCTTCGACCTCACTCACTACTTCGTCAAAGGAACCAACAAAAGAACTGATGAAGATGAGAAAGGAACTGAGGGAACTGATAGCGGAACTGGAATTGAGGGAACTGACGGCGGAACTGATGAAGATGAGAAAGGAACAGGAAAAATCAGCACAGAGACTACAAAAAAGATGGGAAAGCTGGCACAAAACCTCAAGCGTTTCAGAGGACTCAAGGACAATCTGATAAGGGGAGCGCTCCTCGACATCACTGCACTACCTAGACCCGTCGCCACCACCGTTCAGCATGAGTACTCATTCAAAGGAATCCCTGACATAGAAGAACAGCTCGAGACACTCTTCTTGGGAGACAGGCTGTTCAGTCCATCCTACGAAACCCCATTCGAAACATTGATCCCAAGGAAGAAAGAACCAGAATTCGTGAAAGATGCTCTAAGTGGACCTGCTCTACAAAATCTTTTCGAAGAAGTCATGGATGTTCCAAACCTGATTGATCTAGGCTCCGAGGACAACATGATTGCCATGATCGGGACAGGAGAAGCCAACCTTTTGATCCCCAAACCCTCTCCAAAAATCCTTCAATACCACTAAAGAACTGGGTGACTTTCACCGGACCAAGGGAAAGCAAGAAAGAGATGGTAGACAAACTTGGGCTACTCCCCTATCTCCCTAAATCTAGTTTCAAACCCTCCGAGTCTCTCGTTCTCAAATTCAAGTCCTTTGAGTTGTATGACGGCCTCACACCAGAAGACTATGATTATGTAGCCAACATTGTATTTCCCTTCCTCTTAAATGAAAAAAATTGACCTTTCGGATTATCCCCTCATTGCCACTTTAACAACTGATAAGTTAACTAACAACTTAAAAGAAGTTAATAATGATTCACTTGATAAAAAAGCAGACACACTAAACGAACAATACATTAAAGAGGTTCTCAAGCGTGTAGTTGACCGAGAGGAAAATCGGGCCCAAGCTGCCGAAGAGGTTATGACTAAAGTGAACCTGGGGTCAGTGCAAGAGCCTAAAGAGACACAAGTGGGCAGTTTCTTCGCCGGCGCAGAAAAAGAAGCCCGGATGAATCTCCTCAAAGAATATGTTGACGTGTTCGCCTGATCATACCAAGACATGCCAGGGCTCAACCCCTCTATCGTGGAACACCGAATCCCTCTGGATCCCGAGGCCAAGCCCGTCAAGCAGAAACTACACAAGATCAAGCCAGAATGGTCCCTGCAAGTAAAGGAAGAAATTGAGAAAATGCTCCGCGTCGGCTTCATTAGAGTAATCGAGTACCCAACTTGGCTCTCCAACATTGTAACGGTCACCAAGGCCAATGGAAAGGTCAGATGCTGTGTAGGCTTTCGGGATCTCAACAAAGCCAGCCCGAAGGACGATTTCCCGCTTGTTGTGAATATGGCCCTCCACACCCAAGCAAACCTACAAGAATATTAATCGCACACAAACCAAGCACAAGAAATCAAAGAAAACAGAAAAGAACACAAGAAATTGTTAACCCAGCCACCAATTTGATTGGCTACGTCTGGGGCACTACCAAGCCAGGATCTTGCACTATGTATGTAAAATATGTGTTACCATAAGTCTAGGGGCGGAATACTACTTAAATATATACTAGGGCATCAAACCAAGTCCTAGATTACAAAGGATTCCCGAAAATACGCCAGAATCCTGATCCAAATTTACTTCTCCCGACACATGGGCGGTCGCCCAAGGTCCCATGGGCGGTCGCCCAAGCCAAGTTTTTCCCGAACCAATGTTTCTGTACAGCTGAGCGGTCGCCCACCCCCCCGTGTGCGGTCGCCCACAGCAAGCCTCAAATCCGATGTACCTACTGACCAACTGGGCGGTCGCCCAACACAGCCTGGGCGGTCGCCCACCACGACAGAAACTCCAGACGAATTTCAACCCCTTTGCTTGTAATCTATCCCGGTTGGTTCTCTATTCCAACAATCTCCCACCTAGAGATCAACCATACAAATAAGCCCCGTATCCGTCTTCAACTTATCCTTGGTGTCCTCCTAGTGCTTACCTCGATCATGGTAGTGCCATCCTCCTCTCTCATTCTTCAAGCCCAATTGAAGCTTTGCACAGCTTCAATTTCTCAAGGTTCACAACCTTCGTCAACATGTCAGCTGGATTTTCCGATCCCAATATCTTCTCAAGCCACAAAGTCTTCTCCTCCAAGAGATGTCTGATATAGTGAAACCTTAATTCAATATGCTTCGTCCTTGAATGAAACGCCGGATTCTTTGCCAAGTGAATTGCACTCTGACTGTCACTGTAGAGAATATTACCACTTCGCGTCTTCCCAAGTTCACCCAAGAAGTTCTGCAGCCAAACCATCTCTTTACTTGCTTCCGTCACTGCCACATATTCTCGCTTCGCCGACCGAGCCACGATCTTTTGTAACTTAGAAGCCCAAGAAATAGTTGTACCACCCAATGTAAACACATAGCCCGTAGTACTCCTTCTTTTATCAAGATCACTTGATGCCAAGTCCGCATCAACATAACCCGCTAACACCACTTCCTTGCTTGAAAAACATAGAGCCTTACCAGCAGTACCCTTCAAGTATCGTAGGATCCACTTAACCGCTTCCCAATGTTGCTTTCCTGGATTGCCCATGAACCGGCTGACAACTCCCACCGCATGTGCAATGTCCGGCCTTGTACACACCATTGCATACATGAGACTCCCCACAGCTGAAGCATATGGAGTTCTCTCCATCTTGTCACGCTCTTCCTTGTCCCTAGGCGAGTCTTTCTCGGATAACTTGAAATGCAAACCCAATGGTGTCCCCGTTGGTTTTGCCCCTTCCATACAAAATCTTGCCAAGACTTTCTCAACATATTCTGCTTGCGAAAGAACCAATCTACCCGACTCCCTATTCCGGTCAATCCGCATGCCTAAGATTTTCCTTGCCTCTCCCAAATCCTTCATCTCGAACCGTTCGACAACCGAGTCTTCAACTCGTTTACCTCTCTCTGCTAGAGCCCGCTATTAACATGTCGTCCACATATAACAAAGAAGATAATATACCCATTGTCCGTGTTCTTGAAGTAGCAACAATGATCCGCCTCACATCTGATAAAATCAATGTCGTGCATGAATCCGTCAAACTTCCTGTACCACTGCCTAGGAGCTTGTTTAAGGCCATACAAGCTCTTAGTCAATCTGCAAACTAGCTCCTCATTACCCTTAGACAAGTAACCCTCTGGTTGTGCCATGTAGATCTCCTCCTCCAAATCCCCATGAAGAAAGGCAGTCTTCACATCCATCTGTTCTAGCAGCAAGTCATCCGCCACTACTATCCCCAGAACCATTCTGATAGTGGTCATCTTCACAACCGGAGTGAACACTTCGGTGTAGTCAATACCATACTTCTGCTGAAACCCTTTAACAACCAGTCTTGCCTTGTAACGCTTGCTACCGTCTGCTTCCTCCTTGATCCTGTAAACCCATTTGTTATGCAGCGCCTTCTTCCCCTTAGGTAGTTTAGTCAACTCCCAAGTTTTGTTAGCCTTCAATGAGACCATCTCATCATCCATCGCAGCTTTCCACTTGTCACAAAGCACACTACGAACTGCCTCCGCATAACATTCCGGTTCCCCATTATCTGTCAACAACAAATAATAATTCGAAGGAGTATACCTGTCAGGTGATCCACGCAATCTGTTGGATCTACGCAGCGGAATATCTGGTTCTGGAGTATGTGGTTCATCTTCAATGACCTCCTGACCATGGTCAACATGAACTGTCCTGCTCCCACCCGAGTCTGGAATATCAACCTCTACAACCTCCGGTTCCGAACTAGTGTCATCAGATGCCCCCTTTCTATCCTTGTACAAAACCTGTTCATTGAATACCACATCTCGACTACGAATAACCTTATGGTTTTTATCATCCCAAAATTTATACCCGAAGTCATCCCCGCCATACCCAATAAACGTACACTTAACAGATTTAGCATCTAATTTAGTTCTTTCAGCAGAGTCAATATGAACATAAGAAACGCAGCCAAATACGCGAAGAAAGGACAGATTTACCTGCTTGCCACTCCAAGCTTCCTCTGGAATTCCATTCCCCAATGGAACCGACGGTCCCCTATTGATCAAGAAAGCTGCCGTGTCAACTGCATATGCCCAGAACGTCTTCGGAAGTCCACACTTCAATCTCATACTTCTAGCCCGCTCGTTCAAAGTCCTGTTCATCCTCTCTGCTACCCCGTTGAGTTGTGGAGTCTTCTTTGGAGTCTTCTCCATACGAATACCATTCGCAGCACAATATTCCCTAAACTCAGTAAGCTCATACTCCCCACCATTGTCTGATCTTAAGCACTTAAGCTTAAGTCCCGTTTGATTCTCCACCAAAGCCCTCCACTTCTTGAACACCTCGAAAGCCTCATCTTTCCCCTTCAAGAAATAGACCCAGACCTTCCTTGTAGAATCATCAATGAAAGTCATGTAATATGACGCACCACCCAGAGATGTAACCGGAGATGGCCCCCACAAGTCCGTGTGAACCAATTCCAACTTTCCTTCCCTCAATCCCCTACCTGTCCTTGAGAAATTACTTCTCCCTTGTTTGCCAAACATACAATCTTCGCAGATCCCCACGTTGACTGTCTTCAAACCCGGTAGTAGACCCTTGGAACAAAGTACCTTCATCCCTGTCTCACTCATGTGACCCAATCGACAGTGCCACAAATCAGTATCACCCTTGGCTGCTGCCACCGCAATACTATCCTTGGTGTTGTTCGCCAAATACAAAGTACCCTCCTTATTACCCCGAGCGATCTCACAATCCTCCTTGGTAATAACCCGGTTCTACTCCGAAAGTCACCTTGTAACCCTCATCATCCAACTGCCCAACTGAAAGTAAGTTCTTCTTCAAACCCGGAATGTGTCGAACCCCGTTCAGATGTAGAACCTTCCCGTCCGATGCTCCTATTCTGACATCCCCCTTCCCCTTGATTTCCAAAGGCTCCCCATCAGCTAGATAGACCTTCCCGAAATCACCGGAAGTATAATTCTCCATCTCTTCCTTATGCCCGCAAGAGTGGAATGATGCCCCCGAATCCAGCACCCATGATTCTAGTGCACTACTGACACTAAGAACAAGTACATCATCACCTTCGACTGTCACATTCACCTGATTGCCCTTACGATTAGGACAATCCCTTTTGAAATGTCCCAACTCCTTACAATAGTAGCACTGAACAGAACCCTTTGCAACCTTTGGTTTGTTCTCCACAGCTTTGACCTTACCACTCACAACGTTCTCCCTTGATTCGGTCCTTCCCTGTTTGCTAGTACCCGGCTTCCCCCTACTAGTAGTAGCCAAAGCCGATCCCGAAGCACTTGATGTCCCCAACTTCTTCATGCGATTTTCTTCACCTAAAAGAAAGTCTTTAACATCATCATACTTCAATTTATTCTTACTGGGAAGCGTTGATTGCGATCACCGTTCCGCTCCAACTTGCTTCGGTAAAGAAGCTAGCAACAGACATGCATGAACCTCGTCATCGAACTTGATCGCCACCGCAGTCAATGAATCTATGACATCCATAAACTCATCAATGTGTTTAGCCAAGGATCCTCCCTCTTGCATCTTGAGACTACCCATCTTGCGTATCAAATCAACCTTATTTGCAGCAGACGGAGTTTCAAATCTCTCAGTAAGATAATCCAATAGCTCCTTGGTGGTTGTAGCCTTCTTGGTAGTCTTCGCGATCCACTTTGACAAAGTAGATCTCACCACCCCTAAAGCCTTCCGATCCATGAGTTCCCATTCTTCCTGATCTTCGTCTTCCGGTTTGACTCCCTTCAGAGGCTTGTAGAGATCTTTGTTGTACAAGAGATCTTCAATCTGCATCCTCCAATATCCGAAATCAGACCCATCGAATTTCTCCACCGCTTGTTTGTCCTTGCCCATTCTTGATTGCTTGAAACAACTCCCTTGATCCTAAACCAAAAGCTCTGATACCAGTTGTTGTGAATATGGCCCTCCACACCCAAGCAAACCTACAAGAATATTAATCGCACACAAACCAAGCACAAGAAATCAAAGAAAACAGAAAAGAACACAAGAAATTGTTAACCCAGTTCACCAATTTGATTGGCTACGTCTGGGGGCACTACCAAGCCAGGATCTTGCACTATGTATGTAAAATATGTGTTACCATAAGTCTAGGGGCGGAATACTACTTAAATATATACTAGGGCATCAAACCAAGTCCTAGATTACAAAGGATTCCCGAAAATACGCCAGAATCCTGATCCAAATTTACTTCTCCCGACACATGGGCGGTCGCCCAAGGTCCCATGGGCGGTCGCCCAAGCCAAGTTTTTCCCGAACCAATGTTTCTGTACAGCTGAGCGGTCGCCCACCCCCCCGTGTGCGGTCGCCCACAGCAAGCCTCAAATCCGATGTACCTACTGACCAACTGGGCGGTCGCCCAACACAGCCTGGGCGGTCGCCCACCACGACAGAAACTCCAGACGAATTTCAACCCCTTTGCTTGTAATCTATCCCGGTTGGTTCTCTATCCCAACACCGCTGTCCAACATCGACATGCTGGTCGACACAACGACCAATTTCGTAGTAAAATCCTTTGTTGACGGTTTTGTCGGATACAACCAGATCAAGATGTCCGAAGAAGATCAGGCCAAGACTGCTTTCACCACTCCATGGGGGACATAATGTTACACGGTCATGCCGTTTGGTTTAAAGAACGATGGGGCTACTCCTGTGCCCACCACATGAAGATAAGCCACTCCTCCTATACCTGACTGTGACTGATACGTCAATTGGGGCTATGCTGGCGCAAGAACAGAAAGATTCAAAAGTTGAAAATGCAATCTACTTCGTGAGCCGAAAGCTTCAGGGAAGTGAACTCAACTAGTCAGCCTTAGAGAAAACTTATACCGCCTTGCTATGGGTAGTCGGGAAGCTGAAACACTACATGCAATCCCATTCAGTACTTCTGGTCTCCAAGATGGACCCAGTTAGATATCTCTTCGACAAGCCATCACTATCAATGAGGCTAGCCAAGTGGTCATTCTTCTTGGATGAGTTCGACATCAAGTACATGACCAGGAATCAACAAAGGGTCTAGTAATGGCGGATAAACTGGCAGACTTCCCAAGCAGCGAACTCAAGGGTCCCGATCCACAGTTTTCTGATGAGGGAATCTTCTTGCTCGACAGTGAAAACCGCTGGCAACTCTTCTTTGATGGGACAGCCAATAAAAAGGGAAATGGTATCGAAATTCTCTTGGTCGATCCAAAGGACGAGCACACTCCCATAGCCATAAAGTTAAATTTCGAAGTAACCAACAACCCGGTAGAATATGAAGCATGCGTAGCCGATTTGGAAGCCGCTCTTGAACGCAACATAAAAGAATTGGAAGTGTACAGGGATTCAGCACTGATCATCAATCAAGTGTCCAACAGATGGAAGAAAATAGACTCTGGCCTCCAGAAGTACCATGCATACATGGAAGAGCTCATCGCTCAATTCAAGGAAATCTCTTTCCACTACTTGCCGAGTGACAAGAAC
Source organism: Adenophora triphylla var. japonica (assembly GCA_022495995.1). Taxonomy (NCBI): domain Eukaryota; kingdom Viridiplantae; phylum Streptophyta; class Magnoliopsida; order Asterales; family Campanulaceae; genus Adenophora; species Adenophora triphylla. The sequence goes on from JAFEMH010000384.1 coordinate 278,123, forward strand.
CGCTTCGCTAATGCCTTGGCCACTCTAGCCTCTCTTGTTGAAATTCTCGAGGGGAAATCAGTAAAGCCATTTAGGGTAGGGAGACGGGAGACCCCAGCCTACTATTGTGAGATCGAAGTTGAACATGAACCGATCGACGAACCCTGGTACAACTAAATCTACTAGTACCTCAAAAGTGGAGAAACCTCTTTCACAAATGAAGACGGAAACTACAAAGAAGGCATAAAAGCCAAACGCATGGTGGCTCTAAAATGCCTAGTATCCAACTTCGTCATTCTGGGGGGTATGTTATACAAGAAGCGTCACCAAGGATCACTCCTTCGATGTGTAAGCAAAGAAAAGGCTGGCAAATTGATGAGCGAAATTCACAACGAAGCCTGCGGCCCCCACATGAACGCCCGAGCATTGACACCGACCATCCTCCGTATGGGCTATTATTAGATATCAATGGAAATAGACTGCATCCAGTTCGTCAGAAACTGCGACAAATTTCAATGGTTTTCCAACCTCAACCATATTCCTCCTCACGAGCTCTATTGCATGACTACACCATGGCCTTTTGCCACATGGGGAATCGACGTCTTCGGCAAAATTACTCCACCCGGGTGCAACGCCCTCGAGTTCATATTAGTCGCTGTCGACTACTTCACCAAATGGGTGGAAGCCAGGTCCTGCAAAATACTGAATTCCAAGAAGGTGGCCGAGTTCATCAAGGAAAACATCATGTGCAGATACGGAGTGCCCAACGAGATCATATCCGATAATGGGACCCACTTCAAAGGAGATTGTGACAAGTTGTTAACCGAGTTTAGAGTTACATGCCACAAGTCTTCTCCCTACAGACCATAGACTAATGGTGCAGTAGAGGCAGCAAACAAGACTCTTCAAAGAATAATAAAAAAGATGACCGTACGAGGATGGGATTGGCCCGAAAAGCTGTACTTGGCACTTTGGGGATACCGAACATCAGTCAGAACCGCCACAAACCAATCCCCTCGAAAAGTGGGAACCTACCTGGATAGGCCCGTTCGTGGTACAGAAAATCTTCTCCGGAGGAGCAATGAAGTAGCCGATTTGGATGGAAACCCTTTCGTCACCCCAGTAAACGAAAGCAAGCTCTGCAGATACTTCGTTTGAGGAAGAACTCGAGTCAACTCTCTCTCCCCATATTTCCCCAATTAGTAAAATCAATGTGCTAAAAGAGTAATACCCAACTAGATACATCCTCAAAATGATCTAGGTAAAAATCAGGGTCACACTTTTCATCCCACGTCTACTTTCTCAAAAGTGTCGACTACGGTGACCTGAGCCCCTTAGTCCATTTGTAAAAGGGGAACGTAGGCAGCCATCATTGGTTCAGTCTCAAAAATAAATAAAATTTCAAATTCAACACCAATCACTTGTGTTTCGAAAAACTCTTAAATTTAACCCACAAATTCATTACGGTTAAAACACTTTTTGATGAGTTCAAGCACGGTCTACTCTCGACTCACTACATGCTTGCAAAGAAAAAAATAAAACACCTAATTAAACCTAATGTGTCTGCAATGACAATGGGTAGATATTTCGAACTACAAGGTCAATCTAGCCACTCGTGCTCGGTCCTTCGTCTTTCTTTCCCTTCCCTTTTCCGCGGCGAGTATTCTTCGCTTTCACATGAAATATCCCTGTAGTTCTCCTGCATGGCTCTGTGACCCTTCTCGACGCCTCTGTCAAACCCGTGGCTGCCAATGCAGCCCTGTCCCTCGCTCTAATACGAGCTACCTCTCTCCGAGATGCCATATCCGTGCTCCTGTCATCCAGATGGCTCACGTTGGCCTCATAGTTATCCATATCATCCCCCGTACTATCTTGAGGGTTAGCCATCGCTTCAGCCCTCCTCAAAGTGGAGCTGTCACGGCGATTAAGACCCAATAGCTCACTTCATCTCCATAAAAGTGCCATTTGTGTCTCCCCTATACACTCCTAATACCAGTTCAAGTAGCCAGTAGACAGAACATTGCCCCCTCTCCGGTGAAAGAGAACCCTGAAGGGAAAAGACGCATATTGCCACAACCGCATGAAAAGCAAGAACGTCGAAGGATCATCCATGGAAAGCAATCCCACCTCAAAGGTAGCAGCATCACTCAAGCCCATCAAAGGAACATGCTCCATCCCGAACTACCGTAGCACCAGAGACGGGATATAAAAAGAAGACTGGGAAAGCCCCGGAACTCTGACAATGAGGAGACCATCCTGAACGGTCTGACACGTCTGCAGTTTCCAGTGAGGAACCACCATCGCAAATGATATGTACGAAGTTTGGCCATCCAAAGCTCCCAGTCAGCCTGATTGCCTCCTATCTCCAGGGGTCGCCGAGATAAGAACCAAGGATCACACGTCACTGGAACCTCGGGCATAACTTGCATTCTCTCCCTCAGCCACAGAGTGAGCATAGCGGGACTTCCTCCCCATATATACCGGCTACTGGTCGCCATCCGATCAATGCCATGAAATGTTTTGCCTAAGTTCAAGGGCACGATGTCTTCTCCGCCCCAGCAATGCCACACCACGTCCAGAATATTGTGATGGCACACCCCCAAGGACGTAAACATGAGCAGAGTAGCGATCACGCACAGAGCAAAAACGTCCCACGCAGCAACAGTACAATCAGCACTCGCAAACCTATTCAACATCCCCGAGATGTCAATATAGTCAGTGTAAGGTATCAGCATCCCATAAGCTTCTTCAACGGAAATGCCAAGAAGAAACGTCAACTTCTCAACACTTGTCATTCCTCTCGTCAAAGGAAGAGCCACCTGCTCCACCTCATGTCCTCCAAGGATATCTCGAAAGTCCTCAAAAGTGGGCATGATCTCATTATACGAGAAACTATAAACATGACTTCTCCCATCCCAGAAATGAGCCGCAGCTCTCAGAAGATCCCAGTCCGAGGAAAGCTCGTCCAAAGCCCAAACTGACTTCATCCTATAACAACTTTTGAAAAACTCCTTGTTATGTTTCATATGGTGCCTTACCCATGTCTTGAACCTATCCAGGAATTTCTCTTGCATCTGAGTCGACAACCTTGGAAACGTGGCCATGGAAAACGAGGAAATTTCAATTTTTTGAGAGAGAAAGCAGATTTCCAGCTTCAAGAATCAATGGAAACAAGCTTAAGACTCCTGAAATCTGCAAAAACTGGACTGCAGTTTAAGGAAGTCGAAACTGAAGATCTGGTCGACCGGCCTGTCTTTCAGTTTGACCTACTCAACCTGCAACCTTGCTGTACCAATGTTCCTTGTCCATTCCAAGATGCACCCTGTTCACCCTTGTCCAAATCTGCCAAACACCCGTGACTCATTCACCTTTTACAAATACCAAATCCATTTTGGGCTCGTGCGGCAGTGCAAATAATAATAGTAGTGCATAATAGCTGTAAATTTTACTTGTTCAGATCTGTTATTCAGTACATTTTCTGTCATTATTTATTTTTGATCAACCTACTTGCTTATCTGGTTTCGATGAATGCCAAGAGTAAGTGAAAAGCAATCATGATAAATATAATGTACAAGGTTTCACCCCAAGACAAGGGCCTCTCAAATACAGTCAATGTCTAAGACAGGCAGTACATACAGCTATCTAAGATACAACAGGACTACTTCGAATCCTGCTCATCATCTGAGCACTCGATATACTGAGTCGCCGCAACGGGATCCGTGGTGAACAGGTAGCTCATGAAGTCATCTACTCCGGTATACGAGGAATGACGGCCCTGCGCCTACGACCCCGAAGTTTCCCCATGCTCAAAGCCCGAATACGAAGAATGTCGGGCCTGCAATCCAAAAGTCTCACTAGAAGACTGCCCAAAGCTCTGCTCAGCATCTATCCTGCCAGCCGTGGAAGCAGATGAGTCCCTAGCCACAGACGGTCTGGAGAGCATATGCTCATAAATAACCGCACTTCTCATGGAAATGCACCGCAAGTAGTCAAGAAACCGTCGAGCAAAACCTGTCACCCCTTCCAGACGTCTGACAGTCAGATCGTGGGTACGTCCAGAAACCTGCAAATCAGGGAAGCTATCAAAAGACAGAAAGAACAACACAAATGCACATATACAGAAAGTGGGTACAGTATAGGAAATCAGCAAGATACTCACAGTAGCACCGGGATCGACTCTATATCGAGGCCTCGCCTGCTCAGGAATTGGAACCATCAGCCGTCGATGAGAACCGCCAAGGCCCTCATACGTAAAGCGAGTGCGAGGGATCGGAGGGTCTCTGGGATGTGCAGGGTCCTCACCCTCCCTAGCCAGCACATGCGGGCTCCTAAGCCTCATCCTCCGGAAGATATCATAATCAGCGTCCTCGAAGACATTCTCAGCAAAAGTCACTCCTAGCCTATACCGAAGCAACTCATCCCTGTCCATAAGCAATGTCTACAACATGAAGATAGGAGGATCCTTGGGAACCATGGGACCCAATCCCGGAGCATATTGGCAAGTCACTCTCTCGCCCAGATACATGATATCATAGTGAAGCCCCACCAGCAGCTTCATCTGCTTCATCTGGCTCGTCACCTCCCTGGCAGCATCAACAACCGCCTGATCAAGCCGGCTCCACCAAGTCAAGTTCACCCTCGGCGAGATGTCCCGCTCCAGATCCACGAACACCTCCTCATAAGTCACCCTGGTGCTTTTCCTCGACCTCACCAGTCTCCTAGCCTCCTTCTACCAGGTCAGCATAGCAGGAAACAGAAGGGCATACTCCTCCCTGATACTCCACCACTGTCGATGGAACACCTCGAAGCACCATACAAGAAAGACGACAGGAAAGATATGTAAAATACAAAACAGATACAGACAAATGAAAGGAGACAAGGAAGAGAAAAAGAGGACTCACATCCAATACATACTGGAAACAGCAAAGCGAGTTCTCCTCCCCCCGGGAATACTTGTCCAAGGCAAAGAAAAGCTCGGCCAAGCCAGCTTCTCCCCAGGCGAATCCTTTCACCGCCTCCAAATCAGTCAAAGAGCCAAGCAGGGCGAACTGGCACTTCGTATCGGCGTTGGGAAAGATGGTTGCAGACAGAGCAAACCATAAGAATGCCCGATCCAGTCGATGGGCTGTCATCCTCTCAAAGCCAGCCAGATAGGCAATGCCTCTTCTCAAGTGTCCCTCTATCGGACCATACAGAATACCGGTGCCCCTGGCATCCTTGATATCAAAGCTAAACAGATATGTAAGCTGCTCCATGGTGAACTCCTCAAACCACCCTATGGGATTGCCCCAGAACGACAACCCGATGATCGCTGCAAAGTCTGTAGGAGTAATTGATGCCTCCCCCACCTGAAGTGAAAACTGTAGGTCGTATCCCACCAGTACTCGCTCAAAGCCACATGAATAGCCTTAACCCTCTACGTCGACGCCACCACAGCCACTGCGCTAATGAAGCCACCCAGACCAGAATCAATCACCAGCTGTCGCGGACTTCTCTCTCCACCCCGAGTCACGTCCGGGAACATTTCTCACAACTCGCTTACCGCCTCAACATTTCCCCTACTCTTGGTAGTGGACAAGTCAATCGGCCCTCGCCCATGTAGGTAAACACAACAAAGGTATGTTAATACCAAGTAACATACTCAAAAATGTACATGCCATATAAAAATCATAAATATATCATCACAAAGATATAATCCAGTTATTTTCCTAAAAATATTTCCGTCCCAAGTCGGAATATTAACGGTTCAAATTTCAAAATTTCCGTTTCATTAACGGTTCATTTACCTAAAAATATTTCCGTCCCAAGTTGGAATATTAATGGTTCAAATTTCAAAATTCCCGTTTCATTAACGGTTCATTTTCCTAAAATATTTCCGTCCCAAGTCGGAGTATTAAAGGTTCAAATTTCAAAATTCCCATTTCATTAACGGTTCATTTTTCTAAAATATTTCCGTTCCAAGTCGGAGTATTAACGGTTCAAATTTTAAAATTCCTGTTTCATTAACGACCCATTTTCCTAAAAATATTTCCGTCCCAAGTCGGAGTATTTACGGTTCAAATTTCAAAAAATTCCCATTTCATTTCGGAATATTTACGGATCGTATTTCAAAACTTCTGTTCCAGTTTGGAATTAGTTCAAAAAAATTTCCGTCTCAGTTCAAAAACCATTTCAAAATCTCCGTCCCAAAATTAACACACTTTAAATTTGAGAAACATAACTAGACATGGAATTTTTCTACCAAATTTTCTACATTGTCTACCCATAACCTCAATTGCACTAAACAATAATCAATTTCAACAAAGGGGCATAACAAGATCAAAAGCCCCAAATCGGGCAACAAGAACCCTAAATCAATTCAAAATTCGAAAGCATTCAAGAAAGTCAAGAAGGCTTACCCGTCTCTCGATTCCCTCCTTGGATTTGTGACTACCCCGAGCTTTGTAAAACTCGGATGGATCCAAAGGAAGATCGGTCGCTCACGCAATCCTCTTGAGCTACTTCCTCTCGTTGTCGGTCCTCCTATGTCGACCCCTTCATCCTAATCTCGCTTCCATAGCGATAATCTCTCAAAGTTTTGATAAAGAATCAAAGAAATCACAAGATTTTCTCTCTTTTCTCTCTTTAATCTCAGCCAAGCTCTCAATTTTTCTCTCCTTCTTTCTTTCTGGCCAACGACTATTTAAACCATGCCAAATTGAAAAAGTGGTCGTTCGGCCTGTTTTACAGGATGGGCCATTTTGGCCCAAACGGCCATTCAGCCCCTCATCTTTTCAGATTTGATTCTTTTGCTCAAAAGTTATCATAATTCCCAGTTAGACATCTCTAACGCCCCTCTCCCGAGGTTAAATTTCCCAGTTAGACATCTCTAACGCCCCTCTCTCGATGTTAAATTTCCCAGTTAGACATCTCTAAAGCCCTCCTCCCGAGGTCAAATCCCAGTTAGAGATCTCTAATGCCCCTCTCCCGAGGTTAAATTTCCCAGTTAGACATCTCTAACGCCCCTCTCCCGAGGTTAAATTTCCCAGTTAGACATCTCTAATGCCCCTCTCCTGAGGTTAAATTTCTCAGTTAGACATCTCTAATGCCCCTTTCCCGAGGTCAAATCCCAGTTAGACATCTCTAACGCCCCTCTCCCAAGGTTAAATTCCCGTTAGACATCTCTAACTCCCCTATCTCGAGATTAAATTTCCCGTTAGACCTCTCTAATGCCCCTCTCCCGAGGTTAAATTTCCCATTAGGCATCTCTAAGGTCCCCTATCCCGAGGTTAAATTTCGGTCATCATCGTAAGCCCGATCATCTCATCTCAACGGCAATCAATGTAAGCCAGCACAACAATCCCTCTTCGGCCATCATCGTAAACCCGGACATTCCTCCCCAGCAGGATCGTAAGACCATCCTTTTAAGGAATGTCAATCATCTCCTTCGTTTCTAACTGCTTGTTAGAACGTCAATCATCTTCTCAGTTTCTAACCGATTTTGTTAGAACTCTGGACACTTCTCCCCAGCAATGTACCATCCTCTCCCGAGGTTAAATTCCGTTTCTAACTCCGTACTTAGAACTTCAAACCTTCCTTCGAACTCAGACTGTGTTGTTAAAAAGGCCAGTTTAACACAACCGTTCCTGTCACTCCGTTTCTAACCCCGTCGTTAGAACTTCAATCCTTCCTTCGAACTCAGACCATGTTGTTAAAAATGCCAGTTTAACACAACCGTTCCTGTCATTTCCGATAGATCCCCAGCGTAAGATCTCGTGACCCGTGGTCAGTCAGTTAAGTCTTATACTTAACAGACAAGAACTACGATCGGCTTGATTCCCTCGTGGATATGTAGGAATCCTTACTTTCAGGTCCAGCCATTCGACCGCTCAGGTCTCTCCATAAGGCATCCCCCGATTTGGATCCTTATCTTTTTTCGATGACCCCACTTTCTCCTTATGTGACGTCGCTGAGGGGCTACTGTAAGTACCCAAATCTGGATCGTTATAGACCATTAACTCCCAATTTCCAAGTTAACGAGAATTTCCAAGACTTCCTCGAGCATTCAAAATTTCAAAGTGTATTCAACACACATTCGCACACGTGAAAATACCACTTTTCCAGAAATACGCAATTTTCGAGCCTTAAATTTTTTGATCCGATCAAAATCTTCAAAATGTAGACAAAACACTGTCTATGGGTCTTGAAGTGATCCTCTCTCTACCACTTTTCTCCTTTGAGAAAATTGATTTAGGGTTAAAACGGAGATCTTGACCCATTTTTATTTATTATGTCATTTACCGTCCGAACCGTTTGGTTTGTCGATCGTCATTTTCATCATCCGAACCATTTGGTTCGTTGATCATTATTTACCGTCCGGATCGTTTGATCCATTGATATTGTCATTTACATATCGTTCTTTGCCATCTGAACCGTTTGGTTCGTTGATCGCATCTTTTACCGTCCGAACCATTTGGTTCGTTGATACCGTCAATTCAATACTGTCATTTACCGTCCGAACCGTTTGGTTCGTTGATATTGTCATTCAATAATGTCATTTACCGTCCAAACCGTTTGGTTTGTTGATAGTATTTACTTTTAAAACGTCCGAGTCACAAACTGGCTTGTTGATCGTCTTCTCCTTACCGTCGTTTTCATAAAAAAAAAAGGGTAACATTATAATGCCCGATTCAAAATCAAAGTTTGTCATTCAAACTCCTTTTCAAACTCCCTTTCTAAATCAAAGTTTGTCATTCAAACTTCCTTTCAATCAAAAGTTTGTCTCTAAAACTCATTTTCAAAAGTAACACGAACACACACACACACGCGCGATTTTCGAGAAAGGTAGAAAGACTCGTCAATACGAGGTATTTCGGGTGATCTCAATTTTACTCTTCCCGAAACGTAACGTGACCTCCGAACCTAACAATCACTATTCAAAAAGCCTTTCCTAAGTTTTTGATCTTAATAAAAACGATCCCCTTTCAAAAGCATTTTCCTAAGTTTTGGCTCCTAATCAAAACGATCCCTTTTCAAATAGCCTTTTCCTAAGTTTTGGCTCCTAATCAAAACGACCCTTTTTCAAAAACATCCTTTTTCAAAGTTTTGGATCATAATACAAAACGGCATGGCGACTCTCTTTTCTGTGAAATCAAAAAATTGCTCGCAGCCCTCGTGATCCGGGTAATTTTAATGAGGGCCCTACTCTAATGATACATTGACAAAATAAATCAAAAAAGACTCTAAGCTTGACCATCACCCATGAAAAGATCATCATGTTCAGCAGCAGCGGGGGGAATGATGACTTGGTCGGTCTGGGCTTCCTCGGTTCTCTCCTCCTCGTCCTCAGAACTCAGGCCCTCATCCTCGATCTTCTCAATCAATGGATGGATATTTTATGGATCAAGGGGAGGAGGAACCCATGCAGGATGGCCACCCTGAGCATCTAGGGAGGCAATAATCTTCAAGGCATTACCAGAAAAATGGGACGAGAGGGTGCATGGACTGGGCTGCCTCATCGTAAGAGTCTTGGCAGATGAGCTAAGCAAGTCCCTCTAGGTTGAGACTAAGAGAAGAATACACCACCATGACTCTTCTGGCCAACTGCAAGTACCCGTCCGAGTACATGGTGGCTGTCTTCTCAGCTACATCTTGTTTAAAGGCCGAGCTTGTCTTATAACGAGCTATGGCCTCAGCCTCCCTGGAAGGAATGCTGGCTTCCAACTCTTTAAGTCGGGCTGCTGACTCCTCGACTTTCTTAAGGGCCCCAACCCTTTGCCCCTCCGATTCTTCCTCCCTATATTAGGCAGTCTCCTCGGCTTTCGCCAAAGCTTCTTTAGCAACCTTCTCCTCTTCCTCGACCTTGGCCTTTGCTGCCTAAAAGGCATCAACATTTTCTTTCAAGTTCTTAAGGAGCTCCACGGCCTTCTTCAGGTCGGCTTTATCTTTGTCAGCCTGCTTTTCAAGCTTCCTCTCATAGACTTCAGCCGCCTTTGACTTTATGGCTTCATACACCATGATCGTGGCAAGCTACACAAATAAAGGAAAGTTGGTTAGAAAAATCACAAGTATAAATATGCCGAGGAAGGAAAAATGACAAACCAAGAAAGACTACCTCACTCAGAAGATGGCCCTTCCTGCGGGCCAGACTTTCCATATTAGGCTTGGTGTCAAGGAAGTGATCCATAAGATTATCATCCATTTATTTACCAGTGAATCATAACCCGGCTAACCCCTAGGTGGGGGCCCTATGAGCAAGGAGGTACATACCTTTGAAGATGGGGGCCTCACGGGCTTCCTGCACGAACAGCTCGGCCTCAGCATATGATTTTATATGCCGAGCAGAAAATACAGTTGAGGAGGGATCAACGGCTACCTTTTTTGAAGAACCCCCACCTCTACATCAGTCCTTCGCCATTTTTGGGCATGGGTCCTTTCCTCGGCATAAGCTCCATCGGTCTCAGCTAGACCGGCATGCCCCAAAGCCTCCTTAGTTTCAGAAGCCAGAATTTAGGAACCTTGTCCCTCCTCAATATGGGCCTCTTGCCCTTCATTTCCTTCCTCGGTGAAGGCACCAGCACCTCCCCACCGGCTTTAGGGGCAGTGCCCCAGCATCCTTGGTTGATCCAATATTTCCTCCTACATTTGCTTGATCTACTCCTCAGTTAAAACTGCAAAAGATGAGGAAGGCAAGTTAGTGAAAAATAACAAGCAAAATTACACAAGTATGAAAAGACGAGAAACAAGAAATTTACTACCGAATACGCTGTGAGTACCCCGACCCGAACTCATGTTTTGGGTTCACTTTAATTGATTTTTGGGCTTATATAATTGCTAAAATGCAATACTAAGTCCAATTATCCCACAGCCCATCCAACCCATTGGGCCTGCCAGCCATTCGGCCCAGTATGCCAAAAAGGTGTACGCTGTTGTCCGACATAAGAAGACACTAAGGCGGTTTAACTGCCCCTGTCGGACGACATAGGCCTTCCCATCAGCCTCCCTATAAATACAAGGCATGGCTGACCATTTTGGGGGACTTGAAGAGAGGTTTGGGAGGACCAGTATAATAGAGGGGAAACTCTGCCCAAAAAGAGTCTCTCTCTCTCTCTCTCACACACACACACTCACCTCCCTCCTCACACACACACATACTTCAAAGTCAAGGTCCAAAGAAGCCCTCCTTGTTGGTGTGTAGAAGGGATGGAAACCATACTACTGGTGATCTTACCTTGTGGACTACAATAGGTAGCCACTAAACCCTCCTCTCTCTTTAAATAGCCTTTTAATACATTCATACTACCCTTGCATGCATACTTGCTTTAATGTTATGTAAAAATCGGGATTTTTGCATGATAAAGGTGGTGGAGAAGTGAATCTTCAATATTCACTTCTCTCCACCTCAGATCTGGACATTTGGTCATATTAGCATCAATAAAGTTTCAATCTTTAAGCATTTGCATTGAGTTAGGAGGTGATGGCTACTTCAAAGTGGCCAAAAAACATGTGATTCATCACATTTGGCCACTAAATCCATGTGATCCTCCCATAATACTCACATATTACTGTTTTAATACTGCTTACAGTCAATAAAGATGTTTGGTTTGCTTTGAGAAACAAAGGGGAATCAAACAGACTGAAGGGCACTTTTATAGGCCACTCCTGTCGGACGACACAGGACTCTCTGGAGATCCTGTGTCATACGACATGGGGCTCCCAGAAGGCTATAAAGCCATTCTTGGACTTCAGATCTGCCAGATTTAATCCCTCTTGTAACTCAAAGCCTTCCTTAGTATTTTTGGCTCATAAGCCACTATTTGGAATGCCTATGGTCTGTTTGGGTGCGATTTATTGGAGGCGGTTTGCCATATGACATGAATAACTTCGGATGTTCTATGTCATATGACATCCGTATCATTCAAAGTCTATCGTGACTTTGCTCACTCCCGTCAATCCCAAACTGAACTTAGACCTTCAAATAGTGTCTTCAATGAGTCAAATAAATGTCATTCCAGTTCCAGAACAGCTTGGTCATTGTAAAAGACAATCTGACCATGAGACATCATGTCGTGCGACACCCTCTTTCTGGGAGGTCCTGTGTCGGGCGACCTCAGAGCTCTCTTCAAGTGCATTGTCTTAAACCTTCTGCCTTGTCATGAAAATCATAATATACAAAGGGTGTGGCCCCCTGTCATGGCTCACAAGTTGTACCCAGTCTTGATATTATCAATGAAATGCCAAATTCGCATGCTTTGCTCATCGACACATATTGCACACACACTTTGAATGTCCAAAATTGTCCAACATTGATTGAAAGTCTCGAAAGAGGCGTGTTGGGTGAACTCTCTAGTTCTTCCCAAACACGTAACCAGACTCCCAAAACCGAAATTTACAAATCTATCATCACATTCAAAAACAAAAGTGATTTTCTTTCGGGCGAGCTTTCATTCAGTTGGCGACTCCTCTGGGGACATTGAAAAACTTTAAAAAAAAAAAATGAAGACGATACTTGGTATACAGGTGGAAACCACTAACCTTACTGTATCGCTCCCTAACCCGGGGCTTGGGATAAACGGTGGTCTAACAATCCCACGTACCAGTGTCATTCTTCTATTTTTGAAAAAAAAAGGAGAAAAGTTTTTCTTAAGAGAGTCTAACTTTCTTTAAATCAACTTGGACAATTTCTACATTCTCCTTGTGTGTGCATTTGTGTCATTTTGTGTGCTCAAATGCACCTTGCCATGCTTTTATGCTTCTATGCTTTGGTATGTGGCATCCTTGGGAGCCGGGGCTTCCCCCTTTGCTATTCGCTCTTCCCGTTGATCAGAACAGGGCAGGATGACGCTGGACTACAGCTACTGGTAAACTCTGACATTTGGGGCAGTCCCCTTTTGTCATGCTTTGACTCATTCTCTTATTTTTCCTTTGCATATTGCATAAAAAAAAACAAAAAAAATCTTTTACAAAAAAGCAAAAAAATATTTTTTTTCTAGAAGATACCTTCACACTACTCGCACTCTACCTTCATATAGAGTTAGAACGCGGGAGTGTACGGACGGCATCGCGGAAAGTGACGTGTTTCGCTAACGCTTGAGCGCCTAAAGTCCTCCTAACCTGTGAGTCAGCCAACACTTGTTCGTGACACACTTTCTACCGTGACCGGTTGGTTTTTGGCCAATACTTTTCAAAACATTTCCAAAACTCGGTTTTCAAAATTTTCTCACAAAGTCCGAGTCATGCATCATCTCCAAAAAAAAATAAATCTTGGCATACTTTCCCTCTTCGTGTCGAAAATTACGACATAATTCAAACATAAGTACACGTTAAGATCTCTACATATCTCGACGTAGGCACATATCGATTTCTCGGCTTGGCTTCGTGAGAAGTCATGACGCGTTCTCGATATGTGTCAACGCGGGACCATGTCGAACTCTTAACGCATACTAACGAGAATTGTGCCGAAATTTCGCCGCTAAGCGACGAGAGGCCATGCCAGATTTCCAACTCAAAAGGAGGAGAGGTCATGCCCGATTCTTCCAGGGTTTCACCTGCAAATTGCGGTCTCGTACAATCAAATGTACTTTTGACCCTCTCTCCTCCCGAGTTTAGACGTTGACTTGGACTTGGTTTTGAAAACCCCGAGTTTGACTTGTTTTGGCTCGTATGCCCATAGGTTTGTTCTCCCTTTCGATTGGTGGATTCCACGTGCCCTATAGGACCTCTGCCGGGATTGTCCGTCCCGGAGGTGCAATACAGGTGGAATACAGGGGGTCTATAGACGTAGTGATGGAACCCACTAATCCAGGAATAGCGTAGAATGCGAAAAAGAAGGTTTCCCCCTTTTCCAACCATTCCTAGGATTAATAAAAATCATTTTTATATAAATAAATATATATATATATATATATATATATATATATATATATATATATATATATATATATATATAAAGGAGCATATGCATGAGTTCGTCCTAAGCCTATCCTCTCCCCCTACCTGAAGCCATTCTCTCCCCTTTCAGCGAGCAAGTATTGGGTCAGAGTTCCGGGTGGTCGGTTAATCAGTTCCTCTCCAATCAGGGGATCGTTTTCAGCAGTCTCAGATAAACCATAAAACCGTCAGCTTCAACATTCCAGTGTTAAGAATGGCCAATGTGGTAGTCAACCATGCTGGTAACCAGATGCTAGGTGGGGCTCCCCCAGCTCAACCCATACCCCACATATGGTATGATGTGTGTGACTGCGAAGATTGTTTGGAAGATGAATATCAGGACTGGATCAATGAAGATGCTCCTTCAAGAAAGAAGAAGAAGAGGAAGTCCATGCAACAGAAATTGAAAGAGGGATACGAAGCTGGAGACGAGAGTGTGGGAACCTTAGGGGAACCCTCAGGCAAATTTGACTATTACGTCAGTTACCCCAAAAGGCCCACCAAGGAAGCAGCCAGCCAAAACGAAGTCCAACCCAGCCCTCCCATCGTCATTGATATTCTCGGGATAAAGGGTTCTGAGTCTATCGCCACTGCAAAGTCCGACAAAAGGCCGGCTGATTTAGAGGCAGAACATAAGACTCCCATGGAATACAGAGTTAACCAAGACAGAACCAAGGAGAACTTCGTCAACATCCTCCAGGTTACCCCCCCTCTTGGCCGCACGGATAAAATTGTGATTAGTCAAGAGGAGTTGACTTATCCGTAGGGTATTGACAAGATGAGCCAGACCCCTCAGCCAATGAGTCCGTCTGTCATGAACGAACTAGCCAAGGGATTGCATCTGATTTCTCTAACTCCCCGCACCGTCTTTTCAGAATACCGGCTTACCACTGACTTCCGACAAGTTCCCCGGTCAGCCTGAAGAAAAACAACAGCAGAAGAAAGCGAAAGTCCAACCCGTGTCAAAAACTTCGAGTCAAATAAGTAGAGTAGGGTCAAGAGTCAGTCAAGGATTTTCGAATCCAGTCTTCAGAGTCTTTTGTTATCGAGTTTAAGTCTCTAGATAGGTCTGATACTCTCACGGCTGATGATCATCGCCGTATCTTTAACTCTGTCTTCCCTTTTGCATTGAATGAAATGGTTGACCTTTCTGCGTATCCCTTAATTGCCACCTTAACAAATGATAAGTTAACTAAGACAAATCTTAATGACTTAAAAGTGGTTAATAATGATTCATTTGAAGAGGACACAGACTTTTTAGATGAAAACTTTTTAAACGATAATATAAAGCAGGTTTTTGACCGAGACGACAATCGGGCCCAAGCTGCCGATGAGGTATTAACTACAGTGAATTTGGGAACTACTGAAGAGCCCAAAGAGACACAGATTGGCAGTTTCTTCACCGGGAAAGAACGGGAAGCCCTCATTGATCTGCTCAAGGAATATGTGGACGTATTTGCCTGGTCCTACAAAGACATGCCCGGGTTGGATACTTCAACTGTTGAGCACCGAATCCCCCTGGACCCAGAAGCCAGGCTAGTCAAGCAGAAACTTCGCCGGATCAAGCCAGAGTGGTCCCTCCAGGTCAAAGAAGAAATAGAGAAGCCGCCGAGCGGGTTTCATCAGAGTGGTCGAATACCCAAAGTGGTTGGCCAACATAGTGACGGTAACCAAGTCGAATGGCAAAGTCAGGGTTTGCGTGGACTTCAGAGACCTAAACAAGGCAAGCCCAAAGGACGATTTTCCCTTGCCCAATATCGATCTATTGGTGGACACTACCGCTAGCTACGAAGTCAAATCATTCGTGGATGGTTTTGCGGGTTACAATCAGATTAAAGTCGCTGAAGAAGATCAGGAAAAGACTGCCTTCACCAACCCTTGGGGAACCTTCTGCTATACAGTGATGCCCTTCGGTCTGAAGAATGCCGGCGCCACTTACTAGCGGGCAGTCACCTCACTTTTCCATGACATGATCCACAAGGAGATCGAGGTCTATGTTGATGACATTATTATTCATTCCGAAGGATCAGATGGTCAACACTTGATCGACCTGAGGAAGTTCTTCAACCGGTTGCGGGAGCATGAGATGAGGTTGAACCCAGCAAAATGCACTTTTGGCGTAGTCCGAGGAAAGGTTATGGGATACATGGTCACGGAACGGGGAATTGAAGCCGATCCAAGAAAGATCAAAGCCATCATGGAGATGAAGCCGCCGACAACAGTCATGGAGGTAAAGGCTTTCATGGGCCATCTCCAATATGTTAGCCGATTCATCCATCAGCTAACCTCTATCTGTGAGCCGATCTTCAAGCTGCTCAGAAAGAATCAGGAGGTTGAGTGGAACGAACAGTGTCAAACCGCCTTCGAGACGATCAAGGCCTACTTGGTCCATCCCCCAATCCTGTGTCCTCCACATAAGGACAAGCCCTTGTTGCTATACTTTGACAAGCATGTATACTACTGTCCGAGATCCATACTCGCACAAGAAAAGCCAGATTCAAAAGTGGAAAATGCCATATACTTCGTCAGCCGGAAGCTTCAGGGCAACGAATTGAACTACTCAGCTTTAGAGAAAACCTGTGCAGCTTTGGTATGGGTGGTCAGCAAATTGAGACACTACCTCCTGGCACATACAGTACACCTGGTGTCAAAGATGGATCCCATCAAATGCCCGTTCGGCAAGTCTTCTCTGTCATCAAGGCTTGCAAAATGGTCATTCTTCCTAGCCGAATTCGATATCAAGTTCGTAACCCGCAAGGCAATCAAAGGCCAAGCTCACGATCATTTGGCAGATTTCCCAAGCTCAGAAGCGCCCGAGTTCGAACCCCAGTTTCCAGATGATGGAATTTTCATGATAGAAGGTACGGACCATTGGCAGTTGTTCTTTGATGGTGCCGCCAACAAAAGGGGCAATGGTATCGGCATGGTGTTGGTTGATCCAAAGGATGTGCACACCCCCATCGCTATCAAATTGAATTTCCCGGCTACTAACAACGCCGCGGAATATGAAGCTTGTATAGCCGGCCTCGAGGCAGCCTTGGAGCGAAATATCGAAAAGCTGGAGGTGTACGGAGACTCTCAGCTAATTATCAATCAAGTATCCAATAAGTGGAGAACCGTGGACCAGTACCTGCAAATGTACTATGCTTACATGGAGGACCTGATCGACCAATTCAAGGAGGTCACGTTCCACTACCTACCCCGGGACAAGAACAGGTTCGCGGATGCCTTGGCCACTTTGGCCTCTTTGGTGGAAATTCCAGAGGGAAAATCAGTAAAGCCGTTCAGGGTTGGGAGGCGTGAGAACCCCGCCTACTGTTGTCAGATCGAACTAGAAAAGGTCGATGACTTGTGGTATAGCCAAATTTATCAGTACCTTAAGCATGGCGAAGCCTCATTCCCGACAGAAGAGGATGGAAGGCTAAAAGAAGGTCTCCGCGCCAAAAGTTTACAAGCTTTGAAAAGGTTGTCTGCCCAGTACGTTATTCTGGGAGATGAATTATGGAAGAAAAGGCACCGAGGGCCACTTCTGCTCTGCATCAGCAAGTCTAAAGCCAGAAAGGTCATGGAAGAAGTCCATGGTGGCGCATGCGGACCACATATGAATGCCCGAGCCTTGATGTTCAAGATACTGTGATGGGTTATTATTCGATCTCCATGGAGATCGATCAGATTCGCTTGTACGAACCTGCGACAAGTGTCAGCGGTTCTCCAACCTCAACCATATACCTCCCCATGATCTCTACTGCATGAGCACTCCTTGGCCGTTCGCAACTTGGGGAATCGACGTTATTGGGAAAATAACTCCTGCCGGTAGCAACGGGCACGAGTTCGTGTTGGTCGCTGTGGATTACTTCACCAAGTGGGTTGAAGCAGCATCCTACAAAGTCCTAAACTCCAAAAAGGTGGCCCGTTTCATAAAAGAAAACATCCTGTGCCGATATGGGGTTCCAAATGAGATCATCTCATACAACGGGTCACATTTCGAGGGACACACCGACGAACTGCTCCCAGAATTCAGAATCAAGCGACACAAGTCCTCCCCTTATCGCCCTCAAACCAATGGTGCTGTCGAGGCCACAAACAAGAGTCTAGAAAGGATCATCCGAAAGATGGTTGAAAGGAGCCGGGATTGGCCTGAGAAGCTTCACTTAGCACTCTGGGGCTACCGTACTTCACTAAGAACGGCCACCGGTGAAACCCCATTCGCTTTGACATATGGGATGGATGTCGTTCTACCCATTGAGTTAGAGATACCCTCTCTTCGGGTTCTGCTTGAAAATGAGGTCAATGAAATAGACTGGCTTCAGAGTCGACATGACGAGTTAGCTCTCCTGGACGAGCGAAGGCTTAAGGCGATGGAACACATCCGGGCTTATCAGAAGCGCATGGCTAGGGCCATTGACAAGAAGGTACATCCCCGCGACATTAAAGTGGGTGATTTGTTCCTAAAAGAAAAACCGCCGAATCAATTCAGTCCTCTGGGCAAGTGGGCTCCAATCTGGGTAGGCCCGTATCTGACAAAAGAGATCTTCTCTGGCGGAGCAATGAAGTTGACAGATTTGGATGGTAATCCCTTCATGCACCCGGTGAACGGCGACAAACTGCGCCGCTATTACGTCTGAATCGAGTCTTCCCCTCTAAAAAAAAAAAAAAAAAAAAAGAAAAAAAAAGAAAAAAAAGAAAGCGCGAAAACAATGTACCCAGATGAGACTGAAAACCTCTCAAAAGGCAGTCCGTGCAAAACAAAAGGGCGCGCTCGGTGCTAAAAATATATATATACCCAACTAGGCCGAAAACCCTAAAAATGGGCGGTCTAGGTAAAAAACAGGGTTGCACCATTTGTCCCCCTTCTATCTATCCCTTTCTTAAACACAAAGTTAATTGGGTCGAACTACGGAGACCCGAGCCCCTTAGTCCATTTTGTAAAAGGGGAACGTAGGCAAACTGCTCGCGGTTCGGCCTAAAAATCATAAAAATCACCAAATCCTCGTCAACAAGCTTGTATTTGTGATAGCAAAAATGTGTCTTGATTAAGTTCTGAAGTAATTTCAACTTTCATCACATTAATACATTCATTGATGAGTTCAAGCACGGTTTACTCTCGACTCATTAACATTAGCGAAAATAATATCTTTTAAAAGGTACATCTAAATTGTCTGTGTCGGCAATAAGGGATCAAGGATAGGTCACCTAATCCTAGTCGCTCATTCCCACTCCCGAACTAGCACCCTTCTTCTTCCTCTTCCTCGGTCCTCGGGAGGTCTTTGGCTTAGCTATCCCAAACAAGCTTCGTCTCTCCCATCGCCCGGCTCGGAATGATACGAGTCGGTGAGTCAATCAATCCGGCAGCCTCTCGCGCCGCCCGGGCAGCCCTCTCCTCTCTCGTAGCCGTCCTCCGAGCCATAACTTCGTGTTCATCCTCATCTTGGCTCTCCTCTCTACGAGTCTCTCAAAGTCCGCCGCCGGATCATCTGGTCACGTTGTCGGGGTCACTCGTGCCTCAAAGACGCATAGCCCTGTGCTAGATTGGTCTCCTCCTGATCCCTCGGCAATATGCTTCAATGGCATGCCGAACCGGTCCCATCTCGCTTCCCATACCAACCGAGATATCTCGGTGGACAGATATGTGATTCCCGGTCTTTCGTATCGTTGTGTGAGTAGGAAAACCGCTCCCGAGAAAGCCCCGGCAAAAACTCCGAGAGTCTGGACATCACCATGTCAAGAGGAACGGCATCCCGGCCATCTCGCTCTCCGAACCCATCAACAGCCTGCCAGGTATCCATACCGCCCGAACAAGCAAGGGGATACTGAATGATGAGAAGTGTAATCCCGGTAGCCTCACTACAACAAAGTCATTCTGCCTGCCGCTCATGGTCTCAAGCCTCCATCTGGGAACCCAGTATTGGATGTCATTGGTAGTATACCTGGCCAATCGTCTCTGCAAGCTCTCCCGTGAAGCCTCCGGAGCCACTCGTCTCTGCTGCGTGACCCAAGGTGTCATAGCCTCGCCCTACAGGTAATGGGGAGATGAGTCTCAATCGCTTAAAGAGCCACAATGATAAGAGACTGGGGCTGCCACGTCCCATATGCAATGACCCTCTAGCCAGTCGGTCCATCCCATGATAAGTCTCCGCCAACAAAAGGGGAACTATGTCTCTCTCTCCCTGCCCGGGTCGAATATCAGCCAATATGGTGCCTCGAGAACCCCGCATCTGTCTGATGACTCCCAGCAATAAACCAGAGCATACCCCATCGTACTCACAAAAGCAGTACAGGGAGATCATAATCAACATAAAAATGTCCATGGTTGTGGACGAGTCAAACAGCTCCGGATACGATACAGCCAATCGGGCTATCTGGGCCAGGTCAACAAAGGACAAGTCAAGAATCAGATCAGTCACCTGCTCGGTGTGAAATCCCAAGAAATCGGCCAACTGCTCAGCCAAAGGTCGTGGATCGCGGGGAAAGACCGCATCTCTAAGCTCAGCTCCCCCAGTCAATGCCCGGAACTCTTCAATGGTGGGTGTGAAATCATTATACGAGAGGGTAAAGACATGCCAGTACCTAGATACAACCCGGAGAAGGTTCCAATCTACCGCCCACTCCTTTAATGCCCAGATGCATCTCAACCCATATCGTTGGTCGATAACCCTCCTATTATTGCTACGATGATGGTGGGTCAGATTTATGAGATCGGAATGAAATTGACGTTCTTTGGTCTTAGATCTGTCATTATAATGTTCCATTTTGAGCCAAAGATCGAATCTTGGGGCTAATTTTGGGGTGGAAGGCAAGGTTGAAGCCTGCTGTGACTGCTGGAATGAGTTGTTCACAAATCTGCCTTTTATAAAGTGCTGGGGCTTGCTGACCAAGAAACCTGTCTCCCAGACTCTCCATGTCGCACGACATGGAGGCTCCATGAAGTCCTGTATCGGACGACATGGAGAGTTCCATCAGGAACACCAGCAGCTGCAATTGAAGCAACCTCAAGCAACCCAATGCTTGCTCAGAAAACCACCCAAACCTGTCCAAGACACCAAAAAATCACACATAAACACTCCCCCTCACTCATCGAGCCCACGGGAGAGGATTCGGCACATCCAACACACCCATAGACACATAAATGTCACCCAATGCATACAAAAACCGCAAAAACACCCAATCACACCAAAACCACCATTTGTGCCTTTCTTGGGACAAACTCATGCATGTGAGCTACCAATTACCTAAATAAACAAATATTGTAGTTGTCAAAGTACAAAAACAATAAAATACTCATTTTTACAATCCAAAAGAACAAAAAAAAAGTACATGCATTTCTTCTCTCTCTCTCTCCTAAAAGAGTCAAAGCATGGCAAAAGGGGACCGTCATGATCACTCCGACTCGGAGTCGTCGTCGGAATCGTCCTCCTCACCTTCCTCAGAGCTACTGTCATCCTCGGCGCTGCCCACCTCCTCCTCGGAGCCACTCTGCTCCTGGCCATCATCGCCACCCTTCGGCACCTCATGGATCTCGCCGTCTGAATCATCATCCTCATACTGTGCCCAAGGCTGGGGCTCAGCATAATACCCGTGCCACTCGGGCATGGTGGTGAAAGGGGGCTGATAAGGATCCTCCTCGCCGTCATCACGCATCGTGCCGGGGCCGCCGACTCGAACCGCCCGCCCGCGAGCCGAAGGAGCCAAAGTCGGTCCGGGCCTCTTCTTCTGAGGCACGACATCACCAGCCGGGAGCCGCATCTCCCTTCCAATGCTCCGCGCTCCTTCCGAAATTGGCGCAAGATCTTCACAAGACCGTGAGCGCCGCCACCACCCCGAACGTCTCTGGCCGGAACCCGTTCAATGAAAACGTAAAAGGCGGTCGAAGCAATCAATGTAAACAAGAAAGCAAGAAAAGCTTGAACAAAGCGTAAAAGAAGAGATTGCTCACGTAAGTAGTCCCGCGGCGGCCCGCAGATGTGGACGAGTCTCGACATGTCAAATGAGGAGCGACGAATACTACCCCCACCTCATACTCAAAAATCGGGAGGTGCCGGATCCGCATCCCCGCCGCTCTCCCGGGCAGCCATAACCTGAGGAGTCACCAATCGGGTGAAGACAAACTGGGCATAGTCCCCACCATCAGAAAACTCGGCAGCATCAATGCCGGTCCGCAGCCGCTCCAAGTCAGGCAGGGCCCGAATATGCCATATCCTCGCACGAGGATCATGAGGGACACGAGAAGCGGCGCCAGGACCGTGCTGTCTGCAGACTCTCTCCCCCAAGTACAGGGCATCTCCCTCCAGGCCAACCAGAAGCCTCCTCGTCCTGGTCACTAGGGCAGCACCACCAATCAAATCCTCGCCATACCTGCCATGCCAAGGGAACAGCCTCAAACCAACAGGGGTACCCCTCAAAGCGATCATCGTGTCATAGTAGCAAGCCATCTTACGGGGCTTCACCCCGTCCACTTTCCGGCTCTCCCTCGCTCCAAAAGTCCAACGGCGAATAGCAAGGAACAAATCTGCCGCAATCCCCTCAGGCACAGTCCAAGCATAGCAGCCAAACACTTCGTAGGTCCACACCTGAAATCAAAAGACAGAAAGCTTTCAGTGTGCAGCAACAGTAAAAGAATGATGATAAAAGGTCAAATGCAGTAGTCAAGTTGCGAAAAGCAAAGGGCATACCTCCAGCACAGTCTGATAGAAGTCCAAAGAGGTCACACTGCCTCTCCTCACCTCATCCAGGCCTCTATACACCTGGGCCAAACCAGCCTCTCCCCATGAAAAAGTGGACACCTGGCTCCAATCTCTAAGAGGCTCCAGCAAAAGAGTCAATGCCGTCGTAGAGGCATTACAAAACAGGGTGTCAGAAAACCCGGCCCAGACAAAGGCTCTCGCCAACTGTTCAGCCGTAACCGTAGCGGCACCCTTAGAAAAAAGACGGCACTGATGCGTCAAAGCCGAGCAATTCCGCCAAAGGAACCCCATTACCCTTCAGGCGAAGGGTCAATCCAGTCAAAGCTCTAATGGCGTCTGGGCTCAGCACGCCAGGGTCCTCAGAAAAGATGGGTCTGTCCGTAAACTGCAGACCGGTGATGGTAGTAAAGTCATAAGGGGTGATGGTCGACTCCCCCCAGGATAGATGAAAAGTGTGGGTAGAGTCCCACCAGAACTGCTTGAAGGCTCGTACCAGCTCCACGCTCCTCGGCGTATCCCCAAAAGCTCCAACAGCGGTAAAGAATGGTCCAAGACCAGAAGCAAAGACCAGGCCCTTAGGACTGTCCGGCAGTCAGAAGAGCCCGGAAGAAGGCCCCAAATGGTCGCAATCGCCTCAGGGGATCCCTTGGTCCGCAAAGTCTGCAGGTAAGCACAACACAGGTATCAAAAACCTACTCACCACAATATGTGCATTCATTCATGTGCATTTTTCAAGAAAACACCAAAAATTCTTTCAGAAGAAGAAAAACAAAAAAAAAAAAAGAAAGATCTTTTCAAAGCAATGCATTTCATGCCAAGCATGCAATTTCATCTTTGGGTGCGATTTCCCCCAATTTCAATCTCAAACCCTAGAAATCAAATTTCGAAAGGGTTAATCTTTTAAAATACTTACCCCCTTCTGTTCCATAGTGGAAGTATTAAAATCGAGACCCGGGTAAAGCCCATGTCCCTCGGGGTATTTCTTTCATTTGTTCCGATCTACGAGCTTCCTTCTCTCGGACAAAACTTGTTGCACATTCCTTCTCGATTCGGCTCGCGGAGGCATTATCAAATTCTTGATTTAAAACAAAATGGAGGGAGAAATTTTCAAAATTTTCTCTCTTTTCCTTCTCTCTGGTCTCGGCGGCACCCTGTTCTTTCTAGGTCTGTCTTACGACATACTGTTTTAATTAAAACAGCCTGGGAACCTCCCCATGTCGAACGACATCCATGGTCCAGAAGGGTGATTTCCCCTTTTGCCCCTAATCAATTCTGTCAGCCTATCTTGGCTGCCTATCATCAAAATTCATCAATTCATTTGGGTTCAAATGCCCGCCTCTCTCGGTTATCAGAAAATGGCCCGGAATGGCCATAAACTACCCGGTCCGGAAAATCGTACAGTTTCCAAACACAGAAAATAGCCCGAAATGGCTATAAACTACCCGGTCCGGAAAGACCGTACAGATTTCCCACTCAGTAAAAACATCTTCGGGGTGACTCCCCACCAAAAACAGTCAAGTTCGCGGGTGACTCCCAAAGAAAAAAGTCACATCTTCGGGGTGACTCCCCACCAAAAACAGTCAAGTTCGCGGGTGACTCCCAAAGAAAAAGTCACATCTTCGGGGTGACTCCCGACCAAAAATAGTCAAGTTCGCGGGTGACTCCCAAAGAAAAAAGTCACATCTTCGGGGTGACTCCCCACCAAAAACAGTCAAGTTCGCGGGTGACTCCCAAAGAAAAAGTCAAATCTTCGGGGTGACTCCCCACCAAAAACAGTCAAGTTCGCGGGTGACTCCCAAAGAAAAAGTCAAATCTTCGGGGTAACCCCCATCAAAACAGTCAAATTCGCGGGTGACTCCCAAAGAAAAAAGTCAAATCATCGGGATGACTCCCATTGAAACAGTCAATTTCGGGTACAAACACCCATCTTCGGGGTGACCCCCCATAAAAACAGTCAAATCTTCGCGGGTGACTCCCAAAGAAAAAAGTCACATCTTCGGGGTGACTCCCCTTGGAACAGTCACTTTCAGGTACAAAGCTCGTAGCCTCTCATTCGGCACCTCAGTTTCAGATGAACTACGATTCGGCTTGATTCCCTCAAAGGATACGTAGGAATCTTTTTCATAAAAGGTCCAGCCGCATGACCATCATGGTCTATTCCCCCGGGACGCAAACGTCCATCCTGTCGAACTACGATGTTGGCTTGATTCCCCCACGGGATACGTAGGAATCCTCTTCATAAGAGGTCCAGCCACTTGACCATCTTGGTCATCTTTCCCAGCCGTTCGTGTCTGGCTCGGGATTCTCATTGTGTCGACGACCCCACTTCCCGTGGAA
Source organism: Adenophora triphylla var. japonica (assembly GCA_022495995.1). Taxonomy (NCBI): domain Eukaryota; kingdom Viridiplantae; phylum Streptophyta; class Magnoliopsida; order Asterales; family Campanulaceae; genus Adenophora; species Adenophora triphylla. The sequence continues at coordinate 303,028 of JAFEMH010000384.1, forward strand.
GTGACATCGCCGAGGGGCTCTGTGAGTACCCCGACCCGAACTCATGTTTTGGGTTCACTTTAATTGATTTTTGGGCTTATATAATTGCTAAAATGCAATATTAAGTCCAATTATCCCACATCCCATCCAACCCATTGGGCCTGCCAGCCATTCGGCCCAGTATGCCAAAAAGGTGTACGCTGTCGTCTGACATAAGAAGACACTAAGGCGGTTTAACTGCCCCTGTCGGACGACATAGGCCTTCCCATCAGCCTGCCTATAAATACAAGGCATGGCTGACCATTTTGGGGGACTTGAAGAGAGGTTTGGGAGGATCAGTATAATAGAGGGGAAACTCTGCCCAAAAAGAGTCTCTCTCTCTCTCTCACACATACACACACTCACCTCCCTCCTCACACACACACATACTTCAAAGTCAAGGTCCAAAGAAGCCCTCCTGTTGGTGTGTAGAAGGGGTGGACACCATACTACTGGTGATCTTACCTTGTGGACTATAATAGGTAGCCACTAAACCCTCCTCTCTCTTTAAATAGCCTTTTAATACATTCATATTACCCTTGCATGCATACTTGCTATAATGTTATGTAAAAATCGGGATTTTTGCATGATAAAGGTGGTGGAGAAATGAATCTTCAATATTCACTTCTCCCCACCTCAGATCTGGACATTTGGTCATATTAGCATCAATAAAGTTTCAATCTTTAAGCATTTGCATTGAGTTAGGAGGTGATGGCTACTTCAAAGTGGCCAAAAAACATGTGATTCATCACATTTGGCCACTAAAGCCATGTGATCCTCCCATAATACTCACATATTACTGTTTTAATACTGCTTACAGTCAATAAAGATGTTTGGTTTTCTTTGAGAAACAAAGGGGAATCAAACAGACTGAAGGGCACTTTTACAGGCCACTCCTGTCGGACGACACAGGACTCTCTGGAGATCCTGTGTCATACGACATGGGGCTCCCAGAAGGCTATAAATCCATTCTTGGACTTCGTATCCGCTGCATTTAATCCCTCTTGTAACTCAAAGCCTTCCTTAGTATTTTTGGCTCATAAGCCACTATTTGGAATGCCTATGGTCTGTTTGGGTGCGATTTATTGGAGGCGGTTTGCCATATGACATGAATAACTTCGGATGTTCTATGTCATATGACATCCGTATCATTCAAAGTCTATCATGACTTTGCTCACTCCTGTCAATCCCAAACTGAACTTAGACCTTCAAATAGTGTCTTCAATGAGTCAAATAAATGTCATTCCAGTTCCAGAACAGCTTGGTCATTGTAAAAGACAATTTGACCATGAGGCATCATGTCGTGCGACACCCTCTTTCTGGGAGGTCCTGTGTCGGACGACATCAGAGCTCTCTGGGCAGATTGTCTTAAACCTTCTGCCTTGTCATGAATATCATAATATACAAAGGGTGTGGCCCCTTGTCATGGCTCACAAGTTGTACCCAGTCTTGATATTATCAATGAAATGCCAAATTCGCATGCTTTGCTTATCGACACATATTGCACACACACTTTGAATGTCCAAAATTGTCCAACATTGATTGAAAGTCTCGAAAGAGGCGTGTTGGGTGAACTCTCTAGTTCTTCCCAAACATGTAACCAGACTCCCAAAACCGAAATTTACAAATCTATCATCACATTCAAAAACAAAAGTGATTTTTCTTTTGGGCGAGCGTTCATTCATACGCCTTCCTCAAAAAGACACCTATCGTCCTAAAGTTTGCAGATGTCACATTTATCATGGAAAACGAGACCGGGCTGAACCCTCCATCTGGGAACCTATTTCCTCTTACGACGGGGACGAGGGCACCAAGCCATACAAAGGCCCAGGTATGATGTCGGACTGAACATAATATCTCTGGTCAATCTCCAAACTTGACCAACACAGAGTGCCCACCTGGGCCCAGGTATGATGTCGGACTGATCGGCTTTCCACCCTTATGAAGTGATTATTCCATCCTGAGACCTTGCTCGACATTGGGTAGATCAACTTGGGCTGGTTGGGATCACTCCTCACCACTAAGACCCTAGTCTCCTCTTTGTAGCTGATGGTGAAGAAGTGATGGAATGCCGACTGGCAAGGCTCAAACCCTAAACTACGACAAAGCACTATGAATCCGGTGAGGAACCTCACGGCATTGGCACCTATCATAGCCGGGACGGCCTGCATATCCTCTAGAAACTCACAGATGAGTGGGTCAAGAGGGAGATGAAGGCCAAGTTGAAACTAATTATAGAAAAAATGAACATAATTTAGACTATATAAAAAGTCGTCCAATGCTTTCTTGGTTTGAACAAGTACACCAGGGAGATAGGTAAGTCGATATTCCTCCCTCGACACACCGTACTTGGAATGCAACTCCTCAATCATAGGCTCCCTGGCTTTAGCAGATTTAGGCCTAGAGGTGTTGAACCTACCACGGTTGGACCTTCCACGTCCCCTTCCTCGGTTGCCAGCTTGGCCCCCCTCGACAAAAGCATTTACAATTCTACCCGAGGTAAAAGGATCAGTTGAAGAATGAGCAACGGTATTTCCCCTTCCCGTCATAGTTGCATAAATAAAGAACAGAGGTCAGTTTATTCCAAACCAAAATAGAAGATGAGGACGAGGAAGGGTATCTCTCCCAGTCCTATTAACTAAAACCGAGGAGGGATTCTTACCCACCAAAGGATGCTCCAGGTGGTTGGAGTTCAAGTAATATAGATTGATGTGGCCAATGATTTTTGACCAACCTGTAAGTACCCAAATCTGGATCATTAGAATCCGTTAACTCTCCCTTTTTGAGTTAACGAGACTTTTAAGGACTGCCCCATGCATCCAAAATCCAAATTGTATTCAACCCACATTCATACACGTGAAAATATCACTTTTCCAGAAATACGCAATTTTCGGGACTTTTTGGGACTGTTTCGGACATTTATTCGGACAGTTATTTAGAAAACAGTCAAAACTGGGCTTAACGGAACAAAAACCCTTGCTTAGCGACTAAACAGGACATGTGGCACGCATGCACTGCTCCTCGGATCAAAATCAATCAAATTCAAGGCTGAAAAGACCAAAATGCCCTCAAATTGAAGGGCCGGCCGGCCGGCCTGCTTTACAGGATAAATAATCAGCCTAAGCAATCCTTCTAGGACTGTTTTGACATTTAAAAACTGTCCAAACCAGTTCAAACCAGTCCTAGGCAACCTCCTTTACCTCCTATAAATACTCCCCTCCTCCTCCCTCCTTTCCTCACAAATTCACTCCTCTCTTAACCCCTAGCACAAATGCTAGTCTTTCTCCACTCTTCGGGGGCCCTCATGCAACTCGTCGGTGGAATTCTCTGCTCTTCGGGGGCCCTCGTGCTACTCGTCGGTGGATTCTAATCCTCAAAAACATAGGCTAAACCGACCCAAGTCGAAACGCTGCCCAAATCCCTAGGTTACTAAACACTAAATAAAGGGGAAACTCTGCCCAAATTCTATCGGATCATTTCCAACAAGAAGATAGAGAAAAACCAAAATTGGTAAACTCTCCTTCAGAAAACTTTCCATTATCAAAATGTAGTCGTTATAATGCTCGGTTCAAAACTGAAGTTTGTCATTCAAACTTCCTTTTCAAACTAAAAACTCAAGTTTGTCATTCAAACTCAATTTCAAACGTAACAAGAACACACACACATGCATGCTTTTCGAGAAAGGTAAAAAGACTCATCATACGAGGCATTTCGGGTGATCTCAATATACTATTCCCGAAACGTAACGTGCCCTCCGAACCTAACAATCTCTGTTCAAACACCGTTTTCCTAAGTTTTTGCTCCTAATAAAAATGATCTCCTTTTCAAACAGCCTTTTTCTAAGTTTTGGCTCCCAATCAAAATGACCTCCTTTTCAAACTAGCCTTTTTCAAAGTTTAGGCTAATAATACAAAACGGCATGGCGACTCTCTTTTCAATGAAGTCCATCAAAAAACCGCTCGCCGCATCCGCGCGATCCGGGAAATTTCAGTTGGCGACTCTGCTGGGGAGTTAACATGTTTTTTCAAAACTGCCTTTGTTTTATAAACATTCGGTGGGTCAAACTTTCATTTACCCTTCCTCTTTTTTGTGTGCGTGCGTGTTTTCTCGCTGTCTCGTATTACTTCTTGTCTATTTTCAAAGAGAAAATTCAAACAGCTCCGATTTCAAAACATTGGACTGTTTTCAAAAAAAGATGTTGCTTTTCATATCTTTCAAAAGCATAGCACGTTCGTGCATATTCGTTCATATTTGATTTCTGTGCAATATTCTGAACTGTTCATAAATTCTTTAAAACTCATTCTGAAAATCTATATTTTACTCAGAAAAGAATTTAGTGACCGCACACTACACGCATTGGTGCCTCGGTACACCAAACACTGCGTACTTGCTGCCTCGGTACACTGCACACTACAACCCTTAACCCGGGGTGACCGTTCAGCTGCAGTTTGATTGGCCTTCCTATGCCTTTCGAGCACGCACGGGTGAATGTACGCTCGCCCGAAATGAAAAAAAAATGAAATAAAGGAGTCACCACGCCATGCTTTTAGAGGTGCACTTTGAAAAACCTTTCGAAAGAGAATGGGTCCGGGGGTCAGGTTACGTGTTGGGAAGAACCGAGAGTTCACCCAACACGCCTCGTCCGTAGACGAGTCTTTCTAATTTAGACATCCAAATGATTCAAAAAATGTGCAAACAATGATAATAAGCAAGTGCGATCAGGGATGGTAAAAACTCGAAACCCGCTCCGAACCCGAAAAGACCCGCCCCTAATAGGCCGGGTTTGGGAAGCAATTTTGAAAACCCGCCGGGTTTTTATAGGGTTCGGGCTTACCCCCGCCCTGCCCCGAACCCGCCCCGATTAGGTATGAAATTACTTAAATACCCTTACTAATTCTTTTAACCTGTTATCAGTTGAACCCTCCAACTCCGGCAAGAACTGGTTTGGACTCATGAAAGGTGTGCTACTGTTTGTGTTAATGTATTTGTGGGTTTGTACTACCGGTATAGCTGTAAGTGCTCCAATTTGAGCTTGTTAGAATTTTCGTTAGAAAATTAACGAAAGTTATAACATTTCTAACAATTCCTAACAATCCTAACTTTTCTAACAAAGTGAGGGTAAAATGGGCATTGTTATTTAAGGCTAAACCTCAAAAAGAATCTCAAAAAGCAAAAAAAAAGGAATAAAACCACAAATAGCAATGGCTGGAAACACAAAACTGGCTGTTAATTTGAAATTTCAAAAAGATTATTCCTCTTGTCCAAAGCCTGAAGCTGCATTTAATGAACAAGGCACGCCGCAGTCCCGTCCGCGCAGATGGGTTTGTAATTTTCAGAGGGCTATAAATTGAGCCCTCCAAATAACAAAAATAAGGAGCCACAACACATTTTGCACCGAACCTCGGCGAAATATAGAGAGAAAACAAGGAGAATTCACTTGAATTGTCACCATTTTCTCTCCAATCTTTCCCAATTCATACTCATACACTCACTCTCATATTAAAGCCCTAAACACTCATACACTCAAGCCAAACACTCAAGAACACAAGGAAGATTGGTAAACCCTCGTTTTCCTAACCCTAAATCTCATCCATGCATGCATCTTCAAACTACAAAATGTAGTTCTTTCATCTTCTTGCTCTAGATCTAAGAAGATCACCATGGAAGACCATCTCCATGGATGATCTTCTACAAAGATAAACATTATTTTCAAGTTCTCTTACTTTCTTGCAAAGAAAACTCATTTTCAAAACCCTAAAAACCATTTTCAAACATAAAATCTCATTTTCAAAGGATAAAAATCCCCTCCCCAAGCAAATGAAATGCTTAGTCCTAATGTACCCCAAGGATGGTTTGGTATAGTTGATTCACCACTAAAATGTCTAGTGATCACTAACCAAAACCTAGGGAAATGGGGACAAGCATGGATGCAAAACCCCCTTTAAAATCATATTCTCCTTCTTGGGAAGTTGCTGTCCAGTAGTAATTTTCCCAGACCTCAGTCTATTGTCTTAATTTTTGGACACAGATTAACTTAGAATTTGGTGTTGACTACAAAACACTTTTTGTAGCCAACATCCAGAGCTTTCCATATATATTTTTACTTTATTTTTTGGGTGAGTAAAACTCCTCTTTTCAAATTTTCTTTCAGAGGCTAGTTCATCAGCTTCTGGGAATCCAGATCTCATATCTGAGGTTTCCAGAAGGTTTTGACCCCTCAAATCTTCTCCAAAATGGAAAATTCCTTCGCACAAACCTTATTTAAGGTGTCTAGAACAACTTTCATTCTCTGAGTTTATCCAGATTATGAAGTTTTAAGACCCTTGAATACATTTCAAAATCAAAGGTCCACTGCCTTTTTCATTCTGGCAGAAATGGCTCTCAACTTCAAAAGGTCTTTTGAGTACCAAATCTCAATCCAAAAATCCCCCAAAAAATCATGGGATCAGCTTAAAGTCTTGAAAAGATATCCCTATTTTTACTTTTCTAATTTTCAAAGTATTTTGGCCAAAACACACACACACACACACACACAAATGATTTTCAGCTTGGAAGACTCGTTTTACGAGGCATTCCGGGTGCACACTAACGTCCTTCCCGGCGTGTAACATGACCTCCGAACCTAAATCTCTGATCTCGGGTTTTTTTCAAAGTTTTGGCCCTCAAAATTAAAATGGCGTGGCGACTCCGTTTTCGTTGATTTTTTCAAACAAAAATGGGAAAATTTTCGACACAATCACACATCATCACAATAGCATCTTCATGAAAGGTTAAAAGTGTTAAGGCTGGAACTATACCCTCCCAAAACCGTGAATATGTGAGTATCTTTCATTGGGTTTCCTTCAGTTAGCCTAGTTTATACATAAAAATAACGGGGCGGGGCGGGGCGGGCTCGGGTAATGCAAATAACGGGGCGGGGTGGGTTCGGGTAATGTTATATCACTATAGGGGCGGGTTTGGGAAATGAAAAACTCGCCCCGAACCCGCCCCGTTGCCATCCCTAAGTGCGATAAACATGAATTTTATTGAACAAATGAGATTATTAAAACTTGTAGACCAATTGTTCAGGGAGGCCACATCCCATTACAGCAAAGGGAACAAATTACATCTGAAACCGAGTCTTCTGCAAAGGATAACTTATGTCGCGTGGCACAAGACTCTTCATGGACAATTGTGTCGCGTGACACTAGTAATTACCTTGCAGAGACTTACACTCAAATCACAGGAAGAACAATGAACACAAAAGCGCAATTACAAACTAGATCTGAACATAAGACAGCCTAATCACACCAATTGAATGATAAACTAACTAGCTAATCAACTTACAACTGAAGGCTGATCCCTGCAGATGGGCACGATGTGTCGCATGACACAGGACTCCTCATGTCAAAATGTGTCGCGTGACACATGTTTACCATCTGCAGGAACCTTACAAACTGAGAAACAGATCCAACAGATGCTGAAATAAATCAATCAATTATACTAGAATCAATCAGAATAACATGAATCAAACACGAATCAACCAAAGGAGTGTGGATATGAGAGATCCACACTCCCTTGACATCCAAATTGCAATTATAAATAGATCACATCATGAACATGCAATTGGACTCAAGTAAACAACGATTTAAACAAAGAGATTGCAGTTTCCACTTGATAATCTGAGGCAGATGGAGCCTGATTATCAAGTGGAGAGGAAGGAAGCACAATGAAACAAATAGATGAGAGAGAGAGAGAGGGGGAGAGAGAGAGAGAGAGAGAGATATTACCCTTATAGTCCTCAACTTCCACACCAAGTTAGGTGTAAAAGCCTTCGATTCAACTTCTGAAGTGGAGATATAGGCACGAACTGAGAGCTGAATTGAGTTCTTCAAGGTGTTTGAGGAAGTACCAAGGTAATTGGGTAGGAAAGGTATGAAGGGTGAGGGAATTGGTTGGTTTTTGGTGTAGGAGGAGGAGAGAGAGAGGTTCTAGGGTAATTTGTGCAGGGTGACGTTAGGGAGTCGAAATTGGGATCCAAAACTGAGAGGGGTAGGATCTTATTTATAGCTGCTGATCATGGTCCTCTTATGTCGCACGACACTCTGTAACCACTTTCCAAGGCTTCAAGTTGTCGCGTGACAGGAGGTGCCACCAACCGTTTTTGGTGCCAAATCTGGTTCTGAAACATTCTGGGATAATACCCAAAAATTCCAAAACATATTTATTCCCTTTAGGTCCCTTGGCATGAGCAAAGTACAAAAAAAGTACTTCCTTCGCGAGAAACTTATGGAATGTTTTTGGAAGTCTCGGAATAGACCAAAAATTTACCAAAATGCCCCTTAATGCAATTTTATTACATTAAAATGCATCTAAAAGGGTTACGAATTGGGTTGGCATACTTACAGAGCCCCTCAGCAATGTCACTTATGGAGGAAGTGAGGTTGTCGATAAAATAAGACCCAATCCCAATGAGCAGCTGGGGAATAAGGCGGAGGGCTGGACGGTGATCTAGGAGATCGAATGGCTGGACCTTTGGAGAAAGGATTCCTACGTATCCTTGGGAGGGAATCAAGCCGGTCGTAGTTTAGACTATTCGGAGGTGTCTAACCCAAGACTCAACTGGAGGGGGAGTCACCCGAGACTTGACTGGAGGGGGAGTCACCCAAGACTTGACTGGAGGGGGAGTCACCCGAGACTTGACTGGAGGGGGAGTCACCCAAGACTTTGACTGGAGGGGGAGTCACCCGAGACTTGACTGGAGGGGGAGTCACCCAAGACTTTGACTGGAGGGGGAGTCACCCGAGACTTGACTGGAGGGGGAGTCACCCAAGACTTGACTGGAGGGGGAGTCACCCGAGACTTTGACTGGAGGGGGAGTCACCCGAGACTTGACTGGAGGGGGAGTCACCCGAGACTTGACTGGAGGGGGAGTCACCCGAGACTTTGACTGGAGGGGGAGTCACCCGAGACTTAACTGGAGGGGGAGTCACTCGAGACTTGACTGGAGGGGGAGTCACCCGAGACTTTGACTGGAGGGGGAGTCACCCGAGACTTGACTGGAGGGGGAGTCACCCGAGACTTGACTGGAGGGGGAGTCACCCGAGACTTGACTGGAGGGGGAGTCACCCGAGACTTGACTAATGTTTTTTAGGGAAGTAATTGACTAAGATGTGCTTTCATACCTGCGCTGTGCTTACCTGTAGCTGCCGGAGGGACTAATGCTGCTGCTACTGACAATTGTGGCTGCCGGAGGGTCTCATGCCATCGCTAATTTTTGTGGCTGTCGGAGGGACTCGTGCTACTGCTGCTGGGGATAAGTGTAGCTGTTAAGTGCGGGGCGGTCTCTGTTGACGATTGACTTATGTGTCTTGAGCTTTGCTTAGTAAGCCGGGGACTTTGCTTGCTAGGGATCAGACTCTTGTTGGTGCTTTGACGGCGGGGCCACTGATCTTGATGTGCACTGCTGGGGAGATTCAAATAAACACGGATTCTTTGTCTCAGTTGTGCTTTGAGGGGCAATCTTTGAGGTTTGCTCAGTTTGACTGTTGTACCTGCGGGGGAGAACAATACTCCAAACACTATATCTGACTATGCTATTTTGTTAGTGACGATTAAACTATGTTAGCTTGTTTGCACGAATCTGTCCATTCTGGGAACGAGGGAAGAGAAGTGTGATTATTGTATTGACAGGTCGGTCTTGCCGGGTTTGTACATGAGATTATGGAACTGTCTTGGGTAATTATGTATAGTGATACATATGGTGGGGGGCCCTCTCCAGTGCATTTACAGGGTGTCTTTGCTGTTTTGCAGTTTGAAACAAGTCGGGGCGTGCCCTGGTACAGGTCAAATTACAGCTTGCTGATGTCTGGTGTTGGACTTATTATGTCGCATGACTCTAGACAGCTGGGGCATATTCTGTCGCGTGACACAACAAGTCATGCTGACAGGCCTTCCAAACTAGGCTTCCACATTATCTCAAAACTTCTCTCTTTTGCCTAGGGTATGAAACTCAGTAGCCCCAATACGAAGTATGCCTTTGGTAACAAATCCATTCCCAAGGATCGAAGTTATAGAACCAGCCCCAGGAACTGCACAAGTGCACAAATCATTTTCTTCCTCTGGCCAAGCCCCAGTCTGACACCTAGTCTCATTGCAGTCAACACAATCATGCAACTCAGGAGGAGGTTATTCTGCAAGTTTCAGTCAGTCAGTCGGCGGACAAGACTTAGGAACGTTTATGTGCAGGGGCACATCTTTCGAAAGGTGGGAAAGGTTCCCGGACATGTGTATGACATTCTCGCTTTAGGTTTGACTCTTTTGGGAGAGTATAAGCGTCACAAGGTGTGGAAAAGTGTATGGAAGCCCCTGCTGACCGAAACAGTGTTTGGCTCTATCTTCCTATGATGTAGAAAGAGAAGACTTGTCGAGACACTTGAAAACTTGTCTTATTCGTGATGATCACAAAGCTGCTTAAAACCCTTTATTGATGTTCGGGTGGTAGTTATTCAACCACCAAAGCCGACATGAGCAAATATTTTTATCAATCTTGAGGAGAAAGCCCACTGATATCAAGAATCAAACTCGGAAAGATGAACAATGTATGGGAATGATCCTTGAGGAGACCGGATCTTCTGAGATTTGTTTGCGATTTCGACCGGACCAGTTATGGTTGCCTACGTTCCCCTCCTTGGGAGGAGCTCAGGTCGCCGTAGTTCGGGCTTATCCCGAATGAATAGAATGAACGTTGGAATTCGAGGATCTGAGGACCTTTGAGGATTTTGGGAATATAAAAAAAACATGTCCTCTTAGAGTGTCGATGGGAGACACGGATGTGAAGCCCCAGTGGGACGTCCACGGCAAGTGTTTGTGGAGGAGAAACGAAATATGCTCACATGAAACATCGAACGAACGGAGGGAATTTGCACAATCTTCGTTTGTTGGTCTGAAACTGCTATCCGGTAGGAACTGCGACCGGGTTTTGGGGTTTCGATCGGCCCTCGGGTGATTTGGGATATCATTACCTCTTAAGACGAGAGGTTGGCTGGGCTTTTTGCTGACTGAACCTCTAAAGATGAGAGGTTGGCTTTTGGGTAAGTGTTTGGGATTTCTAAGATGAGGGAATCCATGATTGCATCTTCAATGCCTCTAAGAATGAGAGGTCAATCTTGGCTTTGGCCAAAGGCAAGGGTAACGGTAGTGGGAATGTCCTCTAAAATTGAGAGGACGGCTTGGGATTGGTCAAGGTAGTGGTGAGGGGACATCCATGCTGTCTCTTTATTCACTCTGAGACTCCTCTTGAGTAACGGCCGAATCCTTTGACTTTTGCTTTCGAGAGGATCGCTAGGGACTAGGCTCTCTTTCTTTTCTTTTCTTTTCTTTTTTTTCTTTTTTTTGTATTTCTTTTTTTCTTCTTTTGCTTTTGAGAGAAAACTTCAGCTAGCCCCTGGGATGGATCATTGCTTACTGTCGTTCTTGAGCTTGGAGACGGTCGATCTTCTTTTGAGTCATGGGAGCCTCAAGGATAGTCCCTCTTCTTCTGGAGATGGCTAAATGGGGTTCAAAATGTGCCGATCTTGAAATGAAAGGGCATTGTTTAGGTGAGGGTAAGGTGATGGCTTTCCTGTGAGTGAAAGGTTTCAACCGCAGTCTATACCGGATGATCCGAACGAGATCGAGTCTTCATTTGCTTGCTTAAGTTTACTTCGAGGAAGATCCATGTAAATTCATCGAGCAACGAGATGGTGAGGACGAAGAAAGACATGTGAGCACGGGAGATGCGAGATGGGGAGTTGGTGAGCCCCAATTTGAGAAGGATATCAGCCGATTTTCTCACTCCGATCAATTTAAATATTAGTCATTTCACAAGCATTAGTCGGTGAGCAGCACAAGTGCTTATGTAGAATAAGACCATTTCAATTAAATGTAACGCAGGTGTGCAAGTAATGTCTCGAGTCTAGCAAGAATAGAAACAAAGATTTTATTACTGAAATAAAAGACTCATAACACGGATGCAATATATTCAAAACATAGAAACATTTGCTAGCGAAACAAATTAAAACAATCTAGGACCCTACGATGCCTGACTGACTGACTTCTTCACATGGGGAAACCTTGGAATTGCGGAAGAGAATTATCGACCACCTTAGGAGGAGCTTTCTCAATTTTACCCTCATCAACCAACTTCTGAATAAGCACCTTTAGAAGGGAACAATCGTTAGTTACATGCCCAGGGTACTGATGATAGTAACAGTACTTGCCACGATCCAAATTCGGATTGGGTTTGGTAGGTTGATAATTATCAAGCGGCTTTATCATCCCCCTTCGCATCAACCCATTGAAGGCCTCCTCGGTTGTTATTCCCAGGTCATCAAACTCCCGTCGTTTGCGCGGTGGAAACTGATTGAGATTCCGGATGTCGCTTCCTTCATAGGAGCCCATTTCAATCTTTCCTTCATCAATGAGTTCCTGGATGATCACCCTCAACTGTCTGCATTCGTACGAGGTATGGCCCTGATATTGGTGGTAGTAACAATACTTGCTCGGATCTAGCTTTATGTTGTTATAAGGAGGGACATAATTGACTAGTGGCTGAACTAGTCCTCCGCTCACCAAAATCTTGAGGAATTGATTCATGGGCATTCCCACCTTTCCCCAGTATGCTTTCTTCCTTTACGTCCGAACCTGCCTTTGGAGGGGACTCAAGTATTGGCGTCCCTTGCTGGATAGGGTTCATAGCTGGAATGAAAGACATCTGATTCACGGTTACATATGAGGTCGGTCCTGAATGCTGATCATGCGGGGATGATAAGTTGAATCCGTATGAACTCATTGGTAGTTGGGAGACACTTCATTGAAAGGGAGCTTGGTCAGAATGGAACAACAGTGATCCTTTCTGGTTGGAGTGGCCGTCACAAAATGGCACGATCCTTGGGAATCTGGCTGATACTGACTCTTCAAATCAAGTTGATTAGGAAGACTGAAAGCCTCAGGGCTCGGCTGCTCATCCTTAATCTGAATTTGGACCATATGAGGTGCCGGGGGAAGAATTTAATCCTGCTCATCCTCACTCACCTCTTTCATTATATTTCCTTTCTCATGATTGACACCGCTAGCATTGATGATTTCTTCATACGACCCATCTTCATGACGAATTATCGTGACCCCTCAGATGCGCATCGCTTTAACAAATCTAGCGTGAGTCTCTTCCTCTCGGGATTTGGCGACTTGGGCAAGCAATTGAGCCTTGCATTCGCGAACCATGGCAGCCTCAAGAGAAGCTCGCAACTCTGCTACTGACAGATCATTCATGTCCAGCTGGCCCGAAGTAGGAGGAATTCCAGACTGAGCGGATGGCATATCTCTTGCACCAGAAATCTCGGATAGCAAAACAGATGAAAGCTTCGCGGGAAATGCTTTGGAGATAGGAACCCAACGACCACAGGATATCAGAGCATGCACCCAACTTGTCACCGCTACAGAGGGTAGATACGGGTTTATAAGGTAGGGAAGGAAGAAGACTTTTGAGGAAATGCGGGAGAGGGAAAGAAAAGGGGGGACAGACTCGCGCAAACAACTTAATTATCTTCAAGTATAAATCGGTGTTTTAATCTTAAGTACGGTTGGGAAAGGAGAAGCCCTTATTTACGCAAACTACACCTTGGGGAAACCTAGGGACGCAATGTTCAAATCACACTAAATGCTTCGTGTTTGAAATTAATAATAGGTAATGATACCTAACCAAGACCTAACACGATGTGAGACGGACGATTGATCCAAATTTATGGGGAAATTTGGGCAGCATAACGGGTATTCTCGGAGAAATTCCAAAAAAAATCCGGCATGACCTCTCGTCGGTGCACGGTGACAATGCGGCATGATCTCCCGTTAAGGACACGCCACGGGAGTGACATGTCCCTATGTGAAAACATGTTGCATTGGCAACATGCCCACAAGGTGCGAGGTTTTGGGGAAGGTATGAGGACCTATCATTAATTTCAAAAAAACAATTCATCTTGGTGTGATTAAAACGTTGTATCAAAACCAACCGTGGGTAAGGTTTAAGTGTGGAGCCACCTATAACGCGCTAGGGAGATGGGTTTGACATTAGGCGCTCAAGCGTAGGCGAATATTATCACCGTCCGCGATGCCATCAATCGCACCCGAGGGTTCTAAATCTATGTGGTGTAGTGTGCGGATGACTATCTTCCTTTATTTATGAAAAAATGAAATTTTATTATTTTATTATTTTAAAAGAGAAAAAGAAAGAAAACACACACACTCTTCTCAGGGAACAAAAGGAACAACAATCAACTGAGCAATCTTTTGATTCAAGGGACTGCCCTCAAACCAGCACCTGAAGCACTATCCAGTGACCATTCCTGTCGCGTGACACAGGACATCAAAAAACACAGTTGTCGCACGACTGGGACAGTCATTGAATCAGATTCCCTGCAAAACTGAAATCAGACCCTGCCTCTCCTCGGCAAGGAACAAAGCGAACCAACAAAACACAACAACATAGCCACAAGAAATAAACAAAAGGCATAGAAGTCGTAAAATCTCATAAGAATGCATGTACCGCACAAGATCATCAAGGATGCACATAAGATGAATACGTTGGATGTCTAAACGAACGAAAGCATGACCCTCTTAGCTTTGAAAAACAGGTTTTCAAAAGTGTTTTCCCCAGCAGAGTCACCACTGAATGTGCGCTCGCCCGAAATGAAAAAAAAATGAAATAAAGGAGTCGCCACGCCATGCTTTTAGAGGTGCACTTTGAAAAACCTTTCGAAAGAGAATGGGTCCGGGGGTTAGGTTACGTGTTGGGAAGAACCGAGAGTTCACCCAACACGCCTCGTCCGTAGACGAGTCTTTCTAATTTAGACATCCAAATGATTCAAAAAAAATGTGCAAACAATGATAATAAGCAAGTGCGATAAACATGAATTTTATTGAACAAATGAGATTATTACAACTTGTAGACCAATTGTTCAGGGAGGCCACATCCCATTACAGCAAAGGGAACAAATTACATCTGAAACCGAGTCTTCTGCAAAGGACAACTTATGTCGCGTGGCATAAGACTCTTCATGGACAATTGTGTCGCGTGACACTAGTAATCACCTTGCAGAGACTTACACTCAAATCACAGGAAGAACAATGAACACAAAAGCGCAATTACAAACTAGATCTGAACATAAGACAACCTAATCACACCAATTGAATGATAAACTAACTAGCTAATCAACTTACAAATGAAGGCTGATCCCTGCAGATGGGCATGATGTGTCGCGTGACACAGGACTCCTCATGTCCAAATGTGTCGCGTGACACATGTTTACCATCTGCAGGAACCTTACAAACTGAGAAACAGATCCAACAGATGCTGAAATAAATCAATCAATTATACTAGAATCAATCAGAATAACATGAATCAAACACGAATCAACCAAAGGAGTGTGGATATGAGAGATCCAAACTCCCTTGACATCCAAATTGCAATTATAAATAGATCACATCATGAACATTCAATTGGACTCAAGTAAACAACGATCTAAACAGAGAGATTGCAGTTGCCACTTGATAATCTGAGGCAGATGGAGCCTGATTATCAAGTGGAGAGGAAGGAAGCACAATGAAACAAATAGATGAGAGAGAGAGAGAGAGAGATGTTACCCTTGTAGTCCTCAACTTCCACACCAAGTTAGGTGTAAAAGCCTTCGATTCAACTTCTGAAGTGGAGATCTAGGCACGATCTGAGAGCTGAATTGAGGTTTTCAAGGTGTTTGGGGAAGTACTAAGGTAATTGGGTAGGAAAGGTATGAAGGGTGAGGGAATTGGTTGGTTTTTGGTGTAGGAGGAGGAGAGAGAGAGAGGTTCTGGGGTAATTTGTGCAGGGTGACGTTAGGGTGTCGAAATTGGGATCCAAAACTGAGAGGGGTAGGGTCTTATTTATAGCTGCTGATCATGGTCCTCTTATGTCACACGGCACTCTGTAACCACTTTCCAAGGCTTCGAGTTGTCGCGTGATAGGAGGTGCCACTAACCGTTTTTGGTGCCAAATCTGGTTCTGGAACATTCTGGGATAATACCCAAAAAGTCCAAAACAGATTTATTCCCTTTAGGTCCCTTGGCATGAGCAAAGTACAAAAAAAGTACTTCCTTCGCGAGAAACTTATGGAATATTTCCGGAAGTCTCGGAATAGATCGGGAATTTACCAAAATGCCCCTTAATGCAATTTTATTACATTAAAATGCATCTAAAAGGGTTGCGAATTGGGTTGGCGTACTTACAACGGGGTCATCCCAAACAGCCCATCCTAGCTCGTGTAACCAAGCACCCCTTGTGTCACACTTCGTCCAAGACCTTGGTTGGTTTTTGGCTTAGTTCGTGTCATAAAGCCTAAGTGTATGCTTTTACACCGATCTCCCTCACAAGTCAAAACTTAAAAGTTGAGATCAAAGGTCGTTTCTCGACCCGAAGTCTTAGCTTTTCAGCTTTGACTTTGATGCAGAACCGTGTTAAAAACATACCCGAAGGTTCAATGTGATGAAGTGTCATCAAACCCTCAACTTATGAACCATAACAGCCACAACTTGGCCAACACCAAAAGCTAAGGCCCCTCGCGAGAGCGAGTCAAGAGAGCTCATGCCAAAATTTCGGTACGATTTCTGCCTTAACTTAAGGATGTTGACTTCGACCGTGACCCGTATGTCATATGCGTTGAAAGTTTACATGACCGGCTAGCCTTAAGTTCACTTTTCCATTTGTCGATGGAATCCTCTTGCCCTACAGGACCCTCGGTCGGGATTGTTGCGAAAAAGAAGAGCAATCTTTTCCAACAATTTAGGACTCTTAGAAAGACATGTTTTCAGTAAACTTAAACATTTAATAGAATAACAATTGCATGGTCCCATTTCGGGAATCTTTCAAATCTCGACCTCTAATGGTCAAATATTCAATCATGACCTTTCACGGTCAAATCTCCAATCCTGGCCTTTCACGGTCAAATCTCCAATCGAGACCCTCACGGTCCGATCTCAAATCTCCAATCGAGACCCTCATGGTCCAATCTCAAATCTCCAATCAAGACCTTTTATGGTCTGATCTCAAATCTCCAATCGAGACCCTCACGGTCCGAACTCAAATCTCCAATCGAGACCTTTCACGGTCTGATCTTAAATCTCCAATCGAGACCCTCACGGTCCGATCTCAAATCTTCAATCGAGACCTTTCACGGTCCAATCTCAAATCTCCAATCGAGACCCTCACGGTCCGATCTCAAATCTCCAATCGATACCTTTCACACTCCGATCTCAAATCTCCTATCGAGACCCTCACGGACCGATTTCAAATCTCCAATCGAGACCCTCATGGTCTGATCTCGAATCTCCAATCGTGACCTTTCATGGTACGATCCCCAATTTTTTTAATATCGACCTTTCATGGTCAAATATTTAATCCCAACCTTGCATGGTCAAATCTTTATTCTCGACCTTTCACGGTCCAATTTTTTATCTCGAACTTTCAAGGTCCAATCTTTTCCAATCAGTTAGGGTTATAAGAAAACGTGTATTAAAGTAGACTTAAGTAGTAAATGCACGTTGCACGAGCCTAATAGCCTTGAGCCAAATACCCCTTCTGAAACCTAAACCCTACCTCTCGTTCCCTGCAGTGAACGAACAGTGGTTCAGAATTCTGGGCCAACGTCTCTTCAGCACTACAGTTACGAAAACGTCAGATAGTTCCTTAGTTTCCTCAGTTCCTACAGCCAGACATTCCGATATGTCAGACTCACCGAGAAATTGTGACGGAAACGGAACCCCGCCACCGGTATACGACATGACACTGGAAGAAGCCATTCGGGCCTGTAAGGTTTACAAGAAACAGAAAGAGGATCAGCAGAATTTTGTGGTACAACTTATGAATGAGCGAGGTATAGTAGCTATCCCCCAGCTAGATGTTACTTTCGTTCTAATCAAGGACGGCAATCCTCCCCGATCAGTTTCCCAAACCTTCAACCAGGTTCCTCCGCATTTAAACTCCGAAAATCCTTCAATCCAAGGAAATAGCTGACCAAGGCTTCATATTGCCACTTCTAAAGGTACCCCTGTCATACATGGCCAAGCCAGTTCTACCCTTTTCACTCAATACAACCAGCGCATCGCTGAACCATCTCAAACAGATCCAGATAACCTTCAAAATCCTCCGAGGTTCACTTCCTTCTATCAATATGCCCAAAATTCACCAGGTTTCGCCCCCATGACTTTTTTGGCCCATTACTTCGGACAGCCTACATTTGCTCCCGCTGCTTCATGGCCTTAAATCCCTCAATTTCCACAGTACCCACTAAATTATGCTCCATTCCCTCAAAGCCTGTTTGTCAAACCCCCTATCATGGTTCCCTCCATCAGTGGACCTCTATTTACAGGTTCCAGCAGTCCAGAGGTTTCCATCAACCCGCATATGGTTATGCCGACAGAATAGAAGGCAGACGAAACTATGGGAGAATTCTACATGGAACAGAGCCGAAAGCTTTCCGAAATCATGGAGTCACTACCTGAGGATGAGCAAATGAGAATCTTTGAGTCAAGTTTGAAGCCATCAGTAAGACCATCAGTCAGCCATCACTTCTATCCTGATCCCCGATCCATGGTCAATACGGATTCCCAGTTCGAGAAGGACTTGAAAGAAAAGTCGTCTATGAGCCCAGCCTCTTCTCATCACTACAAGGCAGCCCCGCCAATCCAATATCTGCCCCAGACAAAGGGGGGGTGGTTTCCAGAGCAGTCCATTATACCCAGAATGGAGCACTACAAAAATGTGGTGGTCCCCCGAGACAACGACAGCACTATGATAATTTTGGAATGCCCTTGAGTGAGGTATTCGATCGTGTAGTAAAGCAAGGTCTCCTCACACCTATGGAAATTACCAGCCCAAATTTCTCAATGCCAACTGGGATGTAACCAAGTAGTGTGCTTTTCACAAATACCACGGGCATGCAACCGACAACTGCACAGTTTTGAGGAAAGTAATTCAAGGATTGATTGAAGAAGGAAAGTTGGAATGCCTCTGTAGCCCCAATACAGACGGAAACTGTCACGACCCTAATCCTAAGTTCTATTTTGAGTCATGCTTAGGTATATATAATTGGAGTGCATTTCATTTAAGTAAATGTGTTTCATTTGATTGATAATAATTATATGTTAGTTACTATTTTATAACTTATATGCTATTTTAAATATATGAATAAAATAAAAATAATATTAGGAGTGTGTAGTTAAATTGGTAACTTTTGAAAATGATTATTAACTTATTATAATACTTAAGGTGCTTAAGTGTAAAGAGTATAACTTAAGGATTTTTGGTTGGAATGATTTAATAGGTTAGAGGAGCTTTAGTGTAAATACTAAATATTTATCCATAGGATTTTAAAGGAAGCTTCATCATTTTTAACAAGAACCTTTTCAAAGGGATTGTCCTAAATCGAAGCATCAACCATCAGGGAGTGTCTCTAGAACTTCTCAAGGGCAGAAAAGGGATGCTTCGAGGAGGCCTAAGGTTCCAGGCCGTGACTTTGCTGTGAATCAGTAATAGGAGGTATCATATTTTTTTCTTTCTTATATATCGAGTTTGAGAGAACGCGCGCTTATAGACCCTGGCTCCTAGCATCTTTATGTTTCTATGCATTTTGCATCGCAATTGCAATTTTATGCTAAGTTCTTGTTTTAAGTGTTAGAATTATTCGGGGTTGTTTGACCTTCCAGATAGGTAAGTGAAAATTCGGGACGAATTTTCTTTAAGGGGGAGTGATTGTCACGACCCTAATCCTAGGTTCTATTTTGAGTCATGCTGAGATATATATAATTGGAGTGCATTTCATTTAAGTATATGTGTTGCATTTGATTGATAACAATTATATGTTAGTTAGTATTTTATAACGTATATGCTATTTTAAATATATGAATAAAATAAAAATAAGTAATTAATGTGTAAATAAAAATATTAGGAGTGTGTAGTTAAATTTGGGAACTTTTGAAAATGATTATTAACTTATTATAATACTCAAGGTGCTTAAGTGTAAAGTGTATAACTTAAGGATTTTTGGTTGGATTGATTTAATAGGTTAGAGGAGCTTTAGTGTAAATACTAAATATTTATCCATAGGATTTTAAAGGAAGCTTCATCATTTTTAACAAGAACCTTTTCTCAGCCCTTCTTTGGTCCAACAATGGTAAAACCAAACCCTAACCCTTTTTACTTAAAATTCTCCCATTTAATCTAGAAAAATCCTTTCGGCGATCCATTGGTTTCTTTGTGTTCGGGAGAAGAAGGGGAGCGTTTCCATCCGATTAAAGTTTTCAACTTTTTATATTTATTTCAAGTAAGTTATTATATTTTCTTGAATTTTATGTTCATTTAGTGTAGATGTTAATATTGTTGTTGTTTAATGGAAAAATGTGATTTTGGACTAATTTATAGAAGTTGGAAATGGAAGAAAATGGTCTTTGTCTTGATGGGAAATGATTTTGGTGTGTGTTGTAATATTGAGTTTGGTTTTGGTTAAATGGAAAATGGTTTTTGGGTTGAGTTGAAATGATAATGGTATAAGAGTACTACAGTTAGGTTGTTGTTGGTTGAATGGAAAAAGTGGGTGTATAAATGTCTAAGTGGTTGCATGTAGTTTTAGATAAATTTCTTAAGTTTAAAATGGTAAAAATTGTATTTGATTTGGTTGGGAAATGTAAAATTGTCCTTTGGGTAATTGGAATTGATTTGAGGAAGTTTTGGTTGTGTTATATTGAAGTTGGACTTATGGTATTGCATTTGAGTTGGAAAAGTTGAGATATAAATGTTCCAAGGAAATGGCTGATGTTTCACCCTCTGTTCTGATTTATGTGAAGGGCACGATTCGTTCCTTAAGGGACGAGTCGTGCCACGCTTCTGTCACTAGTCGTGCCCTAAGGGACGATTGTATCAGGCTGAGGAAAAGGGGGCACGAGTTGTGCCCTGGCCAAATGTGCTGAACCATTTTTAAAGCTAAATATTTCCAATTTCCCTATACCTCTTTTAACCACTGGTACACCCTAATCAAAGTACAACATATTAGCTACAAAATGATGTCTTTACTTATCACTTGTGAGATTTGGAAGATAGTTAAATACTTGGTCAAAGTAGCTTGGAACACTTGATGTTCATGAACCCTAAGTGGTTATATATCTTTATATGGCTTATGATACATCCTTGAATAGTTATTATAAGTGTGTAGACCTTATGTGTTGCACCTTTTACATTTGTTTGACATCTTTGTTATGTGTGTGATTAGGGTTCCCTACTTTGGAATCCTAAGTTGAATTGAATTGGTTCAAGGATGGTTTAGCCTTAGTGCTACTTGTTATTATACTTGTTATAGTGTGCTATCATTGTGATATGCTATATTGGTATGGTTCCCTACTTTGGAATCATCCATTGGTTGATTAAGCAAGTAGTGATTACTGTGCTTATATTTGAAAGTCCAGCTGGTACTTGTTTGTTGGGCAGTGTTATGGGATTATAAAGGCAACTGAGCCGAGTTCGTTATAATCCATACACTCGGTTCCCAGGTTGCCTATCAATTGGCCATGGTTTGGGTAGTGAACTAGCTCAAAGGTAGTCTAGTTGCACATTGGGTATGACTTTGTGTCATAGTCCCATTTATTGTTACTGTGATTGGGTTTCGGAACCGCTTCTTCGACTGATGTTGCTGCTCAGATAGTGATATCCTTTTGAGGATGAAACCTTGGCTCAGTATCCTTCTAAGTGTTACATTATTGCACTTATGTGATATATATATATATATATATATATATATATATATATATATATATATATATATATATATATATATATATATATATATATATATATATATATATATATCTTTCTTTATGTTGATAAGAATGTGATATATAGATGATGTTTGATGATATATGTGTGCCTAATGTGATTGAATATCATATTGTTGCATATATAATAACTTGCTGAGATTTTTCTCACCCCGTCCTTTTCTTGCTTTCTTTGATAGAGCCGAGCCAGGGGCTAGGGCACGTGGAGTATCGAGAGGGCGCCTAGTGGGGATTATTTTGGAAAAGGTATTTTGTAAGGTTACACTATATAAATGTATAACCTTGGGTAGTATTCCGAGACTTTGACTTGTTGTCCTTCTTTAGTAACTTTTAAAGGCTTTGTAAATCTTTTTCAATTTGGGAACTATGTTCCTTGGGGAACGCTCTGAGTGGGCCACCTTCAAAATCTGTTTCACAATATCCAAATCGGCCTAACATCCGTGAACCGTCCCTCATACAATGCCAAATCCATCCCGGCTCGTGCAACAGTGCAAATAATAAAAACAGTGCATAATAGCTATAAATTTTGCCTGCTCAAATTTGTTATTCAATGCATTTCATGTCATTATTTATTTTTGATCAACCTACTTGCTTATCTACCGAGAATAAGTGAAAAGTAATCATGATAAATATTCAAATGTGCAAAGTTTTTGCCCCAATGGTCTTTCGAGTACAAATAATATCTATTGCAGGCAGTACACACAATTGTCTAAAGATATTAACATGGCTACTCAGAGACTTGCTCGTCATCCGAGCACTCAGCATACTGCGCCGCCGCAGCAGGATCCGTGGTAGCCATGTAATCCACGAAGTCATCCCATCCAGAATACGTGGAATGACGGCCCCACGCCTGTGCTCCTGAAGATTCCCCATGCTCGAATCTCGAATACGAGGAATGGCAAGCCCCAAATCCAGCAGTCTCACCGGCAAACTGACTAAAGCCCTGGCAACAGACGGTCTGGAAGGCATCGGCTCATGAACAGCCGTACTTCTCCGAGAACTGCACCGCAAGAAGTCAACAAGCCTCTTGGAAAAACCAGTCACCCCATCCAGACGTCTGACAGCCTGATCGTAGGTACAGCCAGAAACCTGCAAACCAGGAAAGCCTTTAAAAGACAGAAAGGACAGCACAGATGCAACATTTGCAGAAAGCTACTACAGTACATAAAGGACAGCACAGATGCAACATTTGCAGAAAGCTACTACAGTACAGAAAGGACAGTACAGATGCAACATTTGCAGAAAGCAACTACAAAAGACAGAAAAGCAGCAAGATACTCACCGAAGCACTGGGTTCAACTCTATATGGAGGCCTCGTCTTCTCTGGAATGGGAATCGTCAACCGCCTACGAGAACCACCCAAGCCCTCATATGCAAAGCGAGTACGGGGGAGAAGGTAATCTCTAGGATGTGCAGGGTCCTCACCCTCTCTAGCCAGCACCTGTGGGCTCCTCAGCCTCATCCTCTGAAAAATGTCATAGTCAGCCTCTTCAATGACATTCTCAACATAAGGCACTCCCTTCTTATATCGCTGCAGATCCTCCCCAGCTATGGACAAAGGAAACATCATGTGGAGGGGAGGATCCCTCGGAACCATGGGACCAGATCCCGGAGCATACTGGCAAGATACCCTCTCGCCCAGATACAGGATGTCACAGTGAAGCCCCACTAGCAGCTTCCTCTGACTCATCACCTCCCTAGCAGCGTTCACAACCGCCTGATCGAACCGGCTCCACCAGGTCAAGTTAATCCTCGGCGAAAAGTCTCGGTCCAGAGCCAAGGACACCAGCTCGTAAGTCACCCGGGTGCTCTCCCTCGACTTAACCGGCTTCCTAGCCGCCTTCTGCCAAGTCAGCATAGCGGGAAACAACGGAGCATACTCCTCCCTAATGCTCCACCGATGCGGATGGAACACTTCAAAGCACCACACCTGAAAGACGACAGGAAAGTTATGTCAGCTATAAAGCAGATACAAACAAGTACAAGCGAGACAAGGAAGAGAAAAAGGAGACTCACATCCAACACAAACTGGAAACAGCAAAATGAGTTATCCTCCCCCCGGGAATACTTGTCCAAAGTGAAGAAAAGCTCAGCCAGACTAGCTTCTCCCCATGAAAACCCTCTCACTGCCTCAAGATCAATCAAAGAGTCGAGCAAGGCAAACTGGCTCGTCGTGTCAGTGTTGAGAAAAATGGTTGCTGACAGAGCAAACCACAAGAACGCCCTAGCCAACCGATCAACTGTCATCCTCTCAGAACCAGCCAGATACTCAGCAATGCCTCTTCTCAAATGCGCCTCCATCGGGCCATACCGAATACCAATGCCCCTGGCATCCGTATTATCAAAGCCCAGCAGATTCGACAGCTGCTCCAAGGTGAACTCATCAAACCACCCTTTGGGATTGCCTCGAAACGACAACTCGGTGATCGCAGCAAATTTCATGGGAGTGATCGATGCCTCCCCCCACCTGAAGTGAAACGTATGGGTAGTGTCCTACCAATACTCGCTCAAAGCTACATGGATGACCTTGAACCTCTGCGTCGAAGCCACAGCAGCCACTGCGCTAACAAAGCCCTCAGGCCGGAATCAATCACCAGCCGCCGCGAACTCCTCTCTCCATCCCGATCCACATCCGAAAACATTTCCCACAGCTCGCTCACAGCCTCAACAGCTCCCCTATTCTTAGTAGTGGACAGATCAATCAGCCCTTGCCCCTGCATGTAAACACAGCAAAGGTATGTTAATACAAGATAACATACACAAAATGCACATGCAATGTCAAAATCACAACAAATATATCAACAGAAAGATATAGATCCAGTCATTTCCCTAAAATATATCCGTCCCAAGTCGGAGTATTAACGGTTCAAATTTCAGAAAAACCCGTCAAACTCGGAACTTTCAAGTCATTTCGAAAAACCCGTCAAATTCGGAACTTTCAAATCATTTCGAAAAACCCGTCAAACCCGGAACTTTCAAGTCATTCAGAAAAACCCGTCAAACCCGAAACTTTTAAGTCATTTCGAAAAATCCGACAAATCCAGAACTAATAAAGCTTTTCAAAATTAATGCTTTTGCTCAAAAATTGTCATAATTCTCTTGTAGTTTCGCCCCTCTCCCGAGGTCAAAATTCCTAGTTAGACATCTCTAACGCCCCTCTCCCGAGGTTAAAATTCCCGATAAACATCTCTAACGCCCCTCTCCTGAAGTTAAATTCCCGTTAGTTTTCACTAACGTCCCCTCTCCCGAGGTTAAATTCCCAGTTAGACATCTCTAACGCCCCTCTCGCGAGGTCAAAATTCCCAGTTAGACATCTCTAATGCCCCTCTCCCGAGGTTAAAATTCCCGTTAAACATCTCTAACGCCCCTCTCCTGAGGTTAAATTCCCGTTAGTTTTCACTAACGCCCCTCTCTCGAGGTTAAAATTCCCGTTAGACATCTCTAACGTCCCCTCTCCCGAGGTTAAATTTTGGCCGTCATCCTAAGCCCGACCATCCCATCTCAGCGGCAATCAATGTAAGCCCGCACAACAATCCCTCTTCGGCCATCATCGTAAGCCCGAACATTCCTCCCCAGTAGGATCGTAAGACCATCCTTTTAAGGAACGTCAATCACCTCCTCAGTTTCTAACCGCCTTTGTTAGAACTCCGGATTCTTTTCCCCAATAATGTACCATCCTCTCCCGAGGTTAAAATTCCGTTCCTAACCCTGTCATTAGAACGTCAATCCTTCCTTCGAACTCAGACCGTGTTGTTAAAAATGCCAGTTTAACATAACTGTTCCTGTCATTCCGTTCCTAACCCCGTCGTTAGAACCTCAATCCTTCTTAGGACGTCATCATAAGCCCGAACACTTCTCCCCAGCATAATCACAAGCCCGCCCCTTTAACAGGAATTAAACCTTTCTCCTTCGCTTCTAACCAAATCATTAGAACGTCGAGCCTTTTCTAACCGAATCGTTAGAACATTGAACCTCTCTTCTTCGTTTCTAACTGAATCGCTAGAACGTCGAGCCCTTTCTAACCGAATCGTTAGAAAGTTGATTGGTTCTTTCCCATTTCTAACCGAATAGTTAGAATGTTGATTGGTTCTTTCCCATTTCTAACCTAATAGTTAGAAAGATGATTGGTTATTTCCCATTTCTAACCGAATCGTTAGAAAGTTGATTGGTTCTTTCCCGTTTCTAACCGAATAGTTAGAAAGATGAATGTTTCTCCTCCATTTCTAACCGAATCGTTAGAACTTCAAAAGAGTTGGACCGTGTTGTCATAAACATCTGTCTCACACAACCATTCCCATCATTTCCACCAAATCCCCAGCATGAGATCCCACTTCCTCCATGTATCAGAAAAATTCATCGAGGACGGAACTTTCTCATATCCTTTCAAGAAAAAACCGTCAAAGCCGGAAAATTTCTCATATCATTTCAGAAAAATCCGTCGAGGACGGAACTTTCTCATCTCCTTTCAAGAAAAATCCATCGAGGATGGAACTTTCTCATATCATTTCAGAAAAATTCGTCGAGAACGGAACTTTCTCATGAAATTCGTCGAGGACGGAACTTTCTCATATCCTTTCAGAAAAATCCATCGAGGACGGAACTTTCTCATGTCATTTCAGGAAAATCCGTCGAGGAAGGAACTTTCTCATATCCTTTCAAGAAAAAACCGTCAAAACCGGAAACTTTCTATTATCATTTCATGAAAATCCATTGAGGACGGAACTTTCTCATATCCTTTCAGAAAAATCCGTCGAGGACGGAACTTTCTCATATCCTTTCAAGAAAAAAACGTCAAAGCCGGAAACTTTCTCATATCCTTTCAGAAATATCCATCGAGGACGGAACTTTCTCATATCCTTTCAGAAAAATCCGCCGAGGACGGAACTTTCTCATGTCATTTCAGAAAAAACATTCAAAGCCGGAAACTTTCTCTTATCATTTCAAGAAAAAAACCGTCAAATCCGGAAACTTTCTCGTATCATTTCAAGAAAAAACCGTCAAACCGGAAACTTTCTCGTATCATTTTAAGAAAAACCCGTCAAAGCCGGAAACTTTCTCATATCCTTTCAGAAAAATCCGTCGAGGACGAAACTTTCTCATGTCCTTTCAGAAAAATTGGTCTGAGGTGCCACACGCCCTCATTATCCCAGGTTTAGACGCCTCCAAACAGTCTCCCTCAGGTTTAGATGCCTCCAAAGAGTCTCCCTCAGGTTTAGACGCCTCCAAATAGTCTCCCTCAGGTTTAGACGCCTCCAAACAGTCTCTCTCAGGTATAGATGCCT
Source organism: Adenophora triphylla var. japonica (assembly GCA_022495995.1). Classification (NCBI taxonomy): domain Eukaryota; kingdom Viridiplantae; phylum Streptophyta; class Magnoliopsida; order Asterales; family Campanulaceae; genus Adenophora; species Adenophora triphylla. The sequence goes on from JAFEMH010000384.1 coordinate 330,195, forward strand.
CCAAATAGTCTCCCTCAGGTTTAGATGCCTCCAAACAGTCTCCCTCAAGTTTAGACGCCTCCAAACAGTCTCCCTCAGGTTTAGACGCCTTCAAACAGTCTCTCTCAGGTTTAGACGCCTCTAAACAGTCTCCCTCAGGTTTAGACGCCTCCAAATAGTCTCCCTCAGGTTTAGACGCCTTCAAAACAGTCCCAATCAGGACGAACTCCTCCAAATCATTCCCCACAGGTCGAGGCCCCTACGAATTGCCCTCACACCGTGAACTACGATTGGCTTGATTCCCGCTCGAGATACGTAGGAATCCTTTCTCTAAGGGTCCAGCTATTTGACCGTTCAGGTCTCTCCATAAGGCATCCCCTGATTTGGATCCTTATCTTTTTCGACGACCCCACTTCCTCCGTAAGTGACGTCGCCGAGGGGCTACTGTAAGTACCCAAATCTGGATCGTTAGAATCCGTTAACTCCCCTTTTTCGAGTTAACGAGACTTTCCAGGACTGCCACGTGCATCCAAAATCCAAAGTGTATTCAACCCACGTTCGTACACGTGAAAATACCACTTTTCCAAAAATACGCAATTTCCGGGACTTTTCGAGACTGTTTCGGATATTTATTCAGACAGTTATTTAGAAAACAGTCAAAACCAGGCTTAACGGAACAAAAACCCTTGCTTAGCGACTAAGCAGGGCACGTAGCACGCATGCACGGCTCCTCGGGTCAAAATCAATCAAATCCAAGGCTGAAAAGACCAAAATGCCCTCAAATTGAAGGTCTGGCCGGCCGGCCTGTTTTACAGGATAAATAATCAACCTAAGCAATCCTTCTAGGACTGTTTCGACATTTAAAAGTTGTCCAAACCCATCCAAGGCAACCTCCTTCATCTCCTATAGATACTCCCCTCCTCCTGCCTCCTTTCCTTACCAATTCACTCCTCTCTTCACCCCTAGCACAAATGCTAGTCTTTCTCCACTCGTCGGGGGCGCTCGTGCTACTTGTCGATGGAATTCTATACTCTTCGGGGGCCCTCATGCTACTCGTCGGTGGATTCTAATCCTAAAAAACATAGGCTAAACCGACCCAAGTCGAAACGCTGCCCAAATCCTTAGGTTTCTAAACACCAAAAAAAGGGAAAACTCTGCCCAAATTCTATCGGATCATTTCCAACAAGAAGATAGAGAAAAACCAAAATTGGTAAACTCTCCTTCTGAAAACATTCCTTTATTAAAATGAAGTCGTTATAATGCTCGGTTCAAAATCGAAGTTTGTTATTCAAACTTCTTTTTCAAACTCAAAACTCAAGTTTGTCATTCAAACTCATTTTCAAAAGTAACACGAACACACACACACACGCATGCTTTTCGAGAAAGGTAGAAAGACTCGTCATACGAGGCATTTCGGGTGATCTCAATATACTCTTCCCGAAACGTAACGTGACCTTCGAACTTAACAATCTCTGTTAAAACAGCATTTTCCTAAGTTTTTGCTCCAAATAAAAACGAACTCCTTTTCAAACAGTCTTTTCGTAAGTTTTGGCTCCCAATCAAAACGACCTCCTTTTCAAACTAGCCTTTTTCAAAGTTTAGGCTCATAATACAAAACGGCGTGGCGACTTTCTTTTCAGTGAAGTCCATCAAAAAACTGCTCTCCGCATCCGCGCGATCCGGGTAATTTCACAACCGTTGAACAACACGACATTGGGGTAATCTACACTAAGGCGGTCAATCCTAAACCGACTAGGATAATGGACGTCAGTTCTAGCAGATTAGTACCTCGTCAAAATCTCCCCAATTTCATCCTAACTTAAAATCATCTATGGCCCATCAACCCTTTGGTAGATCCTAAGGTTTTGGGTATGGTAGCAATACAAGGCATTTGGATTACTTCTCCAAGTTTTGGCCATGACTAAAAACTAAGAAATCACAATAAACACCCAAGAAATCTTCAAATGCGAGTACAACAATGGGAGGTTTCCAAGAACCCACCAAGAACAACACCAAACCTAGAAAATCAAGTAAGATGCGTGAGAAGGGAGAAGATTTATGCCTGAATTTGAACTTTGTTGATGAGAAACTCGAAGGAATCAAGTATAATCCCCAGAAATTGACAAAGAAATCAAGAACGAACTCAAGAAAAGATTTGCGGTTATTCAAGTTTGTGGGTATCTCTCAAACTTGAACAGTGATAAAAGATTGAAAATGAAGAGGATTTTGGCTTTTATACCCGGATCTAAACGGGTATGGGTCAAAAAAATGAGTTAAGGTGTCATCTACCTCTCCACAATTAATGTTTCTAGCAGGTTCCAAAGGGGAATGTCCGGTCAATGATGGGGCGCATCACCCAATATGTAATAATCGGCGGATATATGATTACGCCTCGTAATTTGAAATAACCCATTCGTATTCGTTTACGCCGAGATCTAGAACCACTTCCTCCTCGCCATAGCCGAGCTAGGAAGTCGGGGGCCACTGAACGGTATAAACCGAGATACGATCGTGGGTCATGACCGGGCAAGGCCCAGGATTGGGCCCAAAATATAATATATACAAGTCTCAAATACGACATATGGAGTGGGCTTTCCTTCCTATGCTCGTCACGCCTACTCGTCATATCCCACAATGTCGACCTAGACATAGCAGATCGAATAATTACTAAGACCACAATACTAATACATGCCGATGAGGCATCCCTCATATGCCGATGAGGGAACCTACAAAGGCCAACCTAGGCCTCACCAAAAGACGACCAGTGTCTCCTCGGTCAGCATCAAGACGGGGAATGGGCCTCCCTACCCTTGCTCTCCTATTCCTCGTTATTCATACATGTCAACCATCACCATTTGCCGAGGAGCACGCCTTCTAGGCATACGTACATAAGGCAAATCTAATCTTACTCAAACAAGGATTGTGGGAAGTTATAATCCAACTAGGATTATAACCCTTCTCTCACACAACTCCTATTCTAATATGGACTCTACATCCTACACCTATAAATACAAGCCATAATTCACATAATTCTGGTAACGCATCTTTTGACTCTCAACTCTTGACAATTGATTTGCTCTCTATACAGACAAATACTTACTCTCACGTCGGAGGGCCTTCGCCGGTGAAGCCCCAGTTTAGTTCATGCGTTTGTTCATCTTTTCAAGGCTATTCAAACATCCATGATAAAATCTACCGCTGGATTGGGCTGATTCGAACATTTTTGGCATCATCAATGATGGTTACAAAGAAGTAGCTCCTCTCCATTTATTGAAACAACCAATGAAAATGACAAACAATTGTAGTATATCAAAACAAATGTGTCCATACTTCATAAAAATAAAGTAATGAGAGCCATCTCTTTGAGACTATCTTTTCAAATAAGGCTCAATTAATATAGTTCAAGTCAATCACTATGCCAACACCCTTACACTTTATCCTAACAGCCTGCTTCCAGATATTTTCAATATCATTCAACACTTTTTGTTAATACATTCCTTCATACAAAAGAAGGTACATGTATGTGCACATGTAATGATGCAAACAAATTGAAAAGTAAGTGTTAAGGAAAAAGAACTGTCATGTATCGCTATTTAGATTGGGCGGTTGAATAAAGGAGGGGGGCATAAGTGTACCTCTTAAACAACACAACAGACGTTGTACCACACCATCCCCTAACAACCACCTTTTCTCCGCCAAGACCAGATCAAACAGTAACAATTTCTTAATCTGATTAAGGATACCTACCGATGAGAACTCTGAAGAGCTTACTAAAAAATAAGAGGAAAATAGGGGTTAAACTGCAACATCTTAAATTTAAGGGATTTAATAAAATAAGAGAAGTTGAGGGGGTACAATGTAACTTTAAAAAAAATCATGGCCTTAGAATTCTTATTTGGATTAATATGAACCGATCTTTATTGTTTCGTCATTTAGCAACTTACATTGACTCATTTTATTTAGTAATTTTAGCTTTAATTATTACTTAGTTTTCAAAAATTTTCTATTTAATTTGGATATTTTTGTGTTTTCGTTGTCTGAGTTGGTTATTTGCTCAATTTATATATGAAAAAATTTTTGGAGAAAAGTGCTTAAAGGAGCAATGTTAAAAAGTTTGAGGAAATCAATGCAAAATTTGAAGATTCTAGTGACCAAAATGCAACTATTTAAAAGTTCAGGATCTATAATTGAATTTATAAAATAGGAAGGACAGAGCTGGCATTACAAAATCTAAGAGACCCAAAAGAATTTCAAATATTGGTCCCAGCAGCCTACAAAAATAGCTGCAGGCAAGCAAGGATTTATTTTTCTATTTTATTTAGGATTTTAGATTTATTTAGTTCTCTAATTCTTTTGCAATTTCTTTTCATTCAAGTTTTAGGTTAATTTTACCTTATACTCCCTCTGTCCCATATTAAGTTACTCATTTACTGTTGAAAAAACGAAAAATAAGAAGTGAATATAAATAATGTTATTAAAGCAGGAGTTGTGAGTGGATAGGAGAGAGAAAGTGGGGTAGAGAATAGTAAGTGAATAATTTTTGTGAGTATGACAAGTGAGTCTCATGAATAAAGAAGTATTGAAAAGTTTTTTTTTAGGAAAGTGTGACTTTAAAGTGGGACGCCCAAAATAGCAAAATGGGTAGGGTATTATGGGACGGAGGGAGTAAATATTACTCCCTTCGTTCTTAAATATTATTTTCACTTTTTTGGTTGTCAACACGAAAGTAATTTGAACAATAATTTTGGTTAATCTGATTATCCTAATGAACATCAAAAAAAAATATTACTGCTAGTATTTATAATGATGTATCAATAACAAGTTTTAAATTTTCATTATGATAATTAAATTGACTTAAATATATTGCTTAAATTACCTTCATATTAACGGCAAAAAAAGTAGAAATATCATTTTGGGACAAAGGGAGTATATAAGGTTTTCTTGTATTATTTATCAATAATACTGAACGGAATAAAAGTGACGGGCTAGGCCTAACGTACGAAGCCCAATTATTCAGACATTATTACAACAACGTCATCAAGTGGACCGACCTAGTTATTACAAGGCCCATGTCCCATCAACAATGATCAGTCGACCTAGCTCATTGTCCGACCATCATTGGTCCTGACCTAGCTTTGTCCGACATGCGATCATCTCCTTATACAAATTCTATCTGGCTATAATGCAAAGTCAGGTCGACCTTGATCTACTCAGGCGACCTCGACCTAGAGACGTACGTCGACCTAAGACTTTCCATAACTGCCTCCTACAATTTCGGAGTACGTTATGCCGATATTTTCTCCATGAATTACGGGATTCGACACAATCTTACTACAACAATAACTCTTATCAAAGCTATAAATACCTCACAACATCCAACGTTACAAGGTAATGCCTTATTTGTTGTTCAATTGATTTCAATACAGTTTATAAGCTAAACACGGGAAACTTACTCTTACGCCGGAGGGTCTTAGCCGGAGACCATCCCGGCTAGTCGTGTGTTCATTCGTTTCAGGTCAACACTAGGAGATCAACCTAATTACTGGACTAAGGCTGATCAACACTTTCCTTGCAACATCAATTTGGTTCCATTGCCGGGAACGAAGCATATTTGACTTTGAAACTCTACTCAAACCATAACAATGGTATCTGATGGGCACACCGCTACCCCCTCCACCGAACACGAGCTCGAAAACGCCGATAGAAACATGGACGCCGTTGCCGGAAATCGTAACACTAATTTGCCTCCTCCCCCATCTGGATGCCCAGATAGATGAGTCACCCGCTCCAATAGTGTTGCTGATTGTTGGTGTAATGCCCTAGGCTTTAGTTATGTTTAACTGTGAACCGTTATGTATCATCTTTATCGTTTGAGTTTATTATTTGATTATTATATATTTTGCATATTTATTGTAATAATCTCCGTCCCTAATTATTAAGAGAATAATTAGTATAATTGTCAATGGATAATCATATGATGATTATATGCATAGAGATGCACATTGAAATTATGGGTACTTGTTAGAGAACAAGTGACTGGACTTGACCCGTATGAGATTTATGTCATGGTCAAATGTCATAATTAAATCTCATATGGTCACTTCATTTAGTCCCTAGACCTGAGATTATCATGACCTTACATATGATGAAAGTCATGTTTGATTTTAATCAAACGATATCTTAACACGATATTTATAAAGGCTATCCTTGGCATGATCGAATTCATGATGGGAAGGATGATAAGTCAAGATGGAATTTGTCCCTCGAAAGAGAGATGTTTTGCTTGGGCCCCTCGATGAGTGATAATGATGAAAGCGTGTGGCCATACCCCAATATGATTGGACTATCATTATACTCAAGATCGAGAAAGCATTGAACAAATACAAGTTGACGTGGACCATGACTTGTGTTCAATATAACATCGTGAGACAAAGGGAGAAATGGAAGTGTACCATTGGAAACGTGAACTCTTACGTTATATTATTTGGGTAGATATAATGGCTTGCTAGAGTCTGCTTATGTCTTATGAGAATCGATACGATCGAGCTCATTGCCAATATAATATAATCCTATTGGGTCACACACAACTAGAATAAATTGGTTAAACCTAAGGAAGAATGATTGAGATTCCTGCATATGGCTTTGCTTGGTCGTGCGACTAATCTTGCCATATGGGGTTCTGGGTCGTGCGACACAACAAACCCATGGGCTGCTTGTGGTCGTGCGACACATTAAAGCCTGAGGAATATACAGAGCAGTTTCCTAATTCGATTAGGAAACTAATATCAATACTAAGGTAGTATAAATATGCAGTCTGTAAACCCTAGCAGCTAGCCGAATTTTCTCAAGAAAATCATAACAAAAGTTCTCTCAATATTCTTCCTAAAGTTTAAGGATCTAGCAATCCTCAAAAATCGTTCTTGGTTCATTCTAACGTGTGGATACAACAATAGAGGGTCTTCGCTCGTTTGACAATCAATGCCTAGAGTTCCAATCCGAAGATTGAAAAAGGGTTTTGAAGATCGAAGATTGTGATTCAAAATCACGCCAATAAATTGTTCGATAGCTCAAGACCGGAACATAATTAAGGTTGGTAAATTCTATCTCATAGGAATTCAATTTAATCGTATAGAACGGATCTTAGGACTTTGGGTTTTGTGTTAATTTGATGCTTAATTCCGCTACGCATGGACCCATAAAACCCAACAGTGGTATCAGAGCCCCGTTCGTATGGTTAAGTTTGAATTAACATGCTAGAATTAAGATATAAATCATTTATATGCTTATTGTATGTTTTGTATGCGGTAGAATTTTGATTGTTTATGTGAAACAATATGTAAATCGTTTTCTGATTATGTTGAATTATATCTGTTAAAAAGGTTGTTTTATATGATTTAATTGTTTTATAATTGGAATTGATTGAAGATTGGAAATCTGCAAACTGGCAACTCGTGTCACGCGACAGAGTTGGTCATGGGCCGTCAGATGACCTCGTTAGATCGTGTGACATTGTAGTCCTCTATCACGCGACAATCGTTGTCTGATCTGGACAGAACCAGTTTGTTAATTTTTCTTGCTGATATATGATTATGTTTATAATCTGATATGTTTCTGTCTTAATCTGGATGCTATAAATTTCTGAAAATTAAATTTATAGGGCTATGCTAGATTAATTCATTGTTTATGCATGCTTAATTAATTTAAATGTGTTTTATTAATTGTTGCGATGCATGAATTATTTGTTCTTAAGTGTTAAGAATTTTATTAGATGTTTAGTTGAAACATTGAATTGTGATTTCCTAAATGTTTAGTTGAAACATTAAATTTTGGTTTTCTGATTGTTTATGAGAAACAAGTCAGTTTACGCAAAATTTGAAGGAATCTGATTGTTTATGAGAAACAAATCAGTTTATGAATCTGATTGTTTAAGAGAAACAAATCAGTATACAAAGTATTGATTATGTTGCATTCAAACTTATATTATAATTGTGCATGACTAGGAGAGTTCTGTCGAAGGAAAATTTGGTACTTAAGCAGTCCTTGTGGCTCACCTATTTTCTTGGGAACTTACCTGGTGCACAATTATGATTATCTTGTTGATATGCTTATAATCTACTTTAAATAACCTTCAATTAACTTTTAAGTTCTTTATGCCAATCCATGATTAAAACACTTGAGACCACTCGGATAGTTTTGGGTGGGCTTGCCATAGCAAGGTGCTTTGATTCTATTCCGTTTGCGAGCAATATGAGGAAATGGTGGTTCCTATACGTTTAAAGTGGATGAACTTAATTGGGTTATCAAAATGGTTTTGGACCCAAGGCATAAGATGAGATTAAAATATGCTTAGACATATGATGTCTTGAATAAATCTCATAAAAGATCTAAGAGTCATATACGTTATGATTGATGTTTTCTACCTAATTAATTTAATCTTGAGCGGTGCGCCATAGCGTACTTGAGATTAAATTAAAGTTGGATCTTAGCCCATTAAATGCATATTATGCTTATTTGCATTGGAAGGTGTATGATTTAGTGGGAGTATTTGTAAAATACATTATTTGCTCTTAGATGATAAATGTGTTGATATTGATATGTGTTCATATAATTTGTATATTTTGTTGTAGAAGTAGCATTACATAATGATAATTGCGATTCGTCCTTATGAAGGACAAAGTTCGAAAGGAACGATACAAATAATTCTGATTGGATCAGAAGCCTAAAGAATGATTCTTGGGAAAATGTGTATGTTCTTGACGAATCCGTTCCTATTGAACCTAGTGCAAATGTTGCATATGGCAAATAAGGAAGCAACATTAGAAACATGCTGATGATTCTGACAATATTGCTTGCCTTGTAATTGCCACCGTGTTTAAAGGCTCTTATGAAGAACCTTGAGCACATGATAACTATTCTTTTGTTCTAGCATAACGCAAAAAGGGAAATGTTCCAAGTGCAAGCTAGGCAAAAGATATATGTTGTGGTGAAGGCTCTTAATTCATATGATGAAAGAAGGAGCAATCCGCAAATTGTGTTAATGGTTGACACAATAAAAGGGTTCATAAAGGAAGGAAAAGAAGGTAAAGCAAAAGTTGCTAAACCTAGGACAAAAGTTGTCATAGCCGAAGAGGCTAAACCCAAAGTGTCTCAAAAGGATGCATTTTGCTACCATTGTAATAAGATTGTCATTGGAAGCAAAGTTGCAAGGCTTATTAGGAAGGCCTAAAAGGTGAAGAAGGGCAATATGATTGCTACTACTTCAAGTATCTATATGATAGACATTTTCTTTTCGACTTCTTGTTCTTGGGTATATGATACCGGATTGGATCCCACATTTGTTTAAATGTGCAAGGAATAAAGAATAGAAAGCTACTCAAAGAAGGTAAATTAAACCTATGTGTGGGAATGAAGCAATAGTTGCTACATTAGCCATAGGGACTTATGAAGTCACTTTACCTTGTGAAGTAGTACTTGTTTTGAACAAGTATGACTACGTTCTGGATTTGAGTAGGAGTATTATTTCCGTTTCTTAAATGGATGATGAAGGATATAATTTTCTTATTTTCAATAAGAAGTTTTATATTTATTTAATGATATGCCTTATTGTATTGCATATGTCATTGAATGGTCTTCATATCCTTGATGTTAAGAAACAAAATAATATTGAAGATATCTGTATTATAAATGGAAATCTGAACCAAACAATATGAACAACGCGTTCATATGGCATTGTCGGCTTGGTCAAATAAATAAGAAACATATATCTAAACTCCATTAACATGGACTTTTAGACTCATATGACCATGAATCATTTGAGGAAGTGGATCTTATTTATTGGGATTATTGACCAAACCACCCTACACTAAGAGCAGTGGGAGGGTTAGTGACTTATTGGTCATTATACATGAGATGTATGTGGACCATTAAGTAGCATTGCTAGGGGAAGACTTCGGTATTTCATCACATTTCACTAAAGACTTATCTAGATATGACTATGTCTATCTGATGAAGTCCAAAGGTGAATCGTTCGAGATGTTTTGAACATTTCAAAGATGAAGTACAAAACAACTTGGTAAAACTGTTAAGTACTTCGATTAGATCGAGGTGGTGAATATTTGAGCCAAAAGTTTGACAATCATCTCAAAACTATGAAATCGTTTCAGAGTTGACTCTACCCAGAACACCACATTGTATGGTGTGTCTGAAATGAGGAATTGAACCTTGTAAGACATGGTTCGTTCAATGATGTGTCAATTAGACTTTTCTATTTCCTATTTCCTTTTGAGAATATGCATTAGAAATGATGCGGTTACACTGAATCAAGTCCCTACTAAATCGTTTTCTTAGTCCCCACATGAGATGTGGCATGGAAGAAAACTTAGTTTGCCTTTCATGAAGATTTGGGGTTGCGAGTCTTATGTAAAGGGACTTGTCTCTTATAAGTTAGCACCAAATTTGACAAAGTTATTTTTGAAAATTAATCTTACAACCGCAAAGAGAATAAAATATTTGTTGCTCTACACGATTTGTTTCTTGAGAATTAGTTTCTCAATAAAGAATCTAGTGGGAGTAAAATTAATCTTGAAGAAAGTTCAAGAACCTAAAAATGACATGGATCCAAGAGTAGAGATGAAACCAAGTTCACAAAGAATTGTGGAACCGGTTCAAGATGCACAAGTCCATCGTAGATCGGATAGGTTACAATCCGAACCAAGAAATATTGATTTCTCGTTTCGGAAAGTAATAAGATGGAAGTCATTAAGAATGACGATCCTACTTCCTATCTTAAGGCGATGTCCACTCCTAATTTGGATAAATGGTTGGGAACCATGGAATCCGAATTACAATCCATATTTGACAATCAAGTTTGGGACTTGATTGGGCTACCTGAAGGTGTAAAAACTAAAGGATGCAAGTAGGTCTTCAAGACCGACATGGATGGGAAGGTGTATACTTTCATGAACTAAGGATTGTAGAAAAGGGATTTAGGTTAATTCATAGTATTGACTATGATGGAACCCTTTTTCGCCAGTTACAATGTCGAAGTCTATTAGATTCTCAAATTGCCATGATCACATATTATGACTATGTGATATGACAAATGGATGTCAAACGACTTTCATAAGGATGTGTATAGTACGCAACCCGAGAGTCTTGTTGATCCAAGAAATTCTAATAAAGTATGCATGTTGTGAAGATCCATAAGATGGGTTAAAAGCAAGCTTCAAGGAATTGGAATCATCATTTTGATGAATCAGTCAAAATGTTTGACTTCATCAAAGAACAAAGATGAATCTTGTGTATGCATGAAATTCAGTGGGAGCGTAGTATTATTTCTATTGTTTTATTACAATGATATCTTGCTCATTGAAAAAATAAGTTCTGACACTTAAGACTGTCAAGTCTTGGTCAAGGAGAGGTTTCTCAATGAAAGATATGGGTGAAGCCGCTTACATCCTTGGCATCAAGATCTATAGAGATGGATCTAGAAGGATAAATTGGTTTGAGTCAAAGTGTTCACATTGACAAGGTTCTTAGAAGAGTCTAAGAAGAGTAGCTTGTCAATGGGTCATGGTATTTCTCTTAGCAATATTCATTGTCTTATGACAACTGATGAGCAAAAGGGAAATGAATGAAGTTCCATATGCTTCGGCATTTGGATCTGTCATGTACGCCATGATTTATACTAGAACCGACGTCTCATATGCTTTGAGCATGATGAGTCGATACCAATCTGATCCTGATGTAAACCGTTGGATGGCAGTCAAGATGATCCTTAAGTACTTAAGAAGAACTAAAGATACGTTCTTGGGATTTGAAAGATTGGAAGATAATCTTGTTGTAAGGGTTACATAGATGCTAGCTTCCAAACTGACAAAGTTATTTTAAAATCGCAATTAGGATTTGTGTTTATGCTTATTAGAGGTGCAATTTTGATTGGAAGAGTTCCAAGCAGAAATTGTAGCCGATTCTACTACTAAGGCCGAGTTTTAGCAACATATGATGTGGCTAAAAGAGGCAGTTTGGATCAAAAGTTCATTAGTGTTTTGGTAATGTTCCAAGTATCATTAATCGGTGAAACTTTTGTTATGACAATAAGTGGTGCCACTTATGCAAACAATGGAACCAAAGTCACAACAGCGATCCAAACACTCACTTAGATGTTCTTCGAGGAATTCATAAAGAATGAGAAGACGTTAAGATAAACAAAGTATCAACCGATGATGACATAAGGGATTCACTAACAAAGACCCTCGCACAGGCAGAAGCATGATGGTCATGTTAGATCCATGAGTATTCGATACATAAATGGAGCCTAGTGCAAGTGGGAGACTATTGGTGTAATGCCCTAGGCTTTAGTTATGTTTAACTGAGAACCGTTATGTATCATCTTTATCGTTTGAGTTTATTATTTGATTATTATATATTTTGCATATTTATTGTAATAATCTCCGTCCCTAATTATTAAGAGAATAATTAGTATAATTGTCAATGGATAATCATATGATGATTATATGCATAGAGATGCACATTGAAATTATGGGTACTTGTTAGAGAACAAGTGACTGGATTTGACCCGTATGAGATTTATGTCATGGTCAAATGTCATAATTAAATCTCATATGGTCACTTCATTTAGTCCCTACACCTGAGATTATCATGACCTTACATATGATGAAAGTCATGTTTGATTTTAGTCAAACGATATCTTAACACGATATTTATAAAGGCTATCTTTGGCATGATCGAATTCATGATGGGAAGGATGATAAGTCAAGATGGAATTTGTCCCTCGAAAGAGATGTTTTGCTTGGGCCCGTCGATGAGTGATATGATGAAAGCGTGTGGCCATACCCCAATATGACTGGACTATCATTATACTCAAGATCGAGAAAGCATTGAACAAATACAAGTTGACGTGGACCATGACTTGTGTTCAATATAACATCGTGAGACAAAGGGAGAAATGGAAGTGTACCATTGGAAACGTGAACTCTTACGTTATATTATTTGGGTAGATATAATAGCTTGCTAGAGTCCGCTTATGTCTTATGAGAATCGATATGATCGAGCTCATTGCCAACATAATATAATCCTATTGGGTCACACACAACTGATTGAACAAATACAAGTTGATGTGGACCATGATGAAAGCGTGTGGCCACACCCTAATATGGCTTTGCTTGGTCGTACGACTAATCTTGCCATATGGGGTTCTGGGTCGTGCGACACAACATGCCCATGGGCTGCTTGTGGTCGTGCGACACATTAAAGCCCGAGGCATATACAAAGCAGTTTCCTAATTCGATTAGGAAACTAATATCAATACTAAGGTAGTATAAATATGCAGTCTGTAAACCCTAGCAGCTAGCCGAATTTTCTCAAGAAAATCATAACAAAAGTTCTCTCAATATTCTTCCTAGAGTTTAAGGATCTAGCAATCCTCAAGAACCATTCTTGGTTCATTCTAACGTGTGGATACAACAATAGAGGGTCTTCTCTCGTTTGAAGATCAAGGCCTAGAGTTCCAATCCGAAGATTGAAAAAGGTTTTTGAAGATCGAAGATTGTGATTCAAAATCACGCCAATAAATTGTTCGATAGCTCAAGACCGGAAAGCAAATAAGGTTGGTAAATTCTATCTCATAGGAATTCAATTTAATCGTATAGAACGGATCTTAGGGCTTTGGGTTTTGTGTTAATTTGATGCTTAATTCCGCTGCGCATGGACCCATAAAACCCAACACTGGTGGACCGGGCTTGTAGGATAATAGAAGGCAAAAAGACCTATGCCCGAGCATGAAGAAGGTCAGCAGCCAAAATGAATCCAAACGGGTCGAACAGTTGCAGGCGACAATCCAGGTCTCTCAACTACTCACCCCAGTAGGAAGGATTTTCTATTGGAGTGGGCTAGATTGCTCCAAAGTTTGTTAGAGGTTCATGAGGAGTTGCTCAACATGCCAGAATCTCCTAAATATGACATAAGATCATATCGACCTGCTCCTTCAGTCACCTCCCACGGAAGAACTAACAAAGGTACTAGACAGAATGGGGAGCAAATGAGGATCGAGATGCCCGTCCGCTCTCACATCTCCATAGATCCCGAGATTCCCGACCTAAGGGACAGGCTTGACCAGCGAAGAGAGCAGGAGGCTGAGTCAGCCTTGAGGAGACAACAAGAGGCCGAAAGGAATAGGCGTAGGTTGCCAGTAAGGACGGAAAGGTCGAGGTCCCATAGAGAAAGGAGAGGGAGAGAAGCAACCCTACCTAGGTTTGAGAGGCAGAGGGCTCACTCTAGAAGAGAATCTCACTAAGATGAGAGGCAAAAATCCAATTCTGTCTCCCACCAAAGAAGCAACCTGGATGCTAGGGAGATTCTCAATCTGAAAAGAAGGTTAGATAACATGGAGGCTGACATAAAAGAGAACGACGGGAAGGTCGAACGAAGCTATAGTACTCTTTGACCGTTGGCCCAGGAGTTGCTCGATAGAAGTCCTCCTACTGGTTTCAAGCTACCTTCGATGCTTACTCAGGCTACCACCAGATCAAGAAGCACAAGGACGACATAGAAAAGACTGCCTTCCAAGCTGCTGGAGGTACGTATTGCTACATCATGATACCATTCGGGCTGAAGAACGCTGGAGCGACCTATCAGAGGATGGTCAACAAGGTCTTTGCAAATCAGATTGGCCGAAACATGGAGGCCTACATCGACGATATGGTCATAAAAACAAAGGTCGGACGTCATGTGGTCGACCTAAGGGAAATGTTCGCCAATCTGCGAGCAAACGACATGAAGTTGAATCCTAGCAAGTGCGTGTTCGGAGTGGCAGCTGGCAAGTTCTTGGGATTCATGGTGTCACAGAGGGGCATTGAAGCCAACCCTGAAGAAATAAAATCTTTGATTGAAATGCAGGAGCCGACCTGCATTAAGGAGGTACATCGATTAAATGGTAGAGTGGCAGCCCTAGGTCGCTTTATAGCAAAGTCAGCAGAGAGGTCTCTCCCCTTCTTCAAAACATTGAGGGGGACAAAAAGTTTTGAGTGGACGATCGAATGTTCATCGTCGTTCCAGCAACTCAAAGAGTACCTAGCCTCTCCCCCTTTGCTGAGTAGCCCGATCATGGGAGAAAGTTTATTTGTATATCTGTCTGCCGGAGATCGAGCTGTGGCTGCAGTGCTGGTTAGAGAAGAAGGCAGAGTTCAGAAGCTCGTTTATTATGTGAGCAAGGCGTTGTCCGACGTAGAAGGAAGGTACTACAATGCAAAAAAGGTGGCATATGCCTTGGTAGTAGCAGCCAGAAAGCTACGAGCTTATTTCTCAGCTCACCCTATCGTCGTGCTGACAAATGCACCTCTGAGGAAGATTTTGCACAAGCCGGAGAGTTCAGAGCGCCTACTTAACAGGTCGATAGAATTGACAAAATTCGACATAGAGTACAGGCCTCGAAAGGCATTAAAAGCTCAACCTTTGGCAGACTTCTTGGTCGATGAATGAACGCTCGCCGAAAAAAATGAGAGTCGCCACGCCGTTTTTAAGGAAACATTGAAAACCTTTTTAAAGAGAAAATGGGTCCGGGGGTCAAGTTACGTGTTGGGAAGAACCGAGAGTTCACCCAACACGCCTCGTCCGTAGACGAGTCTTTCTATTGTTCAACATCTAAATCATTCAAATGTGTGTGCAAATGTGTGAGACAAAATATGTATAAAAATGCATTTTAATGCTTTATTGATAAACTGCGAGGAATACAACTTGTGAGCCACTTGTTTTGGGAGGCCACGTCCCGATTACAACTAGGCAAACGACTTACAACTGAAAAGGAACCTGCTGCATTTGGCTAAGTATGTCGCCCGACACAGGATCAGAAATGGCCAGTTGTGTGTCGCGGGACATACTACGCTATATGCAGAGGTTTACAACTGAGCACTAATTACAGGAACAAGCCAATATCAACAACAAGATTAACAAAAATGGAATTAATGGAAACAAGCCAATATTAACATCGAGGTTAACAAAGATGAAATTAAGGGCAACAACTAGATTAATTAATGGAACAAGCCAATATCAACATCGAGGTTAACCAAAATGAAATTAATGACAACAACTAGATTAATTAATGGAACAAGCCAATATCAACATCGAGATTAACAAGGATGGACTTAATGGCAACAAGCCAATATCAACATCGAGGTTAACAAAGATGGACTTAATCAGCAACAACGAGGTTAATTAACGGAATTAATAGCAACAACTAGATTGCAAGAGATGGAAAATTGCAACGAGACAATATCATCTTCTAGATATGAATAAACACACGAGATATGAAGAATATGATTGATTCACTCTCTATGCGGTGTTTAGACAAACCAACATCAAACCAATGTTTATGCACACAGATTACAACATGCTGGGAACAACAATAAGATTATGTCAATAACGAGATTGTATCAATAACAAGATTGTATCAATAACGAGATTGTATCAATAACGAGATTGTATCAATAACGAGATTGTATCAATGCCAAATCCAATCAACCAGGTTCTAGCCTGAAGAACCAAACCAATATCAAACAAATACTCATTTATACAGATCAAAGCATACTTTGTGAACAAAATGGGGCTATAACAATACTGATTTAATCAGTTCTAGCATGAAGAAAACCAAGTATGGCAAAACCCAAGCATACAGATCAATACATATTGGAAACAAATTGAAATTATAACAAATCCCATCTAATCAGGTTCAAGCCTGAACAACAACATCAAATGCGGCAAACCCATGAACAATGAGGATAGAGAGAGAAAAGGAATTAGGACATACCCTCATAGTGTTCGCGATCCTTATACCAAGTTAGGTATAAAGAGCTTCAATTCGGCTTCAGAGAGGGAGATCGAGCTCACTGTGACAACAGCTAGACTGAAATTGGCAGTTGATGGCGGTGAACGGGCTTAAGATTTGGAACAGAGAAGGATGGCGATTGACGGATTTGGGGAGGATAGCTCAACCGTGGGGAACAATTAGAGAGAGAATGGTCGATCACTGGCTCGCGTTTGTCGGGAGCAGAGCGGTGATGGGCGTTGTAGTTGGAGTTGGGTTGTGGAACGAAGAAGATGGCGTCGATTGGGGTAGAGGGAGGTCGCTGACCGGGGTAGCTGTTGGAAGGCGGTGGTGGTGAACGGTGGCGTAGCGTTGGTAGAGGAAGAGATTGGCGATTGGAGGTTGAGAGGGATTTGGGTACAGAGAAAATGGCGATTGGGATTAGTGGGTAGAGAACAGGGGAGCGGTTTGAGAGAGGGATTAATGGTGAGGAACAAGATTAGGGAAGTGGGTCGCCGGCGAGGGAGAGCTTGGTGAGGAAGAAGACGATCGGAGGGAGCAATGGCAAGATTGCGTCTAGAGAGAGAATGTAGTGAGAGAGAGCGAGCTCTTCTTTGCGTATCTTGAGAGAGAGAATGACTGTGAATGAAGGCCCCCCTTGACAAATGAATAAATCCCCTTATTTAACGTAATTTGGAAATGATTTATTGTGTCGCACGACGGAACCAGGATAACCGCCTTCCTTCTAGAAATCTACCAGGTGGCGAAATCTGAACCCTTCCCGAGTAATTCCTTAAAGGTCCAATCTGCATAATTCTTTTTAGGTCCTTCCTTAGCGGAAAACTTATAAAAGCTCCCAAAAATCTTGGAATGAACCGAAATTTACCAAACGCTCACAAGCGCACTTTTATTAAGTAAAAGGCACTTTTTATTGGGTCGCGAGTCGGATTGGGGTACTCACAGAGCCCCTCGGCAATGTCACTTATGAAAGAAGTGAGGTTGTCGATAAGAAGGATCCCAAGCCTAACGAGCGGCTGATGATATGATTGATGAGATTGGATGGCTGGACCTTTGGAGAAAAGATTCCTACGTATCCCTAAAAGGGAATCAAGCCAAATCGTAGTTCGAAAATATAGGAACGAGCCTGAGGAGGTATAGGAACAAGCGTAACGAGGTATAGGAACAAGCCAAAAGAAGTATAGGAACAAGCCTAAAGAGGTATAGGAACAAGCCATAAAAATATAGGAACAAGCCTAAAAGGTATAGGAACAAGCCTAAAAAAGTATAGGAACAAGCCTAAAGAGGATCGAGATTAACTCAGAAGTATAGCAAGATGAACTACAAGGAAATGAAATGACTATTACGAGAAAGCAAACATAAGGCAAGATGATTTGCAGTTGAAATGAGATATACTTTCATACCTGTGTTGTGCTTACCTGCAAGGGTTGTGCACACGAAGATCACTTGAAGTGATTGGCTGGCTTTGGAAGCACTCGCCGGGTAGCACACGAACTTTGCTGTTGAAATTACCGTTGCAAGACGGACCCTTGATCTTTGATTTACCCTTGCAAGTCGGACCCTGCTGATGATTTGAGGTTGCGAGACTGACATTGTTGACAATTTACCGTTGCAAGACGGACTTTGATTATGATTTTCCATTGCAAGACAGATATTGCTGATTTTCCATTGCAAGACGGACTTTGATTATGATTTCCCATTGCAAGATAGATATTGCTGATTTTCCATTGCAAGACGGACTTTGATTATGATTTCCCATTGCAAGACAGACCTTGCTGAGAATTTGACGTTGCAAGACGAACTTTTGATGAACATTTGCCATTACAAGACGGACCTTTGATGATGCTTTGACGACGAGGCTGATGAGCTTGACGAGCATTGCTTGGAGACTGAGGCAGCTAGGGCTCTTTCAAACGATGCTGATGAGTCTGAAGATGACGAGACCTATGAAGATGATAAAGGCAGAATATGCCACCTGCAGGATTTAAAATCTTTGTCCAGGTTGTGAATTGAGGAGCAATCCCCATGATCAGATTATGATTACTTGATTATTGTACCTTGTGAGGGGGAAAACACAACACTACTAGGCGCTTTGTATTTTATTGAAATTAGTTATTACTAGCTCTAAGCATTGTTAAATTCATTGCACGAGTCCATCTCGGCTGGGGATGAAAATGGAGATGAGGATTTTTGCAAGGCTTGACAAGCAGATATGTATGTAGCCATTATGCTATGATGGATTGACTGTGTATATGATGATGTATGGATTGAACCCTCTCCCATGAAGGATGGATGATATGGCGCAGCTAGGCAAGTCGGGGTGTACCCAGAGAGTAGAGACTGCAGCAGATTGATTCGTCGCTGATAAGAACAAAGTGTGTCGCGCGCCTGAGGCAGCAAGCAGCAGAGAAAGTGCAGAGAATGATCCCGGCTTTAAAGAGATGACTAGGCAAAGCCCCAGTTGATAATGCAAAGCAAACCCGGAGGGAATCTGGTAAGGGGAGCTTGAGAGGACAGCATAGCAAAGCCCCAGCTTGAAGAGATCCAATGCAGTCCCATTATAGGCAGAATCATCATGCGGCCAAGGAGGCACCCATCTTTTCAGACCTTAGTCAGTCAGTCATAGACTCGGGAATATATACGTGCAGGGGCACATCTTTCGAAAAGTGGGAAATGAATCTCGATTTTGTGTATGACACACTTGTTTTAGGTTCAACTTTTTTGAGAGAGTATAAGCACAACAAGGTGTGGAAAAGTGTATGGAAGCCCCTGCTGACAGAAAGACAGTGTTTGGCTCTATATTCCTAGAATGTAGAAAAGAAGACTTGTCGAGACACTCGAAATCTTATCTTATTCGTGATGATCACAAGGCTGCTAAAATCCCTTTATTGATGTTCGGGTTATTCAACCACCAAAGCTGACATGAACAAATATTTTGATCAATCCTGAGGAGAAAACCAACTGATATCGAGAATCAAGCTCGGAAGGGTGGAAAGTGTATAGGAACGGTCCTTGACGAGACCGGATTTTCTGAGATGTGTTTGTGATTTCGATCGGACCAATTATGGTTGCCTACGTTCCCCTCCTTAGGAGGAGCTCAGGTCGCCGTAGTTCGGGCTTATCCCGAATGAAGAGAATGAACGGTGAAATTCAAGGATCTGAGGACTTTTGAGCATTTTGGGAATTTAGAAATATGTCCTCTTGAAGTGTCAATAGGGGACACAGATGTGAAGCCTCAGTGGGACATTCACGGCAGGTGTTTGCAGAGGAGAAATGAAATATGCTCACATGCAACGTCGAATGAACGGATGGAATTTACACAATCTTTGCTTGATAATCTTTTGAGCCAGGATGGACTTGGCTCCACTTTAAGCAATAATCTGATTTAGAACTCGACGATATTGGAATGAAACTTCTATTCGGTAGGAACTGCGACTGGGTCTCTGGGTTTTGATCGGTCTTCGGGTGATTTAGGATATCATGACCTCTTAAAACGAGAGGTCGGCTAGGCCTTTTGCTGGTTGAACCTCTAAAGATGAGAGGTTGGCTCTTGGGTATGTGTTTGGGATTTCTAAGGTGAGGATATTTTGTGATTGTATCTTTGTTGCCTCTAAGAATGAGAGGTCGATCTTTTGGTGTCAAAGGTAATGGTAATGGGAATGTCCTCTAAAATTGAGAGGATGGCTTGGGATTGGTTAGAGGTAATGGTGAGGGGACATCCATACTGTCTCTTTATTCACTCTAAGACTCCTCTTGAGTAACGACTCGCTCCTTTGACTTTTGCTTTCGAGAGGGTCGCTAGGGACTAGGCACTCTTTCTTTTCTTTTTTTTATTCTCTCTTCTTTTTTTTTTTTTTTTTTTGTATTTTTGTCTCTCTTTTTTTTCAAATTTTTTTTTTGAAAGGGGCATTTCAGCTAGTCCCCAGGATGGATCATTGCTTTTCGTTGTTCTTGAGCTTGGAGACGGTCGATGCTTCTTTTGAATTATGGGAGCCTCAAGGATAGTCCCTCTTTTCATGGCGATGGCTAAATGGGTTTCAAAATATGCCGATCTTGAACTGAAGGGGTATTATTTGGTGAGGGTAAGGTAATGGTTTTCCTAAGGGTGAAGGTTTCAACCGCAGTCCCTACCGGATGATCCGAACGAGATCCAGTCTTCATTGCTTTGCTTAAGCTTACTTTGAGAAAGATCCGTGCAAATTCATCGAACAACAAGATTATGAAAGAAGTGTGAGCATATGGGACGCAAGATGGGGATATCAGTCGATTTTCTCGCTCTGATCAATTTAAACATTAGTCATTTCAAAGCATTAGTCGGTGAGCAACACAAGTGATCATTTAGAATAAGACAATTTCAATCGAGTGTAACGTGGGTGTGCAAGTGATGTCTCGAGTCTAGCAAGAATAGAAACAAAGATTTTATTATTGAAATAAAAGATTCATAACATGGACTTGACAGACTCATGTCCACGTAACAGACACTTCTAGAACCTACGACGCTGACTGATTGACTTCGCCGCCTTCGGGTGGGATAACCTCCGGACTTCTGCTGATATCATAAAAAGGGATTGGTAGCAACACTGGGGTAGGGACCCTTCTCAAGCTTCCCTTCATCCATGAGCTCTTGAATGAGTGACTTCAGAGCGAAACATTTGTTGGTGACATGGCCGGGATACTGGTGGTAGTAACAAAACTTGGTTTTATCCAGCTTTGGGTTGGGATGATCAGGGATGTAATTTACCAGTGGTTGAACAAGTCCTCCGCTTGCTAAGATTTCAAAAAAAATCCTCTATAGGCATCCCCACATCATCAAAGTGCCGCTTTTCTCTATTCTTCTGGACCATCTTTGGGAGTGACTCGGGTGTTGGTACCTCTTGCCGAATGGGAGTCATGATGGGAGTGGCGGACATTTGGCTCTGAAGATGAGCACTAGCAGGCAGATAGGGAGCTGATCCTGAATGCTGCAGAGGTGACGAGCCAAACCCAAAAGCTGGACCCATCAAAGGCTGCGATTGATATCCCTGAGATTGAGGCTGGCTAGCCAAAAACTTCAGAAATCCATCTTGGCTGAACTGGTTCTGGGAATAAGGATGCTGATTCGGATACTGGGCGTTACCCTGGAAGTGAGGACCATGAAACGGACCTTGCTGACATTGAAAACCTGGAAATAACTCCCTCTCACTGTTCGGAAATTGGGACCCAAACTGGCTTAGAGGCACAGGAGCATTGAGAATTGGTGAAGAAGTCAGATCATAGAAGATCGGCTGTGGTCCTCTAACTAAACCAAAACTTATTTGGGGGTTTGACTGCACACCATGACTCGGAGCTTGATGATAGATTGGAGCAAAGGGAGGAAGGGAGACATTCCTGGTCTCAACATCGAATTCATTGGCATCTGTAACCTCCTCATAGGTCCCATCAGCGCGTCGAATTACAGCAATACCACGGCTTCTCATTGCTTCTACGATTGCTTCTTCTCTGGCTTGAGCAGCTTGTTCTTGAGCCAGTGCAGCTTGAGTGAGCGATCGAGCTTCATGCTCACGGGCTAGAGCAGCCTCCAAATTAGCTCTCATCTGCTCCATAGACTGCATGCCTTGTTGACCCATGGCAGATGAAACCTCAAATTGAGTGGTCATACTCTTCTCTGTACTAGACATCTCTGAAATTGGATTGGATGCTAATTCTGCTGAAATTGCAACTGCCTCAAGATGCAAACTAAACGAACACCGAGAATCGGATCGCGCACCCAACTTGCCTTATCTGGAGAGGAGAGAGCGTGTATAAGGAGGAGGGTAGAGAATCTTGAGGGGGTACGGGAGAGGGAAGAACAGGAAAGGAGACGGACTCGTGCAACACTTTATTAATCTTCAAGTAGAAATCAATGTTTTAATTCCTAGGAACGGTTGGGAAAGGCTAATCCTTTATTCACGCAATCTAGACCTCGGGGGAACCTATGGACACATCATTCAAAAATACACCAAATGTATTGTTTCAAAATTAGTAATAGGCGATAATACCTACACAAAACCAAAGCATTTATGGGACGAACGAGCAGCCCCAATTTCTGGAGAAATTTGGGCAGCATAACGGGTATTCCTGAAGAATTTCAAGGAAAAATCCGGCATGACCTCTCGTTGGTGCACGCTGACAAAGCGGCATGATCTCTCGTTAGAACACGCCACGGGAGTGACATGTCCCTACGTGAAATCATGTTGCGATGGCAACACGCCCACACGTGCTAGATTTTGGGATAGGTACGAAGGCTTATTAGAAATTTTGGAACAATTCATTTTAGTGTATTTGAAAATGGCATGTCAAAAACCAACCGTTTTGGGTGAGGTTTAAAGTGTGGCGCCACCTATAACGCGCTAGGGGGATAGGTTTGATATTAGGCGCTCAAGCGTAGGCGACATACATCACCGTCCGCGATGCCGTCAATCGCACCCGAAGGCTCTAGATCTACGTGAAGTAGTGTGCGGGATGGCTATGTTCCTTTATTTGCGGAAAAAATGATTTTTTTATTTATTTTTATTTTTTTATTTATTTTTTATTTGAAAAGGGGGTCATAAAGGAAAAAACAACACACACACACCCCCACAGAGATACAATAATCAAAGATCAACAATATTGATCATGGGGGACTGCCCCACAATCACAACCTGCACCGGAGTCCAACACCTGCAAAGTGGTCACTTATGTCGCGTGACACAGGACTGAAGAGGTCAGTTCTGTCGCGTGACATAAGGATCCAATCATCCAGAATCTGAACAATAAACATAACAGCCCCAGCCTCCAAGCACAAAACAAAATCTCAAGCCCCAGCACCAGCAACACAAACAACAAAGGTGGGACACACGGAGGGACATGAATAAAACAAAGCATAAATGCATTTATATAAATAGAATGTCACACAAGCAAGCACACAAAAATGAATGAAATGGACGTTGAACAAGCACGAAAGCTTGACCCACTTTTGAAAAACAAGTTTCAAGTCCCCAGCGGAGTCGCCACTGAATGAACGCTCGCCGAAAAAAATGAGAGTCGCCACGCCGTTTTTAAGGAAACATTGAAAACCTTTTTAAAGAGAAAATGGGTCCGGGGGTCAAGTTACGTGTTGGGAAGAACCGAGAGTTCACCCAACACGCCTCGTCCGTAGACGAGTCTTTCTATTGTTCAACATCTAAATCATTCAAATGTGTGTGCAAATGTGTGAGACAAAATATGTATAAAAATGCATTTTAATGCTTTATTGATAAACTGCGAGGAATACAACTTGTGAGCCACTTGTTTTGGGGGGCCACGTCCCGATTACAACTAGGCAAACGACTTACAACTGAAAAGGAACCTGCTGCATTTGGCTAAGTATGTCGCCCGACACAGGACCAGAAATGGCCAGTTGTGTGTCGCGGGACATACTACGCTATATGTAGAGGTTTACAACTGAGCACTAATTACAGGAACAAGCCAATATCAACAACAAGATTAACAAAAATGGAATTAATGGAAACAAACCAATATTAACATCGAGGTTAACAAAGATGAAATTAAAGACAACAACTAGATTAATTAATGGAACAAGCCAATATCAACATCGAGGTTAACCAAAATGAAATTAACGACAACAACTAGATTAATTAATGGAACAAGCCAATATCAACATCAAGATTAACAAGGATGGACTTAATGGCAACAAGCCAATATCAACATCAAGGTTAACAAAGATGGACTTAATCAGCAACAACGAGGTTAATTAACGGAATTAATAGCAACAACTAGATTGCAAGAGATGGAAAATTGCAACGAGACAATATCATCTTCTAGATATGAATAAACACACGAGAGATGATGAATATGATTGATTCACTCTCTATGCGGTGTTTAGACAAACCAACATCAAACCAATGTTTATGCACACAGATTACAACATGCTGGGAACAACAATGAGATTATGTCAATAACGAGATTGTATCAATAACGAGATTGTATCAATGCCAAATCCAATCAACCAGGTTCTAGCCTGAAGAACCAAACCAATATCAAACAAATACTCATTTATACAGATCAAAGCATACTCTGTGAACAAAATGGGGCTATAACAATACTGATTTAATCAGTTCTAGCATGAAGAAAACCAAGTACGGCAAAACCCAAGCATACAGATCAATACATATTGGAAACAAATTGAAATTATAACAAATCCCATCTAATCAGGTTCAAGCCTGAACAACAACATCAAATGCGGCAAACCCATGAACAACGAGGATAGAGAGAGAAAAGGAATTAGGACATACCCTCGTAGTGTCCACGATCCTTATACCAAGTTAGGTATAAGGAGCTTCAATTCGGCTTCAGAGAGGGAGATCGAGCTCACTGTGACAACGGCTGGACTGAAATTGGCAGTTGATGGCGGTGAACGGGCTTAAGATTTGGAACAGAGAAGGATGGCGATTGACGGATTTGGGGAGGATAGCTCAACCGTGGGGAACAATTAGAGAGAGAATGGTCGATTGCTGGGTTTGGCGTTTGTTGGGGAGCAGTAGCGGTGATGGGCGTTGTAGTTGGAGTTGGGTTGTGGAACGAAGAAGATGGCGTCGATTGGGGTAGAGGGAGGTCGCCGGCGAACTGGTAGCTGTTGGAAGGCGGTGGTGGTGAACGGTGGCGTAGCTTTGGTAGAGGAAGAGATTGGCGATTGGAGGTTGAGAGGGATTTGGGTACAGAGAAAATGGCGATTGGGATTAGTGGGTAGAGAACAGGGGAGCGGTTTGAGAGAGGGATTAATGGTGAGGAATAGGATTAGGGAAGTGGGTCGCCGGCGAGGGAGAGGAAGAAGACGATGAGGAAGAAGACGATCGGAGGGAGCAATGGAGATTGCGTCTAGAGAGAGAATGTAGTGAGAGAGAGCGAGCTCTTCTTTGCGTATTTTGAGAGAGAGAATACTGTGTGAGTGTGTGTGAAGGCCCCCCCTCGACAAATGAATAAATCCCTTTAACGTAATTTGGAAATGATTTATTGTGTCGCACGACGGAACCAGGATAACCGCCTTTCTTCTAAACACTGTCAGGTGGCGAAATCTGGACCCTCCTCGAGTAAGGGTGCTACTATTCACACTACCTGATTTGAAAAAAGGTAGTGAAAAAAATCTAGATATCTTAAAAGTCAACATGACATTCACCTTGAAATTTGAAATTCTCCCCTTCCCATTTTTACTTTTTCCTTAACAATTAATAAGTCATTAATAATTATAAAATTGTGTTCTAATCCAAATCCAAAAATAATGCTTCATTTAATGAATAATATTTAATCTATCCAAAATATTGTGAATATATTTTCAAATTTAAATTACATGCTTTAAATTAAATACAAAAATTAAGAAAAGACACTAATAAAATTAGTATTTTGAGTATAAAATATAGAATAAGAGAGAAAAAGTATCACATGAAATAGTAAATTGAAAATTATTGTGATCGTGAAAATGAATTTTATTGAATAAATACTATCGATATACAACTATTGTATGATAAGTAGTGGGATACTTAAAAAGAATAAGTGTAGTTTGCGGTGAAAGTGAAAATTAAATTTTAAATAACCTTAAATCAACAATTATAAAACTTAATGTTTGAATATGTAAATTATATTTATAATTGATTAATGAATTAATGATTGAGAGATACTCCCTCCGTCCCCCTACAAATTGCACACTTTCCTCATTGGGCATCCCATTATAAATTGCACACTTTCTAAAATGGCAAATAATCTTTACTATTCACTTCACTCATTCTCTCTCCTACATTATTTTAATACTCACAACACCATTATAATTTACTATTCCCTACACTCATTCTCTCTTCTATTTTACTTTTACACTCACAACATTTACTCCCTCCGTCCCCCCCAAAGTGATATCAACTTTTTGGGCACGCGAATTAAGGAAAAGTAAGAGAGAAAAAAAGTGAAAGAAAATGTTGTGAGTATGAAGAATTAAATAGGAGAGAGAATGAGTGGGAGGAATAGTTAGGAGAGAGAATGTTGTGAGTGTAAAAGTGAAATAGGAGAGAAAATGAGTGGGGTAAATAGTAAAGATTTCCTTCCATTTTGGGAAGTATCAGTTTGCCTGGGACGGACCAAAAAGGAAATAAGTATCAGTTTGGATGGGACGGAGGGAGTATATCATTATTTTTTTCCTTAATCCCCGCGCAAATAGTAACTGTACAGTTTCAAACGGGACGGAGGGAGTATATCATAGATAGATAGGGTTTATTTGATATTTTTTTTATATATAAAATAGTTGTAATTACATTTTTCTAAAGTAGTGCAAACTTAAATAATAACAACTATTTTAAATCGGATGGATGAAGTAATAATTAGCACTTATAAACTTTTCACATATTTAAAAAAATATTACTCTAACTTAATAATGAAATAAAAAAATTTACACTTATTTATCACTGCACTCTCCTACATATATTATTTTATTAAATAAATTAATTAATAAAGTAAATGAGTCTAATGTAATGATAAAAAAAATAAAAAGGAATTTGAATTGCGTCAGAAAAAAAAACTATTATAAGCAAATTTTATACAGCACTTGGAATAAATGAATGAAAAGAGGAGCTTGGAAGGGAATTAAGGAGTGAAGTCTGTGTAACAATGATGAATTGCATTAAATAGTTTTATGGGTCATAACTTTGATTAGCGTGTTAGTGTAAATGGAAAAAAAAGTAGTGTGTATAGAAAATCCCTCGAGTAATTCCTTAAAGGTCCAATCAGAATAATTCTTTCTAGGTTCTTCCTTAGCGGAAAACTTATAAAAGCTCCCGAAAATCTCGGAATGAACCGAAAATTTACCAAACGCTCCCAAGTGCACTTTTATTAAGTAAAAGGCACTTTTTATTGGGTCACAAGTCGGATTGGGGTACTCACAATCGAGCTTACGTTCACCAAGGAAGAAAGCAAAGAAAGCACCCTAAAGGAAAGTGTGAAGGGAAGGAACAATCGAGCCAACCAGTAATAAGTTTACTCGACGATTGCTGAAAGGTCTATTCAGATGGGTATGCGACCAAGAGTGTGAGTGGAGCTGGAATCGTTTTGATCGAGCCTGAGACGGGTAAAGTTTTTGAAGAGGCTTTGAGATTCAAGTTCGAGGCTTCCAATAACCAGCCCGAGTATGAGGCCTTGATCGTTTCTATTGAATACACCAAATGCTTTGAGGCGACCAAAGTCATTGCTTATTGTGACTCTCAGCTGATCGTGAACCAGGTCAGGGGGAATACGAAGTGCTCAATCCCATTCTAGTCAAGTATTGCGATCTGATAAAAAGGTTGGTCGAAGACTTAGAGTTTTTGGAGATTCAAAGCGTAGGCCGTGAAGATAACGAGTTGGTCGACCTGCTCTCCGAATTGGCTACATGAGATGAGGGACATGGAGAGCCAATTTCCTACTTAGAGCATCCAGCATACGAAAGAGTACAAGTTCTATTCTCGATTGACAACTCTAAGTGCTGGATTGATGAGATGAAGGCCTACATAGAAACATGCGAGCTACCTACTGATGAACATGCAGCTAGAGCAATCAAGAAAAAATCCCCAAGGTTTGTCATACACGGAGATGCACTGTTCATAAGGTCATTCGTGAAGCCATTACTGAGGTGTGTTCACCCCATGGAGGTCACTCAGCTTTTGCACGAAGTTCATTGTGGCGTATGTGGTGGACACCCGGGGGCCAGAACTTTGGCAGACAAACTACTCACTTTGGGTTATTATTGGCCTCACCTGAGAGAAGACGCTCGAGAATTTGTTCAGAAATGTGACAAGTGCCAGAAATATGCCGACCTACCAAGACTGCCTACAACCGAGCAAACTCCAGTGGTTGCTACTTGGCCATTCAGCATGTAGGAGGTAGATTTGATTGGACCCTTCCCATCCGCCCGTGGAAACTGCAAGTACGTGATCGTAGCCATTAACTACTTCACCAAGTAGATCGCAGCTAAGCCTTTAGCCAAGATTATTGAGGAAAGCACCATCAATTTTATCCACGACTACATATGGTGTCATTTTGGAGTGCCTCACGCAATCGTGTCGAATAACGGGCTACAGTTCTCAACTGGGTTTGAAATAGTAATGAACAGATTGGGAGTCAAACATTGAAAATCGTCAGTCGCCTATCCCCACGGAAACGGCCAAGCAGAAGAGCGAACAAACTTGTCTTATCAGCACTAAAGACGGGCTTAGTGGGTCGAGCGGGCAGATGGTTGAACGAACTGCCTCTTGCTCTTTGGGCAGTCCACACAACCACCCGGGGGCCTACATGAGAAACCCCATTCGCCATTACTTTTGGGTCGGAGGCCATGACACCTGCCAAGCTAAGAGTTCCTACCGCTAGAGTGGTTTTCTTTGATCAAGATCTTTAACACTTCCAACAATTAATTGAGTTAAATCAATTGTATGGAGCCTCAGCTCATTTGTCTTTAGTTGACTTGACTCAGAGGGGAAACAACAGAACTGATGCTGCCATCCCAAATATGGCTGCACAGGAACTGAATGAATTTGGAACAATGGATATCTCGGCTTTCCTCCTTGGATGGTCACCTACACATGCACACACGTGAACTAAGCCGGGAGTGGCTCCGGCAAAACCCCTCCGGCGTGAGAGTAAGATTTCTGGTCTCAAACAAGTAAACAACAATGGAGTTTTAGAGGGAGAGAGAGAGAGAGAGCTTAGAGAGTAGTGAGAGAACGTACCTACAAATGACACTGTTACTCTTGTTTTATACTCCCATACAGCATGTGCAAGGCACATGCTGGACACTTGTCAATCATCAACAAAGGGAGCCAACCACCCCCAAAGTTAGTGGAATTACACTATTCATCCTATCACATCACCTCACAATGACGGTTAGGGTGGGACTTACGTGCGCCAACCTGAACTGTGCTCAAAGCCCCCAAACACTCAAGTCGCCCAAGCGACAACCAAAGGAAAAGGAGACAATCCTTAGGTCACCGTCAATTCCAACCTTCTCATAAGGGAGATCCCCGCCTTTCGATCCCATTGTCTGGAGCCACTAACAACAAGTTATGCTTCTCGCTTGGCCTTGTCGCCCACTTAGCCTTACTCTCACATGCCGGCTAGCTTATGTCGCCTAATCACACATGTTGCCCCCAACATGTATGTCGCTTCGTCACTTTGGACTCACCTGCTATACACGGACTAGGCGTATTCGACCCATTTCTCCATGTTGGGCCTAATCTTACTGTTCAGGCCCAAATCTATTTTTCATAATCATATCAAGAACGAAGTCCCTGGTGTTTGGAGCAAAAAATCACCTTCAACATGCTACAACTTGGCATTACATCCTGATCCCACATCCTGAGACAACAACTTGGCAATACGGCAAAACCATCAATTCCCTACCTATCAGGAGCCGTTACTGCAGACTGGGTCAAAGATCTTCACTACTCGTTTAGTGATTCTACTAAACGGATTATCCTCACACTCTCACGGATTTCAAGGAGGAAAAAGAGGAAGGCGTTAGACTCGTTATAACCGTTATATCCATATTGTTTAAATAAGATTAGACACACACCTTTAGTCTCTTGGACACAGAATAACAATTACACACACTACACCAAGAACACACACTCAGATAGAAACTATTTTTGTACTCACACTTTCTCTCCACCATCACTATATTAATAATATTCCATTGTTCTGAGGTTTTATGCCGGTGAACAAGTTGTTCAAGGGCTTTCCTCGTTAAATCTATTATCTTTATATCTTGAATGAATGTTATCATATTCCATGGTACCCCTTTCCCATCATTAAGGTCAAAGTGTCTAAATTTGGCCGAAATAGTTTGGGGCCCACCGAGGGGCCCATGGTTTATTGATTTGCAAAAAAAGGGTTCAAGATACCTGCCAAAAGGCTTTAACCATGGGTTTTTGATTTCCCATCTTTTCATTTTAGATGCTTAAACTTGCTGTTGTTGGTTGTAATACAGGACACAAGAAGTGGGAACAATGGTATGCATGCACGGGATAACTTCGACAAGATGAAGTAGATTCCCCACAACCTGGCAGATCCCTAGAGCACCGTTCCTAGGCTTTCTGGAGACAAGAAACCAACACCTACTAATGAGCAACTGGGGGCAACAAAATGGTTAGTCCAAAGCACCCTTGGACATAATTAAGTTGACCAACCGGACTAGTAAGTGCTAGACGTGGAGAACTTTATATTCACAACGTGAAAGCCCTACCTTTAGCTTACCATTCATCTATCAAGTTGCCCACGTAACTAGAAGGCAGTATGGTCCAATTCAAGTAAGTTGTAGTTATTTCCAAATTAAATAAGAGTCGTTATGTTTATTTCAATTCTGATGTTTCCAAAGTGTAAGGTATACGCCTTCCTAATGGTATGAAGATTTAGCATCTTTCATAAAGTTCTTTAAGGTTGTTACACCTTAGCCTGGGCGCAAGCTTTTCGTGTTTTAATTAAGGAGTAGGTGGGCCATCGTGTCATGTACATGTTGATTACCCCCTTGCACTTACTTAAAGTTACAGACTCAAGTTGTAATCGTCAGGATGTAACACCAGCATGTTACCATAACAAAGTGTAATTTTTACACCTTCCCATTCAACTTTCCTCAAAAAGCGGATCAACAACTTGATCCTAACTAATATACTCAAAAAGCCACAACTTGGCTCCAAAAAACAAATAAACTACCCAAAAGTCTATGTCTCAACAAAGACACCATAATCCATTACAACCTAAAAAGATTCATCATCTAGAGCGAGGGCAAACCCCGGGTAGCCAAAGCCCTCCAGCCAACATGCATGAGTTGACAATAGGTACCATGGGTCCTAATGTCATAACAACAGGCAAATTCCTCCAGGCCAACCCTTAAACCCATCTTATCGCTCAACCTGTCCAAGGTAGCTAAAGCCCTCCAGCCAACAGGCATGAGTTGACAATAGGCGAGACCAGTAATCTTGAAGAAACGAGTGATTAGGGGGGAAAAGGGGAACTTGAGGCCAATGGTGAAAGGGTATTCAAGAAAGCAAACCCAATCGTCCGAAACACAGTCAGAAAAAAGATTAGGGTTGGGATCCATAAACTCGGCACCCACGGGAAAATCAAATTTTTTTTGAAGGGTTTCAATGCTAACAGTAGACAAGGCACATACCTCATCCTCATGACGGTCCGTAGCACCTAATCGACGGAAATCAGGGGGCAACACAGAACTAGGGCTAGTTGTCTCCTTAGATTTACCCATATGGACAAGAGAGCGGCAACAAACAAGAAGAAGAAGGCTTTTGAAAGGAACAACGGGAATGACGCTTCTGAGGCTTGCCAAATGTTGAAGAAAGAAGAAAACCTCAACTGACGTATTAATAAGATGAGACTTGACGGTTGAAGAACCCTAGGCGTACTTAAGTACCTAAGCCCTAGATCTTGGAAGTTGTCGCGTTAAGGGGCCGCCAGGTAAGGGAAAACGTGGGAACCAGTAAAAAGAGTTGAAATTTTAAATTTTTTAACTTCTTTAAAAAAATTTAAACTTGGGGGCAATTGTTTGGGATAAAAAATCACATTCAGCATGCTACAACTTGGCATTACATCCTGATCCCACATCCTGAGACAACAACTTGGCAATACGACAAAACCATCAGTTCCCTACCTATCAGGAGCCATTATTGCAGACTAGGTCAAAGATCTTCACTACTCGTTTAGTGATTCTACTAAACGGATTATCCTCACCCTCTCACGGATTTTAAGGAGGAAAAAGAGGAAGGCGTTAGACTCGTTGCAACCGTTATATTCATGTTGTTTAAATAGGATTAGACACACACCTTTAGTTTCTTGGATGTTGTTTAAATAGGATTAGACACACACCTTTAGTTTCTTGGACACAGAATAACAATTACACACACTACACCAAGAACACACACTCAGTTAGAAACTATTTTTGTACTCACACTTTCTCTCCACCATCACTATGTTAATAATATTTCATTGTTTCGAGATTTTATGTCGACGAACAAGTTGTTCAAAGGCTTTCCTCGTTAAATCTATTGTCTTTATATCTTGAATGAATGTTATCATATTTCATGGTACCCCTTTCCCATCCTTAAGGTCAAAGTGTCTAAATTTGGCCGAAACACCTGGCAGCTAAGATACTTGCTCAATTAGATATTCTTCATGAGCAGTCCTCTTATTTCTGAAGGAAGATTATCATTTTTCAGTTCATTAACGTAGTTCACTTGGAGATTGCTAGGACGGTTGAATATGCTGGGTTCGTGTCGAGCATGTAGCAATTGTATCGGTCAGTAGGCCGACATCTAATTTCCATTGGGTGAAATGCTGTGAGCAGTTGAGGCTCTCAGCAGGTGGACTGAAAGCAAATTTGAGTAGTCAGAATTCTTTAGTAATTGATTACGTAGTGGAGTCAAAATTCTTTTCTTTTGTAATTGATTACTTAGTTCTATGTATTATGTACATCTGCAGATACATGTTACAGGGGTTCTATTAAAAGCCAAATCTTCAATTCTATACAACATTTATATAATAATAATATACTCCTTTCGTCCCAATAATAGCTTCACCCTTTTGGGTAGACACGTAAATTAATGAAATTGGTAAGTGGAGAAAATGTTGTGAGTGTAATAAAATATGAGAGAGAATGAGTGAAGGAAATAGTAAATTTGAAAAGTGTTGTGAGTATAAAAGTGAAATAAGAGAGAGAATGAGTAAGTGGAATAGTAAATTTTTTTTACCATTTTAGGAAGGTGAAGCTTCTAACGGGACGCTTTTTTTAGGAAATTGGTGAAACTTTTATTTGAGTCCATTTTGGGGGAAACTTGTTTCTCCATAAGTTATAAAAAGTCCACTTTGTAATTTTGAGTTTCGAGCGTAAAACATTGAGTTTCGAGCTTAAAACACTGAGTTTAGGCGTTAAAATACCTAGAAGTTAAAACATCGAGTTTAGGCGTTAAAACACCGAGTTAAGGTTAACAACTAAAACATCGAGTTTATGTCTTAAAACATCGAGTTTTTGTCTTAAAACATCGAGTTTATGTCTTAAAACACTGAGTTTTGCCTTGGATTTTTTAAAAACAAGACTTTTTATATGTTTGGGGGAAACAGAGTTCCCCCAAAATTTTCTGCTTTTATTTTATTAGGTCGGAGGGAGTATTATCTTTGTACAACTCGTGCCAAGACCATGAGAATAAAAGAGATTTATTTTGACTTTATAATAAATCCATGCCTTATGAACAAGCTGAAGCTGAGAGGAATCCATGCCAACACTCTAAGAAACGGCACAGACTTCACCAAATTCCTAATTACTGAACTTCTTCGAATCCCAGACATTGAATACGCCCACAAACTGCTCGACACAACTCCTAAACCAACTGTCTTCCTCTACAACAAAGTCATACACGCCTACTCTATTCATGGCCCTCACCAACAAAGCTTCTATCTTTATATCCAAATGCATGCCAAATCAATCTCCCCAAACCCTCGCTCCTTTCCACCCCTCTTTGCCGCTTCCACAGCCTGTTCTTCCCCAAAACATGCCCAAATGCTCCATACCCATCTTGTCAAACTGGGATTTGAGTTTGATGTCTTCTCTTTGACTGCTTTAATCGACATGTACGCGAAATTAGGTCTGTTGCCTCTTTCCCGCCAAGTGTTTGATGAAATGATTGACAAAGATGTTCCCACTTGGAACTCCTTGATTGCTGGGTACACGAGGTTCGGGGATTTGGGGGGTGCTTTGAAGCTGTTCGATGAAATGCCTGTAAAAAATGTTGTTACCTGGACTGCGATGATATCGGGCTACCTGCAGAACGGCAAGTATTGGAAAGCATTGTCGACATTTCTGGAAATGGAGAAAGTGAAAGGGGTACGGCCTAATGAAGTAACCATAGCTAGTATTCTTCCCGCTTGCGCACATCTTGGGGCTTTGGAGGTGGGTCAGAGGATTGAGAGCTATGCAAGGGCGTCTGGGTATTTTGGGAATATGTTTGTGTGTAATGCTATATTGGAAATGTATGCAAGGTGTGGTAGGATCGATGTTGCTTTGTTGATATTCGATGAGATAGGCACGAGGAGGAATTTGTGTTCTTGGAATACCATGATTGTCGGTTTGGCTGTTCATGGAAAATGCAAGGAGGCTCTCGAGCTTTTCGACCAAATGCTGGTGAGTGCGCTATGTGCATAAAAAACATCTTCCCCATATATGTTTTGTCTCCACTTCCACCCGAAATGCAAAATAAAACAAATGGCCTTGTGTACAAGTTAGCTCAATTTAACTTACTATTGTAAACATGTTATCAACCAATGCTTCCCAATATCAATACTTTGACCATATTTCTTATTCTTCATATTACCCATCTTAAAGGTGTGACCGATTTGCCTTGTCAAAGAGGACATTTTAATCCGCATTTACCATGTGCTATCATACCTCTTGCAGCCAATTCATTGATCATTAGAATGGTAACGGACTAGACTTCCACGTGGAGGTAGTCTGTGTGCATGATGTGGATTCTACGGCACAAAGGTTGAATTTTTATGGCTCGAAAGTAAACATCTACAGTTCAATGATGGTATTCATAAACCACTTGGTGGTTTTCCCAAATATCTTGCAACCAGAACATAGTCTTAGGAAAACAAATATTCAGTAGAGATAAAGAATGGATCCCCTGGCGTTAAATGTTATGTAAACATAGAAACGGCTGTTGTTCTCATTTTCGAACACTGTTGTTACTTTCGTCACGTGCTGCAGGAAGATACTGCAGCATTAAACTGCGGGGATCCACTCTCATCCATCAATTGGCTGTAGATGTTAACACCACTGCTAAAAAGCTAACCATCTTGCCGTATATTCACACGTGTTGTGGACAAAACCACATGTCAGCACCGTTGTTGTGTCTAACTAGTTTAGATACAAGTTCAAAGTGCTGATTTTTTGGTGATTGCTAATGCAGAGAGAAGGCACACAACCAGATGATGTTTCATTTGTAGGGGCTTTCCTAGCATGCACTCATGGAGGGATGGTAGACAAAGGCCGACAACTCTTCAAATCAATGGACTCAAAGTTCTTCATCACTCCCAAGCTAGAACACTACGGATGCATGGTTGATCTTCTTGGCCGAGCTGGAGAGCTGCAAGAAGCCTATGATCTAATACAAAGCATGCCAATGAAACCCGATTCAGTAGTATGGGGAGCTCTGCTAGGGGCATGTAGTTTCCATAAAAGAGATGTCCATCTGGCTGAGAAAGCTGCCGAGTTTCTCTTTGTCCACGAACCAAGGAATCCGGGAATCTATGTAATTTTATCCAATATTTATGCCAATACAGGCCGGTGGGATAGAGTTGCAAGGCTAAGGAAGATGATGAAGGGGTGCGAAATTGTCAAGGCAGCCGGGCATAGTTGCATTGAATGGGGAGGCAGAATCCACAAGTTCATCGTAGAAGATCATTCACATCCGAGATCCAATGAGGTATACAGATTATTGAATGAAATTTCTTTAAATATGAAGCTTCAAGATGATTTAAATTCAACAGATGATGAGATGAACATCATGGAAATGCTCTAATATTCTTTGCTACAAAATAATTTTGTAATTTTTTGTATTCATAATTGGAGTTGATTGTTGATTTAATATAAAGTAAATTGACTTTTCTTTTTTGGTACATAATTGAAAGTTGCTACCTACTCAGTAATCATCTCAAGCTTTTGTTGATCACTCCTAAGCTAGCACTCGCATGTTGACTGCTTTCATGAACTTGTGATCATCTGAAGCTTTCTTTACTGTTCATCTCCATCTTCTAATCCTTGGCGCCACAAATTTGACCTGATTTTTTAATGGGAGTTATGATGAGCG
This sequence comes from Adenophora triphylla var. japonica, assembly GCA_022495995.1. Lineage (NCBI taxonomy): Eukaryota > Viridiplantae > Streptophyta > Magnoliopsida > Asterales > Campanulaceae > Adenophora > Adenophora triphylla. Next base: position 366,888 of record JAFEMH010000384.1, read on the forward strand.
AAAGCGTAGGCTCAATCCTAAACCGAAACAACCGACAAGGAAACGGGATCAAGACGCAAGGATTGCAAACCAAACCGTATGGTGCGGTTTCCTCCAAACCGCCTCCCACACTTATCCTTCTTTCCTTGATCCGCGCGGTATCCCCCTAGGCCATTCCTCATGAGATTCCCTTTAGATCACACTCTTTCCCTATGACATGTGGTTTCCTCCTGACCCTACTTACGGTCTCCTCATGAGTTTTCAACATGCTCCTCCGTCATGGCCAACAAACCTTCCTCATTCACCCAATCACCTTAAGAGGAAACCGGCCCATATCCCTTGAAGCATACTGCATGGCGCGGTTTCCCCCATGGGAATCCCATTCCTCCATCTCTAATCAAATCCTTCCTTATTCCTTCATCCTCTTGATAAATAACCAAACCAAACCAACCCAAGGCCCATATCCCCCTTGGAGCATATCGCATGGTGTGGATTCCCCGTAAAATTTACCTATCTCCCTCCATCCTCTCAAGTAATTAAGGGGATCACACCAACCCAAGATCTAGAATCAACATAAATAAGGCTTGCCTAAGTAATGTGCATACCGCCCCTCAAGGAGTCATCCCCAAGCAGTTTCCTCCATGTCATACAATCATTTTTATGATCCTACCATAATTGACTTGAATGATCGTTCCCTCCTACAAATGTTTGGAACCCCTCCACGTGTAATGACCCAAGTGACCTAGGATGGTCCCCCTATTAGCATGACGAACGCCCAAGTGGACCCTCCGACAAAGATCCCCACCAACAACTCCACTCCCTCTGCATCTCCCATAATCTCTGTCCGAACAGAGATTTGCTCCCCACTCCCCTAACCTAATGGATCATCATCACTGAGGTAGGAACATGTGTCTCCTTGATATTGATATCAGTCTAAGCTCCCAATATAAATACCACTTCTCACTCAAGGCAAAAGGTAAGTGACTTATACTTAAGCCAATTTCCATACTCCATAGTTTTCATCTCCATCATTGTGTTCTTATCCTCATGCTGGAGCCTCATCTCCGGGGAAACCCCCCCCCCCTCGGCTTTGAGCTAACGGTTATTTATCTTATTCTCAGGTCAAGAGTATCGAGCTAAGCCAGATATTCGACCGTCGTCATCCTTAAATCGGACCACCGTTGCATACCCATTTCTCTTGGTAGCATTAGTTGGTTCCATTGCTCGGAACGTTTTCATTCATCGTTCTTCTTGCCTGAGTCTTTTTTTTCTTGCACATAAACTCATTATCTGGACGTTACTTCTTAGTTCCTCTTCTAACCATACACTCTTGTTCTTATTTTTGTTATGGAGTTTCTTGGTCTACCAAACCCAAGATACCTCAAATCCATCGTGGAAATTGGAGTCCCAACACCTTCCAAACCATCTTAACGTCACAAGATTCACCATCGTAGGGCCAAGTTGGTTGACCTACACACCATTCATACCTCCTCGAAAAATGATGAGGAACACGATCTCAATGTGGTTGCTAGACAGAAGAGGTTCAAGAAGCAAGAAATGCCAAGAAACCCGTTGGATAACCACCCAAAGCAACCCAAGGAGATGTTAATTGAGAACAATGAGAGAACAGGATAGCACTTTTGCAACAAAAAAACTTGATGTATGCTAAAATCTTGTTGAACAATGAACGATTGAAAGAGTTAGGGAAACCACATATGCTCTTCGCTACCGATGAAGTTCGCGAACAACGTTCACTCTCCCGTCAAAACCAAGAGTGAAATCATAGCCTATGTGAAGACGTGACGCCCCAATCGGGATGATTCCAAAGTTCCACCCAAGAAGCGCTTGATAGAGGAAACCGCGCAAGGAAAAGTTGAAGGGCCATTTTCATCATGATGATTGGAAGAAGAAACAGCGTCAAGAGAAGGAACGGGATGAGGATACCGAATCAACCTATGATTCCTCATACCACCCCTCCAAGGAAGGCAAGGGGAAGAAAATTCATCAGAAAAGGAGCGAAATCATAGAGAAAGTTCATAGGAAAGGGAGATAATGAGGTGATTGGCCCAATTGGAAACCGCTAAGAATGATGAATCGGAGAAGGACTCCTTCCTTCGAACTTTCACAAGATGGATCAAAGAAGCTCCTCCGAACCCCAAGATCAAAATCCCAACCTTGCCCGATTATACCGGCACAACCAAAGCAAACAACCACATCGTGCAGATCGAAGTTAAGATGTCCTTGCTCACAAAGGGTGATCCCATCTTATGTAAAGCTCTAGCTAGTTCTCTCACCAGCTATGCTCTAGAGTGGTTCATGGCTCTCCCAACGGCCTCCATTGATAGTTATTATGATTTCAAAGCCAAGTTCATGACTCAGTTTAGTGCTTCATGAGCATTCCCCATCGCCAAGTCGGAATTGTGTCAAATTAGGCAAAGGTCAAAAGAATCGGTCATCAACTATGTCACAAGGTTCAGGCACTTGGCAGATCAGATAGCGGACATTTGCGATGGGGAAATCATTATGTTGTTCAACGCCGGTTTGGCCATTCCCCACCACAGAAGCGAATTGAATATCCGCCCCCCAAATCCTTAGGAGAGTTATACGAGCGTGCTAGGGGGTACGCAGGAGGAGAAGATATTGATGAGCAAGGCCGAGGTTCAAGCTCCAGGATAATGGGAAAAGAAAGAATAGAAGCTGTGTGGCATGACGCAAGAGCTCACATAGGATATAAAAGAAACACACAGAGACCTTATGATAGAAACAAGCCTACTAAAGAGGAGGTGTTCACTCACTTGAATATGCCCAGGGCTGAAGTCCTTAAGCTCGTTGACATGCCGACCCCCAGATCGATGGACACTAAGTATAGTGGAGCACGTAACAAGAACTAGTTTTGTGAGTTTCATAGAGATACGAGGCATGAAATCGAAACGAAGGATGGCAGACCATGGACTCCTAAATTGTTTTCTAGAAGGAATCAAACCGGGGGAAGACAAAGAAAAATGCCAAGGGGAAGGAGGAAACCGCACGATTATTCACGTGATCAATATAAGAATCCCAAGCATCACCCAACTCAATAACCAGATTTACAGCCTAAATCACACTTTCAACGTGCCGGCGTATGCCCTAGAGGAAGAAATAATGATCAGTTTCATTATGAATGAATTAGTTTTGTCGCATGAGTATGCCGATCAGCCTATCATCATCAAGTTGTACACCGCATAAAGGGAAATTAGAAGAATCCTTGTTGATACGGGAGCATCCCGTAATATCTTGTATTATGAAGCTTTCCTAGGAATGGGGTACTCCAAAGCTCACCTTGCACCTTTTGTCGGGATGCTGGAAGGTTTCACAAACCATGCGGTTAGAGTCAAAGACACCATTGATATTCGAATTTTTGCTGAGGATGGCGATATGATCAAATCCGAAATGGTTACCTTCATGGTCCTAGATCTGGCATCTCATTATTACGACATTATGGGTAAAAGTATCGAAATGGTGGTCTCCATTCCTCACCAAAAGGCAAAATTCTATACTCCCAAGGGAATTGGATGCTTGAGGAGTGAACCTGTTAATACCCCAAAGAAAAAGATCACCATGCAAAAGAACAAATATAACATAACGATCTATGAGTCAGATTGCGAAGTAACCTTTAGCCGTTCCCAAACTTCCTCCAGAAGTACGATTGGAGTAATTACCAACTTGGAAATGGGGGAGAAGGAAGATCCCATAATGTGGGAATGTCAAAAGGCAGACCCCGTGATGTGGGAGTGTCAAATTTCCAAATCGTCAATTCTAGTGGAAGCGATATCCAATATTGAAGAAGTTGCGGCATGTAAATCTGTCGAGCAAGACGTTGAAATGGTATTAGAAATCAATGAAGATGTAAATGAAACCCTCTCAGATGAAGTAAGAAAGGAGAAAACGATCACTTTGGAGAATAAATCATGAAGGGAAGGCAGGAAAATGGGCTGATGATCTCCCCAAAACCCTATGTTCATTGAGAATAACCCCCAAATGATCAACAAAGGAAACCCCCTTTTCGCTTACTTATGGCACAGAAGCAATGGTGCTTGTTGAAATGGTATTGCCTTCATACTGAGTTTCACGCTCTGAGGAAGCAAAGAATGAGGAAAATCGTTTGAATGATATGGATTTGCTTGAAGAAAAAATGATGGAGGCGAGAATGATTAGGATGAATTACAAGTAGAAGGTCAAACGCCATCATGACAAAAGGATGAACAAAAGACCGTTCGTGGAAGGAGATTTGGTGCTCAAGAGCATTGAAGCAACGAGACACCGCACGGGGTATATCAAGATTGATCCCAGTTGAGAAGGAGCCTTCCAAGTATTAAGGATGGTCGGGGAAGAAACGTATCTGTTGAAGAAAGAAGATGGCACCGAACTCAAGAATCCATGGCACAGTGATCACCTTAAACGTTATTACCATTAGGGGTTACAGTTCATTGTAAACCTCTTTAGTAAGTTTTTATTGCTTTCCCTAAAAATGTATCATCGGTTGGATGTTTTATCGCTTTCCCTAAAGATTTGAATATGTAGTAGGCTTTCTTCACTCTCCCTAAAAGTTTAATGAAATCGATGTTTCTACTCTTTGAAAAAAAATGCTCCCCATTATATTCCTTACACTATATCTCCAAAAGCTTTGTTTGAATATGTTCGAACAAGTCATTTCACGCAGTATCCTAACAAAGGTGTCCATACCGCACATATATCATTTGATATGGGACTAAGACAAACAAGCTAAAAAACAATGCATTCGGCGAAAATGGGTCCATGTGACCCTAGCGGTTTGCGAAACGGTTTCCAATGGAAATCGAAGGCCAGGAATGACTAGGCCTTAACGCTTTGCCATGATTGGTCTTATACTATCATAGCACTTCCGCACTTGCTAAAATTAACTCGTAAAGTTATAGCATTTGTAACGATAACAAAAAAAATGAATCGAAACGCTTGCAAACATTAGTCTCAGTAATTATAGCAAATCAGTATCGAATGGCCACGATAAAGGTGCTCGCGACTATTGATCCATGAGGTTATAGCTAGCAGGAACACCACAAGCATATCGGGTGATCAAACAAAACCCCATGACCTCAGTAGTGACTTAAAATAGGGCTCATGCCCTTAGTAAAAATCGATCCCAGTGATCATGATGTATGACACTTAGCAAAGATTGGTTCAAGAGGATTTGCAAAAATTGGTACAGGTGACCATAGCAAATCGATGAGGATTTGCAAAAATTGATCTAATTGACCATAGCAAATTGCAAAAGGATTTGCAAAAATTGGTATAAGTGACCATAGCAAAGCACAAGAGGATTTGCGATAATTGGTACAAGTGATCATAGCAAACCGCCATAGGATTTACGAAAATTGGTACAAGTGACTATAGCAAATCGATGAGGATTTGCAAAAATTGATATAAGTGACCATATCAAACCGCAAGAAGATTTGCATAAGTTGGTTTAAGTGACCATAGCAAATCGAAGAGAATTTGCAAAAATTGGTATAAATGACCATAGTAAACCGAAAAGGATTTGCAAAAATTGTATAAGTGACCATAGAAAACCGAAAAGGATTTGTAAAAATTGGTATAAGTGACCAAAGTAAACCGCAAGAGGATTTACAAAAATTGGTATAAGTGACCATAGTTGACCGAAGAGGATTTGCAAATTGGTCTAATTGATCATAGCAAACCGATGAGGATTTGCAAAAATTGATATAAGTGACCATAGCAAACCGCAAGAGAATTTGCAAAAATCGATCTAATTGAACATAGCAAACCGCAAGAGGATTCGCGAAAATTGGTGTGACCATAGCAAACCGAAAGAGAATTTGCAAAATTGGTCTAAGTGACCATAGCAAACAAAAAAGGATTTGCAAAAATTGATCCAAGTGAACATAGCAAACCATCAAAGGATTTGCAAAAATTGGACTAAATGCCAACACTATTTCCTCCTCAACTCGATCATAAATTGTAATAACCCGATTTTTTTCTCTTATTAATTAATTTATTCCTTTTAATTAATAATTGTTTCCTTTAATAAATAAGTTGGTTTCCTTTTATTAAATGGATTAGTATAAATGGGCTTGAAGTATTGGGCTTAGGTTACCTTCTTGGACATGGATTACCTTTTTGAATTAGGTTTTGGAAAACCAATCATATAAATACTCTTTTCTAACCTAGGAGCCTTACTATTTTCACAAACCAAGAAAGAAATAGAGAGAGTGCCGTGATGAGAGAGAGAGAGAGGCGGCAAGAGAGAGAAACCGAGAGAGAGAGAGAGAGAGAATTGCCGTGAGAAGAGAGGGAGCGGCCGAGGCTTGGAAGAAGGAAAGAGGAAGAAAACCCTAGGGGCATTTTGGTAAGCCTAAAGGGGGTAAATAGTTAACTTTTAGAGGAGTTAAGAAGAGAATAACTCATAGGTTAACAAGGCTATGAAAAATAGTTACGGGTTAAGTAAATAAGAAATTCTTTCACCCTAAGAGAATGATTTGCATGATTGTAGATTCGTGCGAGGACTAGCGTTGCGAGAAGTGCAAATAACCCGAGGTAAGGGATTACGCTCTTTAGTAATTGAAGTATCCTTCTTTGAGATAGGATTCCATGAATTGTATTTGTTTACTACCAATGTGGCCGGTAATCTTATTCTAAATATACTTTGATTTGAACGTCTATTGAAATATTTCTACCCTTGATATGTGTTGTTCAAAGGGTATCCATGATGATTGGATTTATTATGTGTTCTTGTACCTGTGAACATGTAATGTGGAATTTGCTATATCTATTTGAAACTTGATGTAGCTAGCTTTGTCCGATTGAAAAGGACTTAGCAAGAATTGTCCGATTGAAAAGGACTTTATGTGATTTGGACTCTATGTGATTTGGGTCTAGCCTGATTAAAAAGGGTTTTAGACATATTTATGCTACTTGATGAAGTAGTTTGATGATCATGATACATCTTGGCAAGGGAGCGCCCTGTAAAGGCGTAAAGTCTCTTGTCTGATGAGGGAACGCCCTGTAAAGGCATAGAGTCTCTTATCAAAATAAGGGAGCGCCCTGTAAAGGCGTAAGGTCTCTTATTTAAAGAACACCCTGTAAAGGTGTAGCGTTACTTTGGAATTGACGGACTATGTGTTTACAGTCTTCATTGTGATTTTTGTGATATTGCCACAATTTTCTTATTTGAAAAGTATCTCTTTATTGTACTCTTGAATGTACTTTAGTTGTAATGAACCTTTTGTTGTTTATTCGTTTGGCTCCGTTCGTTTCGGTCATCTCTTCCTTAGTACCCGGAGAGATCTCGTAAGAACTTACTGAGCATTGTTCGCTCACCCTTTCTTTATTTTTCCCCTCCCATGTAATCATTAAGAGGAGAGGATCAGTCGTATGGATAGCGGCTTGGATCGAGGATCTAGGGTTTATTTATTAAACTTTAAGTATTGATTGAGCTAGTGGGTTGTACTAGCAGTTATATTTGAATACTATTTATTATGGTTGTTTTACTATAGAATTAGGGTGTCGTTTGAGATGCCTTATTGATGACTTATTATTGATGTTTGGGAATTATGTATTATCGTGGAAATTGAGGTCGTTACAGTTGGTATCAGAGCAATGGCTTTAGGTCACATGGGAGAACTTAGATTGTTAAGGGCTATTGGAGAAAGTAGTGCTTAGTTATGATTGGGTCTACCTAGAAATCTATTTTGGGATAGAAAATTTTGGGATAAGATTTCTCTAGGAGTATGACTAATAATTTGCTTGGGAATCTAGATAACTTATCTTTGGGATATGCAATTATGGCTTATGATTTACTATTTTTGTATTTTGAGGTTTTACGAGATACTGATGAGTAGTTCCTTTTATTGTAGGAAATGGACGAATCTAATAATGTGATGAAGAAGAATTTGAGGCTTAGAACGCTAAGAGAAAGAGTGATCAAGAAGTACGCGTCAAGGATTCAAAAGCTAAGTAAAGCAGTAAAAGCTGAAAAGAAAAAGGCAGACAAGATGACAGGAATGTGGAAACAAGCTAGAGGAAGGTGGTTTAAGGCTTTAAAGGATTTAGCAGAAACGAAGAAAACTTTGGTCGAGATAGAAGAATGGGCTAATAAGGTTAGAGAACAAGCTTATGAACATTATTACGAGTTGCAGGATTTGAAGGCAGCCAGTGCTAAGAGAGAGAATCCAGTAGAACCAGTGGCTCCTGCAATTCCAGTTGTTGAGGATTTAGTTGTTAAGGATCTTGTTGGAGACCTTGAAAGGACTGATGTTTCTCCGATTATACTTGATGATGATGAGGGTGAGGTAGTCACGCATGTGCGTAGGTCCCAAGGAAGACCGAGTGGAAGACCTAGGGGAAGGCCTAGGAAGAATGCAATTCCATGAGTAAAGTAGAGTGGTTGCTTTTGCTTTCTAGAATAATTAGTGGTATTCTAGTTTAGTAGTCAGAATTTGAGGATTTTATTGTTTTGACTCAAAAATTTTTTGAAATAAAGTTTAGTTTATATTTTGTTGCATTGTGTTTTGATTGAATTTGTTCCCTAGTGTTAATTTAGTATGTTAACCGGAACAGAGAAAGGTTGGTCTATTGAACGACCAATGTGAATAGAATCGGCCTATTGAAACGGTCAAGTGTGAATAATAATTGGGTCTATTGAAATGACCAATGTGAAAAGTAATTTAGGTCAATTAAAATGACCTCTGAATGTGATTTAGTCTATCGAAATGACCTCTGAATGAGAGATCGGTCGATTGAAACGATCGATGGTCTAATGGACCGATGTATGATGGAAGACTATTGAGACGACCTATTTTAGGTGAATGTTATAGAAGTAGCGAGTGTGAGTACTAATAGTATTGGCGTGAGTGGTAATGTATCGTTTCGTAATACAAATGAGTATTATGTTATCATCCTCAGATGTCGAGGAACAACCGAAGCAACGCTAGTGCTAGTAATGGACGAAACAACCAGGAGCAGCCAAATAAAGACCTGGCGAACCTCCTACAAACGCTGAACCAGACAGTGACAGGCATTTGTCAGATAGTAGCAACCTTGGCTTAGCCGCAGCTGCAAGCGCAACCAGTACTGGACAGAGCAAGGATAGTGGAGAAAGAGGCGAACAGCTATCGCAGCAAGCGAGAAGAGAAAAAGGAAGAGACAAGTGGAACCAAGGGGCATGCTGGAAGCTGGAACCGGGATGGGACCAGTAACAAAAGCAAGGCTACGGACGAGAACCGTGGAAAGGAAGGTGTTAGCAACAAGTATCGGAACAGAGACTACGGTAACCGCAAAGATAGGGATCGAAGTAACGCTCAAAGAAAAGGATCAGATGATAGATGCCAAGTGTGCAAAGGGAAGCACAAGACAGAGGAATGCTGGTACAAAGACCAGAAATGCTTTAATTGTGACAAGGTGAGACATCCGCAGTGGAAGTGCCCAGAGCCTAAGAAGGCTGGGAAGTTCAGGAAGCCAAGACTGATAAAGGCAATGGAGGAGGTCGTGGACGAATGTTCACCATGACTGCTAGAAACGCGAGGACCACCAATGATGTCGTGGCAGGTACACTCCAATTCTATATTTGTAGTGTATATGCATTGATAGACACTGGTGCTACACATTTCATTATTAACACTCGTTTAGCTAAGAAAATGAACTTGAAACCCGAGGCATTAGAAATACCTCTTGTGATAGATACTCCGACTAGAGAGTCGATTCCTATTTCGTCTGTATAGAAGATGTACCCTTTAAATAGGAGATAGAGAACTCGAGGTTGATCTTATCGTTTTAGAGGTGAATGAATTTGAAATTATCTTAGGAATGGATTGGTTAACTACTTATCATGCCAGTGTAGAACGTTTTAAGAAGGAAGTGCAATTCAGATTACCATCTGGAGAGGAGTTCTGTTGCTCGACCTGGATTTGCTTGATGAGAGACGAACAACTGTCCAACTCAGAATGGTGAATTACAAACAGAAAACCAAGGGCTACCACGACAAGAAGGTCAAGAAGAGGTCATTCAAAGTGGGGGACTACGTTCTAAGGAAAATCGAGGTAACTGGTAGAAAGGCAGAACAAAACAAGTTATCTCCTAACTGGGAAGGACCTTACATCGTCACTCGAGTTATCAAGGAAGGGACCTACATGATTGACCATCGAGGGGGTGACGAGCTGAAACATCCGTGACATGCTAGCCACCTAGTTAGAAATTAATTTTAGATTCAGCATTCAGTATTCTATGTAATTGATTTACTTCCTCAATAAAATGGAACGTTCTATCTACAAGTTGTATTACTCTTATGCTTTATTCAACTCAGATCCGACTCTTAGTCGATCTCGATATAATAAACAGATTCGACTGAAGTCCTAAGTCGAACTTGTTCTTAACAGGTCCAACTGAAGACTTATGTCAATCTCGTTCTTGAAACAGATTCGACTCAAGTCCTAAGTCGACCTCGTTCTTAAAAGGTCCGACTGAAGACTTATGTCAATCTCTTTCTTTAAACAGATTCGACTCAAGTCCTAAGTCGACCTTGTTCTTAAACAGGTCCGACTGAAGACTTAAGTCAATCTCGTTCTTTAAACAGATTCGACTGATGTCCTAAGTCAACCTCGTTCATACACATGTCTGACTGAAGACTAAGGTCAGTCTCGTTCTTACACAAGCTCGACTAAAACCTTGGTCAGCTTCGTTGATTAGCCAACTGATCTATCCAATACTTTGGCTGATCTCAAAATCAATACTAGTTCGACAAGCAAATGCAAGTATGGATCAAGACAATACGATTCAAGAAAAGTCAACTAAGCATTGATAAAGAAGTCCCCCAAAAGCGGGCCAGGACTTATGCAAATTAAAAGTTACGAGTTAGAACAGCCTCCCAAAATTGGGCCAAGGCGTTGACAATCAATAAAAAACAAAAATAAATATTGTGTTGGAGCTTGTTCATTACAAAATCAGAATAACAATGACAAAAGATCAAACATCCTGATCGTCGGTGGCTAGATCCTGCTGTTGCTACTCTTGTTCAGATTGGGGCTGCTCTTGTTGGTCGACCTTATCAAATATATGGTCTTGGGTAACCTCCACATCTTCGTCCTCCTCCATTTCGTCAGCATCCACCAATTCTTGAAGTATAGAGTTGAAATTAACCTGTTCGACTGGAGGAGCGACCCAAGGTTCAGCTCCGACCTCCTCATCTTCTTGGGCAATGGCAGCCAGGTCATTGTCATTATACGACACTAGGGGATGACCACTTCAGGTTGCCATGTCATATTGATCTTCAGAAGCCCATTTGGCTAGCTGATCAACGGATAGGCCGGAGGAGGGATCTACGATAGCCCGGCGGGCCATATGTCGGCGCCCGATATCATAAAAAGCCTTAGCTCGGCTGATTATGATCTTGTAGAGCTTATCGCTTTGCTTGAATGCCTCCACCGTGGCCTTCCCAGTAGCCTCCTCAGCGGCCTTCACCCTAGCATGGGCATCCTCCTCTCACTTTACACGGGCAGCCTGCTGGTCCTCTATCAGCTTCTTCATCTGGGCACCACGATCTTGGACAAGTGCGCCAAGCTTCCCCAAGTCGCTCTCCAGTTTATTTTTTCTCGAGATTAGCAGCGACAGCCTCACCCTTCAACAAATCTATCTGCTGTTGGAGAGGAGCGAGCTCCGCCATGGCAGCAGTGAGGCCGACCAGCACCTCATCCCTTTGTTTCTCAGCATCATCCTTGACGAGCTTGAGAGCGTCATAAGCGGAGTCAAGATCGGCCAGCTTCTCCCTCAGCTCGGTAACTTCATGGGATTTCCGAGCATATTGGGTTGTGGCTATCTTTTCCCTCTCTTCAGCTGCCCTCCAACTACTTTTTGCTTGCTCGATCAAAGCAAGAGACTGCATAAACAAAAAGAGAAGGATTAGATCGGAAAACTATCACAATGAAGAATGACCTAAATATTTGACGACTAAAAGAAAAGTGAAAGATAAGGGCTTAAGCATTACCTCGGAGTGGAGCAGGCCGGACCTGTCACTGAACTCTTCAGCGGTCAGCCCCTTCTCAGCAAATTTGGCAAGCAGATCTCTGTCCGCTGCCCGCCTCACGATAACCTAGCCAAATCCCTACTCGGAATACTGGCGGCACGAGCTATCAATCCTAGTGAGGGGAGGAACCTCACTCAGCCTGGCCACTTCGGCCTGCACGAACTCCGCGCTAGTAATTGGAGGAGTTTGAAGTGGGAGTTGATCAAAGGAAGAGCCCGACGCTTGCGAAGTACCAGCTCCCCCATGTCCTTGGTCAAACCTCGATCTATTTTTTGGATTTATAAGGGGGAGGTTGTCGACCTCTTCATCTTTATCCAGGTCGACTATGTCGACATCAGTAGTGTGTTGGGAGGCCACCCCAATGGGCTCAAGTACTGGACCAGATTCATCGATGGGGACCATCCCCACACCCTACTTAGGAAGCAGCTTGTTCCTGGCCTATGCTTCTTTCTCTCTACTAGCTGGGCATCGGCGGCGCCATAGGCTTTCTTGCTCTTCCTTTTATCATTGGTGCTGAGAACACGGTCCGTGTTAGCTAGTTGGTCATCGGTAAGAACTGCACAAACAAAAAGAATGAACAGTCAGCAAAAGGAATTAGCGAGCAAATAAATGACGAGCTATAAGGAAAGAATGGATGAACAGTTTACCACTAAAGTGATCTTGGGATTTGTAGTGGTCGGGGGTACCCTTACATAAATGGCATTGGGCCTCAAACATACCCCTCTCGTGGATCACCCAATTCGGATATCTCAGGCTCCTAACTATGAACGCTAGTGGGGCTACCTCTCCATCACCACCTAACATCATTCCAGCCTGAATAAAATTATTTTTATTCGACCCCAGGATGTCCCAGCTAATGGGACCCCTTCGAGCTACCAACACCAACCTACGGTACAGCTTGTCACTCCAATTAGGAACCCAGTGGTCCTCTACATTTAGTGGGCTTGAAGTGGCGTCGGGCAATGGAAATTCCCATCCACTCTTACTCTCAAACAAGATCAAGTGAGAGTTCCATCCAAAGACCTTGTCAGGCAGGTTTACAAATAGCTTGGGAGCGTTGCGTTTGGTTGGAGTACTAATCCCTAACGACCTCTTGTCTACTGCGACCTTAAAGAATCTTCTAAAAATATGGACGCAAGGCTCGAACCCAAAAAACCTACATACCATTGCAAAGCAAACTAACACCCTACATGTGTTGGCTCCTAGCTGCATGGGTACGGCCGCCATACATTCCAGAAACTCACAAAGGAATGGGTCGAGGGGAAGGCGTAGCCCGGCCTCGAATTGACCGTAGAACAAAGCTACTCTGGTTGAGCTATGAGCCCAGTGTGCCCATGTTTGAACCTTCATTTGTTTCTCTGTAAAGTGGGTCAGCCTAAACTCCTCTCTGTTAATCTCACAAAAGTCATAGAGGATGTTGATCCTCGATTCTGAGCTCTTCCTCCCAATGGCCGGCTTGGGGGCCACATAACGTCTTTCGCTACGGCCTCGAGCGACCTTCGAGCAGAATGTATCCACAATATTTCCAGAGGTAGAGCTTGATGAATGTTGAGTTGACATATCTACAGAAGAAGAGGAAACAGGGGAATCAGAACAAGGCGGAGTTTGATCAGAGCTATCTATGGGCGACCTAGATTCCCCTGGGAATTCTAACCTATCTTTAGGGAATGGTGGTTTGTTAGTCCTAATATAAAACATGATAAAGTGTTCAATTAGCTTGTTGAAGAGACGAAAACGGACAACTCTTTGGTCGTCCACCTCCAAATCTCCTATGCATTCTCTACCAGGGACCTCCACAATGCCACAGTACAGGCCCCATGCTTTGAGAATGGTGATACACTCATCCATACTCATCTCCTTCTAAGGTCCCTTTAGTCGTTTATAAACCCTAAGGTTGGTTGAACAGTACCCATATCTAACACCCCTCTCACAACCGAAGGTCCTGGCTATGGCAGAAGTGAAGAAAAGCATGAAAATAAATCTAAAAGTAGAGGAATCAAGGGGTACCTTAATCAATTCAAGGACGAGAAGTATCTAAAGTGAAATGGAAGCTTGATTGCACCAGAAAATCGGAAATCGCCTTGCTTTTGTTCTTGCTGGGTATTAGCAGATTTAGGGGTTTGTAAAAAGTTAAAAGGAAAAGGCTTTGCCCTTTTTATACCTACTCCTTATCCTTACCTGAATTGGAAAGGTTTGGGGTATAACGGTTCAATCCTTCCATTAATGCCAGCGCCGTTTCCCAAGGCAATTGTCCAAATGCCGTATCAAACAATCATTACGGCGCTTCAACAAATCTAGCCGTCAGAACAGTCAATGGTCGAGATTAAGCCACATCATCTCAGTCAACCATCCAACAGTTTCGACCATCTAGCGATGATCTACCTAATTCTTCATTAAATTTTTCATAGCTTCCTGGTCGACAAAGTCAACTCAGAAAGTTGGGGGCCACTGAACGGAATAAAAGTGACGGGCTAGGCCCAACGTACGAAGACCAATTATTCAGACATTATTACAACAACATCATCAAGTGGACTGGCCCAGTTATTACAAGGCCCATGGCCCATCAACAAAGATCAGTCGACCTAGCTCATTGTCCGACCATCATTGGTCCCGACCTAGCTTTGTCTGACATGCGATCATCTCCTTATACAAATTCTATCTGACTATGATGCAAAGTTGAAATTACCCGTATTCGGCTGCGCGGACCGGACATCTCGCTGCTTAGTCGGGAGGTGTCGCTGCGTTTGGAGGAGTCACCACGCCGTTTTGATATAGCCCAAAATATTGAAAAAATACTTTGTTTAAAAAAGGTTGTTGTGTGATGAGATTTTGAGTTCAGAGGTCAGGTTACGCCTCGAGAAGAGAATAGCAGAGCTCACCCGAGTCGCCTCGTATACACGAGTCTTTTGATACCCCTCTTTCTTTAAAAGTTGTGTATGTGTGTATGTTCGTTTAAAAATGCATGATGGATATGATGTCTACATTGTATGCTATGTATTGAAATAAATTGAAATAGTACTGGAAGGAGGCCTTACCAATGTTGGTTCGTGTCTATCTTTTGCTTGGGAATAGTGTTTGAGTGTGTATAGTGCTCCGGGATGGACCGAGATTGCTTCAGGATGTACCGGTGTCTGCGGACAGAGCTTCGACGTGCCTCGAGAGTGCTAGGTGTGTCCTCGGGCAGATGTTCGGCATGCCTTGGGATTGTCGGTTGTACTCGGGCAGAGGTTCGGCGTGCCTCGGGATTGTTGGTTGTGCTCGGGAAGAGGTTAAGCGTGCCTCGGGATTGTTGGTTGTACTCGGGCAGAGGTTCGGCATGCGTCGGGATGCCTCGGGATTGTTGGTTGGTTGTGCTCGGGCAGAGGTTCGGCGTGCCTCGGGATGCCTCGAGATTGTTCGGCAGGGCTTCGGGATGGATCGGGATGCCTCGGGATGGACCGACAGGGCTTTGGGATGCCTCGGAAGCGCCTCGGGGCAGCTCGGGAGCGCTCGACAGGGCTTTGGAGCGCCTCGAAAGGGTTAGGAAGTCCCCGGAAGGAACCGAAAGGGACCGGGAGTGCCTCGAAAGGACTTAGAGGGGAGCCTGAAGGCTGGGGGAGAGAGGAGAGAATGGAGGTGTGAAGAAAATGAGAGGGGGAGCCCTCTATTTATAGGCCTTGGAAAACTGCAAAATGGTCCGCACGGCTTGTTCTGGGAAATTGGTTTTCCCGAATTTAAGGAAATATCGTGGACTTTAAGAGGATTTTGTAATTATGATGTCTGGGTGCAAAATGGTCCGTGCGGACCATTATGCAGGCTGACTATTTTTCGTAATTCCCAAAAAGTCCTTTTGTCTTATTTTATCTCGAAAGGGTCCTACCTTGGTTTGGTTGGTGGTTTTGGGGTTTTTGAAGGTTACGGGTCTTCGGGATCACGTTTGTGTGAGTCCGCGGTGTTTCCCGTGTGTGGCATGGGGAGCGATCCAGATTGGGGTACTTACAAAAGTCAGATCGACCTTGATCTACTCAGGCGATCTCGACCTACAGAGACCTACGTCGACCTAAGACTTTTCATAACTGCCTCCTACAATTTCGGAGTACGTTATGCCGATATTTTCTCCATGAATTACGGGATTCGACACAATCCTACTACAACACTAACTCTTATCAAAGCTATAAATATGTCACAAGATCCAACGTTACAAGGTAATGCATTATTTGTTGTTCAATTGATTTCAATACAGTTTATAAGCTAAACACGGGAAACTTACTCTTACACAGGAGGGTCTTAGCCGGAGACCATCCCGGCTAGTCGTGTGTTCATTGGTTTCAGGTCAACGCTAGGAGATCAACCTAATTGTTGGACTAAGGTTGATCAACACGTTCCTTGCAGCATCACATACATCTAGTAAATACATTGTAGAATTTGCAATGCGGAAGGAATTTATTCTTTATCTATAAAAACTAATTTCACCAATTAAGAATTTGAGGTAACTTTTATCAAACCTATGAGTCAATAGTTTCAATTCTTTCTTAGTTCATTATAATTGTTGGGCTTATTAAAGATGTTATTATTATTTCTCATTCTCTTAAGTTCAACAGCTCGAGGTATTGTGCATAATTGATGTTTAGTGGACGTGATTGATTGCATGACCATTGAGTTAATCATATATTAAGTCGTCTGTTGGTAATTGTGTGTGTCTGACCCCGAACACGTAGGGTTCAAGTTCATATATTCTTTAATTCTTAATGAAATCTGAGTTCTACAATGAAGTACCTGACGTATAGACTTAGAGAACTGAGGTTTTAGCCCGCAAACCGAACAGTGTATAGACTTTTATACTAATGAAGGACACCCCAATAATTGAAATAGTAGTGCATTGATCATAATGAAGATACTTGTAAATCCATATTTCATTAATCCTATCATTTACTCCCTCCGTCCATTTACATGGTTCCCAGTTACTGTTCTCACGTAAATTAAGGAGGAAATATTATATTGAAAGTGTTATGAGTGTGAAAATAAAATGGGAGAGAGAATGAGTGGAGGGAATAGTAAATTATAATGGTATTGTGAGTATTAAAATAATGTAGGAGAGAGAATGAGTGAAGGGAATAGTAAATATTCTTTTCCATTTTAGGTAAGAAACAAAGTGTGAACCATGTAAATGGACGCCCAAAATAGAAAATGTAAACCATGTAAATGGACGGAGGAAGTATATGCTATTTTATGTTGATCACTTGTTCATATTAATTTTATTTTATATTTACTTTTATTATGTTTAAAATACTAACATAATTTATATTTAATTAAAGTCCCTGTGGACAGACCCTTGTCTTTTACATATTGATATGATAATAGCTTATGTACTTGCGAGTTATTATAATATTGATATGATAATAGCTCGTGCATTTAGCATTAATTATTCTCATCTACTTAGCTAAAGTTATTATATCAGTTGACATAAATACCATACTGCTACCTTGTCAGTAACTAATTGAAGGAATGTTCAAGTTATCAATACCCACAACAACTAATTTATTTAGTGTATTATTCAAATATCTTTTGTACTTCAAATTTCAAGCATTCAATATATAAAATATTCTCATTTAATGTTTGTCATTAAAAGTCATCCCTTCAACTCATTCAAAGACAACAACTCTTCTTGAATACAACTATAAATACCTCCCTTAAAACATTGAAGAGGGTTGGTTCATTGAAGACTTTGAGAAGATAATTGTCAAGAACTGCAAGTGCTGAAATCATTCAAGCATTGAAGTTCAATACATTCAGTTCTTGTAATCACTATACCATTTATTAGGACAAACAATGTACACACTCAATCAATTTTTGTTAGTGTTCCCCAACAATGCTATGTCTGGAACACATTGATTGATGACACTACACACCCAAGAGAAATCATTTTAACTTGTGAACACATCTCTTCAAAACACCCGATCAAACTTGTATCACAATCCATTAGTAATCACTTTCCTTTGGTCAGTCTTAAACCTTCTTTATAGGTTAAGGCTTGCAACTTGTTATAAACTTGTGAACATTAATAGTGCACATTTTTACAAATTCATGTTTTGACCAAACATGGTAGAGTACGTAGCATTTAGTTAACACTGTAAACCTCTGCAAACAACTATGTCCCTTTGTTTATGTGTTTGCTCATTTTATCTTGTCTTGTAACCGGTTGAGCCCTATCACCGGTTACAATCTTTGAATTCCTTAACTGCCTTATTTTATCTTTCCTATTGGAATATACTTTGCATGATATTTTAACCTAATTGAAACTCCTTTTACTTAACCGCTTATTTGAGTGAGTAAATCGGTAATATTTTATCCGTTGCGTAAACGGTTAACATTTGTTTAGCTTTTGATAAGTTACTTGGCTATTTTTAAAAGGTTTTCAAAGAAATTTTATCAGGTTATTCACCCCCCCATCTAGCCTGTTTTCCTATCAATTGGGCCTAACATTGTTTTTTTAGGCAAAAGATTTCAAGTTTTGTATATATTATAAATCAAGGTTTAAAAAGCGTTATGCGAATTTTAGGCTGCGGATCCGGGCCTAGCGTGTAGCCGGGGTCTAAGTGAGAATTTAGATATGAAGTTTATAGAGCATATGAAAATTATAAATGTATTTCATCTGCCACAATATAAATTAAGGTTAAGTCAAATTCAACATTGTATCATTTATTTTATTTTAGTTAAATACTTTAGATATTTTGGAATTACATTTTTAATATTAATTAAGGGGCGGGATGGGAGTATTTGGATAAAAAAAAAAAAGAAGGTACCCTTATAATTTTATAAACATTAAGTAAATTTGCATAGAGGAGGGACAATGAATTTTATTATAATTTTATTAATATTAAATTAATTTATATATTATAATTTTATGGAAAAGATGCAAATATATTATCACAACTATAGGGCTTATTTGGTTTTCGTACCTAAATTAGTTTTCGTTGCAACCACATTATCTCATCTGTTTTTGATACTCATTTAAGGTATCTAGGGCTAACGACATCCATTTTTTCAGTTAAATAGACCTGTGCAATGAATGTAACCCAATTTTAAGGGTAAAATCGAAAATTATGCTTTTCCTAAATAAAATAAATTTAGGGGGTTCAAATGTAAAATATAAAACTCAAAGGTAAACTAAAACTAATAAAAATATCTAAAACTTAAGGAATTATATTAAAAACAAAAAGAAAAACCTAAAACTAAAAACCCACTCATCTTCTTCCTCCAAACCTCACCCAGCCAGCCGCCTCCATCATCCACGCCTCCGCTGCCACCTCCTTCTCCCACCACACTTATACCGTCGGATTCGGCAAGTTTCCAGAGTTAATGTGCAAGGAAGATTTTGTTGTTTTTGGTGAACAAGAGCATCAGCCATAGTGTCTCCATAGCTGAGCACTCTGTACTGCGGGTACCCTTCTGGATTCAAACGCTATGCGGGGAAAAAAGTTGGACGATGATGATGAGGGTAGTGTTGGCCGGAGTTGCTGGAAGGGTTGGTCGGAGTTAATGAAGAAGGGTGAGTGTGGGGGAGCAGGGGCCAAAGACTGAATTTTCTGAAATTTTGGTTTGAAGGCAACCGTGAAAACTAACAAGCAAATTGAAGGCAGCCATCTGCGAGCTCCGGCCAATCTTCAAATTTGTCTCCTTATTCACTCCTTTAAACCAGAATTATTCGACCACATACTTGAAAATGAGCGCCAGATACGGATGCCCCTTGATCGGACAATATTAATGGCAGAAAAATCATAAGAAAACATAGCATAATAGCACCCCGAAAGAAATAAGAAATTTCGGCCCCTCCTCCGACGCAGGCTAGTCGCCGGTCAACAGATCATTCATAACAGGAAAACCACTGGCCACCACCGTCCTATGCTCCGTCTCTCTAAGGTTGGCAACAAGTAGATCTGGTACAAGATCTGTACAGCTCAAACTCAATGCGTTATGGATGCAGTCAAAATTGAATTTTGAGTCAGAAATTTGGGTTTTCAATGTGCAATTGGTTATCAGTTTTCTTGGACTCTAGATTAGATTGATTCTTGGATTTGTATTTTTCTTTCTTATTTTTGTTATGACCCGAAATAGAGAGAATTAGTGTTTAATATAGAGTGAACATGAGAGAGGAAATAACAATGAGAGTTGCAGAAGGTGGGGAAGGGTTGAGCTGCTGGTAGAGTTTAAGATTGGTGAGGGAGAAGGGGGTGGGGAGATCTAGAGGGAGGGGAGGGTTTAGGGGATTGATTTTTTGTTTTTAGATATAAGCCCTTATAGTTTAATATAATAGTTCACCTTTCACTTCATTATTTCACATTTAGAACCTTTTGTTTATTTTAATTTATTTATTGTTGGATTTCCCATTTTACCCTTAATTTTTTTTGTCAAATGCGCTGCACATGTCAATTTAACGAATAAAATGAATGTCGTTAGCCAGAGGTACCTTGAACGAGTATTAAAAACAGATGAGATACTATGTTTGCAACGAAAATGAGTTTAGTTATGAAATCCAAACAACCCCTATAGTTGGGGTACTATATTTGCATTTTTCCTAATTTTATTAAGGAAAAAATGCAAATAAAATCACTGTAATATTCAGTTTTTGCGTGTTTTATCACTAAACTTTTTTTTTTTTTGCATACAACACATTAAAATAACTTATTTTTTCATACAATACATTAAACAAATTTATTTTTGCATACATGTGAATGAACGCTCGCCGAAAAAATGTAAGATATTATAAATTATCTTGGGAGTCGCCACGCCGTTTTTAAGGAAAACATTGAAAAACCTTTTTTAAAGAGAATTTGGGTCCGGGGGTCAGGTTACGTGTTGGAAGAACTTGAGAGTTCACCCAACACGCCTCGTCCGTAGACGAGTCTTTCTATGTTCAACATTCAAAACATCCAAACGTGTGTGCAATTTGTGTGTGACAAAATATGTAATAAAATGCACTTTAATGCTTTGTTTATTAATCAAAATGAGAGATTACAACTTGTGAACCTTTTACTGTGGGAGGCCACATCCCACTTACAATTAATGAAAATGAATTACAAGGAAATGGGCTGAGGCAGTCTGTCCAGGGCCGCGGATGTCATACAACACAGGACTGCTCAGGGCCTTGGGTGTCATACGACACAGGACTACCCAGGAGCGTGGATGTCGTATGACACAGGATGTCCTGGTCAGACTGTCTCTACAAAAGGGGGGTAAACATGCCACCAATACCATTCTAAGGCTAAGCAGCTAACTAGAACACTGAAGAGACTGAGATAAAGAGTATTATGGGAAGGTCATGGGGTTTCGGTGACCCAATGTGAATGACCACATTTCTTGGGTCACAATTAAAGAACCCTCGTTTCCTAACTCAACAAAAATGATCCATCACATTCAGAAACCATGGGGGAAGGGATCAACACTCAGATGAGTGTGAATATAGATGATTCACACTCATCTTTGTGTTTAAATCACAAACAACATGCTCAAGCCATTACACAGATAAAAGATACGAATCGGAGCATGAATATCACAACTAACACGGTTCAAGCAATGCATAGACAGAGCATATGGAATCAGAACAGGAACATCACCAACATAAACCAAGGCAAAACAGATCCAACCACAGATTCACAGATTACCAATATCGAACATGGAAATGGCACTGCACAATGAAAACAGAGAGAGAGAGAGAGCAAAAGGTTGAGATTCGTTACCCTCGTAGATCCACACTTCCTATACCACGTCAGTATAGGAAGCCTTCCAATCAGCTTTCGGCCGAGCTCGGACTGGGAATATTTGCAGTTGCAAATATGTATTGTGTGTTTTGCTGGAGAGTTGCCAAGGACTGGAAAGAATGGCAGACGGTGGTGGAGACGGCTCAAGCTCTGGAAACAGGGAGAGGAGCTCGGTTTTGGGGGAGAGCTCAACCGGTTGATTTGGGGTAGCGAGCAGGGATAGAACCAAGTGAGGACCGATTGAGGAGATTGCTAGTGAAGGTTTGGAGATAGGAGATGTGTTTGGCCGGAGAGGGAGAGATTAGGTGAAGGTGAGGATGGTTGTTGCCGGCGAAGGGGAAGACGATTGAGAGAGGGATTTGTTTGGGTAAATGGTGAGGAAGCGGATTAGGGAGCTGAATGAACGCTCGCCCGAAAGAAAATCACTTTTGTTTTTGAATGTGATGATAGATTTTGTAAATTTCGATTTTGGGAGTCGCCACGCCGTTTTTAAAGGAAAACATTGAAAAACCTATTTTTAAGAGTATTTTGGGTTCGGGAGTCTGGTTACGTGTTTGGGAAGAACTAGAGAGTTCACCCAACACGCCTCTTTTGAGACTTTCAATCAACGTTGGACAATTTTGGACATTCAAAGTGTGTGTGCAATATGTGTCGATGAGCAAAGCATGCGAATTTGGCATTTCATTGATAATATCAAGACTGAGTACAACTTGTGAGCCATGACAGGGGGCCACACCCTTTATATATTATGACTTTCATGACAAGGAAGAAGGTTTAAGACAATCTGCCCATAGAGCTCTGATGTCGTCCGACACAGGATCTCCCAGAAAGAGGGTGTCGCACGACATGATGTCTCATGGTCAGATTGTCTTTTACAATGACAAAGCTATTCTGGAACTGGAATGACATTTATTTGACTCATTGAAGACACTATTTGAAGGTCTAAGTTTAGTTTGGGATTGACGGGAGTGAGCAAAGTCACGATAGACTTTGAATGATATGGATGTCATATGACATAGAACATCCGAAGTTATTCATGTCATATGGCAAACCGCCTCCAATAAATCGCACCCAAACAGACCATAGGCATTCCAAATAGTGGCTTATGAGCCAAAAATACTAAGGAAGGCTTTGAGTTACAAGAGGGATTAAATCTGGCAGATCTGAAGTCCAAGAATGGCTTTATAGCCTTCTGGGAGCCCCATGTCGTATGACACAGGATCTCCAGAGAGTACTGTATCGTCCGACAGGAGTGGCCTGTTAAAGTGCCCTTCAGTCTGTTTGATTCCCCTTTGTTTCTCAAAGCAAACCAAGCATCTTTATTGACTGTAAGCAGTATTAAAACAGTAATATGTGAGTATTATGGGAGGATCACATGGCTTTAGTGGCCAAATGTGATGAATCACATGTTTTTGGCCACTTTGAAGTAGCCATCACCTCCTAACTCAATGCAAATGCTTAAAGATTGAAACTTTATTGATGCTAATATGACCAAATGTCCAGATCTGAGGTGGGGAGTAGTGAATATTGAAGATCCACTTCTCCACCACCTTTATCATGCAAAAATCCTGATTTTTACATAATATTGGAGCAAGTATGCATGCAAAGGTAATATGAATGTATTAAAAGGCTATTTAAAGAGAGAGGAGGGTTTAGTGGCTACCTATTGTAGTCCACAAGGTAAGATCACCAGTAGTATGGTGTCTACCCCTTCTACACACCAACAAGGAGGGCTTCTTTGGACCTTGACTTTGAAGTATGTGTGTGTGTGAGGAGGGAGGTGAGTGTGTGTGTGTGTGAGAGAGAGAGAGAGAGACTCTTTTTGGGCAGAGTTTCCCCTCTATTATACTGATCCTCCCAAACCTCTCTTCAAGTCCCCTCAAAATGGTCAGCCATGCCTTGTATTTATAGGCAGGCTGATGGGAAGGCCTATGTCGTCCGACAGGGGCAGTTAAACCGCCTTAGTGTCTTCTCATGTCGGACGACAGCGTACACCTTTTGGCATACCGGGGCCGAATGGCAGCGAGCCCAATGGGTTGGATGGGTCAGAGGATAATTGGACTTAATATTGCTTCTTTAGCAATTATGTAAGCCCAAAAATCGATTAAAGTGGACCCAAAACATGAGTTCGGGTCGGGGTACTCACAGAGCCCCTCGGCGATGTCACTTCCACGGGAAGTTGGGTCGTCGATAAAAATGAGAATCCCGAGCCGGACACGAATGGCAGGGAAAGAGATGACCAAGATGGTCAAGTGGCTGGACCTCTTATAAAGAGGATTCCTACGTATCCCGTGGGGGAATCAAGCCGAATCGTAGTTCGTCTGAAACGGAGGTGCCGAATGAGAGGCTACGGGCTTTGTACCCGAAAGTGATCAGACAAGGGGAGTCACCCCGAAGGTAAAATTTTTTTCTTTGTGAGTCGCCCGCGAATATGACGCTCTTTGGGAGGTCACCCGCGAACTTGACTTTTCTTCTTTGGGGGTCAAACACTAATTCTGATCAAGCTACTGGGAGTCACCCCGATAATTTGACTTTTTTTCTTCGGGGAGTCACCCGCGAACTTGATCAATTTTTGGATGGGGAGTCATCCCGAAGATGTGACTTTTTTTTTTGGGAGTCACCCGCGAAGATTTGACTGTTTTTATGGGGGGTCACCCCGAAGATTTGAATTTTTTCTTTGGGAGTCGCCCGCGAATTTGACTGATTTTGGGAGTCACCCCGAAGATTTGACTATTTTTCTTTGGGAAGTCACCCGCGAATTTTTACTGTGTGGGAAATCTGTACGGTCTTTCCGGACCGGGTAGTTTAAAGCCATTCCGGGCTATTTTCTGTGTTGGAAACTGTACGGTTTTCCGGACCGGGTAGTTTATATCCATTCCGGGCCATTTTCTATGTTGGAAACTGTACGGTTTTCCGGACCGGGTAGTTTAGAGCCATTCCGGGCTATTTTCTGATAACCGAGAGAGGCGGGCATTTGAACCCAAATGAATTGATGAATTTTGGTAATGGACAGCCAAGATAGGCTGACAGAATTGATTAGGGGCAAAAGGGGAAAATCACCCTTCTGGACCATGGATGTCGTCCGACATGGGGAGGTTCCCGGGCTGTTTTAATTAAAACAGTAGGTCGTAAGATAGACCTAGAAAGAACAGAGTGCCGCCGAGACCAGAGAGAAGGAAAAGAGAGGAAATTTTGAAAATTTCTCCCTCCATTTTGATTTAAATCAAGAATTTGATAATGCCTCCGCGTGCCGAATCGAGAAGGAATGTGCAACAAGTTTTGTTCGAGAGAAGGAAGCTCATAGATCGGAACAAACGAAAGAAATACCCCGAGGGACATGGGCTTTACTCGGGTCTCGATTTTCATACTTCCACTATGGAACAGAAGGGGGTAAGTATTTTAAAAGATTAACCCTTTCGAAATTTGATTTCTAGGGTTTGAGATTGAAATTGGGGGAAATCGCACCCAAAGATGAAATTGCATGCTTGGCATGAAATGCATTGCTTTGAAAAGATTTTTCTTTCTTTTGTTTTTCTTCTTCTGAAAGAATTTTTGGTGATTTCTTGGAAAATGCACATGAATGAATGCACATATTGTGATAAGTAGGTTTTTGATACCTGTGCTGTGCTTACCTGCAGACTTTGCGGACTAAGGGATCCCCTGAGGCGATTGCGACCATTTGGGGCCTTCTTCCGGGCTCTTCTGATTTGCCGAACAGTCCTAAGGGCCTGGTCTTTACTGCTGGTCTTGGACCATTCTTTACCACTGTTGGAGCTTTTGGGGACACGCCGAGGAGCGTGGAGCTGGTGCGGGCTTTTAGACAGTTTTGGTGGGACTCTACCCACACTTTCCATCTATCTTGGGGTGAGTCGACCATCACTCCTTATGACTTCACTGCTATCACCGGTCTGCGGTTTACGGACAGGCCCATCTTCTCTGAGGACCCTGGTGTGCTGAGCCCAGACGCCATTAGAGCTTTGACTGGATTGACCCTTCGCCTGAAGGGTAATGGGATTCCTTTGGCGGACTTGCACTCGGCTTTGACGCATCAGTGCCGTCTTTTTTCTGAGGGTGCCACTACGGTTACGGCTGAGCAGTTGGCAAGAGCCTTTGTCTGGGCCGGGTTTTCTGACACTCTGTTCTGTAATGCCTCTACGACGGCATTGACTCTTTTGTTGGAGCCTCTTAGAGATTGGAGCCAGGTGTCCACTTTTTCGTGGGGAGAGGCTGGTTTGGCCCAGGTGTATAGAGGCCTGGATGAGGTGAGCAGAGGCAGTGTGACCTCTTTGGACTTCTATCAGACTGTGCTGGAGGTATGCCCTTTGCTTTTCGCAACTTGACTACTGCATTTGACCTTTTTTGTCATCATTCTTTATCGTTGCCTGCACACCGAAAGCTTTCGTCTTTTGATTTCAAAGGTGTGGGCCTACGAGGTGTTTGGCCGCTATGCCCGGATCGTGCCCGAGGATTGCGGCATTTGTTCCCCGCTATTCGCCGTTGGACTTTTGGAGCGAGGGAGAGCCGGAAAGTGGACGGTGAAGCCCCGTAAGACGGCTTGCTACCACGACACGATGATCGCTTTGAGGGGTACCCCGTTGGTTTGAGGCCGTTCCTCGGCATGGCGGTGTATGGCGAGGATTTGATTGGTGGTCTTTGCCCTTGGTGACCCGGGACGAGGAGGCTTCTGGTTGGCCTGGAGGGAGATGCCCTGTACTTGGGGGAGAGAGTCTGCAGACAGCACGGTCCTGGCGCCGCTTCTCGCGTCCCTCATGATCCTCCTGCGGGGATATGGCTTATTCGGGCCTTGCCTGACTTGGAGCGGCTGCGGACCGGCATTGATGCCGCCGAGTTTTCTGATGGTGGGGACTATGCCAAGTTTGTTTTCACCCGATTGGTGACTCCTCAGGTTATGGCTGTCAGGAGAGCAGCGGGGATGCAGATACCGGCGCCTCCCCTATTTTTTGAGTATGAGGCTGGGGGTAGTATTCGCCGCTCCTCATTTGACATGTCTGAGACTCATCCACACCTGCGGCTGCCCCGCGGGACTACTTCTGTGAGCAATCTCTTCTTTTGTGCATTTTTCAAGCTTTTTACTGCTTTTACTGTTTACATTGATTGCTTCTGACCGCCTTTTCTGTTTTCATTGAACAGGTTCCAGCCAAGACGTTCAGGGTGGTGGTGAAGGCGCTCACCGGTGCTGTGAAGATGCTGCGCCAATTTCAGAGGAGTGCGGAGCATAGGAAGGGGAGATGCAGCTCCCAGCCTGGTGATGTCGTGCCTCCGAAGAAGAGGCCCAGACCGACTTTGGCTCCTTCTGGCTCACAGATGGGCGGTTCGAGTCGACAGCCCCAGCCTGATGCTGATGATGACGGCGAGGAGGATCCTTATCATCCCCCTTATTCCACCGTGCCTGAGTGGCATGGGTATTATGCCGAGCCCCAGCCTTGGGCACAGTACGAGGATGATGATGGTTCAGACGGCGAGATCCATGAGGTGCCGGAGGGTGGCGATGATGGCCAGGATCAGAGTGGCTCCGAGGAGGAGGTGGGCAGCGTCCAGGATGACGGCAGCTCTGAGGAAGGTGAGGAGGATGATTCTGGCGACGACTCCGAGCCGGAGTGATCATGACGGTCCCCTTTTGCCATGCTTTGACTCTTTTAGGAGAGAGAAGAAATGCATGTACTGTTTTTATTCTTTTGAATTGTAAAAACAAATATTTTATTGCTTTTGTACTTTGACAACTAAAACATTTATTTATTTATGTAATTGGTAGCTCACATGCATGAGTTCGTCCCAAGAAAGGCATAAATGGTGGCTTTTGATGTGATTGGGTGTTTTTGCAGTTTTTGCATGTATTTGGGTGACATTTACGTGTCTGTGGGGGTGTTGGATGTGCCGAATCCTCTCCCGTGGGCTCGATGAGCGAGGGGGAGTGTTTATGTGTGATTTTTTGGTGTCTTGGACAGGTTTGGGTGGTTTTCTGAGCAAGCATTGGGTTGCTTGAGGTTGCTGCAGTTGCAGCTGCTGGTGTTCCTGATGGAACTCTCCATGTCGTCCGACACAGGACTTCATGGAGCCTCCATGTCGTGCGACAGGGAGAGTCTGGGAGACAGGTTTCTTGGTTAGCAAGCCCCAGCACTTTATAAAAGGCAGATTCGTGAACAACTCATTCCAAGAGCCACAAAGCAGCTTCAACCTTGCCTTCCACCTCAAAATTAGCCCCAAGATTCGATCTTTGGCTCAAAATGGAACATTATGATGACAGATCTAAGACCAAAGAACGTCAATTTCATTCTGATCTCATAAATCTGACCCACCATCATCGTAGCAATAATAGGAGGGTTATCGACCAACGATATGGATTGAGATGCATCTGGGCATTAAAGGAGTGGGCGGTAGATTGGAACCTTCTCCGGGCTGTATCCAGGTACTGGGATTGCGAGAGGCATGTCTTTACCCTCTCGTATAATGATTTCACACCCACCATTGAAGAGTTTCGGGCACTGACTGGGGGAGCTGAGCTTAGAGATGCGGTCTTTCCCCGCAATCCACGACCTTTGGCTGAGCAGTTGGCCGATTTCTTTGGATTTCACACCGAGCAGGTGACTGATCTGGTTCTCGACATGTCTTTTGTTGACTTGGCCCAGATAGCCCGATTGGCTGTATCGCATCCGGAGCTGTTTGACTCATCCACATCCATGGACATTTTTATGTTGATTATGATCTCCCTGTACTGCTTTTGTGAGTACGACGGGGTATGCTCTGGTGTACTGCTGGGAGTTGTTAGACAGATGCGGGGTTCTCGAGGCACCACATTGGCTGATATTTGACCTGGGCAGGGAGAGAGAGACATAGTTCCCCTTTTGTTGGCGGAGACCTATCATGGGATGGACCGACTGGCTAGAGGGTCATTGCATATGGGACGTGGCAGCCCCAGGCTCCTATCATTGTGGCTCTTTGAGCGATTGAGACTCATCTCCCCATTACCTGTAGGCGTGACCGCAAAGACTCGGGTCACGCAGCAGAGATGAGTGGCTCCGGAGGCTTCACAGGAGAGCTTGCAGAGACGATTGACCAGGTATACTACCACTGACATCCAATACTGGGTTCCCGGATGGAGGCTTGAGACCATGAGCGGCACGCAGAATGACTCTGTTGTAGTGAGGCTGCCGGGATTACACTTCTCATCATTCAGTATCCCCTTGCTTGTTCAGAGGCAGTATGGATACCCACAGCAGGCTGTTGATGGGTTCAGAGAGCAGATGGCCCGGGATGCCGTTCCTCTTGACATGA
Organism: Adenophora triphylla var. japonica; assembly: GCA_022495995.1. Taxonomy (NCBI): domain Eukaryota; kingdom Viridiplantae; phylum Streptophyta; class Magnoliopsida; order Asterales; family Campanulaceae; genus Adenophora; species Adenophora triphylla. Next base: position 395,946 of record JAFEMH010000384.1, read on the forward strand.
CTGATGTCCAGACTCTCAGGTTTTTTGCCAGGGCTTTCTCGGGAGTAGTTTTTCCTACTCACACACGGATACGGAAGACCCGGGGAATCACATATCTGTCCACCAGATATCTCAGTTGGTATGGGGAGCAGATGGGACCGGTTCAGCATGCCATTGAAGCATATTGCCGAGGGATCCGAGGAGGAGACCAATCTAGCCTGGGGCTACGCGATGCTGAGGCACAGGCTGACCCCGACAACGTGACCGACGATCCGGCAGCGGACTTTGAGAGACTCGTAGAGAGGAGAGCCAAGATGAGGGATGACCCCGGGTTATGGCTCGGAGGACAGCCTCCGAGAGAGGAGAGGGCCGCCTGTGCGGCGCCGAGAGCTGCCAGATTGATTGACTCACCGACTCGTATCATTCCCGAGCCGGGGCGACGGGAGACAGAACTGTTTGGGATAGCTAAGCCAAAGACCTCCCGAGGACCGAGGAAGAGGAAGAAGAAGGGTGCTAGTTCGGGAGTGGGAACGAGCGAGTAGGATTAGGTGACCTATCCTTGTATCCCTTATTGCCGACATAGACAATTTAGATGTACCTTTTAAAAGATATTATTTTCGCTAATGTTAATGAGACGATAGTAAATCGTGCTTGAACTCATCAATGAATGTATTAATGTGATGAAAGTTGAAATTACTTCATAACTTAATCAAGACACATTTTAGCAATCACAAATACAACTGTTGACAGGATTTGGTGATTTTTATGATTTTTAGACCGAACCGCGAACGGCTGCCTACGTTCCCCTTTTACAAAATGGACTAAGGGGCTCAGGTCTCCGTAGTTCGACCCAATTAACTTTGTGTTTAAGAAAGGGATAGATAGAAGGGGGACAAATGGTGCAACCCTATTTTTTACCTAGACCGCCCGTTTTTAGGTTTTTCGGCCTAGTTGGGTATAGATTTTTTTAGCACCGAGCGCGCCCTTTGTTTTGCACGGACTGCCTTTTGAGAGGTTTTCAGTCTCGTCTGGGTACATTATTTTCACGCTTTTTTTCTTCTTTTTTTTTATATATATATAGATATATGTTAGAGGGGAAGACTCAAGTCAGACGTAATAGCGGCGCAGTTTGTCGCCGTTCACAGGGTGAATGAAGGGATTACCATCCAAATCTCTCAACTTCATTGCTCCACCAGAGAAGATCTCTTTCACCGCATACGGGCCTACCTGCATCGGGAGCCCACTTGCCCAAAGGACTGAATTGATTCGGCGGCTTTTCTTTTAGGACCAAGTCACCCACTTTGATGTCGCGGGGATGTACCTTCTTGTCAAAGGCCCTAGCCATGCGCTTCTGATAAGCCCGGATGTGCTCCATTGCTTTAAGCCTTCGTTCGTCCAGGAGAGCTAACTCGTCATGTCGACTCTGAAGCCAGTCTATTTCATTGACCTCATTTTCAAGCAGAACCCGAAGAGAGGGTATCTCTAATTCAATGGGTAGAACGGCATCCATCCCATATGTCAAAGCGAACGGGGTTTCACCGGTGGCCGTTCTTACTGAAGTACAGTAGCCCCAGAGTGCTAAGTGAAGCTTCTCAGGCCAATCCCGGCTCCTTTCAGCCATCTTCCTGATGATCCTTTCTAGGTTCTTGTTCGCGGCCTCAACAAAGACCATTGGTTTGAGGGCGATAAGGGAGGACTTGTGTCGCTTGACCCGAATTCGCGAGCGCTTGTCGGTGTGTCCCTCGAAGTGTGACCCGTTGTCTGAGATAATCTCATTTGGAACCCCGTATCGGCACAGGATGTTTTCTTTTATAAAACGGGCCACCTTTTTGGAGTTGAGGACCTTGTAGGATGCCGCTTCAACCCACTTGGTGAAGTAATCCACAGCAACCAACACGAACTCGTGCCCGTTGCTACCGGCAGGAGTTATCTTCCTAATAACGTCGATTCCCCAAGTTGCGAACGACCAAGGAGTGCTCATGCAGTAGAGATCATGGGGAGGTATATGGTTGAGGTTGGAGAACCGGTGACACTTGTCGCAGGTTCGTACAAACTGAATGCAGTCAGTTTCCATGGAGATCCAATAATAACCCATCCTGAGTATGCTGAACATCAAGGCTCGGGCATTCATATGTGGTCCACATGCGCCACCATGGACTTCTTCCATGACCTTTCTGGCTTTAGATTTGCTGATACAGAGTAGAAGTGGGCCTCGGTGCCTTTTCTTCCATAGGTCATCTCCCAGAATAACTTACTGTGCAGACAACCTTTTCAAAGCTTGTAAACTTTTGGCGCGGAGACCTTCTTTTAGTCTACCATCCTCTTCCGTTGGGAACGAGGCTTCGCCATGCTTAAGGTACTGAAAAATTTGGCTGTACCACAAGTCATCGACCTTTTCTAGTTCGATCTGACAACAGTAGGCGGGGTTCTCACGCCTCCCAACCCTGAACGGCTTTACTAATTTTCCCTCTGGAATTTCCACCAAAGAGGCCAAAGTGGCCAAGGCATCCGCGAACCTGTTCTTGTCCCGGGGTAGGTAGTGGAACGTGACCTCCTTGAATTGGCCGATCAGGTCCTCCATGTAAGCATAGTACATTTGTAAGTACTGGTCCACGGTTCTCCACTTATTGGATACCTGATTGATGATTAGCTGAGAGTCTCCGTACACCTCCATCTTTTCGACATTTCGTTCCAAGGCTGCCTCGAGGTCGGCTATACAAGCTTCGTATTCCGCGGCATTGTTAGTAGTCGGGAAATTCAACTTGATAGTGATGGGGGTGTGCACATCCTTTGGATCAACCAACACCATGCCGATACCATTGCCCCTTTTGTTAGCGGCACCATCAAAGAACAACTGCCAACGGTCCGTACCTTCTATCATGAAAATTCCATCATCTGGAAACTGGGGTTCGAACTTGGGCGCTTCTGAGCTTAGGAAATCTGCCAAATGATCTGACAGAGCTTGGCCTTTGATTGCCTTGCGGGTTACGAACTTGATATCAAATTCGGCTAGGAAGAATGATCATTTCGCAAGCCTTGATGATAGAGAAGACTTTCCAAATAGGCACTTGATGGGATCCATCTTTGACACCAGGTGCACTGTATGTGCCAAGAGGTAGTGTCTCAATTTGCTGGCCACCCATACCAAAGCTGCACAGGTTTTCTCTAAGGCTGAATAGTTCAATTCGCTGCCCTGAAGCTTCCGGCTGACGAAGTATATGGCATTTTCTATTTTTGAATCTGGCTTTTCTTGTGCGAGCATGGATCCGACAGCCGTATCTATAACTGTCAAGTATAGCAACAAAGGCTTGTCCTTATGTGGAGGACACAGGATTGGGGGATGGACCAAGTAGGCATTGATCGTCTCGAAAGCGGTTTGACACTGTTCGTTCCATTCAACCTCCTGATTTTTCCGGAGCAGCTTAAAGATCGGCTCACAGATAGAGGTTAGCTGGTGGATGAGCCGGCTGATATATTGGAGACGGCCCATGAAAGCCTTCACCTCCGTGACTGTCGTCGGGGGCTTCATCTCCATGATGGCTCTTATCTTTCTCGGATCGGCTTCGATTCCTCGTTCTGTGACCATGTATCCCAGAACCTTTCCTTGGACTACGCCAAAAGTGCATTTTGATGGGTTTAACCTCATCTCATGCTCCCGCAGCCGGTTGAAGAACTTCCTCAGGTCAATCAAGTGTTGACCATCTGATCCTTTGGAATGAATAATCATGCCATCAATATAGACCTCGATCTCCTTGTGGATCATGTCATGGAAAAGTGCAGTGACTGCTCGCTGGTAAGTGGCGCCGGCATTCTTCAGACCGAAGGGCATCACTGTATAGCAGAAGGTTCCCCAAGGGCTGGTGAAGGCAGTCTTTTCCTGATCTTCTTCAGCGACTTTAATCTGATTGTAACCCGCAAAACCATCCACGAATGATTTGACTTCGTAACTGGCAGTAGTGTCCACCAACAGATCGATATTGGGCAAGGGAAAATCGTCCTTTGGGCTTGCCTTGTTTAGGTCTCTGAAGTCCACGCAAACCCTGACTTTGCCATTCGACTTGGTTACCGTCACTATGTTGGCCAACCACTTGGGGTATTCGACCACTCTGATGAAACCCACTCTGAGCAGCTTCTCTATTTCTTCTTTGACCTGGAGAGACCGTTCTGGCTTGATCCGGCGGAGTTTCTGCTTGACTGGCCTGACTTCTGGGTCCAGGGGAATTCGGTGCTCAACAGTTGAAGTATCCAACCCGGGCATGTCTTTGTAGGACCAGGCAAATACGTCCACATATTCCTTGAGCAGATCAATGAGGGCTTCCTGTTCTTTCCCGGTGAAGAAACTGCCAATCTGTGTCTCTTTGGGCTCTTCAGTAGTTCCCAAATTCACTGTAGTTAATACCTCATCGGCAGCTTGGGCCTGATTGTCGTCTCGGTCAAAAACCTGCTTTATATTATCGTTTAAAAAGTTTTCATCTAAAAAGTTTGTGTCCTCTTCAAATGAATCATTATTAACCACTTTTAAGTCATTAAGATTTGTCTTAGTTAACTTATCATTTGTTAAGGTGGCAATTAAGGGATACGCAGAAAGGTCAACCATTTCATTCAATGCAAAAGGGAAGACAGAGTTAAAGATACGGCGATGATCATCAGCCGTGAGAGTATCAGACCTATCTAAAGACTCAAACTCGATAACAAAAGACTCTGAGGACTGACTCAGGATTACAGGGGTGTACTTAGACTCAGACACACCAGGACGAGGGTCGCCCCGAGCTTTTCCATCATAATCTCCCGGCTGGCGATCGGTCCCTTGAAGGAAGCCCAATTCCGGAGCGGCATCTCTGAGGTGCTGACGAAGGTGCGCGGATCAATTTCTTTGTCCCCATCAAACTCGATTACTGACACGTAATCTTTCCCAGTCGGAAAATCTGTTGCAGGCACATAATCATCCCCGGTTAGAAGGTCAATCATGCTGAAAGGATCTTTAGTAACAGCCCCTGTCATTGGCGGTGTCTCTTCACATAAATCAATCAACGGTGCTTCCATCAGTGGATCAGCCCCGGTTATTTCTGACAAGTCTGCTTCTTCGAACAAAGCTGCAACATCTTCGCCCATATCGAGCTCGGTGGTAACACTGTCCCCACGAATGGTGATTATCTCTCCATCTTGGACAAACTTGACACACTGGTGCAGAGTTGAAGCGATCCCATTGACTTGATGCAGCCATGGCCTTCCTAACAGAGCGTCAAAGGTTGATGGGACATCAAGAACCCGGAACTCTACGGGTACCATCTTCTTACCGAACCACAGGTCTAAAGTAGCAATCCCAAGTATTGGACGGGACGTTGAATCGTATGCTTTAACCGTGAGGGAGGAAGGTTTCAAATCTGTAGACTTGATGCCGAGTAAGCCCATGATTCTTGCCGGGAGAATGTTCATCCCAGACCCGTTGTCAATTAAAACTCGGGGAAGACGCTGTTCACTTAACTGGACCGTGATGAAAAGAGGCTTGTTATGATCAGCTCCGAACTGGGGGAGGTCAAAATCTGTGAAAGCTATTATGCAGCGAGAGCTACTACTTCCAGGGCTCGGCGATTTTTCCTTTCCATTCCCTGTATCATGCAGCATTCTTGGACTCTTCTTGTAACACTCGTCATTTGAGATGATTGTGGTATTTTGTGTAGGAGGTGTATCGGACATCGTGTCGGTATCTAAGACCGTCCTCAAAGCTAAGATGCACTCGAGGAAAGTGACTTCCCTTTTGGTAATTCTGACGAGAATTGTTGTTTTGCCACTGGGTGGGCTTGATCTGACAATAGTTACCCTTTCATCGGGGAGGACAGGAGTTAATCTTCCTTTTTCTAACAGATCCTCAACCATTTGCTTAGATTGGACTTTTGAAAATCCCTTTCCCAAAGCATGATAAGCGGTATTGAACTCCATGACGTCCACGTACTCAGCCCTAGCAAAATCCATGGCTTTCATGTCTTCGGTTACATATTCATCCTCTGAGACTTCTATAACTTTCTGACTGTCGATTTCCATTTCTTCGTATACTAATTTTCTCTCATTCCTGCAGGCTGAGCAGCCGCAAGTGAAAGATTGACAATGTCCGCTTTTTTGGTCCAATGTCGTGGCTCGGACTACCTGAGTCCAAATGAGAAGTACTTGGGGTCCATTCTCGGGTATTGGGGCAATTAGGTAGGCGTCGTGTGGGTCCATAGGTATAAAGGCAACGGGAGTAGCTTCCAAATCGATAACCCTTTTGAGTGATTCCAGGCACTCAGTGTGATCAAGGGGTTCGGCGGTGACTCTTACAGCCTTGATGCCGTCCATTCTGGGCGAAGAAGAGAGGGATCCAATGACGTTCACAAATTCGTTATCTGCCGCAGGCTGGAATCCTGCCTTTTCAACTAACGCTTCGATGAACTGCTTCCACTGACCGATTAGCTTTCCGTAGGGGACATTGTGTTCCAACATCTCGGACTCATATTCATCTTCAGCTGGGTTAGGCTGCTGCTCGTCCTCCGGGGTGTTCGGGCATTGGCCACAGTCACATCTTGAGAAACATTCCTCATAGGGGTCGATTTCCATTGTCATCTCGTTTATTGGTGACCCTTCGTCGTCGCTGGCAGACAACCAACCATTATGCCCTGCATCCATGAGGTCGCTCCCGACACTATCGTTCTGAGTGGATTCTGGGCTTAGGGCTTCAATTGATTCTTCACTTTCTTTGTCATCATCTTCATTACTATAATCGGAACTGTCATCCCACATTTCTTGAACTTCAGCCAAAATAGATTGCCGATCATATCCGAAAGGAGAGGATGGGCATGTGCAACAACAGAGATTGTTGTAGGCCCCCAAGGCTGGAAGAGGTGATTGCGAAACAGCTTCTCCTCCTAAAAATTGTGGGGGAAGAGTGAGAGGGGGAGGTATGTACTTGACTCCGGGTAGGATATAGAAACAATCTTCATCCTCCGATTCTTCATCCTTACTATCTTCAGGGTTGTATCCGGTCCATCCAAGGGCCAATTTACAGAGATGTATTGACTCAAGGCGGGCTTCGGCCTCCTTACTAATGAGTCTCAACACAGATGCTCGTCTGAAGCTCTCTTGCTCGATTCTTTTTGATTGTTCCAGCCATCTTGTGTAAATAACTTTCTCGTGATTTGATCTGAACAACCCTGGGCCCGCAAAGACGGCTTTCTTTTCTTCTGAGAAATAACGATCTTCATATTCTTGTAAGAAACGGCTAAAGTGAGACCAGGGAGGATTGGTTTGTTCACTGCTTTCAGAGCTGAGAGGGAATCCAAATTTAGAATCTTTGACATCCTGTCCCGCATTCTGACCTCGATCTGGCCCTACACCTTGACTAGCATTCTGATTCTGAGCTGGATCAACACCCGCATTCGGACCCGAACCCGCTGAAACTTGCGAATCTGCCATTCCTGAGACTGCTGGAAACGATTCCCTGATTGAAGAGAAACTGATTAACCGATCGCCCGGAACTCTGACCCAATACTTGCTCGCTGAAAGGGGAGAGAATGGCTTCAAGTAGGGGGAGAGGATAGGCTTAGGACGGACTCATGCATATGCTCCCTTTTTTTATATTTTTATATATTTTTTTATAAAAATGATTTTTATTAATCCTAGGAATGGTTGGAAAATGGGAAAACCTTCTTTTTCGCATTCTACGCTATTCCTGGATTAGTGGGTTCCATCACTACGTCTATAAACCCCCTGTATTCCACCTGTATTGCACCTCCGGAATGGACAATCCCGGCAGAGATCCTATAGGGCACGTGGAACCCACCAATCGAAAGGGAGAACGAACCTATGGGCATACGAGCCAAAATAAGTCAAACTCGAGGTTTTCAAAACCAAGTCCAAGTCAACGTCTAGACTCGAGAGGAGAGAGGGTCAAAAGTATATTTGATTGTACGAGACCGCAATTTGCAGGTAAAAAACCCTGGAAGAATCGGGCATGACCTCTCCTCTTTTCGAGTTGGAAATCTGGCATGGCCTCTCGTCGCTTAGCGGCGAAATTTCGGCATAACTCTCGTTAGTATGCGTTAAGAATTCGACATGGTCCCGCGTTGACACATGTCGAGAACGCGTCATGACTTCTTACGAAGCCAAGCCGAGAAATCGATATGTACCTACGTCGAGATATGTAGAGATCTTAACGTGTACTTATGTTTGAATTATGTCGTAATTTTCGACACGAAGAGGGAAAGTATGCCAAGATTTTTTTTGGAGACGATGCATGACTCGGACTTTGTGAGAAAATTTTGAAAACCGAGTTTTGGAAATGTTTTGAAAAGTATTGGCCAAAAACCAACCGGTCACGGTAGAAAGTGTGTCACGGACAAGTGTTGGCTGACTCACAGGCTAGGAGGACTTTAGGCGCTCAAGCGTTAGCGAAACACGTCACTTTCCGCGATGCCGTCCGTACACTCCCGGGTTCTAACTCTATGTGCAGGTAGAGTGCGAGTAGTGTGAAGGTATCTTCTAGAAAAAATATTTTTTTGCTTTTTTGTAAAAGATTTTTTTTGTTTTTTTTTTATGCAATATGCAAAGGAAAAACAAGAGAATGAGTCAAAGCATGACAAAAGGGGACTGTCCCAAATGTCAGAGTTTACCAGTAGTTGTAGTCCATCATCATCCTGCCCTGTTCTGATCAACGGGAAGAGCGAATAGCAAAGGGGGAAGCCCCGGCTCCCAAGAATGCCACATACCAAAGCATAGAAGCATAAAAGCATGGCAAGGTGCATTTGAGCACACAAAATGACACAAATGCACACACAAGGAGAATGTCGAAATTGTCCAAGTTGATTTAAAGAAAGTTAGACCCTCTTAAGAAAAACTTTTCTCTTTTTTTTTTCGAAACTAGAAGAATGACACTGGTACGTGGGATTGTTAGACCACCGTTTATCCCAAGCCCCGGGTTAGGGAGCGATACAGGAAGGTTAGTGATTTCCACCTATATACCAAGTATCGTCTTCATTTTTTTTTTTAAAACAGAAAGTTTTTCAATGTATCCCCAGCGGAGTCGCCACTAAATGATCGCTCGCCCGAAAGAAAATCACTTTTGTTTTTTAATGTGATGATAGATTTTGTAAATTTCGGTTTTGGGAGTCGCCACGCCGTTTTTAAAGGAAAACATTGAAAAACCTATTTTTAAGAGTATTTTGGGTTCGGGAGTCTGGTTACGTGTTTGGGAAGAACTAGAGAGTTCACCCAACACGCCTCTTTCGAGACTTTCAATCAACGTTGGACAATTTTGGACATTCAAAGTGTGTGTGCAATATGTGTCGATGAGCAAAGCATGCGAATTTGGCATTTCATTGATAATATCAAGACTGGGTACAACTTGTGAGCCATGACAGGGGGCCACACCCTTTATATATTATGATTTTCATGACAAGGCAGAAGGTTTAAGACACCGCCTGCAGAGCTCGATGTCGTCCGACACAGATCTCCTGCAAAGAGGGTGTCGCACGACATGATGTCTCATGGTCAGATTGACTTTTACAATGACCAAGCTATTCTGGAACTGGAATGACATTTATTTGACTCATTGAAGACACTATTTGAAGGTCTAAGTTCAGTTTGGGATTGATGGGAGTGAGCAAAGTCACGATAGACTTTGAATGATACGGATGTCATATGACATAGAACATCCGAAGTTATTCATGTCATATTGCAAACGGCCTCCAATAAATCGCACCCAAACAGACCATAGGCATTCCAAATAGTGGCTTATGAGCCAAAAATACTAAGGAAGGCTTTGAGTTACAAGAGGGATTAAATCTGGCAGATCTGAAGTCCAAGAATGGCTTTATAGCCTTCTAGAGCCCTGATGTCGTATGACACAGGATCTCCAGAGAGTCCTGTGTCGTCCGACAGGAGTAACCTGTAAAAGTGCCCTTCAGTCTGTTTGATTCCCCTTTGTTTCTCAAAGCAAACCAAGCATCTTTATTGACTGTAAGCAGTATTAAAACAGTAATATGTGAGTATTATGGGAGGATCACATGGCTTTAGTGGCCAAATGTGATGAATCACATGTTTTTGGCCACTTTGAAGTAGCCATCACCTCCTAACTCAATGCAAATGCTTAAAGATTGAAACTTTATTGATGCTAATATGACCAAATGTCCAGATCTGAGGTGGGGAGAAGTGAATATTGAAGATCCACTTCTCCACCACCTTTATCATGCAAAAATCCCGATTTTTACATAATATTGGAGCAAGTATGCATGCAAAGGTAATATGAATGTATTAAAAGGCTATTTAAAGAGAGAGGAGGGTTTAGTGGCTACCTATTGTAGTCCACAAGGTAAGATCACCAGTAGTATGGTGTCTACCCCTTCTACACACCAACAAGGAGGGCTTCTTTGGACCTTGACTTTGAAGTATGTGTGTGTGTGAGGAGGGAGGTGAGTGTGTGTGTGTGTGAGAGAGAGAGAGACTCTTTTTGGGCAGAGTTTCCCCTCTATTATACTGATCCTCCCAAACCTCTCTTCAAGTCCCCCCAAAATGGTCAGCCATGCCTTGTATTTATAGGCAGGCTGATGGGAAGGCCTATGTCGTCCGACAGGGGCAGTTAAACCGCCTTAGTGTCTTCTCATGTCGGACGACAGCGTACACCTTTTTGGCATACTGGGCTGAATGGCTGGCAAGCCCAATGGATTGGATGGGTTGTAGGATAATTGGACTTAATATTGCTTCTTTAGCAATTATGTAAGCCCAAAAATCGATTAAAGTGGACCCAAAACATGAGTTCGGGTCGAGACACTCACAGGAGCTCCGGCCGATTTAGAGGGGGAAACCAATGGTGGGCTTGGTTTCTGATGAGGAGAGGTCAGGACGACGGTGAGAGAGAGAGAGCTATGCCATTTTAGTGTTTAGAGAGAGAAAGCTCTCTGGCAACTGCCTAGAGAGAGAACGAGAGAGAAGGCCTTTGCGATTGTTGTTGTTTTAGTTTAGGAGGGAGAGCTCGGAGGAAATGATTGTTGTTGGTGGAGAAGAAGACGATTGGGGGAGAGCTAGGTCGCCATTAGAGGGAGATTTGGTGAGGAAGATGATGGAGAGCGTATAGAGAGAGAGAGGGGCTGGATTCCGTTTAGAGAGAGAAAGGGTAGTGGGCGTCCCCCCCTTTTTCATGTGTCCTCCTCCTTTGCCAAATGAAATGAATCTCTATTTAACGTTGATTTGGAATTATTCTCAATGTCGTATGACACCGGTCCTTTTACTGGCAGAGTGGGCCGAAAGGAGGCAGGCCCAAAACTAATGAATGTGAATAAATGAGACAAGCCCAATATTAAGGCAAAGTCTTTGCAATTCAAGGAAAGCGGACCCAAAAACACGAGTTCGGGTCGGGGTACTCACAGAGCCCCTCGGCGACGTCACTTCCGCGGGAAGTGGGGTCGTCGACACAATGAGAATCCCGAGCCGGACACGAACGGCGGGGAAAAAGATGACCAAGATGGTCGAGTGGCTGGACCTTTTATGAAAAGGATTCCTACGTATCCCGTGGGGGAATCAAGCCGAATCTTAGTTCAACAAAAGAGGTGGCGCTAATGAGAGGCCACGGGCTTTGTACCCAAAAGTGACTCTTCTAAGGAGAGTCACCCCGGAAGATTGACTGTTCCAAGGAGAGTCACCCCGAAGGATTGACTGTTCCAAGGGGAGTCACCCCGAAGATTGACTATTCCAAGGGGAGTCACCCCGAAGATTGACTGTTCCAAGGGGAGTCACCCCGAAGGATTGACTGTTCCAAGGGGAGTCACCCCGAAGGATTGACTGTTCCAAGGGGAGTCACCCCGAAGATTTTGACTGTTTTTCTTTGGGAAGTCACCCGCGAATTTGACTGTTTTTCTTTGGAAAATCACCCGCGAATTTGACTGTTTTTATTTGGGAAGTCACCCGCTGATTTGACTGTTTTTCTTTGGGAAGTCACTCGCGAATTTGACTGTTTTTCTTTGGGAAGTCACCCGCGAATTTGACTGTTTTTGGGAGTCACCCGAGAATTTGACTGTTTTTCTTTGGGAAGTCACCCGCTAATTTGACTGTTTTTCTTTGGGAAGTCACCCGCGAATTTGACTATTTTTGGGAGTCACCCGAGAATTTGACTGTTTTTCTTTGGGAAGTCACCCGCTGATTTGACTGTTTTTGGGAGTCACCCGAGGATTTGACTATTTTTCTTTGGGAAGTCACCTGCGATTTGGACTGTTTTTTGGGAGTCACCCAAGGATTTGACTGTTTTTCTTTGGGAAGTCACCCGCGATTTTGACTGTTTTTGGGAGTCACCCAAGGATTTGACTGTTTTTCTTTGGGAAGTCACCCGCGAATTTGACTGTTTTTCTTTGGGAAGTCACCCGCGATTTTGGTTGTTTTTGGGAGTCACCCACGAATTTGATTGTTTTTCTTTGGGAAGTCACCCGCGAATTTGACAGTTTTTGGGAGTCACCCAAGGATTTGACTGTTTTTCTTTGGGAAGTCACCCGCGGATTTGACTGTTTTCTTTGGGGAGTCACCCCGGAGATTGAGATAACAAGGGCATTTGTACCCGAAAGAAGTGAGAACGTATGGTGCCTCAAACCGAGAAGTGAGAACGTATGGTGCCTCAAACCGAAGAAGTGAGAACGTATGGTGCCTCAAACCGAGAAGTGAGAACGTATGGTGCCTCAAAGCGAAGGAGATATTGATGCGAGATGAACTCAAAGGAGATGAAATGACTTTATCCGAGAAAGTAATGATGATTTGCAGGTGAATATGCCTTCATACCTGTGCTGTGCTTACCTGTAGCTGCCGGAGGGATTGATGCTACGGCTGATGATTGTGGAGGGTTGTAGCTGCCGGAGGGCCTTATATCACTGTCGTTGATGATGAACGGTACGGACCCGAGAATTTTTGACAAGAGGGGTGGACCCAATGATTTTTTGTCTTGAGGCGACCCGCTGATTCTTGGACTTGAGGGATGGTTTGCCGTGCAAGGGACAGTCTTTTGTGATGAGTTGACGTGCAGAAAGGGCTTTCGGTGAAGATGTGCCGATGCAGCAGGCTTTGATGAAGACGTGCCCATGAGAAAGGGCTTTTGGTGAAGATTCGCCCATGAGAACGGGCTCTTTGAGATGATCTGCCCATGAGAACGGGCTTTTTGGTGATGAATTGCCCATGAGAACGGGCTCTTGATGATGACGCGCCCTTGAGATTGGGCTCTTGGAGATGGTTTGCCCTTGAGAAGGGGCTCTTGGTAATGATCTGCCCGTGGGAATGGGCTCTTGATGATGAAGCGCCCTTGAGAATGGGCTTTTTGTGAAGATCTGCCCATGAGAACGGGCTCTTGACGATGAAGCGCCCTTGAGAATGGGCTCTCGGAGATGGTTTGCCTTTGAGAATGGGCTCTTGGAGATAATTCGCTGTGTGGGACATGCTTTGATGATTCGCCCATGAGAACGGGCTTTTGATGATGACTTGCCCATGAGAACGGGCTTTTTGAGATGATCTGCCCATGAGAACGGGCTTTTGAAGATGAGGCTAAAGAGCCCTAATGCTTGGAGATTGAAGCAGCTGAAACTCTTTTCGACGAGCATTGCTTGGAGACTGAGGTAGCTAAGGCTCTTTCAAATGATGCTGATAAGTCTGAAGAAAAGACTGATGAAGATGATGAAGGCAGAAAGTGCCATTTGCAAGGTTTGGACTCTTTGTCCAGATTGTGATTTGAGAAGCAATCCCCATGATCAGATTATGATCACCTGATTATTGTACCCTGTGGGTGAAAACACAACACTCTAGGCACTTTGCATTTTATTCAATTATTGAAATTTTGCTTATGCATTATTAATCTTTTGTTGCACAAGTCCATCTCAGCTGGGGATGGAAGGGAAGTGAGGTTTTTTTGCAAGGCTTGACAAGCGGATATGTATGGAGCAATTATGCTATGATGGATTGTGTATGGGATGGTGTATGGGTTGAACCCTCTCCCATGAGGTGGGGAAATGTATGAGTGATGGTGTATGGATGGTGCAGCCTAGGCAAGTCGGGGATACTCCCGGGAATGCAGTGGCGGCAGTTGATTATTCTTGATAATAACAAAGTGTATCGCGCGTCCGAGGAGGCAAGCAGCAGAGCATGTGCAGAGAATGATCCCGGCTTTGAAGGGATGACTAGGCGAAGCCCCAGATCTTGATGAGGTGACCATGGCGAAGCCCCAGTTGATGATGCAAAGCAAACCCGGAGGGAATCTGGTAAAGAGAGCCTGAGAGAACAGCTTAACAAAAGCCCCAGCTTGGAGAGATTCAATGCATCCCTATTGCAGACAGAGTCATCTTGTGGCCGAGGAGGCGACCCATCGTTTCATACCGCAGTCAATCAGTCGCTGGACAAGACTCGGAAATGTATATGTGCAGGGGCACATTTTTCGAAGGTGGGAATGGATCCCGAATTCGTGTATGACACTCTCGCTTTTGGGTTTGACTCTTTTGGGAGAGTATAAGCATCGCAAGGTGTGGAAAGGTGTATGGAAGCCCCTGCTGACCGAAACAGTGTTTGGCTCTATCTTCCTATGATGTAGAAAGAGAAGACTTGTCGAGACACTTGAAAACTTGTCTTATTCGTGATGATCACAAGGCTGCTTAAAACCCTTTATTGATGTTCGGGTTATTCAAACACTAATCCTGATATGGACAAAGATTTTGATTAATCACAAGGAGAAAACCAACTGATATCGAGAATCAAGCTCGAAAGGATGGAAAGTGTATAGGGACGGCCCTTGAGGAGACCGGATTTTCTGAGATTTATTCGTGATTTCGACCGGACAAGTTATGGTTGCCTACGTTCCCCTCTTGACGAGGAGCTCAGGTCGCCGTAGTTCGGGCAAGTCCCGATTGAAAAGAGAACGAATGTTGAAATTCGAGGATTTGGACCTTTGAGGATTTTGAGGATTTTTAGAATTGAAAAACATGTCCTCCTGGAGTGTCGATGAAAGACAGGGATGCGAAGCCCCAGTGGGACATCCACGGCAAGTGTTTGCGGAGGAGAAATGAAATATGCTCACATGAAGTGTCGAAGGGAAGGATTGAATTTGCACAATCTTTGATTGAGGATCATTTGAGCCGAGATGGATTTGGCTCCGATTTAAGCGAGCAATGAAGCATTAATCTGATTTAAACCTCGAAGATATTAGAATGAAATTACTATCCGGTAGGGACTGTAGCTGGGTTTCCGGGCTTCGATCGGCCATCGGGTGATTTGGAAAATCATGACCTCTTAAGATGAGAGGTCGGCTAGGCCTTTTACTGACTGAACCTCTAAAGGTGAGAGGTTGGCTTGCAGGGATGTGTTTGGGAAATCTACGGCGATGAAGATTGATTGCCTCCAAGAATGAGAGGTCAGATTTTGACTTTGGCAAGGGTAATAGTGATGGGAATATCCTCTAAAATTGAGAGGATGGCTTGGGATTGGTTAAGGAAATGGGAATATCCTCTAAAATCGAGAGGATGGCTTGGGATTGGTTAAGGTAATGGGAATATCCTCTAAAATTGAGAGGATGGCTTGGGATTGAATAAGGTAATGGTGAGAGGAAGCCCAAGCTATCGAGAACTTTTATGAACTTTCGAGGATTTGAGCTCTTTTTGAACATTGGAGAGCTTTCCGAGAAGTCGGGGATTTTTGCTGAATTGTGAGGATTTAAAACCCTTCTTTTTAGAATTTGGAAGGCCTCTTGAGGAGCTGAGGATTATATCTGTGATTGTGAGGATTTAAAATCCTTCTTTTGAGAATTTGGAAGGTTTCCTGAGGAGCTAAGGATTATATCTGAGATTGTGAGGATTTAAAATCCTTCTTTTGAGAATTTGGAAGGTTTCCTGAGGAGCTGAGGATTATATCTGTCCTTCCTTCATGCATTGCCGACTCTCGAAGCTAACTTATTTGGTGTTGCTTGGACTTCTCTTAGCAAAGATGATGGCTAGACGGGGTTTCAAAACACGCCGATCTTGAAATGAAAGGATATTATTTGGTGAGGGTGAGGTAATGGCTTTCCTAGGGTGAAAGGCTTCAACCGCAATCCCTACCGAATGACCTAAACGAAGTTAAGTCTTCATTGCTTGCTTAAACTTTAAATGAGAATAGATCCATGTAAATTCATCGAGCAACGAGATGATGAGGATGATGAAAGAGATGTGAGCATATGAGATGCAAGGTGGGGAGTTGGTAAGCCCCAATTTGAGAAGGATATCAATTGATTTTCTCACTCCGATTAATTTAAACATGAGTCATTTCACAGCATTAGTGGTTGAGCAGCACAAGCGATCATCTAGGATAAGACCATTTCAATTGAGTGTAATGTGGGTATGCAAGTTATGTCTCGAGTCTAGCAAGAAGAGAAACAAAGATTTTTATCGTTGAAAGAAAAGACCGGTCCATCTTGGAATTGACAGACTTGTGTCCGAAAGGGACATTCTAGATCCTACGACGACTGATTGACTATACTAACTTTAGGTGGAAAGCCTCTTGATTCTGCTGATATCATAAAAAAGGATTGGTGGAGACACTGGGGTAAGAACCCTTCTCAAGCTTCCCTTCGTCCATGAGCCCTTGAATGACCACCTTCAATGTTTTGCAGTCATTGGTGGTATGGCCAGGATATTGGTGATAGAGGCAAAAATTGCTAGCGTCCAACTTGGGACTGCAACGAACAGGGCTATAATTCACCAATGGCTGGACAAGTCCTCCGCTTGCTAAGATTTCAAAGAATTCCTCTATAGGCATCCCCACATCATCAAAATGCTGCTTTTCTCTCTTCTTCCGAACCATCTTTGTAGGTGACTCGGGTGCTGGAACCTTTTGCCGAATGGGAGTCATGGAGGACATTTGATTCCAAAGTAGGGCCCTAGCAGTCGAGTACGGGGTTGTTTCTGAATACTGACCCTGCATCAGCAACAAGCTGAAAGCATAAGAGGAGCCCATCAGTGATTGAGAAAACCCTTCTTGAAGTTGAAGCTGATTAGCAGGAAACGAGGGAGTCCATCACAGGTGACCGATTCTGGAGCGAGATGCGGCTACGTCGGGCGTTGCCCTGGAAGTGAGGACCATGGGACTGACCCTGCTGATACTGAGAACCCGGGAACAGTAAGTCCCGACTGTTCGGTAGCTGGGACCCAAACTGGCTTAGAGGCAAGGAAGCATTGGGGATTGGTGAGGAGGCCAAACCATGGAAGGTCGGTCGTGGTCCTCCAACTAAACCAAAACTTTCCTGAGGGCTTAACTGCACACCAAGACTCGAAACTTGAGTTGGACGAAAAGTTGGAGCAAGGGGAAGAAGGGAGACATCCCTGGTCTCGACATCAAACTCGTTGGCATCAGTAACCTCCTCATAAGTACTATCAGCACGTCAGATCGCGGCAATACCACGGCTTCTCATCGCCTCTACTAACTTAGAGTGTGCTGCCTCTTCTCTAGCTTTAGTGGCTTGAATGAGTAATCGGGTCTCACGCTCTCCAACTAGAGCGGCTTCCAAATTAGCCCTCATCTCTTCCATGGACAGGTCCTGCATGCCTTGCTGAACCATGGCAGATGAACCCTCAAATCGAGTAGTCATACTCTTTTCCGCACTAGGCATCTCTGAAATTGAAACGGATGCAAACTCTGCTGACACTGCAACTGCCTCAAGACGCGAACTAAACGAGCACCGGGAATCGGATCGCGCACCCAACTTGCCTTAACTGGAGAGGAGAGAGCGAGTATAAGGCGGAGGATAGAGAACTTTGAGATGGTATGGGATAGGGAGGAGTACGGAAGGAGATGGACTCATGCAACATCTTATTAATGGTTTGAATAAAAACAATTTTTATTAGTCCTAAGAATGGTTGGAAAAGGGAGACACCTTCTTTTTCGCATTCTACACTATTTCTGGACTAGTGGGTTCCGCCGGTATTGCACTCCCGGGACGGACAATCCCGGCAGGGGTCATATAGGGCACATGGAACCCACCAATCAAAAGGCAAAACGGACCTATGGGCATACAAGTCAAAACAAGTCAAACTCGAGATTCTCAAAACCAAGTCCAAGTCAAAAACATCTAGACTCGGGAGGAGAGAGGGTCGAAAGTACGTTTGAATATACGAGACCGCAATTTGCAGGTAAAATCCTGGAAAAAATTCGGCATGACCTCTCCTTTTTTCGAGTCGAAAATCCGGCATGTCCTCTCGTCGCTTCATGGCAAAATTTTGGCATAACCTCCCGTTGGCACGTGTCAAGAATTCGACATGGTCTCGCGTTAGCACATGTCGAAAACGCGTCATGACCTCTTGCGAAGCCAAGTCGAGAAATCGACATGTACTCACGTCGAGACATGTCAAAGCTTTGACATGTACTCACGTTGAGTTACGTCGTAATTTTGTCATGAAGAAGGGGAGTATGCCAAGACTTTGGAGACGAAGTATGACTCGGACTTTGTGAGAAAATTTTGAAAACCGAGTTTGAAAAATGTTTTGAAAAGTATTTTGCCAAAAACCAACCGGTCACGGTAGAAAGTGTGTCACGGACAAGTGTTGGCTCCTACTCTATTGGCTAGGAGGACTTTAGGCACTCAAGCGTAAGCGAAACACGTCACTATCCGCGATGCCGTCCGTACACTCCCCGGTTCTAACTCTATGTGCGGGTAGCGTGCAAGTAGTGAAGGTATATTCTAGGAATTTTTTTTTATGGAAAAGGGGATGAAGGAAAATAACACACACACCCCACAGAGCACAATAAATAATGGATCAATATTCTGATCAAGGGGGACTGCCCCACAATCACAAACTGCACCAGAAATCAAATCCTGCAAAACTGACCACTTATGTCGCATGACACAAGACTGATGAGGTCAATTGTGTCGCGTGACATAAGGGGTCCTATATCCAGGCACTGAACAAATGCCATACCAGCCCCAGCCTCCAAGCACAATGCAAAATCTCAGCCCCAAGCACCTAATGCAACAAAGCAGAAAGCCAGGAAGGGGGAAGGGATAAAGTAAAGCATTAACATGCATTTGTGCACATATAAGGTCACCAACAATGCACATATATATGAAGGAATTGGATGTTGAACGAACACGAAAGTTTGACCCACTTTTGAAAACAAGTTTCAAGTCCCCAGCGGAGTCGCCACTGAATGAACGATAGCCGAAAAAATGTAAGATATTATAAATTATCTTGGGAGTCGCCACGCCGTTTTTAAGGAAAACATTGAAAAACCTTTTTTAAAGAGAATTTGGGTCCGGGGGTCAGGTTACGTGTTGGGAAGAACTTGAGAGTTCACCCAACACGCCTCGTCCGTAGACGAGTCTTTCTATGTTCAACATTCAAAACATCCAAACATGTGTGCAATTTGTGTGTGACAAAATATGTAATAAAATGCACTTTAATGCTTTGCTTTATTAATCAAAATGAGAGATTACAACTTGTGAACCTTTTACTGTGGGAGGCCACATCCCACTTACAATTAATGAAAATGAATTACAAGGAAATGGGCTGAGGCAGTCTGTCCAGGGCCGCGGATGTCATACGACACAGGACTGCTCAGGGCCTTGGGTGTCATACGACACAGGACTACCCAGGAGCGTGGATGTCGTATGACACAGGATGTCCTGGTCAGGCTGTCTCTACAAAAGGGGGGTAAACATGCCACCAATACCATTCTAAGGCTAAGCAGCTAACTAGGACACTGAAGAGACTGAGATAAAGAGTATTATGGGAAGGTCATGGGGTTTCGGTGACCCAATGTGAATGACCACATTTCTTGGGTCACAATTAAAGAACCCTCGTTTCCTAACTCAACAAAAATGATCCATCACATTCAGAAACCATGGGGGAAGGGATCAACACTCAGATGAGTGTGAATATAGATGATTCACACTCATCTTTATGTTTAAATCACAAACAACATGCTCAAGCCATTACACAGATAAAAGATACGAATCGGAGCATGAATATCACAACTAACACGGTTCAAGCAATGCTTAGACAGAGCATATGGAATCAGAACAGGAACATCACCAACATAAACCAAGGCAAAACAGATCCAACCACAGATTCACAGATTACCAATATCGAACATGGAAATGGCACTGCACAATGAAAATAGAGAGAGAGCAAAAGGTTGAGATTCGTTACCCTCGTAGATCCACACTTCCTATACCACGTCGGTATAGGAAGCCTTCCAATTAGCTTCCGGCCGAGCTCGGACTGGGAATATTTGCAGTTGCAAATATATATTGTGTGTTTTGCTGGAGAGTTGCCAAGGACTAGAAAGAATGGCGGACGGTGGTGGAGACGGCTCAAGCTCTGGAAACAGGGAGAGGAGCTCGGTTTTGGGGGAGAGCTCAACTGGTTGATTTGGGGTAGCGAGCAGGGATAGAACCAAGTGAGGACCGATTGAGGAGATTGCTAGTGAAGGTTTGGAGATAGGAGATGTGTTTGGCCGGAGAGGGAGAGATTAGGTGAAGGTGAGGATGGTTGTTGCCGGCGAAGGGGAAGACGATTGAGAGAGGGATTTGTTTGGGTAAATGGTGAGGAAGCGGATTAGGGAGCTCCGGCCGATTTAGAGGGGGAAACCAATGGTGGGCTTGGTTTCCGGTGAGGAGAGGTCAGGACGACGGTGAGAGAGAGAGCTACGCCATTTTAGCGTTTAGAGAGAGAAAGCTCTCTGGCAACCGCCTAGAGAGAGAACGAGAGAGAAGGCCTTTGCGATTGTTGTTGTTTTAGTTGAGGAGGGAGAGCTCGGAGGAAATGATTGTTGTTGGTGGAGAAGAAGACGATTGGGGGAGAGCTAGGTCGCCATTAGAGGGAGATTTGGTGAGGAAGATGATGGAGAGCGTACGTCCCCCCTTTTTCGTGTGTCCTCCTCCTTTGCCAAATGAAATGAATCTCTATTTAACGTTGATTTGGAATTATTCTCAATGTCGTATGACACCGGTCCTTTTACTGGCAGAGTGGGCCGAAAGGAGGCAGGCCCAAAACTAATGAATGTGAATAAATGAGACAAGCCCAATATTAAGGCAAAGTCTTTGCAATTCAAGGAAAGCGGGCCCAAAAACACGAGTTCGGGTCGGGGTACTCACAACATGATCATTTTCACTAACATGGTTATTTTTTTCCCCGTTAAATAGTAATGTGCAGTGTATGTGATTAAAATTTAAAGGATACTAGTGGGTAGCCCGTGCTCCGCACGGAAAATTTATTTGCCATTTTTTTTTGTATTTTGCTTATAATTTTATGTTTTTATTTGATAAAGTAGCATATCATTTTTTGGGTGATTTAAATCTATTTTATATCAATTAAAATATTTACATTTATAAATTCAGAAGAATTTTTTTATTGTAACTTTTATTGTATATAGTTTTTACTTATTATGACAATTGAAATTTGAATAATAACAATGAATTATTATTGTTGTTAGTTAGTTAACTTCTAATTTTATAGATGATTGAATTAATAATATTAGATATCTTTGATATTAATGATTTTATACTCATACATACACATATTATGATTAGTAAATATAATTAGCGGAAACCATTATTTACATTTAATGTATTAGTATAATAATATTTTTATTATATTTTAAAAAATATTTTTTCTAGTTATGGTTAACTAATATAGTAATCATCATCTTAAATAGAAAGTTATATGAGAATATTAATTTAATATAGTAAGTTTAACATCTAATATTTACCAAATACGGAGTATATTAGTAACTAATATTGAAGCATTATCTAAGATATTCTAATATATTAAAAATTAATCTTTCTAATTATATTTTACTATAATGATATCTACTTCTTAAATAGTAAGTTTAAGAGTCACCATATATAGTAATTGTTATAGTTAACTAATACTCCCTCCGTCCCAGCCCAAAAGGCACAAAATCAACCTGGCACGAAAATTAAGAAAAGTGATGTAGGAAAGAGAAAAAGTTTAAATGTTGTGAGTATGAAAAATTAAATAGGAGAGAGAATGAGTGGGAGGAATAGTTAGGAGAGAGAATGTTGTGAGTGTAAAAGTAAAGTAGGAGAGAGAATGAGTGGGTGGAATAGTAATAAAAATTTTCCTTTTTGGGACTGTGCCTTTTTAAATGGGACACCCAAAAAGGAAATTTGTGCCTTTTCGGCCGGAACGGAGGGAGTAATATTAGTTTATATTAAACTAAATGATAATATTTACTAATAATAGTTATTGTTATGATTAACTAATACTATTAATAATAATAGTTAACATATATAGTCACTATTATAATTAACTAATAATAGTACTAATAGTAATAGTTAATCTATATGGTAACTATTATAATTAACTAATAATAGTAATAGTGATAGTTAACTTATATAGTAGTTATTATGATTAACTAATACTATTAATAGTAATATTAACATATATATATATTAACTATTATGATTAATTAATACTATTAATAGTAATAGTTAACATATATAGTAACTATTATAGTTAACTAATACAATTAATATTATTAGTTAACTAATATAATAACTATTATAGTTAACTAATACTATTAATAGTAATCTATAATAGTTAGTATATAAGCTAACTAATACTATTAATATTAATAGTTAACATATATAGTAACTATTATAGTTAACTAATACAATTAATAGTATAAGTTAACTTATATAATAACTATTATAGTTAACAAATACTATTAGTAGTAATAGTTAACCTATATAATAACTATTATTATTGACTAATAGTATTAGCTAATAAGGAGAATATCAAAAGTCATATAAATTTTGAGATAGGGATGAGGTGGCTTCTCCATAATCAAACTTCTACCAAAACATGTCCACATGGCAAATTCATAGGCATCCTCACCAACTTTAATATATATATATAGATTTTAGATAGTTTACACATTCAAATGTTTAACTTATTCTAAACTAGTTAGTAACCCGTCGAAATTCGATGGACATGGTAACTAATTATGTAATTAGAAAATATAATTGAAAATATGTATTTAAAAGGACAATAAGATTAATTAATAAATTGTAATTTTATTCATTTTTCTAAAGAATAGTGGTAGGTATATATAGCCACTATACATATGCATATACAGAGAGAGACAGAGATCTACACATATAATTAGTATATCAATATCTCTTGTTTTCTAACTATGAAAAAAAAACTAACGACAATGTGTTGCTTTTACAATAAAAAACAATAAAATGTATTTTATCTAAGTATTAGTGTATCTATTACAGTTTAGTCATGGGTCAAAGAAATAACCAAGAAATTAATAAAATAACATACCAATCCCAAATCAAATTTAATAAAAACCCAATTTATTGATCCAATATATGTTAGACAAATGCTATGGCTTCTTTAAGACTTAACGAAAAAACTGACAGCAAAAGTAACGGAGATTAAAAAAACAAAGGAATTCAAGTCGAGTCTTGTATTTAATACAATCTCCGTAAGAGTTATTTGTCCCGCACTGGTGCTTACGGTTGTATGACAAAACTCTAGTAAGATAAAACGACTTACTATTAGTTATAAGGAGCACTCCAATATAACTAATCTAACGAACAACAAAGGTTTTAGAACTTTGGACTTGAAAGATTGAATGCAACAATATGCAATGATTTGGGTATGTTAATCTATCTCTCTAGAGGGTAAAAGGCTCAGAATGACTGTATGTTGTTATTGAAATTCGGAGGGAAACTATTTAAAAGAAGTTAAAGGGTTCATGGCTGTTCACTCCAAGAGGTGCCAAACCTGTTCAAAATATGAGCACGAGCGCGGCCGCTCTTGCCTTGAGCGCGACCGCGCTGGCATCCCGAGACCAAGCCATGATTTTCTTAAAATCAGCGCGGCCACTCTAGGCTGGAGCGCGACCGCGCTGAAGCCCGGGCGAAAGGTCACGAAAACCTTTTGAGAACAGTTGTGACCCAAAACTAATTTGGATCAGTCCAAGTCAACCCAAGTTAACTTTAACCCTTTATTTAACTTCCGTTAAGTTACAAAAACACTTGTCATTAATTCTCATTCACCCTAAATGGTTTTAGAGACATTAAATAAGTATAATAATCTACAACAAATGTAGAATATAATTTGTAACTAGTTCCGTTAACACATAACGAACTTCCGTTAGAAACTAGATCAACGTTAAGTTAAACTTAACTTTCTGTTATCCATTTCCAACAATCCCCCACATGAATGACAATTAATGCATGAATGCAATTTCGTCCAAAGTTCCGGCGAACTATTATTACATCGGGATAGATAGCTTGTGGCCTTGAATCTTCCCTAGTGAAATATTATCGGATATACTAGCCATTTGGTAGCGAGTCGCTTTGAACCAGTGACTATCGGGTGTATACCAAGACAATAATACTCACATAATAACAGCTCTAACAATTGTTGTTCTCACGTTTTGTCCATTTTGGCCCTGGACCGTATCTCATTCATAAGCGTTCATTTAAAGGCGGCCTAATTACCTCTCGCTTATATAGGTGATTCTCACTATAAGGAGTATCATGCACTACTCCACCCGTAGGTATAGAAATCATTAAAAGTTTTCTCAACTTACCCTTACCATTCGCCGCATGTGCTTGTACTTGGATGTTACGGGAATGAGTATTCAACATCTCCAGGTTAATAAACCGAGTTGTTGTTTCCAAGTAACTCTACTAGAACTTATAACTTGGTTGTCTCATTGAACCAAGGGCACGGGATCTCCATTTCTCAAGGTTGAGTGTCCGCTATAAGTTCTTTTGTTGTGGGTTTTAAACCCATTCCCTTAACAGGTTATACGGTTGATCTCTATTTATACCTTTGGTAAATGGATCCGCTAAGTTATCACATGATTTTACATAATCAATGGTGATAACGCCATTCTTGATCAAGCGTCTAATGGTATTGTGTCTACGACGAATATGTCTAGACTTACCATTGTACATACTATTATGTGCCCTTCCAATTGCGATTGACTATCACAATGGATTAGTACAGCAGGCGCGGGTTTGCTCCAACAAGGAACATCCTCCAGGAAGTTCTTAAGCCATTCTGCTTCTTCCCCGGCTTTATCTAACGCGATAAACTCGGATTCCATCGTGGATACGGCTATACACGTTTGTTTGGAGGATTTCCATGACACTTTGCTCCTCCACCTATAGTGAATACATATCCACTTGTGGATTTAGAGTCTTTCGTGTCCGATATCCAATTGGCATCACGGTATCCTTCTAATCTTTCTGGATATTTATTGTAAAGTATCCCATGGTTTAATGTATACTTTAAATATCTTAGTACTCTCATTAGTGCTTTCCAATGATCGGTACTAGGATTGCTTGTGAACCTACTTAGTTTGCTCACTTGAATATGCAATGTACGGACGAGTACAATTTGTTAAGTACATCGGAGCGCAATTATTCTTGCATATTCCGGTTGAGAAAGCTGGTTCCCCTTTGTTCTTGGCTAAATGTAGAGCCAAGTCTACAGTGTCTTAGCTGGGAGGGTCATCAAAGACATTGAATTTCCGAAGAACATTCTCTAGGTAATGGGATTGTGAAAGAACTAATCCTTCGGATGTTCTAGAGATCTTTATCCCTAATATTACATCGGCTAATCCCATGTCTTTCATGTCAAAGTTCTTCTTTAACATGCCTTTGGTATTCATGATTAAATCATGATTACTTCCCATTATGAGCATGTCGTCTACATAAAGACAAACGATAACGAATGATTCAGATGTTCCTTTAATGTAGACACATTTGTCACATTCATTGATCTTGAATCCATTTGATAACATGGTTCTATCGAACTTCTCATGCCATTGTTTAGGTGCTTGTTTTAGTCCATACAAGGATTTTACAAGTTTACACACCTTTCTTTCTTTACCAGGAACCACGAACCCTTCGGGTTGTTCCATGTAAATTTCTTCATCAAGTTCTCCATTAAGGAAAGCAGTCTTCACATCCATTTGGTGTATCTCAAGATTATGCACTGCTGCAATAGCTATGAGAACACGAATAGATGTGATCCTTGTGACAGAGGAGTATGTATCGAAGAAATCATATCCCTCTTTCTGTCTAAAGCCTTTGGCAACTAGCCTAGATTTGTACTTTTCGATAGATCCATCCGCCTTATACTTCCGTTTAAGGATCCATTTGCAACCTAATGGTTTGCAACTGGAGGAGATCAACTAATTCCCAAGTATTGTTGAGCATTATGGATTCTATTTCACTGTTAATAGCTTCCTTCCAGAACGAACTATCCGGACCGGACAAAGCTTCTTTAACAGTTGATGGTTCGTTTTCTAACATGTAAGATAGAAAATCAGGACCAAAAGTCTTTTCCACTCTTGCCCTTTTGCTACGTCTCGGTTCTTCATCTTCTATTTGAGAAGGACCGGATGTAGACTCATGTGTTCTCTTATTAGAACCTACATCTTTCTGTCCTTAACCGGAAAAATGTTTTCAAAGAATACCGCATTCCTTGATTCTATAGTAGTTCCTACGTGCATATCCGAATGTCCGATTTATGCACTATAAACCGATAGGCACTACTATTATTGGCATATCCAATAAAAACACGATCGATGGTCTTTGGTCCAATCTTGACTTGTTTAGGCTTAGGTACTTCAACCTTGGCCAAACACCCCCACACTTTAAGGTATTTAAAACATGGCCTACGATTATGCCATAATTCATAGGGCGTCTTATCAATACCTTTCTTGGGTATTTTATTAAGAACATAATTAGAAGTGAGTATTGCTTCCCCACAAGTTGTCGGGTAAGCTTTGAACGATCAAAAGCGCGTTCATCATCTCTTTGAGAGTGCGGTTTTGCGTTCGGCAACTCCATTAGATTGAGGGGTATATGGAGCCGTTGTTTGATGAATTATGCCGGATTCCCAACATAGTCCTTCAAACGGTGCTTCATATTCTCCACCTCTATCGCTTCTAATTTTCTTAATTTTCAAGTTAAGTTGATTCTCAACTTCTTTCTTATAAGTTTCAAAAGCCCCTAAGGCTTCATCCTTACTTCTTAAGAGATAGACATAACAATACTTAGTGCAATCATCTATAAATGTAATGAAGTACTTTTTACCTCCTCGAGTTTGCACTAGTTTTAAATCACATATGTCGGTGTGAATTAACTCGAGAGGAGTCGTGTCTCTTTGTATGGCATTAAATGGTGACTTAGTCATTTTTGCCTCAACACAAACTTCGCACCTATTAGTCGAGTCGGATTTAGTCATTTGGATTAAATCTTGTCTCGCTAATTTCTTAATGGTGTCGAGGTTTACATGTCCTAATCTATCATGCCATAAATTAGAACTTTCCGACAAGTAAACATAAGGAACACAACTTTTATTCATCGCACCTTGGCGGATTACAGTCATTACATTCATTTTAAAAAGGCCCTCCTCGAGGTAACCTTTTCCAAGAAACAACCCATTCTTGGTTAGTACAAATTTGTCGGATTCGAATACTAGTCTAAAACCGGCCTTACTAAGCAAAGCGCCGGACACTAAATTTTTACGGATGTCTGGAACATGCAGCACATCCAACAAGGTTACTTCTTTTCCGGAAGTCATCTTCAAAATCACGTTTCCAATGCCTTGAACATCGGAGGTCGCATTTCCCATGTAAAGCTTTCTTCCGGAGATGGGAGTATAGGAGGAGAAACTTTCCTTGTTACCACAAATATGGCGGGTAGCACCGGTATCTATCCACCATGCTTTAGGGTTCTCCTCCAAATTTGCAACGTTGGCTTCAAACACAACCGCTGCAAAGTCTAGGTCCATGTGGTCAACATTGTTCGCCTCTTTCTTCGGGAGACGACAATCCCTTGACAAGTGGCCCGGTTTGCCACAATTATAGCACGACCCCTTGAACCTTTTAGAGGTCTTCTTCTTCCCTTTCTTAGCATTCCCGGTATTTTCGGAATGCTTTCTCTTTGTGCCACTCGTGCTAGCCTCGGCGAGATTGACCTTTGCCTCCATCTTGCCTTTAGCAACTTTGGCCTCATTCATTCTATTGTTCTCTTCTATTTGAAGACGAACAACAATGTCTTCTAAGGACATCTCCTTGCGTTTATGCTTGAGATAGTTCTTGAAGTCCTTCCACGAAGGAGGCAACTTTTCAATGATAGAAGCCACCTTAAATGGATCATTCATGATCATTCCTTCGGCATCAAGCCCATGTAGAATGATTTGGAATTCATCTACTTGAGTTGTTACCGATTTGGAATCGACCATCATAAAGTCAAGATACTTACCGACGACAAATTTCTTTGACCCGGCATCCTCGATCTTGTACTTCCTTTCCAAGGTGTCCCACAACGCCTTGGCTAACTCGACTGTACTATACACATTGTATAGTGCATCGTCAAGTCCATTCAAGATATAGTTTTTACATAGAAAATTACCGTGAGCCCAAGCCTCCTTTGCCATTTGCCTTTGAGGGTCCGGATCACCTTTTTCTACTGCCGGAGGATCTTCCTTTAAGAAGCGGTGCAAGCTTAGGGTGGTCAAGTAGAAGAGCATCTTCTGTTGCCATCTCTTGAAATCCACACCGGTGAATTTCGCGGGTTTCTCACCATGACTGATGTGATGAGTTGTAGGAGCGGGAGCAACATTGTTGAATGTAGTATCACCTTGTGATGGAGGCGTCACATTCCCTTGACTAGATGAAGTGGTGTCTTTCTCGTTTGCCATCTCTTGATAATCTTGAAGAAGCGTAAAATAACTCTTACGATTGTTAGACAAATGCTATGGCTTCTTTAAGACTTAACGAAAAAACTGACAGCAAAAGTAACGGAGATTGAAAAAACAAAGGGATTCAAGTCGAGTCTTGTATTTAATACAATCTCCGTAAGAGTTATTTGTCCCGCACTGGTGCTTACGGTTGTATGACAAAACTCTAGTAAGATAAAACGACTTACTATTAGTTATAAGGAGCACTCCAATATAACTAATCTAACGAACAACAAAGGTTTTAGAACTTTGGACTTGAAAGATTGAATGCAACAATATGCAATGATTTGGGTATGTTAATCTATCTCTCTAGAGGGTAAAAGGCTCGTAATATTTGTATGTTGTTATTGAAATTCGGAGGAAACTATTTAAAAGAAGTTAAAGGGTTTATGGTCATTGTTCACTCCAAGAGGTGCCAAACCTGTTCAAAATGCGAGCACGACGCGGCCGCTCTTGCCTTGAGCGCGACCGCGGCGGCATCCCGAGACCAAGCCATGATTTTCTTAAAATCGCCGCGGCCACTCTAGCCGGAGCGCGACCGCGCTGAAGCCCAGAACTGAAAGGTCACGAAAACCTTTTGAGAACAGTTGTGACCCAAAACTAATTTGGATCAGTCCAAGTCAACCCAAGTTAACTTTAACCCTTTATTTAACTTCCGTTAAGTTACAAAAACACTTGTCATTAATTCTCATTCACCCTAAATGGTTTTAGAGACATTAAATAAGTATAATAATCTACAACAAATGTAGAATATAATTTGTAACTAGTTCCGTTAACACATAACGAACTTCCGTTAGAAACTAGATCAACGTTAAGTTAAACTTAACTTTCTGTTATCCATTTCCAACAATATAAACGTTCAAGGAATTTGGATCCTTGTAAATCAGTTTGATCTTCCAATAGTTTGAATGGAGTTCCATCTCATTTTAGACAAATAGCAACCATCCAAATTTGGGTAAAACGCATAAAGTCCTAAAATCAAAAGAATGATTTGAGTGAAACATTATCATAGTTCGGGCAATTCGCGGTGAATGATGCAAATGAGTGAATATTGCAAGAAAATACATTCAAAGAACCATCCTAGTGGAAAATACATGTTACTCCCAAATGCCTATTAATTATTCGCTAAAACATAGTTAAATTCAGTCTTACCATCAGAACTACACAATAAAACTTTGAACCATGCCAAACTCGAGCTAAGGTGTTATTTAATCAGATTATATTCTGATACATAAACTCCAAATCATATCATCTTCAAACTTCAACAAAAGAAGATTTGTTAATTAACCTTGAACCTCTTTATATCCAAGATGACTCTCAGCTAAATAAGGACCCATTCTTCTTCGTGATGGCAAGGGAATGACCTTTCTGACTCCAATCATCATTACATATTTCCCAAACAAAAAAAGCAAAAACAAAACCAAAAAAACTGAAAGGGTGAAAAAAGAAATCCAGTCTAGTTGATATATTGGCCGACAAAAATTAGAAGAAAAAAAAAAGATATGGAGAAATTGTTGAATAAATATCTATAATGGTTGAGTTAAGTAATTTAGTGAGCGGCTACTGCCTTGGGATAGAAAGCTTACATGCCTTCTCCAGATAAATTGATGACGGATTGTATAGAATCTCTCATATCCTATGTGCTCCTGTAATCATGTCAGTATTGGAAAGAGATCGACTAATTGCTCAACCAAGAAACTGAAAGAGCGTAAGAACATGTCCGTCTTTAAAAGAAAGTAAATAATCACGACTATTTCCCACCAAATTAATGAAAGAAAATAAAAATCGGACACAGATTATGCTACCACTGAATTTTTCTGTATGAACAATATTTGGTACTGACTGAAAACACATACCAAATCAATAGGATTTTAATTAAGCAACTAAGAGAGGGAAAAGCTGATTTTACCTTAATTTAACTGCCTTCTCATATTTCTTACAGACAACTGGTTAGGAGTATCAGATTGAATAGACAACATACACCCCATTAAAGTTATAATTTATTTTGAAAAATTTAACGCATTACACATTTTTGCAAGAGTTCAGTAAAAGTTTTAGCGAGAGGATCAATCATTCTAAATATGTCTCGTTAAATAGTAATTTGCAGTTTATGTGATTAAATTTTAAAGGATATTTTCGATAGTTTACACATTCAAATGTTTAACTTATTCTAAATATGTTCCTAACCTATTGATCTTTTTGCAATTTAGTCAATAAACTTCAACTAGGAGTGACAAGTCAACCACTACCATCACACCGCGGTAATCAACCACCATCACACCAACATTATCCACCACCCAAAACACACATATTCAAACACTCATATTGAATTAATCATTTATATTTTTTTAAAACAATCATTTATTGTTTTCAAAATAATTAGTCATTTTTTCAGTTTTTACAACAAAAAAAAAAATCTCTACTTTCTTTTTAAATACAACTTCATCATCACCTCGTATTAAGCCAGCAGTCGGTGACATTTTCCCAGAATTTGAAGCAGACCTCTCTCAGATAAATAGTCTTTTTTGTGCAATTGCAAATGTGAAGTAAGTCTATCTATCTTATTGGTGAAACTGACTATTTGAAATGAATGAATTTTTGACCATAAAAGGTAGGCGTTTGCCCCAGATTCAACCGGGGGATCGTATCACCACCATCGTTCCATTATATACCATCCATCACCACATGATCATTTAACATGAAAAATTAACCCTTTAGTAAAAGTGACCAAAGATGCAAAAATAAATTAGTTTAATGTATTATATGAAAAAATAAATTAGTTTAGTGTTTTGTATGAAAAAAAAATTAGTTTAGTGGTGAAACACGCAAAAACTGAATAATGGTATGATTTTATTTGCAATTTTTTCTTTCATTAATATTAAGTGACTTTAAGCGATTTGAACACCCGGGCTAGATCGCTGGTCTAGATTATTGCCAATTTCAAGCATCAATTTTAAATGAATCGTGAAACGCTGATACACGATTTATCATGTTCACAATTTCATTCAATTCACGGTTTTGACATTTATCATGTTCACAATTTCATCCAATTCACGATTTTGACATATATGTTAGGGATGGCAACAGGTCTGATTCGGATCGGATTGGTACTGATTCGAATCAGGTCTGAATCTCAAATTCACTTATCTGAACGCGATTCGATTCGAAAACGCAAGAACTCGCGACCGATTCAACCCGATTCAAATTATATTAAAAGTCTATTTTTTAGCTCAAATTTGTTCGAGTAAATTTATTTTTAAGCATAATGTTAAATGTTATATAGAGAATAGTTTAAAATAATCAAAATTTCAGTTACAAACACAAATAAAGAAATACAATTTAGTAAAATATTGAATATATTTTATTTATATTTTTTATTAACCTTTTATTTAGGATTCGGGTCAGATTCATGTCGGATTTCAGGCGGATCGGTAGAGTTCTGTCGAATCGGGTCGAGTTTCAAACGGATCGATCGCATGATCTGAACCCGATCGAATTTTAAAATTGCAAATAAAACCCTAATTTTTCGGATGAAATCGCATTAGTTTAAATTGTCATTCATATGTAGCCAACCGTTAGAAATGAAATTCGCGAGTTTGCCTGTCCAAACCGGACCGGAGGAATGTCTAACCCAATTACTAATTGGGCTGCTGTAACAGTAACTTGCACACATGGGTTCTCTCAAAGGTGAAATCATCTGTATAGTATAAATCACACCTCCACTATCTACGGTACTATAAACAGTTACAAGTGTCAAATTTTCCATTTTGCTCTCACTAAGTTGTCCCTTTCCCATTTTGCCCTTTAAATTTTTTTATTTTTTTTTAAATTAAAAAAAAAAAAACGTGTCCTCGAATACGAGCTTAATTAAAAAAAAAAAGAACGTGTCCTCGGACACGGACTTTTACTAGTTTTTCTTCAATTAACACCACGCAATTGCAATGCAATCCACTAGGGATGGCCAAACCGGACCGGAACCGGACCGAAAAGGTCCGGAACCGCCATGAATCGTCATGAAAATCGAAACCAGGATAATCGGAACCGTTTTGAATAAGGGCCGATTAAGGTTCACATAAATGATGAACCGGACCGGAACCGAAACTGAAATCGAACCGAAAATTCCTTGTTTTTCAATAATTTTTAGCTTCTTTATTCATTATTGAGCGGAACCGCACAAAAACAGGAACCGTACCGAAATTGAATTGTGGTAACCGAAACCGAATCCAAGGTAAGCAAGATCCGATTAAGGTTCACCCTTCTGCCAAACTGAAACCGACGATTCCGTACCGAAATCGGCCCGGAAGCGGTTTTGGCCATCCAATCCACAAGACAAATACCAAATTAGAACGCAATTACGGCCTAGGATCATCAGATCTTTCTAACTCTTGATGCAGTTCCATCTCATTTTCTTCCAGAAATGGTGATTTCTCTCTCTCTCTCTCTCTCTCTCTCTCTCTCTCTCTCTCACACACACACACACACACACATTTTGTTCCATTAATTGCTGCTTTATCAAATTCAACTTCTTATATTGATCCATCATTCTGCTTATTGTACCTCAATTGTTGAATTATTTCCCAAAACTAGTTTCAATTGTTGAATATGACTGCTAGGTCTAGCCTGTTTCATGTGAATGATGATGGTATTTTGGCTTCACCATTTGATGCGTTCATTTCGATTAAACAATTTTTATTTGGTAATGTTTGGAATCTGTGACTTCAAGCCCTTGAATTGTAATATGAGCTTGAGGAGTTCATCTTGTAGGTCTGCCTAATTTGTTTTGCGAAGCTCAATGCACTTCTTCTACACGTTTTAGTTGTTGGTTAGAATTGAACTTTTGGCTCTTAGGGCATAGTTGTACTATTCAGTTAACAACTCTTATTATATTACTCGTTTTGTAAGCAAGAACAGTGATTATTTTCCATTTGAACTATCATGAAATGATTTTGTAAGAAATGCACGTGGAATGGACCGACCATTGCTACTTACCAAACCAGCTCTGGTTCCCAACACGGTTCATGATTTGATTACTGGTCTCAGCTTCCTCCATTTGAAGTAGTACAAAGCTTTTATGCATTTGACCCTAAGTTTTTTCATGTCAGTAGTCTATATACCTTTGAGATGCAACGTGAGTACTTTCCCTGGGAGCTGACAGTCTAAAAGGAGTTCATCACTTAAATCATGTAGATCCCTCTCATGTTTTGGGACTAAGTCTTGTTCTTGAAAGCATTTGTAGTAATTGTTCTTAGAACTGGAGTAACACTCAGAAGTTGAAAACTCAGGCATCTGTTCTTGGGCTGCTGATGAACAGTAGAAAGATAGTAAACGTTTATTTTCATCTTCCATAGACAATTTTCGTATATGCTCTCATACATGTTTTCCTGTTTGCCTAATGGGAGATCATACCAGAAACTTTCGTTAGACAAATCAAACTAGTGAGTCAGTAATATTAGACCTGCTGAGTATTGGGTTAAAAGAATTGAATATGAATGCTGTTCTGGATAGGTGAATTTCACCTCAATACACAATGTAAGAAGTTAAGGCATTGTAAACTAAATAATAGACCTCATTAAAAAGTTAAACTTAACAAGCTTGTAGATGATTATCAGGCTACACCCTTCCTTGCTGGGCTTGCAGTAGCAGCAGCAGCTTTGGCTGGTAAATATGGGATTCAGGCTTGGAATACAATGAAGACTCGACCCCCAAGAGTTCGAACTCGCAGATTTTACTATGGTGGTTTTCAGCCTACAATGACTAAACGAGAAGCAGCTCTAATCCTTGGAATTAGGTAACACTCGTGTTTTTCTTATTGAAAAAGATTTCTGGAACATAATAGAAAACTGCTTAGGGACATTTACATAAGCCCGTTCATGGAAAAGAAAAGCAGACCAAGTTAATATAAGTTAATGAAGCATGCAGTGGCGGAGCCATAATTTTTTTGAAAGGGGGTGGGGGGCAAGTTCATTTTGACAAAAATTCACTAATTTAAGGGGGTAAATAAGTTCTTAATGTATTTTTTCTCTACAAATAAGGAGGCAAGTTTTTCATTTATTGCACTAAAACCCCTGAATTTAGAAATATTTGACCAGAATTTAAATTTACACTAGTTATGTTTTTGCCTTTTAAATCAAATAGGGGCAGTTGCCCCATTAGCATAAGGGTAGCTCCTCTACCTGGAAGCATGCTTTAGGATATCTTGAGGCATACTATTGCATCGGCTGGGAAACAATGATGCAGCCTCAAAACTATAGCCTATTGCTATATCATCTCTGCTTGAGCTGTCAGCTAACTTATATGCTGAGACTTTTTAGTCTTGTGGCAGCCGCTTTAGGGCTCAAAATTGAATTGGCTGGTACAAGTAGTCATCTCATCCTTATTGACAGCCATTTCTGTGTATACACATAATATTGGAAGCATTGATCATCCAAAAGGAAAGCAAGTCTATTTTAAAACCCATAGGATTTGCAATGCAGCTCACAAAATTTAGTGTGTTGACATGTGTGACAACTTACATTGGGAAGCACATGTTTTTCATCTTTAAATGTGAGACTTAAAGACATTTTTATGAAGGATAAGGTTGTTTTTGACTATTTTGGTGCGTAGCTTTATGTATAACCATCTTTTTATAAGAAACCTTCATGCAAGCATTAGACAAAGAAAATTTGATGGCAAATACTCCCTCCGCCGAAATGATCTTCCTACTTTTTTTGGCATTAACACGAAGGTACTTTGAGCAATAATTTTAGGTTGATTTAATTATCCGAATGAACATCTAAAAATTGTTATTGATAGTATTTAAGATGGTGTATCGATAACGAGTTTTAAATTTTCATTAGAATAATTGAATCAACCTAAAATTGTTGAACAAAGTACCTTCGTGTTAACGACAAAAAAAGTGGGAAAATAATTTCGGGACGGAGGGAGTATATCATTAGAAACATCTAGAAGAAAAGGCTTGGTTGACATGCTTTCTTGTGACAAATGCCAGATCCATAGGTCTCACTTAGAGCACTTAACCGTAATTTCTGACGGGGTACATATATGTTGTATTTTTACTGATTCACACAAATTTTTATATTCTTGTTCAATTAATTGTTTTCAGCGTTTCAAATCTTTTCAGTAAAAGAAATAGTCGCATTTAACAAGTTCAACTATTTAGAATGATGCCGCCATACTAGTACATTCTTAAAACTGCACTATAAACTCTGTTTTACTTATTAAATGAGACTATTTTTCCGGGACAAACCAAAAAGAAGTGAGACTATTTATGTGGGACTAGGGAGTGTATATGTTCATTGCTTAGGTCTCTATTTCAGCCTTCTCCCTCATTCTTTTTCTAGTTTCTAAATTCAACTTATATGAATATATATTTTCTGAACGGTATTGACAGAGAGAATGCGGGTGCAGAGAAGGTGAGAGAAGCACATAGACGGGTGATGGTTGCAAACCATCCAGATGCTGGTGGTAGCCATTATCTTGCTTCTAAAATCAACGAGGCCAAAGACGTAATGCTTGGCAAGTCTAAGAATACTTCCGCCTTCTAATCTGATAGTTCCGCCTCTGATCTGAAACTTCTAGCTGACCACAATTGGAGTAAGAATAAAAATGCAGGTTTCAAGCTTGACCAACAATTAGACATCTGAAAGTTTTTCTTCAAAGAATGTCTTCAGCATTCATCTCTTATAATCTTCGGTTTTCAAGGCAAGTTTGAAAAAAAGGTTTTTTTTTTTTTTTTTTTTTTTTGAATGTGCATTTCCTAGCTACAAAATTCGATCAATAAAACTTGTATTTTACTAAAAATAGAACATGGTTTGTTTTCATATTTTTCAACACTTTTGTAGGTGTACTAGCCTTTATTTTGAAGAGGTTCTTCTTCAGACTAAACCTTTTTAGAGCAAAATGTCTAATGTTGCGTAAATTGGACTAAAGTGGTACCGATTCAGGGACTCGTTTCAGTTTTGTTAATTCAGAGCTTAAAATGTCTAATGTTGCGTAAATTGGAGATTTTAAGTCCTAGATTGATCAGATTTCATGGACGTTAGGTCTCATTTTGTAATTGTATGGATATGGGAGTCATAAATTGACAAAATTTAATTGGGGACTTTGCATGGTAATTGTCTAAAAGCATGATTTGGGGAAAAAAATTGACAGATTGACAAAATTGAAATATCATACTTAAATTGATACCATAGAAGTTTACGCTTTATTTTATAATTTACCAACTTTTTTTGGGAAAGAGATGGAGATAAGGACCATCTTT
Organism: Adenophora triphylla var. japonica; assembly: GCA_022495995.1. Taxonomy (NCBI): domain Eukaryota; kingdom Viridiplantae; phylum Streptophyta; class Magnoliopsida; order Asterales; family Campanulaceae; genus Adenophora; species Adenophora triphylla. The sequence continues at coordinate 432,942 of JAFEMH010000384.1, forward strand.
ATAAGGTCTTATAAAAAATAAAAAAAAAATAATAAAAAAAAAAACTAGTTTTGATGGTATTTAATACTTAGATTTAATAATGATGTATTGTTCGAATCATGTTAATGAAATGTGTTAAAAAAAGACTATTTCTAGGTCATTTGATATAGTTTAACGGCATTTTATCTATCATTAATAAAATAAAAATCTAATTTTTTAAAAAATATAAAAACTTATAAGGTCTTTACTTTGCGTAGCATTAAAAAGTGAAACCGTTATAGAGGACACTGTGGTACCCTACTCATGTTCATTTTATTTTATTTTTTTTTCTTTTACTTATATTCATAATTTTATTTTATGTTTGGTTCGGATTCAAGTGGGCATACTTAAACATTTACATTGAAAAACCTATACTATAGTATTTTAAATGAGTGCGTCTGCTGAGAAACGCGTTTCTCCATAACTATGGAGAAACGTGTTTTTCATAGCCAGAAGCTTTATATTTGATAACCAGAAAAAAAAACCCAAGGCCAAGACCAAAAGCTTCTGAATATCCAGAAGCTTTGCATTTGATAGCCAGAAGCTTTGCAGTTGATATCCAGAAGCTTTGTATTTGATAGCCAGAAGGATGTGAAATGTATATCCAGAAACTGTTAGGTGCATATCCGTAAAACTGTTAGGTGCATATCCAGAAATGTGTTAGGGCATATCCAGAAATTGCTATTGAAGGTTTCTGGATATCCAGAAACCTTCAAATGTATATCCAGAAACATTTTGAAGGTTTCTGGATATTCATTTGAAGGTTTCTGGATATCACTTTCATAGGTTTCTGGTAGGGGTGTAAATGGTTCGGTTTAGCTCGGTTTGGACAAATTTAGGAGCCAAACCGCTAGTATCGGTTTGGAAAAATTCCAAACCGAGCTGAGCTAAAAAAAAAATCGAACCGAGCTGAGCTAAATCGGTTTAGCTCGGTTTAGCTCGGTTTGAACCGCGGTTTGAATTAACCAAACAAATTTACAACAAAAAAAGAATAAATACAAACACAACTTGATTACTTTAAAGCTAAAGTACTAGTTATCAGACAACAATCTTAAAATTAAAATACAAACCATGTCAAATAAAAATTACAAACCAAATTATAAATCTTTAGTACCAAGTCATTACCACCAGACAACAAAAACAACAAAAACTAGAAAAAGGTGCACCAACTGCCTTCGATTATCTTGCTTAACCATCTCCATTAATGCAGTTTCCAACTCTTCAGCTCTGGAAAAGAAATGTGTAATGTTAGTGCGATATCAACAAAATATTGCCGAGTGCTATAAATAGTTAGTAGTACATGTTCTCTTGGTTTATGACATTCCTGTACAATATTTGTAGTTAGTAGTACATGTTCTCTTGGTTTATGACATTCCAGTTTCCCACTTCTTGTGCGAGATTCAACTGTAAGACCCTCCATCCATCTTTTGATGTGTCAGAAGCTCTTTCACACCAAGGGAGGTTTAAGTATCAACTGAACTCTCCACAAATTTTTCATCAAGCAACACTTTATACCATTGCAAAGATATGAAAAAAAAAATCTCAGGTCTTCCAGACACTGTTATTCTGGCCCTTTAAAGGTAAGGAGGTGAAAGAGTTTCTCCTACTCAAGTAACTGATAGCAAATGCATAAACTGGAGTTGGCCTACAGCTACACTAATTTGAGGCGAAAGAGTTTCTCCTACTCAAGTAACCCAACTACGGAATACATTAGTACCAACTGGTGACAATGGGGAGACAAGTCTTACTGAACGAAAAGAAACAAGGATTAAGTGATGGAATCGAGGCATTGCTTCAATGCTTTTTACTTGCAGAATCCTTGAGAAAATATTAATATAGATCACGAAGAAGACAGAAACGAATAACAAATAAAAGTGTCCCCTTCCTTGAGGTTACATAATAGACAGCAAAAACATTGATAGTAATGAAACATAAATAGCCAAAGGTTGGGACAGAACAACAACAGTACAAGTCCAAGAGGATCTAGTGCTGCAAAAGAAATATAACATGAAACATCTTGCATTAAGGTGCTTCAGCTTATGTAGTAATAAAGGAGCTACTGTGATCTAGACAAATCCAGCAGAGGTAGAAGCAGATTTGGTTCATCAGATTTGGTTAATCAAATACATCAGACATACTAAAGATTTGGTTAATCGTATCATACCACGTGTCACTCCCTTAAGGTTGAAGAATTCACCGGATCGAATTTTCAAGAACAACTGCAAGATAAAAAGTTATTATTACAATATGAACAAATAAAGGTGTTAATACTAATAAATTTGTATATTATTATTAGCTTACCAGATTCAGCATCACTAAAGTCATCCATTTGAGCTTCAACGTCAATAGGAAGAGCTGCAGCACGCAACCAGTCTTGTGCACAAATCAAACACTCAACAATCTTGGGAGTCAAGGAGCTACGAAAAGGGTCTAGAATACGTCCTCCGGTGCTAAAAGGCGGACTCGAAGCAAGCGTGGTAACGGGAATTGCCAAAACATCTCTTGCTATTAGAGAGAGAATATTATACCTATTAGCATTCATTTTCCACCATAGTAAAATATCAAAGTTTTTTACTTTTTTCTCAACCGTTTCATCCAAAAATCTCTCAATTTCTGACTTTGCACCATCATTCTCTTCCTCCAAGTGCTTTAGATAAGCATTTTGCATAACTTCTAAATCACTTTCAATCGAAGAATCACCCTCTCTATCCTGTTCCACCTCAACTACGGTTGAACTTGAACAAGCTTTCTCATTTTTTTCAATCAATTCGTAACAAGCATACATACGATACAAAGTATCTTTCACAGTTTTTTCCAACTCATCCACCTTTTCTTTGTTGTAAATGGTGCCATAACAAAATTTTACATAATTCAACTTAAACCGAGGATCTAAGACAACAGCAAGTAAAAGATTCATGTTAATCTTACTCATATCACCCCAATATTTGTCAAACTTTTTTTGCATCGACTTTGCCATCTCCCTTAATTCATCATCATCCATATTATTTGCCCAACTAATCAAACTCTTTTCAATCAAGAACACATCATGGAAATAAGAATTAGAAGTTACATACAAACAACCTGAAAGTCTCTTGGTGATATCATAGAATGCTTTCAAGAACTTGCACAAAGTTTTAGCACGAGACCAATCTCTTGTTGTAGGAGAACCATTTGGGAGATCACTATTAAAAGAAGTCTCTAAATCCATGACATCAAATGCTTTCTGAAACTTAAGAGCAGTTTCTAACATAAGATAAGTGTAGTTCCACCTAGTTGGAACATCAAGGACTAGCTTATGTTTATCAGGAATTTTTTCTTGCTCACAATACTCTTTAAAAAGATTGGCTCTTTGCGGGAGCCCCTTATGAATCTCACCGCACCACGAATTCGACAAATTGATTCATCTATCTCACCAATCCCATCTCTAACAATTAAGTTGAGAATGTGGGCACAACACCTCATATGAAAAAACTCACCCCCCAAAATAAGTCCATCTTTTCTTGCAAGTTTTTTCTTCAAGTGAAGAACAGTTGTGTCATTAGACGAAGCATTATCAACCGTGAGCGTGAAAACCTTATCAATACCCCAGTCAAGCATACAAGCCTCAATTGCCCCGAAAATTGCAACCCCCTTATGACTATTAACTGTTTTAAAGTTAAGCACTCTTTTGTGTAAAACCCAATTTTTGTCGATAAAGTGAGCCGTAAGAACCATATAACTCAAATTTTGCAATGAACTCCATATATCAGTTGTGAGGCAAATTCTATGAGCATTTATAGCCAACTTACTTTTCAAATCTTTCTTCAAATCATTATAAATTCCGATGCAATCTTTAGCAATTGTATTACGACACACTAACTTCAACCTAGGTTGAGCAACACTCACAAAATACTTGAAACCCTCACGCTCAATAAAACTAAAAGGGAGTTCATCAATAATTATCATCCTTGCAATTGCATCTCTACACTTGTCCTGATCAAATTTCCAAGGAGTCAACTTGTTTTCCCCTTCCCCATTCCCTTCCTTCACAAATTCAAGTGTCTTTTGCTTTTTCGTTTCATTATACGGATATTTCGAACACTTTCCTAAATGATTGGTAAGAGTGCTAGTGCTACAACTACCAGCATATTTTGATTTGCAATACTTACAAAGTGAATGCGAAAGTTTTTTGCCTTCCATTACTCTATCAAAATGATCCCAAACTGCCGAGGTAGAAGATTTACTCTTTACATCGAGTTTCCAGTAGGCTATCGCAGATGACTCCACTTCCGTGTCTTGAGTCGAACAAGCTCGCTTCCTTGAATTTTCAGTCTAAGAAACAACAAACAAACATAGGTTATTCAAGAAAAAAAATTAAAGACGAAAATTAAAGACGAAAATTAAAGACGAAAATTAGGAAATTTGATAAAATTGAAGGGATATTAAGAACACATACACTGAGGTTATCCATGGATGCCTTCGTTTTCGACTATAGAAGAGAGAGAAGGGCGGTGAGAGTGAGCGACGTCGTTGAGGCGATGTTGAGGCGGATGTGAATTCGCACGCGACTATAGAAGAGAGAGAGACGGGGGCAGTGAGAGTGAGCGACGTAGAGGCGGCAGTGAGATCTACGTGCTGCGACGTTGAGGCGGCGCCGGCGAGGGTGGATGAGGGGCAGTGAGTACCGAACCGAAGAGTCGAGAGAGAAGGGGAAGAGAGAGAGAAGGAAAAGGGATCGTAATTTTGTTCTGTGTAATGACTAATGAGATTGAGATTTAAGAGGCAGTTCAAATGTTAGGCATTTTAGGGTTTTGAAATAATTAAAGGTGGGGATTAATTTGATTTGGAATGAATGGTTAGGATTATGGTTTATGGTGGTTTGGTTTGATTTCATAGCTCGGTTTCGTAGCTCGGTCTCGTAGCTCGGTCTCGTAGCTCGGTTTCGTAGCTCGGTCTCGTAGCTCGGTTTGAAAGCTAAACGGTTTAGCTCGGCTCGGTTCGGCTCGGCTCGGCACCCTCAAACCGCAAGCTAAACCGAACCGCTCGGTTTGGCATTTTTTCAAGCCGAGCTAAACCACTCAAATAAAAAAACCGAGCTAAACCCCACGGTTTAGCTCGGCTCGGTCTCAAACCGCGGTTTGAGCTAAACCGCTTACACCCCTAGTTTCTGGCTATCTAGCTCATTGTCGCGCGACATGTCGGGACCCGTTTCTCCATAACTTATGGAGAAACGCGTTTCTCCCTAGATTTTGTGATTTTAAATAGTATTTTAAAGTAGGTGAAAAGGCCTATGCGTGTGACACGTCGTGCATTATAGAAATTCTTTGAATTCTCATGCTTTCAAGTAGGATGATCTTTCAAATTTTTGCGACGCTTCAAATTATACGTATTAGTTGATACATTTCATCGATAACTATAGATATGCAACTGGATAAATATAATAGACTAATATTACATATAATAGAGAATTCTAATAGTTATAATTAATGTACTGATACTAACCACATAAAGACTAATTAATTATATTAGAAATACTTCTCTTTTTTCTATATAATATAAGATTAATATTATAGATGAGAACTTATAGCTAATAGCGGCCTTACAGCTAATAGCGGCCTGTGAAGTGTGAAAGCGTGAGCTTTTTAGGAACAAACTCTTGTTTCCTTATTTCAAAAGACTTCTATAATGGTAAGAAGATTTTGGGACTTTCATGGTCGATTTATTATTGTCCTACTTTGACTAGGACATTGTAAATAGAGTAAATATCTTTTATTTATGTACATAGTTTTATATTAGGACTAACCTAGTAACAATCTATTCCTTTGTGAGTGTGCTTTATGTTTCCTTGTAGGAATTGAATTCTCACATATGGAAGATGTTGATTGCGTGAAGATCTTCTCCATGGTGCATATAAATACAAGGCATTCAGCACAAGAGAAGCAACGAAAATTCTGAGAGAAAAATTAATATTCTTCACAGTTTTCAACATAGTTGTTTTAGGTTGTGAGTGAAGGTTGTGCCTCACATCCGTAACTCACATCTAGGTTTTCATAGAGTTCTTTGTTTTACTTCTGACTAGAATAGGTTTTACTTGGGAAAGGGGAGTTGTTCTTGTCATAGAAGGTGATTAGAACTCGTTTAGTATTTTAGTATTTTAGTTTTTCACTTATTTGTTTTTGTAAGCAACAAAAGTTTTTATAGTGAAAAGTTTTTTGGGCGTAAGCCTAGTTTGCTAATCTCACAGATCAGTAAGCGTATATAACTCTTGCGTTATTGTTTTTAATTTGTTTTATTTCGCTGCATTATCTGTGGATGTGTGGACAGTTGTGAGACACATCTGTACTCACATCCGTTGTCTGTTGTGTGATTAAAGCTTTCTAGCTACACGAAACTTTCAATTGGTATCAGAGCCAACTCTCGATATATTACTGAGTGTTGATCCAGAAAATGTAGTCATTATGGAATGCCAAAATCACCAAAACAGGCCTCCTGTCTTGGATGGCACCAACTATTCTCTTTGGAAGTCTAAGATACGTAATTACATCAAAAGTATTGATGAAAGGGCTTGGATGTGTATCCTTGTTGCATGGAAACCTCCTACTGTGGAGAAGAAGCCTGCTTCTGGTGTTGGTGAGTCTATTTTCGAAAGAAAACCTGAAGAGCAATGGACTCTTGAAGAAATTTAGTCTGCTAATTATAATTCGAAAGCAATGGGTGCTATTTCCAGCCATGTTTCTGGAAATATGTACAAGCTTATCACTAATGAAAGTGTTGCTATAAAGCTGCTTGGGATATTTTGCAAACTCAATATGAGGGAGCACCAAGTGTGAAAGCTACTAGACTTTGAATTTTAATGGATAGGTTTGAAATCCTTCAAATGGAGGAAACTGAGGACATTGTGTCATATGCTGCTAAAATTCATGAGATTTCAAATGAGTGTACAAGTCTGGGGGAATCAATCTCCAATGCAAGACTTGTGAGTAAGATTTTAAGGACCTTACCTGAGAGGTTCAACATAAAAGTGGCTGTGATTGAGGAAACTAATGACACCAATACTGTAGGTCTAGACAAAATCGTAGGTATTTTGAATGTGTTTGAGCTAAACTTTGAAGCTCAGAAAAAGAACAAATCTCACAGTCTTGCTCTCAAAAGTGCTGCTGCATTACCAAAAGAGCTTGTGAAATTATCCTCTGAGATTGACAAGTCAAATCTTGAAGAAGAAGAAGATGTGGCTTTTATTTCAAAGAAATTCAGTTCTATACTGAAAAAAATAAATGGATGAGTAAATTTCCTAACAGACCTACTTCCAGTGCTACTGAAAAACCAAAACCTAGCACTGACACTGGATTCAAGAAACCAAGCTTTGACAATAAAAAATCATCTGAGTCTGTTCAATGTAGGGCATGTCGTGGCTTTGGTCATTATGTCAATGAGTGTGCTAACACACTCAAAAAGAAGGGAATGAGCTTAACTGCTACCCTTAGTGACAGTGAGGATGAAGATGAAGTGGCTAACATGTCTATTATCAATTGCCATTATGTGTTTAATGCCTTCTGTGCAGATATAGAAGATGGAGTTCCTGAAAAATCCTTGGATGTGGTCTCAGATGTGAACACTTCTGGTGTCACATCTGACCTAATGCTGAACTGTTTCACAGTAAAAGGAGATTCTGAAAATGAAGATAGGGACATCCCCTATGAAGAACTTTTTGCAACATACAATGAGTTGCATACAGATTGGATGAAAAGATTGGACAAGATTGAGGTACTTGTTAAGGTAAATAAATCTCTTTCTGATAAATTGGCTGCTTGTGAAGATGAAAAATCTATACTTTCAAAGGAAAATGATGTTCAAAAAGATACAATTGCCAAACTTGAAGTCCTTGTAATCAAAAGAGAGGTTGAGCTTGAAAAATTCAAAAATGAATGTGAGAAAGCTGAGAGTACATTTACCAAGTTAAACAAAAGTAAAATGAAACTTGATGAAGCTATTTCTATAGGTCAGCTTAACAAAATTGGTTTGGGCTTTGAAAAAGGTAATTTTGTAAAGGAGGGATGTGAGGCTTCTACTTCAAAAGGTGTGGAAAAATAAATTTTTAGAGAAAAATCCCTTTTGAGTGAGAAAAGACCTAGGAAGAGGCACTATATCTGCCACTATTGCCTTGCTCCTGGTCACATTAGGCCCTTCTATTACAAACTCAAGGCTGACAAAAAGTCTGGTTACTTCAATCAGCCTCAGATGTGTGAGAAGATGTATGCACATCTGAACACACATCCTGATAAACTGAGACCTCTGCAACCCAAAAAGAAAGTTGTAAAGCAGTGGGTGGCCAAACCAAGTGCCACCTGCAATGTTGTTTACTCTTCCCTCAAGAGTACTGTCTCTGGCTCTTGGTATTTTGATAGTGGGTGCTCTAGGCACATGACTGAAAACCAAGCAGTCCTCCTTGACTATGAAGTGATTAGTGGGGGAAAAGTAAACTTTGGTGGAGGTGCTCAAGGAAAAATTGTTGGGAAAGGAACCCTAGATGTCAAGGGTCTCCCAAAATTGCACAATGTGTACCATGTGGAAGGCTTGAAAGCCAACCTGATAAGCATTAGTCAACTGTGTGTTGATGACCTTTATGTGAAGTTTGATAAGCACTTGTGTGAAGTGTTTGATAAAGATAATAAATGTGTGTTTACTCGTCCTAGATCTGCTGACAATTATTACCAATTTGGTGACAATCTTTCTTGCCTAAGCTCAAAAGCTAATGATGTCAATCTGTGGCATCAAAAATTAGGGCATGCTAGCTGTAGAACTCTGGAAGAACTTCAAAGGTTTGAAGCTGTTAAAGACCTCCCTAAGCTGAACTTTAAGATCCCTGATGTCTGTGGTTCGTGTCAAAAGGGAAAGCAAACAAAAGCATCACATAAAAAGGTCCAACAGTGCTCCACATCTAGGTGTTTGGAGCTGATTCATACTGATTTAATGGGACCTATTGAAGTAGAAAGCTTTGGTAGAAAAAAGTATACTTTGTGTGTGTTGATGATTATTCTAGGTACACTTGGGTAATGTTCTTAAGAGAGAAATCTGAAATAATTGGAGAATTTAAGAATTGGTACAAAAGGGTTAGAAATCTTTATGGTCTTAAGGTTGTGAGGATTAGGTCTGACCATGGCACTGAATATGAGAATCAAATGTTTACTGCTTTTTGCAATTCTAAAGGAATCACACATGAATTCTCTGCTCCAATCACCCCACAGCAGAATGGAATTGCTGAAAGAAAGAATAGAACTTTGCAAGAAATGGCTAGGGTCATGTTAAGTTCTAAAAACTTGTCCAAGAAATTATGGGCAGAAGCTTTGAACACTGCTTGTCACATTGGCAATAGAGTGTTCCTTAGGATTGGTAGCAATGTCACTCCATATCAAATCCTCTTTGGAAGAAACCAACTGTGAAGTACTTTCATGTGTTTGGATGTATTTGTTACATTCTCAATGATAGAGAATACTTATCCAAATTTGATTCAAAGAGTGACAAAGCAATTTTCATGGGCTATTCCACTAATAGTAGAGCTTACAGAGTTTTTAATCTCAAAACTAAGACCATTATGGAATTTGCTAATGTTATATTTGATGACTCACTTGATCTTAACCTCAAGACTGCTGAGGATGATGTTTCAGGTTGCTTGCTGGACTGGAAAGATACGTAAACAGTCTTGGAGAACCAACGTAATCTTCCAAGGCCGAAAAACACGTTGAACCTGATAAGGATGTAACTAAGGATGTGGACACATTTGCATCCACATCTGAACCCACATCTGCTCCCACATCCGCTCCCACATCCACTCAAAATCCTGTAACTGAGGACAGTTCCTCTGAATCTGATCAGGATGATGCTCCAGAAGAAAATGTGGACGGGTGTGTGGATAGATCAAAGGATATTTCTTCTAAAATCCAGAAGAACCACCCCACTTCACAAGTTGTGGGAGATGTGCATGCTCAAGTGAGAACTAGACAAAAGGACAAAGTGGACTATAGAAAGATGGTTGGTTTGTGGAGTTGCTCCTCAGCATACTCCCAGGTAAGTTTTTGCTGTTTTATTTCAAAGATTGAAATTAAGAATATTACTGAAGTATTGAAAGATGCTGACTGGATTCTTGCTATGCAAGATGAGTTGATTCAATTTGAAAAGAATGAGGTATGAACTCTTGTTCCTAGACCCTCTCATGGAAATGTCATAGGAACCAAATGGATTTTCAAGAACAAAACTGATGAGCAATGTGTGATCATTAGAAATAAAGCCAGGTTAGTTGCTCAAGGTTACACTCAAATTGAGGAAATTGATTTTGAGGAGACATTTGCTCCTGTTGCAGGGATTGAGTCCATTAGGCTTCTGTTAGCCATTGCTTGTTACCTCAAGATTACTCTTCATCAAATGGATGTTAAGAGTGCTTTTCTAAATGGGATATTGAACGAGGAAGCCTATGTTGAACAACCTAAAGGCTTTGTGGATTCTAAGTATCCTAACCATGTGTATAAACTGAAGAAAGCTCTGTATGGGCTAAAGCAAGCCCCTAGAGCTTGGTATGGTAGGTTGACTGACCATTTGCTTCACCTAGGATTCAAGAGAGGTGAGGTTGACAAAACATTGTTTGCGAGGAAATATAAAAAGGAGATTCTTGTGGCACAAATCTATGTGGATGATATTGTGTTTGGGTCAAACTATGACCCTATGCTAGCTGAGTTTGTGGATAGCATGACTTCCACATTTGAGATGAGTATGGTAGGTGAGTTGAACTTTTTTTTAGGCCTACAGATTAAACAGTTCAAATATGGCATGTTCATCTCACAGTCTAAGTATGCCAAGAATCTTGTGAAAAAGTTTGAGCTTGAACACTCTTCACATCAAAGAACACCAATGGGATCTTCCCAAAAGCTAAGTCATGATTCATATGGTGAGAGTGTTGATCAAACCTTGCATAGAAGCATGATTGGAAGTCTGCTTTACCTCACTGCAAGTAGACCTGACATTTGTATAGTGTGTGTGTCTATGTGCAAGATACCAAGCCAACCCAAAGGTGTCTCATCTTAAATCCTTGAAAAGAATCATTAGATATGTGAGTGGGACTGTGAACCTAGGGTTACATTATTCTAAAGAGACAAACACCAATTTGGTTGGATACACAGACTCTGACTGGGCTGGAAATAGTGATGATAGAAAGAGTACCACAGGTGGATGTTTCTACCTAGGAAATAACCTTGTGTCTTAGTATAGTAGGAAGCAGAATTGTGTGTCCTTATCCACTGCTGAGGCTGAGTATGTTGCCCTTGGGAGTTGCTGCACACAACTGCTTTGGATGAATCAAATGTTGAAAGATTATTGATTAAATAGCAAAATTTTGACTGCTTTTTGTGATAACAAAAGTGCCTTGGACATATCTAAAAATCCTGTCCAATATTTTAGAACAAAACACATTGATATTAGACATCATTTCATTAGAGATCTTGTAGAACAAAAAACTGTGTGTCTGGAATTTGTTGGCACTGAAAATCAATTGCCTGATATATTTACAAAGGCATTAGATTTGGAGAGATTTTCTTTCTTGAGGAAGTTTCTTGGTTTGTGTGATATCTAAGGTTGTGAGCAGAAATGTGTGTCACATCCTCTAGCACATCTGTATATTAGATTAACTGAAAAAAAAAATATATAAAATTAAAAAAAAAAAATCATGCATTAGCACGAAATTTCTCAGTGTGGTCACTTGTGAGTCTTCATCTTGACATTGTTTTTGATCACTTAATTGTGAGCACTTCCTGTTCATGTCATCTTTTGATGACTTGATATAACCTTCCTAGGTATCTCACAGTGGGTGCTATAAAAGAAAAAAAATATTTGTGAGAAACAGCTGCTTCACCCTTAGTATGAAGCCATACCATTGTGATCAAGTGATTCTCATAAGAAATCTTGAAATCAAACTTGACAAGATCATTGGAAAAAAGGGCTATCTTTGGGATCAAGGAAATGTGAAAGCTACTCACAATGCAAATATCCACAACAAAAAAATTGGTGGATGCATCCTAGAGGCTGTGAAGATTGGATTATTGCTCATTGATTTTTTGTGATCTAAATGTGTCCCCAAATGTGACTCACATCCTATACCACATCCTTAAGCTGAGAAGTTTCCATCACCTGTGTGTTTGCATCATGCTAGGCATACTGCATTTTTTAGGTCATATAGGAGATTTGTAAATATGCTAGTTAATTTATTTTCTTTCTTAATTTATTCTTTGATTTTATAGGTTTTTGATCTTCAATATCTCTCATGAAAGAAAAAGGTGTGTATCAATTCTTGTTTGAAAAGGTTGGAAAATTTTGAATGAGATTCTTTTTGAAAAAGATATGGCTGAATTATTTTTGTTTCCATAAAAATCTATCAAAATCTTGGTTATTTTAATCCCCTATTTCTTCGAAGGTTGTTGTGTGTGGTAATCTCAAAGGATTCTAGCCGTTGGAGGACTTCTAAGGTATTTAGGATGTGTGAAACCTTTTTGGAAAAGGATTCCAAGCTTCAGTTGGAAAGGGGGAGCTGTGAGTATTAATTAGGTCTCACATCCGTCCCATCCCCCATAAACCCTTGCTAAACCTTTTGTTCTTCCATCTTTTTGCACACAATCACACACACATTGCCATTAATTCTTGTGCACTGTTCAACCTAACACCTATTTACTGTTTAAATGGCCGATCACTCTAACATTCGTGAGGAAGACGTCCTCGATATTGAACCCCTTTCAGTAGCCATTGCTGAAGCTCCCATTGCCGCCAATCCTGTAATCTCTAAATTCCTTGCTGACATTCCTCCCCCATCGTCCTCGTCTAGCTCTTCAATGGAAGCTTCACCTGCTAAATCACCTACATTGGAGCCTTTGTCTGTCCCAGTAGCTTCTGAAAACCCTAATCCTTCAACCTCTCCGGTTTTACAACCATCGATTGTAGCCTCTGTTTTACCCTCTGTTGAAACCCCTTCAACCAAAAAGAGGAAGCTAACCCCTGCAAAACCCTTGGGCCATGCTGCGATTCCAGTTCCCCAACGTAATCTACGTCGATCGCACAGGGTTAGGAAGTTGTCAGAAGCTGACAAGGCTAAAAATTTGAAGAAACCTGGAGGAAAACCTTCTACTGCCATAGCTCTTGATGAAGAAGAAGAAGAAGAGGAAGTTCAACCTCTTGTTAGAACTAGGGCTCAACCCTCAAAACCTTCTCCTTCTGTTGTTGCCCCTGTCATTGCTCCTTCTGAAGCAATTTCTCCTGCTAAGCTTGTTGATCCTGTTCCATCCTCTCTCATTGAGCCTTCTGATCCTATTATCCCTTCTCCTACTCCAGTTGTTGATATTCCTGCCCATGAGGCTGCTCCTTCTGTTGATAATCCCTCTGTATTTAGTGATGAGGAGCCCTTGGCCAATATCTTAATGGAATTGAAAGGTAAGAAAAAGTTGGCTGCTATAGACCTAGAGCCAATTGATGAAGAAACTGGTGATTCTGAGTCCAGTTATGAAAGTGATGACACTGCCTCAGATGCTAATTTCAAGCTGGGAAAGGATGAGCTTGAACAAGAAAAAGAGGATCAAGAAAAGGATGCCTCTTCTGGTGATGAGACAGAGGTTGAGTCTGTCAAAGTGCAATCTCCTACAAAGGATGTGCCTGCAGATGTGCACACATTCAGGCGCACATCCACCAGAAATAAGACTGATAAGGATATTTCTACATCTCTCTCCATTACTCCTGCCTTTAAACCCTTTTCTAAAAAGTTTTTATCAAAGGATGCCTCTGATAGGTTTGGCCTGATTGCTAATAAGGCCTTCATTGTTGAGATGAAAAGGGACAGAGAAACCTTCTTTAAATTAGGTATGGATAAATTTTTTGAAGAGAGAGGTTTATTTTTAACTGTGGATCACCCTCTCCCATTCTATCCTAAAATGGTGTATGAATTTTATGCCAACTTGACCAAAGGGCTAGATAGATACTCCTCTCCCTACACTGTCTATGTTAGAGGAATGTTTGTCCCCTTTTCCCCATCTGTGACCAATGATTTCCTTGGGTTGGATAATACTTTGGATCAACTTTGTGATATTTCTGATGAAGAACTAGTATCTAGTATCACTCATGGCAAAGTGACTTCTTGGCCTGTTAAGCCAAAAGATTTGGAAAGTGGCTCTCTCTCCTCTCTTTATTGTTTTCTCCATACAATTTTTGTTGCCAACCTGTGCCCCTCAAATAACAAGACCTCTGTTACTAGGGTGCAAGCTGACTTACTTTATAGGTTGGGTATTAAAAGAAATATCAATTTTGGAGACTTCATTTTTAGGAAAATCTGTGCCTATGGAGAATCCCCTCACTACAAGAATAAGGGTTTTTAGCCACGGTCGTCGGACCGTGGTAAATAGAGATAAAACCGCGGCTAATAGTATTTACCACGGTTTTGTCACGTTTTTGCGTCCGAGGCTTTTGTGAGCGTCGCTTATACTGTTCTACGTTTTTTAAACCGTGACAAATAATATTTGCTACGGTTATGATCACGGTTAAAAACCATAGCACAATAAGTGTGATATATGTTATTTTTTATTTGTCACAGTTGTTGTGACATTTTCTAAACCGTGACAAATAGTTTTTTTTTATTTGTCACAGTTGTTGTCACATTTTAAAAACAGTGCAATTTTAATACTTGTGACAATTTGAAACCGTCACAAAAGTTATGTGCGACATATAAATCATTATTTGTATTGGTAATTAACGTGACAAATGATACCATAATGTGTGTTTTTCATATTTGTAACACAATTCAAAACTGTGGTATATAGATTTTTTTTAATTATAAAACCTAGTGTACTATATATTCATTGAAATACATTTAGTAACAATAAAAGAGTTAAATGACCATTTTAACCGTAATGCATAAATTTTCATAAAAATCCACAAACGGTGATACAAGTGCTTAAACAAAAATCATATATAATTCATTCTAGTAAGTCAAATCTAACAACTATTTATAAAACATTTGCTACTATTAAGCATTTGTCTGAAGTGCTACTATTAAGCATTTGTCTGAAGTAAATTAAAACATGTACAAAAGTGTAATCATGGCCATAATCTAGTATAAAACATCAAAGTTTTGAAGTTGAAGTTGATGTTGAAGATCAAAGAGACATCATCAAGGCTCCAATCCTGTCATGCATATACAGAAAAGCAAATCTTCATAAGTGAATGAATATCGTTGACAATTGAAAACATAAACAAAATCACGAGTACTTCATATTTTAGATTTAAAACAAATGGATAATAATTACTAATCGATGACATGCGATATTATAAGTTTGAAAAAAAAACTAACAAAGAAATTAAGTAAAAAAAACTTGAGTATGAATTAAAAAAATTTACTTACAAAAAAAGTAATCTAGCTACAAATCTCATCTGACACATCATCACCCGATGTTGTAGGAATCTGTGAACAAGAAAATGATGTGGATTAGTCACAAGTAACCTTATGAAATAAATACAAGAATAAATAGAGTACTCAATTATATTGTAGTCAGATAATACACAAATTCATCAATACAGGCTATAATAAACCCTTCTTTCACAGAGAAATACAACGGTAGACTGAATATGGATATTGGCCGCAAAATATTAAGTTCTTATTCTCCTACAGTGACACACTATGTTCTTTTCAGAATAATAAAGAGTCATAACTAGCCTTGTTGCATTCCAACCTAAAAGAGAAGAAAAAGGAAGGAGTGATATAAAGTGGAAAAATTAGCTTAAAGGTACCAAAAGTCCGCTTCCTATTTCGACAACAAGTTTGGAACAGTACACGAAAAAAAGTTTCAATCCTACAAAACTACGTAATGGACAGAATGCTGCAGAGATGATACTGCAATTGAGCTGGCAACTACTAAACAGAGAGGGAAATTTCCTAAAAGTAAAATTTTGATAGTCATGTTGAGCTCTTGAACAAATAAATGTTCAGCAAGTATGTGTGGCAAGATTCAATGTATGGGATCAATAAGAAAATACATTTTATATAAATAATGGAAAAATCAAACCATCAATCAAAACATTTCAGGTGCAAAGGGCAACCGGTATCAAAGTATAAAGAAGCCCCCACCCATCCACTGCACTGACAAAAAAATTACTTGCCTGATGCTCAGGTACTTCAGGGGGTAGAATCCGAAGATAATGAGGGGGAAGACCAAAACCATAATTTGTAGTAGAGTGGGGAAATGGAATCTGAGATGCTCCTTGTGGAGGCACTGTCTCCTGGTTTGACTGCTCTGGGGTCAGAGAAGAATCAGACGGGACACTATCTTCTGAAGGAAGTGCACTTTCAGGCACATTTGGAGGAGGTAGAGGATGACTTGGGAATTCATCTTCTTTAACAGTTGATGTCACATTTTGACTGCTGCAGAGAGGAGCATCAATAGTGAATATCCTGGGTTTGCAACAATGAGGTGCGGAAACAATAATGAAAAAAGAATAGAAAAAGTCCCTACCTCATATATGCATCCATTACATCTTTTCCCTGCACAGGCTCAATGGAAGAGCTTGAATTCTCATCAACAAGAGCAGCATCCAAACTTCCAAATGTTAGAAAAAGACCACTATTGATGCAGAGAGGAGCATCAATAGTGGTCTTTACCATATTCCTCTCTCATCTCTCAAATTTTGATTGCCAATGGTGTTAAGCCTGAAAAAGGTGAAGATAGGGTTGATAAGTTTGATTTGTTTAAGGAGACCAAAACCCTCCTAGATACTAAGCAAAGATTTGTTGATCTCCCTTTGGATACTGTTCCTGAAATATCTATGCCAGATGTGGACACAACTGAACCCACATCTGAAGACCCTTTTGCTGCCCAAATGAAGGACTTGGATGCTAAAATTGCAGCTGCTGAATCTCATACCACTGCATTGTCTGATCAACTTCAATCCTCCATTGCCCATGCCAATAATCTCAAGGCCCTTAAGGATAGACTCCTCAAATGGCATGCTAATCTTTCTGCTCAAAAAGGGGAAGATAGACCTGAACCTGCTGCTACTGGAAACAAAGTTTGGGATGCTACTGTTGCTGCTGCTGGCTGGAGGAACTGTGAACTTTAATTTAGGGGGAGAAGACTTTTTAATAGTTGTTTTACTTTGATGGTTTTAAGACAATTTTAATTTCTGCTTTAAATTTTTAGTTTTCAAACAATGGGATGTAATAACTTTAATTAGGTTGCTGCTGAATGATTTTTGCTTTTACTTTTAATGAACTGCTGGTGTTTGCTCTAACATGGTTTATGCAATTTTATGTGTGGATGTGTAAACACATCTGCACACACATCCATTCAGGGGGAGTTGTGCTTATATCTGAATTTTGTAGTCACAAAGTGTGATTATTATAAATCTTTGGTTTTGACCAGAAAGTCCAAAATAGGGGGAGATTGAAAGCGTGAGCTTTTTGGGAACAAACTCTTGTTTCCTTATTTCAAAAGACTTCTATAATGGTAAGAAGATTTTGAGACTTTCATGATAGATTTATTATTGTCCTACTTTGACTAGGACATTGTAAATAGAGTAAATATCTTTTATTTATGTACATATATAGTTTTATATTAGGACTAACCTACTAACAATCTATTTCTTTGTGAGTGTGCTTTATGTTTCCTTGTAGGAATTGGATTCTTACATATGGAAGATGTTGATTGCGTGAAGATCTTCTCCATGGTGCATATAAATACAAGGCATTCAGCACAAGAGAAGCAACAAAAATTCTGAGAGAAAATATTCTTCACAGTTTTCAACATAGTTGTTTTAGGTTGTGAGTGAAGGTTGTGCCTCACATCCGTAACTCACATCTAGGTTTTCATAGAGTTCTTTGTTTTACTTCTGACTAGAATAGGTCCTACTTGAGAAAGGGGAGTTGTTCTTGTCATAGAAGGTGATTAGAACTCATTTAGTATTTTAGTATTTTAGTTTTTCACTTATTTGTTTTTGTAAGCAACAAAAGTTTTTATAGTGAAAAGTTTTTTGGGCGTAAGCCTAGTTTGCTGATCTCACAGATCAGTAAGCGTATATAACTCTTGCGTTATTGTTTTTAATTTTTTTTATTTCGCTGCATTATCTGTGGATGTGTGGACAGTTGTGAGACACATCTGTACTCACATCCGTTGTCTGTTGTGTGTTTAAAGCTTCCTAGCTACATGATACTTTCAAAGTGTAAGAGTCTCGAAAGTTAAATAGTCACACGTGATAAAAAAAATTATGTATTTTGGGAGATTCATTTGTGGATTAAACACAATTGCTAGTTTTTTCTCTCTCTCCAATAAAGCTCAGTCTCTTTTCCTTCATGATTTTGTTATCCCTTTTGGTTTTTCATCAAATCAACATGAAGAAATTGCCCCTTCCCGACCTAATCAAGGTGAAGTTTTCCGAATTTCATTACCGTATAAATATTTTCGACTTGACTTGTAATGATGGATTTGTGTTGTTTGAATTGTATTTTGATATTCTTTTTGCATTGAATTTTGATATGAGTTCTTGTTTATTTAAGATAGTTTAATGGAATCTAATTTATGACAAGTTACTTCACAATATATAATTCACATGGGTCCTACAGGTGAGTTCTTCTTCATTTACTGTTTTTATAGCATGAAAAAAGTTATGATTTTATTTATGTTTGAAAATGGTGTTTGTTTTGTATTAAGGTGTTTACAAAATTAGCATAATGGTTAACTATTTACATGCAGTGGCGGATTCAAGGGTGTTGAGGGGGGTTCATCGACCCCCCTGACTTTTGTTATTTTTACAAAATGACCTTTTGTATTTTTCAAATTTACTATTTTGACCCCCCTGAAACGAAAAATCCAGGGGGGTCTAGATCCGCCACTGTTTACATGTAAGTGATTTTCATATGATATAGTATGTATTTATTATTTTATGAAAATACGTTTAATTGTTTTGTAGGAGTATCGGTGATAGAGGAGAAAGTTCAAGAGTTTTTTTTTATGATGAAAGGTAGATTATGTTGATTTCCTTTCCACATTTTTACATTTATTTTTTTTGTATGTATATATTTTTTTTGAAAATTTTATATATAATATTATAAAATAATTTAAATATATTGATAAGTGTATATTATAACTATGAGAAAATTATAAGTTAATTTTGGATTTGATTTTTTTTTCCAAATTACAATATTTCAAATACAACGCAAGGGAGGGATTTGATATTAGTTTTAGTGGTTTTTATATAAATTCTTACTTTGTCCGTCCCAAAATATTTTTTAAAGAGATATATTTTTTATTTTGAATGATGCTTTCGTCCTTTTTTTCTAGGAAAATTATCTTCATTTTTATATGTTTAATTTGTGTATTTATTTAATTTTGATCTTTTCTTTGCTTTTTATCCAGGTTTTAATTCGTAGTTTTATGATCATTCATCGTAAGCAACGCCAATGTCAAATCAATCATGCATAGGAATGGAAGCTAAAGGAAAATTGAGAAAACAAACAATGAACACTTAGAATTATAGTTTGAATAGTTTCAATAATGATGTACACAGGCATGATAGGTGCATACAAATATTTCTATCATTTGCAAATAATAAATTATGGTTCAATTTATCATAAAAGAGTTTTATCACTTGAAATATTTTGTTCTTTTAACCCTTTTTCCTTTTGTGATTTGTTAAATTAGTAGTTAAATTAATATACAAACTTATAGCATAATTTAGGAAATTTTGAAAACAAATTCATTTTATAAAAGTGTTATATTTAAAATCACCTTTCACAAATTGTATAAACTCCCTCCATTACACTCAAATTAGGACATTTTGTTAGTTTTGGTGTCGCACTCGACAACCTCAAAATGAAATATTTTATTTAATGAAATCGACTTTCACAATCAAAACAACTTTTCACTCATTATTTTTTACCCCACTTTCTCTCTCATATCCCACTTTTTATACTTACAATACTCACTCC
Source organism: Adenophora triphylla var. japonica (assembly GCA_022495995.1). Taxonomy (NCBI): domain Eukaryota; kingdom Viridiplantae; phylum Streptophyta; class Magnoliopsida; order Asterales; family Campanulaceae; genus Adenophora; species Adenophora triphylla. Next base: position 452,935 of record JAFEMH010000384.1, read on the forward strand.
AATAACACTTTTTCTTATTCTCCGTGCGTAACTCAGAAATCTTATTTCGAATGGGTGGAGGGAGTATGATTTTCATTAACCACTAAACTATTGGAAAAAAAGTTCTAATTAGAATATCAATCAGTCATTTCCTTAAAACACGATCGGAACAAATACTTTATTTACAAAATGCAATTTTATTAAGCTCAATTATTAGACTACTCGGTAATCATGATATCTAGCAATAATCTAACCAGAACTTAAAATGGAGGTAGAGATGGTATTACGTCATTTTTAAAAGATTTTTTGTAGTTTGAATACTTATTTAACTTCACAAATACATGTCTTTGTATGGTAAAGCTTCGACATATTTAAAAATAATAACATGTGATAAATATATTTGTATGTAATAAGTCCTAAAAGAAAATAAAATATTGGGTAATAGGTTCTTAAAGAAGATGAAACTTGAAATTATCAGAAGTCTCATAATTTATTTTTATTAATATAACTTAAATATTAAGTGATAATAAAATCAAAAGTTAAATTTATGATTATGATTATTAGTATTTTTTTAACTAAAAACTTTCAATAAATATATGTTCATACAATATTTTTTAAAATGAGATGAAACATTAGGTAAAAAAATGTTTAGATTATCAAAAGTCTCTCTTTTTTTTTTTTAATCAAAAGTCTCTTCATTATGAATCAACTTATATTAAAAATAAAAACATGCAATAAATATATGTGTATCTAATAGGTCGCTAAAATGTCGGTACATCTTGTAAAATAAATTTGAGATTATCTAAAGTCTCTTAATTTAAAAATATGTACATGTAATAACTTATAAAGAAACATAAAATTTAAGTTAAATGAGTTTAATATTATCAAAATACTCATAATATTTAACTAATAGTACAACTTATATATCAAATAATGAAAATGCAAACTCATTATGTATTAAAACAATTAAAAGAATATTACTTAATAAATATAAGTGCTTCTAATAAGTTATAAGAGAAGATGAAATTTGAAATTATCAAAATTCTCATACGCTAATAATGTTTGAATTATTAAAAGTATCTTCATCATAAATCACAATAATTTACATAAAAATATGTAATAAATATATGTGTTTCTACTAAGTCCTAGAGAAGATGGAACAATGGGTAACAAAAATTTGAGATTTTAAAAAAACTCTTAATTTTTATTATTAATATAACTTAATTTAAGTGAAATGAATATGTTAAATTATATGAAATCAAAAGTTAGATTCATAACAATTATTATTATTTTTAACAAAAAACATTTGGTAATATGTTTATGGAATAAGTCCTAAAATGAGAAGAATCATTAGGTGAAATAATATTTGGATTATCAAAAATCTCTAATTTATTAATCAAATTAAATTAAAAATTAAAACATGTAATATATATGTGGATATAATAAGTTTCTAAAAGATAAAACATTAGGTACAATAACTTTGAGATTATCAAAAGTTATCAATTAAACTTTATTTTAATGAATTGAATATAGTATGAAATCAAAGTTAGATTCATTATGAATTAATTTTATTTTGTTCTTAAAATCTACATGTTGCAACTTCTAAAGGAATATGAAACCTAAGTTAAATAAGTTCGAAATTATATAAAAAAAAAACTCATATTTTGATTTAATTAGAACTTCAACGGCAAATAATGAAGATACAAACTCATCGTGCATTAAAACAACTAAAATAACACCATGTAATAAATCTAATTGGTAATATGTCCTAAAAGAAGATGAAATTTGTTCAAAAGTCTCATAATTTAATTTAATTAATACAACTTAAGTATCAAGTGATTTTTAAATTATATGAAACATTAGGTGAAATATTGTTGAAATTATAAAAAGTCTCTAACTTACTTTTTATTAATATAGTTTGCATATCACGTGAACTTATTTAATTTGAAATCAATAGCAAAAATTATTTCCAGCTAAATTAATTCTTTCATTAAAAATGCGTATTAAATATATCGACAACTAAAAGAACATTATGTAATAAATATAAATGCATCTAATACGTTTTAAAATAAAATGAAACTTGGGATTATCAAAAGTCTCATATTTTAATAATGTTAGGATTATCAAAAGCCTATTCATCACGAATCAAAATAATTAAAAATAAAAACTTGTAATAAATATATGCGAATCTAATAAATCCCTAAAGAAGATGAAACATATGGTAAAAAAAAATGATATTATCAAAAGTCTCCTAATTTATATTATTAAAGCAGCTTAATTTAAATGAATTGAATTTTATATGAATTCAAAAGATAGATTTATCATAATTATTGTTTGTGTTAACAAAAAACTTTCAATAGTTATATGTTTATTCAATAAGTCCTAAATGAAAATGAAACATTAGATGGAATAATGTTTGAATGATCAAAAGTTTTCTCATTACGAATCAAATTAAATAAAAAATATGTAATAAATATACATGCATCTAATAAGTCCCTATACGATGGAACATTAGGTAAAATAAAATTGAGATTATAAAAAGTCTATTGAATATGATATGAAATCAAAGTTAGATTAACTTTATTTAATATATACTCACTCCGTCTCACTACAATCTTACCAGTTATTGTTTGCACAAAAATAAAGAAATTGTAGTGGAGTGGGTGTTGTGAATATGAAAATGAGGTAGGAGAGATAGAGTGGGGTAGAAATTAATAATTGATTTATTGTTATAAGTATGACATGTGGGTCTCATCAATATTAAAGTAATAAAACATTTTCATTTTATAAAGTGTTTAGTTTGTAATGATCAATTAGGAAAGTGTTTAGTTTGTAGTGAAACGAAGGGAGTATATATATATATATATATATTGGATTAACCTTATTTTTTATTTTTGTAAGAAATATACATGTTATAACTTATAAAGGATTATGAACTTAAGTTAATAAATAAGTTTGAAATTATCTACATACTCAAACTCATATTTGATTTAATTAATAAAATTTAAATATCAAATAATGAAGTTGCGAAATCATCATGTATAAAAACAACTATTAGAAGATCATATAACATAAGTTTACAATACTTTTTTTTTTCAAAGTCACACATGATGGATGTGGTTTTACCCATTAAAAAAATATGTTTCCTAGCTAATTTAATGCTCGAAATCTTGAAAATTTAATGTGTTTTGTTAATATTTTGAAAGTACAGGGGTTAAAGTGCAAATAATTAGAAAATGGAGGATTTAAGCTTGTTTTGGAAGTTTAGGGACCAAATTGCAATTATGAAAATTGGGGAGGAAACTGATATTATAAAGTTCAGGGGTCAAAGTGCAAATCTAAAAAGTATAAGGATCAAAGTGAAAATATAAAAGTACAATGACCAAAGTGCAAAAGAGGAAAATCCAGGGACCAAAGTGCAAATGAAATCGAATCCAAGGTTTTGTGACTGAAATTTTGTGACAGATTTAATTTCATCACAAATTTAAAGACAGTTTTAAAAATAATATTGACAGAATTGCAGCGGATTAGTGACGAATTTCGGCAGAATCCTAATTTGACTAAGATTTAGCAGATTTTGGCAAGAACTTGATTCCAGCTAGGATTTCTTCCTCCCTCCTACTATATAAAGGTTCCATGGACTAGTTTTTTATCTCTCTCTCTCTATCTTTTCTTCCCCCTTATCATATATTACATAGTTTAGGTTAGGGGTGTCAGATGTTCGGTTCAAATCGCGATTTGAGATCGAACCGAACCAAACTAGGTGGTTTGGTTTGGTTTTTAACGATTAACGGTTCAGCTCGGTTACAAAAATTTATAAACATGCGGTTCGGTTTGGTTTGCGGTCTGACTCCTCCAAATCGAACCAAAACGAACCGGACCAACCATTTCGAGCTGAACCGCCAAACTGAACCGTCGAGCTGAACCGCCAAACCGAACCACCGAGCTGAACCGCCAAACCGTTATATTAACCGTTGATTATTTTTTATTTATTTTCCACCGTTGATTGATTTCAAACCCTAATCACCTATTTATAAAGTATCTTACTTTCCATTTTCCTTTCTTTTTCTTTCTAGTTCCAACGACAACAGTGACAACAGCGGCGCCTTTCCTTTCTCTCTCTCTCTCTTCGCCATTTCCATCAACGATGACTAGTTTCCGACCTCACTCTTTCTATTCCTTAGTCCTGACCTCACTCTCTCTTTCTCTCTCTCTTCGTCGTATGTTCCATTTTGCCCTAATCTGACAAGCATCACCGTCAAAAAATCGAACCTCAGAATGGGAATCCTCCGCATCAATGGAAGATGCCGCCCAAAGACTCATCAATCCATGGGTTCTTCACTTTCAGAAGCTTGCTCTCGAGCTCATTTGCCCTATCTGGTTCGCACCCCCCACACCCTTCTCTCGTTTCTTACTTGTATGCATTAGGGTTTACTGAATTTGTAATTTTTGTATCAATTGATTAATTCCCCTCGCTTTTTCTGTGTTTCATTCCAGTCTTAAAATTCTTAATGAACCAATGCTTCTCCCCTGCAATCACATCTTCTGCAAGTGAGTTACTACTTGTCTTCTACCCTCAGATTGATTTTGCACTAACTTTTTTCCTCTTTTCACGTTCTATTTATTTTTTTGCTATTTTCATTGAGTTTGATTTATGAATTATGGTCAGGTAATTGGAGTTTGGACCGCGGTCTAGACCGCAATTCGGACCGCGGTTTGAACCGCTTAATGGAACCGCGGTTTGAGATCGAACTGAACCAAACCGAGGTGATTTGGTTCGGTTCGGTTTGAAATTTTCCATGGTGATCGGTTTGGTTTGGGATTTTTCCAAACCGAGTACTAGCGGTTTGGTCTCTAAATTTGTCCAAACCGAAGCAAATCGAACCATTTACACCCCTAGTTTAGATTTTTTTTACAAGGATTGAAGATTCAAATTCAAAGTTTTATTTATTTATTTTAATGGTCCTTCGAGACTAATTTATTGATTCGTGGATTGAGGTAAGTAACAATTTGATCTTTATGCTAGGGTTTTAATTCTTCCTATCTCTCTCTCGTTCTTGTTCTCTCAACATTCTTCAAGATCATTCATAGGCTTCAATTATATGTTAAGATACTTTTGGCCTATGAATCTATTTGGGTATAAATCGTTTCAGTAACACGGATGATTTATACATTGACCATTGTTGAGAAGAATAGATTTAATTGAGGACGTAACTGAAATCAATGAATCTAGGTTCTTATGTTCTTAATTGAATCTCTTGAATGTTTATATTGACGTAACTGAATATATAAACAAGATAGAGATATTAGGGTTTTAATGTTCTTATCGACGTAACTGAAGATATTAACATCTTAACTCTATATTTTTGTGAACGAACCCAAGAATGAGATTGAATCTTTTTTACATGAAATAAAAAGCATAAAGTGATAATTGTTATGATCCCCAATCCATGAATCCCTTGTCTCTTGATTTCTTTAATTGTTTTATTTTGCTTTCTTAGGATTAATAATTCAAACCAATCAAACCCCCCCTTTTTGGTTACTTTTCTACACTAATAAAATATACTTGTTCCACTTTAGTCCCTGTAGATTCGACCCTTGCTTGTGCATACTACTACATTGATAAACTAGTGCACTTGCCAGGTAATTTTAATAAGAGGGAGATTTCCTCCATCAAGTTTTTGGCGCCGTTGCCAGGGACTTGTGTAGCGAACAAGTTAATTTTATTAGTATATGCTTGGTCAGCATTCTTTGATTCCTACCTTGGAGCCATTGAACGACGACATTGATAGATTAGGCCGGGGGTTGAAACAATTGAATTAAAAGAGGGCAATCCCCTCGAATGTTACCTAAATCCTTCTACCACCGGGGTAGAAGAGGAAAAAGCCGCGATGACAATCCCACCGGCTTAAACTATGCAGAACTTTTGTCGTCCTAAAGTCGATGCCTCCATATCTTGTTTGTGCTAGCAGAGGAGGCAAAGAACTTTGAAGTCAAGGGTCAATATTTTAACATGTTGCCCATTTATCAAGTCCTATTGGGCGAAGACCCTTTGACTTTCTTGCGTGAGTATATGATGATAGTATCTCACGTTTCGGGCAAGACATGGTTTATGATGTTAACACCTAGAAGCATAAGCACGTGGGATCAATTGCATGATGTATTTTTACAAAAGTATTATCCCCATCCCACGTTAGCTAATATGAGGCAAAAGATTATTAGATTTGCCCAAGAAGTAGGTGAGCCTTTTCATGAGGCTTGGAACCGATTTAAAATAATGTTAGTGCAATGTCCCCATCACAATTTTCCCTTGCCATTGTTAAATCAAATTTTTTATGACGACTTGAATCATGTTAATCAAGCCATGGTTGATAATGCGGCGGGGGGCACACTAGGAGCCAAAACTCCCCAAGAGACTCATGCTTTATTTGAGATGTTGGGTGCTAATTCCCAATAAAAGACTACAAGGGGTAAGGCTAGGGGAATACATGAGTTAGAGGGTAATGATAATTTGGCCAAACAAGTATCTCAATTAATTGCTATGTTTAATGCTAAAGGCACCTCTCTTGATGCTAATTTTGTGCAAGATGCTTATTCTATTTGTGGTCTTCATACTCATGCTACTAATTTTTGTCGTAGTAGTGCACAATTTATTTCTAATGATGAGCAGGTACATGCACTCAATGGATACAACCCAAGGCCTCCACAAAATAATCAATATAGTAACACCTACAATCCGGGGTGGAGGAATCATCCTAACTTTTCTTGGGGAGGAAACCAAGGTAATCAAAATAAACCCCTACACACTCCACCACCCCAAGGAAAATTTGAGACTAGGAAAGAGCCTTGGGAAGAGGCGTTGGAAAGAATGAGGTTGGAGAAACAACAAGAATCAAGGCAGGAAAGTGCCGCCATTAAAAGCTTGAAACTCAAATAGGGAAAATTGCTGAAGCCCTTCAAAGTGACAAGCCTGAAACGTTTCCGAGCCAAGGACATCAAGCAATTGCCATATCCCCACTATGGAATGGCAAAGTGGTAAGTCAAGAGGTTAGTTCTCCTCCATATTCTTCTTCTCCTCCTCCTATTTCTAAAGAAGATGCTGAAAAGAGTACATGTGGATTGGGGGAAAATCCAAAGACACTTATATACCCCTCAAGCCATATGTACCATCGGTGCCCTTTCCCGGTCGATTGATGAGACATAGGTTAGAGCATCCAATGAAAGAATTGATGGAGATGTTCTCCAAAGTTAGCATAAACCTCCCATTACTTAATGTGATTAAAAACATTTCGGCCTACGCAAAAATTTTCAAAGAATTAAACTCTGAAAAGTATAGGTTTGGAAAGAATGAGATGTTGATCATGGGAGAGAGTGCCATAGTCCGACAAGACCTCCCACCTAAACTAAAGGACCCCGAAAGTTTAACAATTTCTATTACTATGGGGATTCTAGTGAGGTGAAGGTGATGTTAGACCTTGGTGCTAGCATTAATTTATTACCATACTCCACATACTTGAAATTGGGCTTGTTTGAGTTGAAGCCTACCACCCTTCTATTTAGCGAACCGTTCTATTAGGAGACCGATAGGCATTGTGGAGGATGTATTAGTCCAAGTGGGGACCTTGATAGTCCCCGATGACTTTGTGGTTATGGATATGGTTAATAGAGGAAGTACGTGTAGAAACCCTCCTATTTTGCTAGGACGTCCCTTCATGGTCACAAATAACACAATAATAAATGTGGGGAATGGGAAATTGTCCATGATGATAGCGGATGAGAGGATAGAAATCTCGATTAATGATGTGAGGAAATACCCTATGGACAATGATGGGGAAGATTGTGAGTCCTTAGATGACATAGAGGAGGATGAGTGTGCCAAAATAGATAAGAGTGACAGTGAGAATTCTAGGGATAAAGCGGACGTCCATGATAGGACTAGTAACAATAAGGCCGACAAACACTCTTTAAGTGACGGACCGTATCACCCCCTAGACCGACCCATAAGGAGTCGGTATCAAAATTAAAATCATTTTTCCTCTAAAGCTGAAAGTAAAAATTCATGTGCTCAAATAGAGGAATGCTATTTTTTTGATATATCTGATTCTTTTATTGCTAATATTGATGACCGAGATAGCTCCTCTTATGATGAGGTGCTTGATGTCCGTGGGACCAATGCACCAAATGAGTTTGGGGGAGAGACCCCCATAAAAAAGAAGAAAAAGAAAAAGGCCAAAAAGAAGGCCCCTAAAATACCTTGGGCTCTACCCGAGCTTATATAGAATGATACATATGTGTGGAAAGTTGTGGGCATTTGTGCCCGTGAATGTGCGAGGTGGGCCAAGGGAAGAAAAGCTAAGGCCAAGGAAGAGATGGCCACCTCTAATCCCATTTAAATGGGACTAAGGTCGGGCTAACGACCTTAACCAAATGCGCTTATAGGAGGCAACCCAAGTAGCTATGTTTTATTTGCTTTATTTATTTGTTTTGTTGTGTCATATCTTCCTTTGAACACAAGGCATGTTTTAGTTCTCTTTGCTATGAGGACATAGCATGTTTTGAGTTTGGGGATAGATATCTCTCCGAGTTTGTGGGTTTATAGGAGAGTGTATATAGTGTCACCCTCCAAAAAAATAGAAAATTTTTGTTCTTTTCATATTTTGGAATTTTGGCTAAAGTCAATGATGATTTGAGAGTGCTTTAATTTTAAAATCTTAAGTATTATTGTCAATATGGGGTTATAATTGCATTGAAACAAGTAAAGTATGATTACTCCACCTTTCACTTCCATGCTATTTTTCTTGATCATTGTTACCAATTTAGAAAACCTTTATAGGATCACTTAGGTATTCTCGGGGTCCCTAGAACATATTTGCATGACTGTCAATAACACATCAATTAGGCTATTCGAGAAGTGATATTTGGCTATTTTCTTTGAACCCTATTTGTGAGACTTTAACTTTCTAGTCACTTATAAAAAATTTCGCTAGAACCCCTTTTGAGCTTAAAAAAGTAATGAAATCTCTCACAAAGTGAGAGGTTATTTTAGACCACCATTCTCCTTCATTTTTACCCTCATTATCCTACCCTTTTAACTTATACACTATTTTCTCACCTTTTCAAGAAAGTGAAACTAGGGAATGATGGGGAATGTTTGGGTGATGTTTGGAAAATCAAGGGAGAAAAGTGGTCATGAAAAAAAAAAGAAAAAGGTTATGAATGTATTGAAAAGAGGGGCTTGAGCAAAATATTGATTGCATATTCTTCGTGATATATATTTGCAAAAAAATGATTGAAAAGCCTTACCCTCTCTAATGTTGAAGTGGAAAGTGACCAAAAAGAAAGAAAGGTGATCAACCCCAAGTGTGAAGTATGAAAAATTATAAGTTTGGGGGTTGAAACAATGGGTTGGCATGGAGCGGAGTAATAAATTTAAAATGAGGATGTATGATGAAGACGTCCTAATTTTACTACTTGACTTCATATGTTCTTACCTTCTTTTGTAACCGTGAACCTAGCCCCCGATTGTCGCAATATATTACAAGCTGTTAAGCCATACTTGATCCCTAAAGAGTAGCCGGGTCGACAGTTTTGTTTAAACATGCATATGAGTGGCCTTGTGTAGAAATTTATCTTATTATCATTAATTAAGAGCATGACATAAGTGACCCTATAAATTATCTTATTTTGGTAAACAATGATCTCCCATAATTCATTCATCTTTCATTATGTGGTGGAGAATTGTAAGTTAGATGCATCCATGTAAATATAATCCCATATTCATGATAATGCTTATAGATTATGTGTATTGTAAGATCTGAGACTTGTTGTGCCAACAACTTATTATATGAATTGAACAAATCCCAAAAATATTTTTATTTGTTTTAATTAGTTAGTTAGTTTTATTTTGTTTTAGTTTTGTTTTACTCGAGAACGAGCAAAAGATAAGTTTGGGGGTATTTGATAGATGTGATTTTATCCATCCTAAAGATATGTTTTCTAGCTTATTTAATGCTCGAAATCTTGGAAATTTAATGTGCTTTGTTAGTGTTTTGAAAGTACAGGGGTTGAAGTGCAAATAATTAGAAAATGGAGGATTTAAGCTTGTTTTGGAACTTTAGGGACCAAATTGCAATTATGAAAAATTGGGGAGGAAACTGATATTATAAAGTTTAGGGGCCAAAGTGTAAATCTGGAAAGTATAAGGATCAAAGTGAAAATCTGGAAAGTATAAGGATCAAAGTGAAAATCTGAAAAGTACAATGATCAAAGTGCAAAAGAGAAAAATTCAGGGACCAAGGTGTAAATGTGAATCGAATCCAAGGTTTTGTGACATAAATTTTGTGACGGATTTAATTCCGTCACAAATTTAAAGGCAGTTCTAAAAAAAATATTGACAGAATTGCAGCGGATTAGTGACGGATTTCGGTAGAATCCTAATTTGACTGTGATTTAGCATATTTTGGCCAAAATTGGATTCCAATTAGAATTTCTTCCTCCCTCCTACTATATAAAGGATTTCTAGACTAGTTTTTTTTATCTCTCTCTATATATATATATATATCTTTTCTTCCCCCTTATCATATATTACATAGTTTAGGTTTTTTTAAAAGGATTGAAGATTCAAATTCAATGTTTTATTTATTTATTTTAATGATCTTTCGAGGCTAATTTATTGATTCGTGGATTGAGGTAAGTAACAATTTGATCTTTATGCTATGGTTTTAATTCCACCTATCTCTCTCTCTCGTTCTTGTTCTCTCAACATCCTTCAAGATCATTCATAGGCTTCAATTGTATGTTAAAATACTTTCGGTCGATGAATCTATTTGGGTATAAATCGTTTCAGTAACACGGATGATTTATACATTGACCATTGTTGAGAAGAATAGATTTAATTGAGTGTTAAAATACTTTTGGCCGATGAATCTTTATGTTCTTGAATCTCTTGAATGTTTATACTGACGTAACTGAATATATAAACAAGATAGAGATATTAGAGTTTTAATGTTCTTATCGACGTAACTGAAGATATTAACATCTTAACTCTATATTTTTGTGAACGAACCCAAGAATGAGATTGAATCCTTTTTACATGAAATAAAAAGCATTAAGTGATAATTGTTATGATCTCCAATCCATGAATCCCTGTCTCTTGATTTCTTTAATTGTTTTATTTAGCTTTCTTAGGATTAATAATTCAAACCAATCAACCCTCCCCCCTTTTTGGTTACTTTTCTACACTAATAAAATATGCTTATTCCACTTTATTTCATGTGGATTCGACCCATGCTTGTGCATACTACTACATTGATAAACTAGTGCACTTGCTAGGTAATTTTAATATGAGGGAGATTTCCTCCATCAACACATAACATAAACTTTATAATATTTTATTTACTTTTATTGACTTAGAAACAATCACAATTGAAGGGTATAAACCGAAGTACGAATGTGGATCATGGGCATTTGGCCTAAACTATAATCCATACAAGTCTCAATTACGACAAAGGGAGTGGGCTCTCCTTACCTTTGCTCGTCATGCTCCCTCATCATTCATACTATATCAACCTAGATATAACAGAGCGAATAACGACCAAGGAACAACAAAACTGTATGCCACGAGGCATAATCTCATATGTCGAGCAAGGCATCCAAAAAGGCCGAGCAATGCCTCCTTTGAAGACGAGGAGCCCCTCCTCGGTTATCAACAAAGTAAGGAAATGGGCCTCCCTATCCAAATTTGCTCTCTTCCTCAGCATCAAGTAAGGCCGACCTAGCATCACTTGCCGAGGAGCTCTCCTACATGGCGCACATGCATAATATATTATCTAATCCTACCCAAATAAGGAATGTGAACAATTATAATCCTACTAGGATTATAACCACCTCTCACACGATTTCTTATTCAACAAGGATTCTACAATGTTATACCTATAAATACAAGCCATAATTCTCATTATTTTGGTAACAAATGTTTTGACTCTTAACTCTAGTCAATTGATTTCTCTATCTAAACACAAATACTTACTCTCACGTCGGAGGGCCTTCTCCGGTGAAGCCCCGACTTATTTTACGTGTTTGTTATTCTTTTTTTAGCCTATTCAATCATCTAGGATACAACCTGCCGCTGGATTTGGGCTGATTCGAACATTTTTGGCATCATCAGTTTGGTTCTATTGCCGAGAAATGATTCGAATCATCCATTGAATAGCTTAAAAAATTATGTTCCACTCTCCTAATCCTAATGGAAGACGAACATACTGCTAGTATTACTCCTGATCAGGATAATATTCATATGGAATAGACTTATGACAACACTAGGGCTCCTTTTCATTTTCCCAATGGGGAACTACCTCCTCCTCCGCTATTGATTGATGGGTTGTCGCCCCTAGGAATGAATCTGCATTCTAGGGGACACCCCATAACCGAGGTTGTGCTGCCAAACCCTACTTGTCGTCGACACCGAGGAAGGCCTGCTGGCAGCTAGATGACGAGGAATACCGCCTAAGGGGTAATTTGCGCCTCCCCTCAACATGTTGATCGCAAAACTCTCTTGCATCAACAGATGGAAACTCTGCAACACATTTATGAAACACAAAATGCCTTGCTACAATTGGATCCTGAACACTCCCTGGCTTAATTCATGAGGCATACGAGGACTGAAAATTTCTTTGGAGGGGAAATTCATGTTGATAGGCGTGGTAGTCGGGGGAATAGAGAAAATCTTCCTCCTGGCCAACATCCCCCTCATCATGGCACTGCTAGTAAATCCAAGCAAAAGCACCAAGATGCCCCTCCTCGTCATAAGGCATCTAGGCATGGTAACACGAGAAACGAGGTAGACTTGAGAAGTCAGTTGAACCATCAAAGGGAGCAGGAGGTTAATTCTGCAGACTTGAGAGCAAGGCTCAGTCATGCAAAGCAAAAAAACCCCTCCTCGACATAATCCCTCTCCTTGACATAGGAGTTCTCCTCGGCACAGGAGCCCTCCTCGTCATAGGAGCCCTACTCGACCTAGGAGCCCTCCTTATCACAGATCACCTCCTCATTCAGAAATGGCACCTAAAAGGGACAGAGCACCTTCTGGACATGGGACAATCATCAGGAACATGTGGAGTATAGTAGGGTAAATGGACACACAAACAAAGAAAGGACCCACCGTAGCTCTTATATTAACTCAGAGATCGATGCACGAGAAATTCTCCTCTTGAAAAAAAAGAATAGATGAGATGGAAATGGGAAGGAAGGAAGTGGATGATGATGATACTAGTGCCACTCGTCCTTTGTCCCACCGGATTAATGATCTACCTCCCAATCCTGCCCTTAAAATCCCAAGTTTTGAAAAATATGCGGGAGTCACACACGCACGGGACCATGTGCAATATTTTGAATCCACTATGGCCCTCCTCACCAAGGCAGGTGATATACTATGCAAGGCCTTCGCGAGTACCTTCTCTGTAATAGCTTTGTCCTGGTTCCGTGAGCAAAAGAAGGGAAGCGTCGACAGCTGGAAAATCATGAGAAGGTGAAATTACCCGAGATTTTCGCGCGGGCGTGAAAAGGCGATTGTCTTTCGCGGAGGGTTGGTGTCTGAGACCTCGCTTTTCGGGAAGGAAGAGGAGTCGCCACACAGTTTTTGTATTTTGAGCCCAAACGTTGAAAAACGGCTTTAGTGAAAATGGTGTCGTTTTTATTGGTAGAAAAAACTTAGGAAAAGGCTTTTGAAAACGGGGAGTCATTTTTATTGGTAGCAAAATGAGTAAAAAGCTATTTGGTACCAGAGATTGTTAGGTTCAGAGGTCACGTTACGTTTCGGTAGTTTTTGGTGACTTGTTTGAAAAGGCGAGCGTTTGAATGACAAACGTCAGTTTTTGGAGTTTTTAAGAAAAGTGGCGCGAATGCTGATTTTAACTGTTTATCTTAAGTGTCAAATGTTGACTTTTAAGAAAAGAGCGTTTGAATGTCAAACATCGGATTTTGAGTTTGAAGATGAGCGTTTGGATGCCAAACGTCATTTCGCGGGTTTTGAAAGAGAGTTCGAAGGTCGAACTCCGGTTTTGAACCGGACGTGTCATTGTTAACGATGGGAAAAACGTATTAAATGATTTTGAATGTCAAAAGTCAGCTTTTAAGTTTGAAGATGAGCGTCTGGATGCCAAACGTCATTTCGCGCGTTTTGAAAGAGAGTTCGAAGGTCGAACTCCGGTTTTGAACCGGGCATTACATTGTTAACGATTTTACGGGAAAAACGTATTAAATGATATGCGATCAATGAATCGGGTTGCGACTCGGACTTTGAAAAGTAAATACTATCATGATCCAAATGGGTCGGACTTTGTAAATGACAGTATTTAAATGACGATCGACGGATCAAACGATCCAGAACTGTAAAGTATGATCAACGAGCCAAACAGCTCGAAATTGTAAAGTTGCATGAAATGTAAATGACTTTCGACGGATCAAATGGTCCGGAATTTTAAATGACAGGAATTTAAATGATGATCGACGGATCAAACGATCCGGAATTGTAAATGACATAAAAGTAAACGGAACGGGGTCGAAACGCCATTTTGACCCGAGATTACTTCTCTTACGGGAAGAGAAGAGGATCTAGGGGCTAAAACGTATCGGACCCCGTTAGATGGAGGCGTCTACATTTCAACAACGTCGTCCGAAAGGGTTGTAGCGACTGGCGCATAAATCGAGACGGAACAAGAGTTTCAAAGAGAGAGGGAGCTACCTATGGCTAGGGTTGGCTCCTTTGGCTCGGTGGGCGTATACGGGATACAGAAGTGTGTTTGGAACGGTGTTTCGAAGTGGAGGGGGTCGTATTTGATTGAAATATGAAGTTTTCACGCAAAATGAGGTAAAACTGGGGCTCAGGAGGAGGGAGACCAGTTTAGGCCGTGGATTTTGGTGAAAATGGAGTGAGTTTTTGTTGTTCTAAATGGCTTTGATAGCCTTGGTATTTATAGGTGAAAATTCAGCATGAGTCCAGACGGACTTTAAGTGAAATCCAGGGGGTTTTGTGAATTTTGGAAATTGGAGGGACTTGTTGGCAATTTCTGAAAGTCTGCAAATGAGTCCGGTCGGACTGAGACTGTATGCCAGGGGTATTTTTGTCTTTTCACTTTGAATCTGATTGAAAGGTGATGGGGGAGCTGTGGCATGTGAGCCACGTGTCCCTGTGACTCACAGGCCATGGGAGTTTGTGCATTATTTCCCGGTTTTGTCAGTTTTTAAAATAACAGTCCGGAAAATGTCCGAAACGCCCCCGAAAAGTGCCGGAAAGTGCGTTTTTCAGGGAAGGCCGTACTTTTATGTGCGACGACGTGTGTTGAGTACGTTTTGATGTCGGGATGCACGGAGCAGTCCCGGGACGTCTCGTTGGCTTGGCAACGGGGAGCTTAACGGGTTCCGGTTAACCTGGAGCGAGCCCGTTTGTGACAGGGCGGGGGTAACATAAACGGAAATCTCAAACAGTTAGGACATAATTAGTGAATAATACAAACGCTACTGTCTTAACCCGAAGTAGCGTAGGCTTAACATACCATCCTTGATTTAAATGAAAACATATATTTCTAAGACAAAGACAATTTGATGAACAATATTATGTGTATGATTTCCAATCCCGAGAATGCTTCATTTTATAAGAATTTTATCAAAGTATTTTCTGTTTATGTTCTTTTTATTTTCAAAATCAAACTTCATCTCCCCCCCAATCTTTTCTATAATTCTAAAGACAAAAATATCTCCAAAATAAATCCTATCTCTGTGGGATCGACCCGTACTTGCACCCGCTATATTACAATAGCCCGTGCGCTAGCGGATATAAATAAACTATTAGGTTAACACCCCAACATTACCCTCTCCCCAGAATTGGCAAGTTCGTAGACTCTATTGTTGTACACAAAACTCTAAGCTTCCTAGACGCCTATTCTGGTTATCACCAATTAAAAAGGCTGAGTAAGACATTAAAAAAACAGCCTTCCAGGCAGCTGGAGGAATCTATTGCTACACTATGATGCCCTTCGGGCTCAAGAATGAAGGCGCAACCTACCTGCGCATGGTCAACAAAGTCTTTGGGGAACAGATTGGCCGTAACATGGAAGCCTACATAGATGACATGGTCATCAAGACTAGGAGTAGCAGTCACGCTCCAGACTTGGAGGAGACTTTTGATAACCTACGAGCAAACAACATGAAACTGAATCCAAGCAAATGTGTGTTCGGGGTGACAGTCGGAAAATTTCTAGGCTTTATGGTAGGGAAAATATAGAAATATGCTCCTGTAGTTAGGTTAAGGATTCCGATATGACCTTATACAAGTTAATTGTCATATTAACCCCCGTACATAAGAAAAATGTGTGGAGATTAAGATATCGTTACATTTCCGTCCAAAACTTAACGAAAATACTGACTAGGCATCTTAGTTGGCACTTGACATGGCAAACATTTGCTGACATGAAAATAAAATGGGGTAAAACTGTAAAACATTAAAACTTAACACCCTAATTATTATTTCTCATTATAAAGGGGCTTAAAGTTAAATTTTTAATTTACAAACACACCCTTCCCCTATAAAGTTAGTAAATCATTTTGATTTACTAACTTCTTGTGAGCACAACTGTTACGGGTCCTGCAAAACGCTCAATGTCGATGACATCCCCAACACAAATTGAGAGGGGGCTTGATTTACCCATTGACTTCTGTCCCTACCCTCACCATTTCTGTCACTACCCTCCACTTGCCATCCACACCTTCCACCTCCACCCTTCAAACTCCCTTCAACCTCACCTAATCTTCCCTAATATGGCTTTCAATTTTGATAAGATGTGGGTTTCGATTTTGCGCACAAAAGCTTGCTTGCTTGAATACAGATCTTGCTTGGTTGTAGAGAGAGAATCCCAGATTTTTTTACTTGATTTTAAGGATGAATGATTTGGATTTTGACTTTAGAGAGACCATGATTTTACCTAAATGTAGTCTCTTTTTTATGGTGTTTATGGTTTATTTGATTTGGTGGGTTGAAATTGGTGGTTATGGCGTCAGATGATGCATTTAATGGGGTTATAGTGGTGGTGGTGTTGCGGAGTAGTAGTGGCAGCATGGTGGTATACCTGAAGGGGTGGAGGAAGAAGGGGGTAGGCGGTTGTTAATTAGGAAGGAAGAAGAAGGGTTATTTATGTTTTTCTTTTTATTTTTTTTATTAATTTGTGTTTTTCCATATTAACAAAACGACGTCGTTTTGTGGTTAAATGACAAAAAAAAATTTCTTTTGTTGAACAACAAGTCCATTTGGAAAATTTCTTCCATGTGTACTCATCAAATTGACAAATAAGCAGCTTATTCAGCATTTTTGTTAAGTTTTGGACGAAAATGTAACGGTGTCCTAATCTCCAAACATTTTTCTTAACTACGGGAGTTAATATGACAATTAACTTTTATAAGACCCATCTGTGTATAAGACCCAGTAGTTGGATGGGATCTTGATGGTCGGTTCTTCCCCCGCAGGTTTTTTGCGCTTACGGCAGGTGGGGTCGTGATCACCTATAAAGGTGGTTTCAACCATAAAATCGACCAGAGGCTGTGCTAGGAGTGTATTCCTAGGTCGGTATTTGATATCAAATTTAGTGAGCTCGATAGACCAATTAAGGAGACGTCATGAGCAATCCAACTTATGCAAGATTTTCTTCAGGGGCGCATTGGTATATAAAGTTATGGGATTTGCAGAAAAGTATGTTTGTAGCTTCCTTGCCGCTATGACTAAGGCGTAGGCTATCTTCTCTGCATTGAAGTATCTGCTCTCCACATCTGATAATGCCTTACTCACATAGTAGATAGGCTTTTGAGTGGTTCCTTCTTTGCGGACTAGTACCGCAGCTATAGCGTTGTCCGTTGCTGCTAGGAAAACATACAACATTTCTCCCATGACAGGGCTGCTCAACAAAGGAGGGAATCCCAAGTAATCTTTCAACTATTTGAATGATTCAGAGCATTTAGGTGTCCATGAGAAGCTCTTGGTCCCCTTCAATACTTTGAAGAAAGGCAGCGATTTTTCCACAGATTTTGCAATGAATCTTCCAAGGGCAACTATTATTCCATTCAGCCTTTGAACCTCCTTGATATTGGTAGGTTCTTTCATATCTATCAAGGCTTTGATTTTCTTCGAATTCTCCTCGATTCCTCTTTGTGATACCATAAAGCCTAGAAATTTTCCGTACAAAGTTCTTCTTGATCGGCAACAGGGGGAATGATAACTTGATCAGATTGGGCTTCAGCTTGAGCTCCCTCGGTTGGCTCCACCCCGACACCAGCCTCCTCATCTTCTACAGAACTCAGACCCTCGTCCTCAATCCTCTCAATCAAAGTGTGGATGTTTTGTGGATCAAGAGTAGGAGGAACCCAAGCAGGATGACCAGCTTGAGCATCTAAGGAAGCAATGACCTTCAAGGCATTACTAGAGAAGGGGATGAGATGATGTACATACCGAGCTGCTTCATCATATGAGTCCTGGCATATGACCTGAGCAAGCCCTTCCAGGTTGAGACCAAGAGAAGGATCCACCATGGTCCTTCTGGCTAAGTGTAAAAAGCTGTCGGAGTACATGGTGGCCGTCTTAACCGCCACTGCCTGTTTAAAGGCCGAGCTAGCCTTGTAACGGGCTACGACCTGTGACTCCCTAGAGGGAATTCTATCCTCTAACTCTTGCAGCCGGGCAGTCACCTCCTCGACATTCTTAAGGGCCTCATTTCTCTGCCCCTCGAGCTTAGACTCCTTGAGTCGTGCTGCCTCCTTGGCCTTGGCCAGAGCTTCTTTGGCCACCATCTCTTTTTCCTGGGATTTTGCTCTGGCCGTTTTATAGGCATCAGCATCATCTCGGAGGTTCTTGAGAAGCTCCACAGCCTTCTTTAGGTCAGACTGATCCTCGCCTGCTTCTCCAGATTTTGGCCATGGACTTCATCTGCCTTTAACTTGATGCTCTATAGACGAATTGGACTCAATCAGCTGGTCCAAGTATTCCTCATCAAAATACCGATGAAGAATAGCTCGACATACCCTCAGAGGGGACCCTTACGAGCAGCTAGGTCCAGGCCCCTAAGTACGGTGACTTGTCGAACATCACTTACGAACTGCTCGACCTCAACATAAGTCTTTATATGCCGAGCACTAAGGATGCAGGGGGAAGATTCAACATAAGGCCTTTTGGAGGAGCCCCCTACCTCGTTCTCAGTCCTTGGCCACTTTGGGGCTGGATTCATACCCCCAGCATTTGTTCCCTCGGCTTTAGTCAGGTCGGTTTGTTGGAGAGCCTCCTCAGCTTTAGGAGCAACTGTGGGAGGTCTACCCCTCCCCAGCATGGGTTGTCTGCCCTTCATCGATTTCCTCGGTAAAGGCTTTAGCGCCCACCACCGGCTTGAGGGGCAAGGCCCCAGCTTCATTGGAGGCCAGGATAGCATGCCTATCAACGGCATCTGAGTGCCTCTTGTTTTTTGCCGAGGAGCGTGGAGTTCTCCTCCTCAGCTTCGTAAGGGCTTGGGGATCAAGTACTTCTTCACACATCCTTTTCTCTTCCTAGGCTATCAGATCTGAAAAAACGAGGAGGAACAATCAGCAAAAGATGAGGAAAACATTATAATAGTTAAAAAATTAACAAGTTCTAAAGACGGGAAGGAAAGAGATTTACAGTCGGGCTAGTCATCAATGGTTAAACACCGGTTCTTGTGGAGCTTGCAAACATCGCACTCATCATGGAAGACGAGGCTGGGATGCACCCTCCAATCGGATATCTATTTCCTTTAACCACTGAAGCCATGGGCACTAGCCCGTATAAGGGACCAGGCATAACCCGGTCTGAACATAATACCTTTGGTTGGTCTCCAAACTTGACCAACGCAGAGTTCCTACCTCAGCAAATTGCCTTAGCCTCTCAATCAGCTGCCCACTCCACTCAGGCCTCCATACCTGCTCGGGCATACGGGGGTACTCCGAGGGAGAAGCAAACTCCCAGCCCTCTCGGCTCTCCACTCTGATGACATGGTTATTCCACCCAGACACCTTGCTCGACATGGGGTAAATGAGTTTAGGTTGATTTGAATCACTCCTTCACCATAAGCCTTAAATCCTCCTTTTAGCTGACAGTGAAGAAGTGATGGAAGGTAGACTATCAAGGTTCAAAACCTAAGCTACGGCAAAGAACTATGAAGCCGGTGAGGAATCTCACGTTGTTGGCACATAACATAGCCGGGACGGCTTGCATATCCTCAAGGAATTCACATATTAAGGGGTATAAGGGAAGGTGGAGGCCCAATTGGAACTGATTATAAAAGAAATGGATGTAGTTCAGACTATAGTAAAAGTCAACCACAGCTTTCTCGATCTTGAGTGGGACACCGGGGAAGTAACTAAGTCGGTACTCTTCCCTCGATACCCCATACCTAGAATGGAGTTCCTCTATTATGGGTTCCCCTGCTTTAATGGGTTTGGGCCTAGGGGTATAAGTCCTACCTCGGTCTGATCTACCCCGGCCTCTACCTCGGCCTCCAGATTGGGCTCCCTCGGTAAAAGCATCTACGATCATCCCTGAAGTCAAGGGACCAGTAGGACGAGCATCATCACTTCCTCGTCCCGTCATAACTGCACAAATAAAGAGGAGATATCTTTTGCTAAGGCATATGGAAGAATGAGGACGAGGAAGGGTACCCCTCCCCCATCCTATTAACTTAAAACGAGGAGGGATTCTTACCCAACAAAGGACGCTCCAATTGATTGGACTTCAAGTAATACAAATTGACGTCGTTGATTATCTCATACCAACCAGGGAATATCACAACATTGGGGGAATCTACATCTACACGGTCAATCCTAAACCTACTTGGGTAGTGCACGTCGGTCCTAGGAGATTGGTGCCTCGTCAGAATTTCTCCTATCTCTCCTAGACTTAGCATCAATCATGGCCCGTCAATCCTTTGGTAGATCCTAAGGTTTTGGGTATGGTAGCAGTAGAGGGAGTTTGTGTTACTTCTCCACGTCCTTGCCATCTCTAAGGATGAGGAAGGCACAAGAAATTGATTCAAAGGAAACTCAAGAAAAGCTCCAAATAAACATCAACAATGGCGGCCCTCAAGAATACGCCAAGAAAAGCAACACCAAAACCATAAATTCAAAGCGAAAATGCAGAAATTAGAAGGAAAGGAAGAAATTATACCTTAATCCGAAAGATTGATGAAGAAAACACGGGCAAATCAGGCACATTAAACAAATTTGACAAAGAAATCAAGAGCAAAATGGCATTTTTTGAAGCTTCTAGTTCTCTCTCAATTGCAGAGGGTGATAAAAGAGTAGAAGTGAAGTGGGTTTTGCTTTATATACCCAGATCTAAACGGGTATGGGTCGAATAACCAGGTAAAGGCGCCGTCACCTCCCTTGCCATAAATGGTCTAGAGGGTTCCCAAGACGAATGTCAGACCTCGATATTTGCACACATCATTGTCAAATTAATCGATGGATAATGAAGGGTCTTATGACACGTAAGATGTCACGAACCTAAACCTAGGCACTATTTTGGCCACGTGTGGAGCACGTGGGGGTGGGGTGTATTGCCCTTATATTAAGCCTTTTATGAAAATGTGAATGGTTAGGTGGTTATTTGGATAAATTGCTAAAATTTGTGAGTTTAGATGTTTATAAAGTAATTTTAATTATATAATGTCTAAATGGAGTAAATAGAAATTTTTGTGGTAAAGTTATAATAGTTGAAATTTTAAATAAATGCGTTATAAAAATGTTGAGGAGCTTAGGTGTAAATATAAGCTCAAGGTGGTGGATTGTAATAACTTGAAACTTGGAGGAGCTTAATTGAAATTTCTTAATATATATATATCTTAATAAATATCAATAAATATGATGGGCCTTCGGAGAGCTTCCAGGGAGTTTGAGAAAAAAAGAAATAAATCCTTCTTCCGTACGTTCTTCGTTTAACATTATAATTTTATTTCATTCAAAAATTTCCCATAAATTTAATATCAATCCGTTTTTTTATCCGACTGCGTCAAATCGATCAGGGAGTCAAGTAGAACATTTAGAGCCGATCAAATCTTCTTTTTATTTCGGCCCATTTTGGTAAGTTATTATGATTTCTTTCAATAATTGTTCATTTAATATTTAATATTGATATTATGTAATATAAAAGGGTTTTGGTATTTTGGGGTCATTTTATTTGGCTTTAAAATGAAAAAAAATGGGTTGTGGTTTAATAAGGGTTGTTCTTGGTAGGAAGGTTAGGATTTAATTGAGGTAGAGTTGGAATTATAGTATTTATGGCCCTGGGGGAAATTTGATAATGTGTTAGAAATGGTATATACTTATTATTAAGTAACCAAGAATGAGAAAAAAAAATGATTGCATTGCTGGTGTTAACTTAAGTATTGGCGTGAAATTAGTATGAAGCGTGGATTAAGGGGAATGATTATACAACAACCCTTAATTCTCCTGTTATCTTACAACAACCGTAGGAATTCCTTATTTTTTTGTATTGATTGGGGAGCCTCATTGCTTGCAAGCTCTATATGCTTACTGCGGCCTAAGTGCTGGTATTTTGATTGGTTTCATTGCTCTTACTAGCTGGAGTATTTTTTTTATTGGTGAACTATTGATCATACTCTCTAGTTTTAAAAGAGTTGAAAGCTCAAATCAATCAAATGATATGATTGAATGGTATTATTGAGATACTCAGTATATACTTATTTTCATATTGTATCAACTCACATTATTGATTCGTTGATGTCTTCATAAAAATAGTACGGAATTGATTCCTCTTTAACCATGATTCTAGTACAACTTTAGTACTATACAATGGAACTTGAAATGGTCCAATTTGATATTGGGAAAGGCTTTAAATATTATCTTGAAAAGGGTTGAAAAGGGTTGAAAGGCAATTGTTAAACTTGAACTAAAGTTATTAAAACTTGGTATTTGAATATGGAACCTATATAGAAGGTGTTTAATGTTATATTATGAATGCGTAGGGCTACTTGTATGTCATTGTACCTCTACGTGGTTACATGTATATGGTTATTGGGTTATTTAGTGCATTAAATAAATGTTTCACTACTTCATTGGTTTGGACAGGAGTAGCAATACCCTGTTACTGGATTATATATTATGTAATGAAAATGTAGGGATCATATGTGATACATGGTGCCTTACGTGATTATACTTACATGGTTGTTGGGTCAAATAATGTGTAAAATGTGTATTACACTATTTGCTTGGTTGGAACCTTTATAGAAAGTGTTCAACCTTAGGGCATGAATGCGTAGGGCTACTTATATTATATTGTACCCCTACGTGGTTACCTATATGTGGTTATTTGGTTGAATAGTGCATGAAATATATGTTGCACTACTTCATTGGGTTGAGCATGGATATGTAGGGCTTATTTGATATACATTGTGCCCCTATGTGAGTGCATATTTATGGTGGATTGTGCACATAGTGTTTAAATACGTGTTGCACTGTTTCATTTGTTTGAACATGAGTATTAATACCATGTCATTGGATTTTTGTTATTCAATAGTGTTTAAATATATGTGCACTATTGTGATTGGTTTAACATGAGTTGCAGTTCCATGTTATATGTATTGACGTCCCATGGGGTGGACTTATTTTCAAGTATCTATTACGTGCTTGAATATGTTTATAAATGTTGGTTACTCGGGGGTATATTCCTTAAACCTGTGTCCATTCCACGGGGGTATATTCCGTATACCTGTGCCCATTCCACGGGGGTATATTCCGTATACCTGTGTCTGTTCCACGGGGGTATATTCCTTATACCTGTGTCCGTTCCTCGGGGGTAAATGGAATAATAGCACTTATAGGATGTGTTCCATAAGGTGCTTAGATTTCTTTATACCTGTGACCGTTCTCAGCTTCTATGGATATATGCAGTCAATTCATAAGATTACTGATGTCTTATATGGTTCCCTAGAAAATGGGTCTTATAAGTCGTGAATATGCACCAGTAGTTCACAAATGAGTGGAGTATAACTCCCACCATAGTACTACATATGATTCAGATGGGAAAGGTAAAGAGAAGGTAACGGAATGTGTTTACCGCTTTACTAATGTGATATGGAGCAACCTATTTATGTGTTACATATTTGATATTGAGCAACCTGTACATGTGTGTTGCATACTATATGAGCAACCTGTGTGTGTTGCATTTATATGAGCAACCTGTGTGTGTTGCATATTATATGAGCAACCTGTTTATGTGTGGCATATTATAGGACTTACTGGTCAGGCGGAAAAGGTAACATAAAGTGTTTACTATTTTCTTAATATGATTGTGAGCAACCTGTTTATGTGTTGCATATTGTATGACATATTGTTGCATACATAATAACTTATTGAGATTTATTCTCACCCCTTCTCCCTTTTACTGTTTTAGATTCAGCTGAGACAGGTGGACCATACCGGTGAGGCCTGGAAGGAGTTTGGATCGTATTTTGGGTTGTCAGGGTATATATATATATTTGTGTGGGAGTTGGGAGTAGTTGTGGTTATTTTATACTGGGAAACTGTTATAAAATATTTTCAGTGTGTTGTGTTGTAATTAACTTGGGAGTTGGTTTTGTTTCAAAGTTGGCTTGTGTAAGCCTGTATATTGTAGTAATTGTAACTTAAACATGTTATGTTTTTAAAGCAGGATTTTATATCACCTCCAGGTAGGGAGGTTATGTCGAAATTTTAAAGTGTATATTTTACTTTTCAAGTGAATTTAAGTAAAAGAAAAGAAAGTTTTTTTTTTATAGAAGGTGATTTGGGACCCTCCATCATGGGACACGAGTTTATAGGTTTCGGGAGTTAGGAGGCGCCCACAGTTGGTATCAGAGCCATGGTTAGAAGTCAAGGGTATACGTCTAGCCTAAGGGGGAGTGTGTGATATCTGACGCCGAGTGTTTAATGCAGGAATTTGTTCAATGGCGGGAAATGGTGATGACCAACAAAGGGATCACGAAAATGTGAATAATATGGGAACAGGAGGAGGTCAGAATATAGAAATGATGAATATGTTCAGGGTCTTTCTACAGAACATGGCAGCTCAGGGACAAGATGAGGTATGTCTAAAACCTTGGATAGAGCGTTTAAGATTGAGAATGACCTTGAGAAGTACCAAGGAGGATTGAAAAGGGATGGAAGCAAGTTAAAGTATCAAGGACAAGGCTCCAGACTGATCAGAGGGCAGCCAAGTTCTTTAGTTTCCAGAAGTGTTTGAGGGGTCCAGGTTGCAGCTTTTATGGCTCAGCCAGTATCTGGTCAGCATAGATTGGTTTGTGAATTTTGCCAGCGGATTGGACATACAAAAGAGACGTGTTGGAAAAAAACAAGGGAAATGTATGAATTGTGGGGAAATGGGGCATTTCAGAAAAGATTAGCCTAAATTTAGATTTCGATGAGGACAGGCATCAGGCAGTGGCCAGCAAGGAGGGCAACAAAGTGGTGGTATAAAGAGAGATATGGAAGGGAAAGCAAAGGGGAAAGTCTAAGGCCGAGTCTTGTCTTGGGATTAGGGAGAGATAGATTCCTTCGCAGTTCTTAGAGGTATATTACCTGTCTCAGGAATTAGGGGTCGTACTTTTATAGATCCCAGTTTATCCCATTATTATGTGGCATTGCATTTTTGCTTTTACTTGCATAAATGGCCTAAGAGTTGCCTTATGTGATAGAGATTTCAACTCCTATGGGAGAGTACCTCGAATCTTCTTTGATTATCATGGTTGTGACGTGATTATATGTGGGCATGTATTGCCAGTGGAGTTGGTAAAATTACCAATTCGTGATATTGTTGTTATACTTGGCCTGCAGTGGTTAAGTAGTCGTTGTGTTGGGTAGACTGTCGCAAGAAGCGAGTCTCCTTTTCTATGTTTGATTTGCCTCTGTTTGTGGTTGAGGCGGATAAGTCATTATTTGATATTTATGTCATATATGCATTAAAGGCCTAAAATTTATGGTCCAAAGAATGTGAATGTTATCTGGTTTCTGTGTTAGACTTGAATAAAAAGTCACCTGAAATATATTATGTACCGGTGGTAATTGAACTCGTGAGGTGTTTTATTAGAATATTTCAGGCTGCCAGTTAGGGCAGTCGAATTTCGTATTGATTTAATGTCAGGTTATTGCCATATCCAAAAACACCTTATAGAAGGGCACCAGATGTGTTGGTAAATATGATGAGTAGAGTTTTTAAACCTGATTCTGATAACTTTGTGATAATCTTTATAGATGATATCTTGGGTTATTCAGAGTTATGAAGAGATTATGGGAATTAATTGCAAGTTATGTATCTGTTTTTCGTGAGAATCAAATTGTTTGCGAAATTCAGCAAGTGTGAGTCATGGCTCAGGAAGATTTTAATGTTGGGCCTTATAGTCTCAAGCTCGGGCATTGTTATTAATTTTTTGAGTATTGAGACCCTGGTTAAATGGAACAACCTTTGACAGTGTTAGAATTTCATAGTTTTCGGGGTTTGACAGGTTGTTACCAAAGAATAATTGATGGACTTTCGAGGGTGATTTACTCGGAAGGAGATAGTATTGATATGGAATGCAAAAGGGTGAAACCAGTTTTGCAGAGTTAAAGAATAGATTGACTACAGTTCAATCCTTACCCTATCTGATGGATGCGTTTGAGTAAGAGTGGATAGATGAATCAAGCTGGTACATTTCTACCTAGATTACTGAGGTGTTGAATGGAAAATTTAGCATAACCATAGAAGCGAGAGATTTGATTGATTTCACGGAGTACCAATCAATATTTTGTATCAGATCGGGATCCGAGATTCCTATTGCGATTCGGGAAGACTTAGTATGAGGCTTTGGGCTCTGAGTCGAGTTTTAGTTCTGCTTTTCCTTCTTCGATAGATGGGCAGGCAGAGAGAACTATCCAGATTTTGAGGAGATGTTACATGTGTATGTGGTGGATTTTCCTTCATTTGAAAGGTTTATTTAACCTTAGTTAAATTTGCGTATATCAACAGTTATCAGTTCAGTATTGAATTGGCACTGTATAGAACTTGGTATGGGAGGAAGTATCTTTATGATCCTATCCTGGTATTGAATTCTTCAACCGAGGATATATAGGTTGACTTGAATTATGTGGAAGAACCGTTGAGAATTAGTGGAATCATAAGTTCAGTAATTGAAACCCTGAAGTATTCGGGTTGTGAAAACTGAGTGGAAGAATCATATTATTGAGAAAGCCACTTGAGTTTTGAGAATTCGAAATGCTTGCGTAGCATATGTGATTATTTGAGCACTCAGGTAAGTATGTTTAAAATTCGGGTCGAATTTTATTTAAGGGGGAGTGAGTGTCACAACCCTAAACCTAGGCACTATTTTGACCACGTGTGGAACACGTGGGGGTGGGGTGTATTGCCATTATATTAAGCCTTTTATGAAAATGTGAATGGTTAGGTGGTTATTTGGATAAATTGCTAAAATTTGTGAATTTAGATGTTTATAAAGTAATTTTAATTATATAATGTCTAAATGGAGTAAATAGAATTTTTTGTGGTAAAGTAATAATAGTTGAAATTTTAAATAAATGCGTTATAAAAATGTTGAGGAGCTTAGGTGTAAATATAAGCTCAAGGTGGTGGATTGTAATAACTTGAAACTTGGAGGAGCTTAATTGAAATTTCTTAATATATACTCCCTCCGTCCCACGTTAGTTGAGACTAACTTTTTGGGCACACCAATTAAGGAAAATGAATAAGATAATGAAAATGTGTGGTAGAAAATGAAGAGAGAGAATGAGTGGAGTTAATAGTAGGTTGGTTGAATAAATTGTATGGTGAAAAATGAAGAGAGAGAATGAGTGGGTGGGGTAGGGTGAATATAAAATATTAAAATTTTTGCCATTTTGGGCAGTCTCAACTAACGTGGGACGGCCCAAAAGGGAAAGAAGTCTCAACTAACAGGGGACGGAGGGAGTATATCTTAATAAATATCAATAAATATGATGGGCCTTCGGAGAGCTTCCAGGGAGTTTGAGAAAGAAAGAAATAAATCCTTCTTCCGCACGTTCTTCGTTTAACATTATAATTTTATTTCATTCAAAAATTCCTCATAAATTTAATATCAATCCATTTTTTTATCCGACTGCGTCAAATCTGTCAGGGAGTCGAGTAGAACATTTAGAGCCGATCAAATCTTCTTTTTATTTCGGCCCATTTTGGTAAGTTATTATGATTTCTTTCAATAATTGTTCATTTAATATTTAATATTGATATTATGTGATATAAAAGGGTTTTGGTATTTTGGGATCATTTTATTTGGCTTTAAAATGAAAAGAAAATGGGTTGTGGTTTAATAAGGGTTGTTCTTGGTAGGAAGGTTAGGATTTAATTGAGGTAGAGTTGGAATTATAGTATTTATGGCCCTGGGGGAAATTTGATACTGCTTATTATTAAGTAACCAAGAATGAGAAAAAAAATGATTGCATTGCTGGTGTTAACATAAGTATTGGCGTGACATCAGTATGAAGCTTGGATTAAGGGGAGTGATTATACAACAACCCTTAATTCTCCTGTTGAATGTGCGCTCGCCCTTCGCGAAATTTTGGGTTTCACAGTGAAAGAGTAAAAAAAGAGAGTCGCCACGCCATGCTTAAGAGGTGCACTTTGAAAAACCTATGAAAAGAGAACGGGTTCGGGAGTCAGGTTACGTGTTGGGAAGAACCGAGAGTTAACCCAACACGCCTCGTCCGTAGATGAGTCTTTCAATTAAACATCCAAGCAAATCCGAAAGTGTGTGCAAATATTGACAATGAACAAGTGTGGAAATCATATATTTTATTAATATGAATCGAGACTTACAACTTGTGATCCAATTATTTAGGGAGGCCACATCCCTACTACAACAATCTAGAACAGATTACAAGGAGAAAAGGTTTCTGCAGACAGGCACGATATGTCGCATGACACATGACACAGGTGACCAGATATGTCGCGTGACACAGGATCACCTATGAGCAATGTGTCGCGTGACATACAGAGGCCATCTGCAGAAACTTACACAATGGACACCAGAATCAACAACAATGAACACAGATCTAATTAATTGAACAGATTAGATACGAAATACAGAAATAACAACAAATCGACCCCGGGAGTGTGGATATGGGTAGATCCACACCCCCTTGGGGTTTAAATACCAAATTCAAGCAAGTATTCAACAATGAAAGCTCAATTAACCAGATTAATCAAGTTAAACAGAGAGATTGCGATTGGGATTCAGTAATCTAGACAGATAGAGTCTGATTACTGAATCCTAACAGAATTAAACAATAGAATTATGAAGAATTGAGTAGAAGGAAGAGAGAAGAGGGAGTTTGAGATTTGTTACCCTTGTTGCTTCCACGAATTCTGTATCAAGTTAGATACAGAATCCTTCAATTGGCCGCTTCTGGTCTTGGGAGGCTTGGGAGGATTGATGCAAGGAATCCAAGTGGTTTGGTTTAGGAAATGGGTTTGAATTGGAGAGAATTGGGGTAGATTGAAGGTAGGAGAGAGAGAGGATTGTGTTTGGGGCTTTGTTACGACGCAATTTCTGCAGAGTAACAGTAGGTTGAAGTTGGGATCCATTTCTGAGAGGGGGAGGGTCTTATTTATAGGCTGCAGTTAGTGGTCACCTTGTGTCGCACGACTATACGCAACCATTTTCCATGCCTCGACTTGTCGCGTGACAGAAGGTGGCCTCAACCGTTTTTGGCGCCAAAACCAGTTTCTGGAACATTCAGGCCTAAATACCTAAAAAGTCCAAAAAGGTTTATTCCCAACAGGTCCCTTGGCATGAGTAAGGTACCAAAAGGTACTTCTTTCGCGGAAAACTTATGAAATGTTTCCGGAAGTCTCGGGATAGGCCGGGAATTTACTAAAATGCCCCTTAATACAATTTTATTATATTAAAATGCATCTAAAAGGGTTGCGAATTGGATTAGCGTACTTACAGAGCCCCTCGGCAACGTCACTTTTGGAAAAAAGTGGGGTTGTCGATAAAATAAGACCCAATCCCAATGAGCATCAGGGGATAAGGCAACGGGCTAGAAGGTGAATCTGGGGAATCGAATGGCTGGACCTTTCTGAGAAAGGATTCCTACGTATCCCTTAAAAAGGGAATCAAGCCAAATCGTGGTTCGGAATTACCAAAACTAATCCATAAGCAAGAAAGGGGTAGGGATGTATCTTCATACCTTTGTTGTGCTTACCTGTAACTTTTTGAGGGGTCGGTACTACTGCGGTTGGCTAGTAGCTGCCTTTGGTGCCAGGTTGTAGCTGCCGGAGGGTCTCATGCTGCAACTGGTATTAGCGAGTAGGTGCCGGAGGGTCTCATGCTAGCGTTGTTGACTGGTTGTAGCTGCCGGAGGGTCTCATGCTACAACTGGTCTTTGTGGATACCGGAGGGACTCATACCACTTTGTTGGTGCAGGGTATTTGCCGGAGGGTCTCACACTACTGCTGCTTCTCTTCGTGGATGCTGGAGGGACTCATACCACTTTGTTGGTGCAGGGTAGTTGCCGGCGGGTCTCACACTACTTCTTTTGCTCTGTTGGGAATAAGTGTAGCTGCCGGGGGACTCACGCTACTTCTTCCCTTTTGTTTTGCTAGGGATAAGTGTAGCTGCCAGGGGTCTCACGCTACTTCTTTTCTTTTGTTGTTCTTTTACCGGTTTTGCTGCTGGATGGTCTTTGTTGATTGTTGCCTTTTGTGTCCTGGACTTCTCTTGGTAAGCCGGGGACTCTGCTTTTGTCTGTGCCTCGAGGCTACTGATCTTTGGAACTTTGCTTGCCAGGGAGCAGGTTCCTCTTGGTGCTTTGGGGCCACTGATCTGGGAACTTTGCTTGCCTGGGAGCAGGTTCCTCTTTTTGGGACTTTTGCCTGGTAAGCCGGGGACTCTGCTTTCTGGGGAGTTGGCTTCTTGGGACTTTTGCCTGGTAAGCCGGGGACTCTGCTTTCTGGGGAGTTGGCTTCTTTTTGGTGTTTTGGGGCTGTTGATCTTGCTGCGCTCTGCTTGGGAGACTATCACAGATACGGGCTTTTTTGTTCTCTTTTTTTTCCTTTTCGGTTTGGCCTGAGGGCCAGTCTTCGAGGTTTGGTGAGACTCAGTTGATCATTGTACCTGCGAGGGAGTCTACAGAGCATGCCATCAAGAGTTAAAATTGCAAATTATCAAATCATAGGGGTATTTTTGAAAATTTGGCCATGGTGATCGTTGTGTCGCACAACTGTTTAAGGCCAGTGATCAGTCTTTTATAAAGGCGGACAATCTTCATTTTTAAAATGCATTCTTAGAGGGAGGTGGACGGTTTAGTGAGGAGAAGACATCCTTGTGTTCAATTTTGAGTGCGATCAATAGATTCTAGGGTTTGATTTCGCTCTTAGCTTGCAACCATGCCTCCTAGACAACGTCCCACGAAGAAGGGACCTACTCAAGCTCAGTTGGCCGCTCGGAGAAAGAATGCTCTAAGGAATCAACGGCCATTCGTCCCTCAAACTGTGAGAGGAGATTTTTATCCACATCTTAGAGAGCACACTTCAGCGCCGGAGAAGAAGACGACGGTAATTTTTGTAACCCTTGCTTTTTGTAATGAAAAATCAGATTTTGTGGAAAAATGATCGAATTTTTTTTTTCTGTGAACTCATGGATTTATTGCATGTTTTGAGTTATCTAGAAATTATGAATGCATGTGTAAATGCTCAAACCCTAGTTTTGCTTGGAAAGTGAAATATGCAATTGATTGATTGACATGCTTTTCTTTGGAAAGAATTTTGGGATATTCATACCTGCGCTGTGTTTACCTGCAGGAGTTGCGTACCCGAGGCTCTCCAGAGGTCATCGGCCGGTTGTGGGATCTGCTGCCCGGCAGTCAGGAGCTTGATCATTCACCGAAAGGCTTAGTATACGCTGTCGGGTTGGGGTGATTCTTTGAGATGGCGAGGGCTGTTGGAGGTACTTAGAGGAGCGTCGGACTGGTGAAGGCGTTCAGGGAGTTCTGGTGGGAGACTACTCATTCCTTCCATGGGGTGAGACAACGGTCACGCCGTACGACTTTGCTGTTATTACGGGACTTCCTTTTACTGATGAGTCGCTATTCTTGGAGGAGCTTGTTCTTGAGGATGACCCTCAGCCTCCCACTGAGGCCTATTTCATGGAGCTGATCGGTTTTGTTCCCCAGGACAAGAAGGGGAACGGATATGAACTAGGGGATCTCCATGGCCAGATGGTTGAGCAGAGTAACGGTTATCCAGTTGAGGTGGCAGATACTGAGGAGGACAGGTTGAGGGCTCTGAGATTGGCTAGGGCTTTTGTATGGGTTGGCTTTTCTGATATGTTGTTCATCAATGCCACATCTACAGCTTTGCTTTCCTTGTTAGAGCTTTTGAGGGATTGGGCTACTGTTGGGTCCTTGTCTTGGGGAGAGGCCGAATTGGCTGAGCTGTATCTGGCTCTGGATGATGTCAGCCGGGGGAAGGCTAAGTCCTTCAACTGCTGTCACTTAGTTTTTGAGGTATTTCTTGGTCTGATCCTCTCTTTCGAATACCGTTTCTTTCTGTCCCCTCTTTTTTTTTGTCAATCTAACTTTGCTTTGCTCTTTCCTTTATCAGGCTTGGGCTTATGAGGTTATTGGTTGCTATGCCTGGCGGGTGGGGGAGGCGTACCCGGCCACTACATTTCCTGCTATGAGGCGCTGGGTGAAGGACGCGCGGCAGAAGGTCCGGACGACGGATACCAAGGGACGGATGACTGCCTCACATGCTGATATCATTATCTGCTTGCGGGGGACTCCCGGGGGTCTGAATTTATTTCCTTGGACTGACCGATATGCTGGGGTTAATCTGGAGCATGCCCTTCATCTGACTGAGTGCCGCAAGTTGCTGGTAGGCTTGTATGGGGACGCTTTGTATTTGGGAGAGCAGGTTTATAGATAGCACGGCCCTGGTAGCGCTGCTAGAGTCCCATTTGATCCTCCCGCTGACATATGGTTTCCTCGGAAACTGGAGGATGTGGCTTCTTTGATCAAGGGAGAGCCTGCTTTCAATTATACTGAGGATGATGGGGATTATGGAGCTTATGTGATGGCGAGGTTCAGGTCACCGCAGGTGGCTCCGAGACGTGATGCTCAGGGCCCCGGCCCCTCTACTGGACATGTGGCGGATGCTCCCTTACCTCCTCCCTTTGTTGACTTTCAGGACGGGGACCACATGAGGCGGGCCACTCTTGATACCAGCCGAATTTATCCATACTTTCATCTCCCTGAGGGCACTCGATCTGTAAGTAACTGTTTTTCTTTCTTTTATTGTTTTGAACTGTTTGCATCTTTTGTCCTTTATTCTGGTTTGGTTTCTGATTCTTCCTTTGCTTGGTTGTGCCAGGTCTCAGCTGACATTTACTCGGGATTTGCTCGTCATTATACTGGAGCCATGGACATGATTGATCAGCTGGTGAGGAGTAATCGTTATTGGAGGGAGCGGTGTCTGGCTCAGAGTTCTGATGATGGCGATTCCATGCCTAGCTTGCCTGACAGGAAGAGATCTCGGACCGATATGTCTACTGCGGATACGCACTGGCCCCGAACCAAGACTGTTCCTCGTCGTCCACCTAGCCCTTCCAGCTCTGATAGTGATGCCTCCGAAGATCCTCACGAGCTCGAGACTATTGCTATTCCTGCTGTCCATGACCTTTTCCGGGATAATCCTATTGTTTATCACGATCCTGCTGCTGACCCGGATCCTGAGGAGGGAGATGCAGATGGAGAGGGCAGCGAGGGTGCTGATGATGATGATAGCTCTGATGATGATGATGGTGCTTACATTTCTGGAGATGATGGCTCGGAGTAGTCTCCTAGATTGATCTATGGCTCCTTTGATTATTGTATCCCGCTTTGGCAAGAAACAGACAAACACTCTTTTTCCTTCTCTTTTTATTTAAAAAAAAAAAACTTATTTGCATTGCACCTTTTAAGCCTAGTACATTATTATTAGTTATTAGTTGTTTGCGCGAGTCCACCTTTTTGGGAAGAATGGGAATGAATGGTTTTTTGAATGGCTATGGCATGAGTATGAATGGTTTGTATGTTTTGACTTGTATATATGAATGGTGAATGTGTATGTTATTTGAATGAAATCCCCTCTCCCATGATGCTTGCAGGGTGTCTTTGTTGTTTTGCAGTTTGAAACAAGTCGGGGCGTGCCCTGGTATTGATCAGATTGCAGCTTGCTGATGTCTGGTGCTGGACTCAAGGTGTCGCACGACTCACAACAACATGAGTTCCTTCTGTCGCGTGACACAACAAGTCAGGTTGACAGGTTTTCCAAAATAGACTTCTTCCTTGCCTCCAAGCCTTTTCCTCTTGCCTAGGATATGGAATTCAGTAGCTTCATCATGAAGTAGGCCTCTTGTAACAAATCCATTCTCAAGTATCGATATTATAGAAACAGCCCCGGGAACCGCACAAATACACACATCAACTTCTGACCAAGCCCCAGTATGCCACACAGTCTTATGCAGCCCCAGGATGAGATTGATCTTCAGGTTTTAGTCAGTCAATCGGCGGACAAGACTTAAGAATTTTTATATGCAGGGGCACATCTTTCGAAGGTGGAATGAATTTTGGACCTGTGTATAACATTCTCATTTTTTGGTCTAACTCTTTTGGGAGAGTATAAGCATTACAAGGGGTGAAGAGTGTATGGAAGCCCCTGCTTGACAGAAATACAGTGTTTAGCTCTATATCCCTAAAAAAATGTAGAGGAGAAGACTTACCAAGACACTTGAAAACCGGTCTTATTCACGATGATCACAAAGCCGCTTAAAACCCTTTATTGATGTTCGGGTTATTCAACCGCCAAAACCGATATGAGCAAATATTTTTATCAATCCTGAGGAGAAAGCCCAATGATATCGAGAATCAAACTCTGAAGGATGGAAAGTGTATAGGGACGGCCTTTGCTGAGACCAGATTTTCTAAGATTTGCTTGTGATTTCGACCGAACCATTTATGGTTGCCTACGTTCCCCTCCTTAGGAGAAGCTCAGGTCGCCGTAGTTCGGGCTTATCCCGAATAAAGAGAATGAACGTTGGAATTCGAGGATCTGAGGATTTTTGAAGATTTTAAGAATTGAAAGGACATGTCCTCTTGGAATGACGCTGGGAGACATGGATGTGAAGCCCCAGTGGGACATTCACGGCAGGTGTTTGTAGAGGAGAAATGAAATATGCTCACATGCAACGTCGGATGAACAGATGAAATTTGCACAATCTTCGCTTGGCGGTCCTTTGAGCCGGGATGGATTTGGCTCCGCTTTAAGCAATAATTTGTTTTAGATCTCGATGATATTGGAATAAAACTGCTATTCGGTAGGAACTGCGACTGGGCTTCGGGATTTCGATCGGTCTTCGGGTTATTCAGGATATCATGACCTCTTAAAACGAGAGGTCGGCTAGGCCTTTTGCTGGCTGAACCTCTAAAGATGAGAGGTTGGATTTTGGGTATGTGTTTGGGATTTCTAAGGTGAGGGAAATCTGTGGTTGTCTCTTCGTTGCCTCTAAGGATGAGAGGTCAATCTTGGCTTTGCTAAAGGCAAAGGTAAGGGTAATGGGAATGTCCTCTAAAATCGAGAGGACGGATTGGGGTCGGTGAGAGGTAATGGTGAGGGACATCCGCGCTGTCTCTTTATTCACTCTGAGACTCCTCTTGAGTAACGACCAGATCCTTTGACTTTTGCTTTTGAGAGGATCGCTGGGGACTAGGCTCTCTTTCTTTTCTTCATTTTTTTTAATTTTTTTTTTTGTATTTTTGTCTCTCTTTTTTCAATTTTGCCTTTGAGAGGAGCATTTCAGCTAGTCCCAAGGATGGATCATTGCCTTCCGTCGTTCTTGAGCTGAAGCCGGTCAATCTTCTTCTGAATCACGGGAGTCTCAAGGATAGTCCCTCTTCTTTTGGCGATGGCTAAATGGGTTTCAAATGTGCCGATCTTGAAATGAAAGGGTATTGTTTAGGTAAGGGTAAGGTGATGGTTTTCCTAAGGGTGAAGGTTTCAACCGCAGTCCCTACCGGATGATCCGAACGAGATTAATTCTTCATTTCTTTGCTTAAGCTTACTTTGAGGAAGATCCATGCAAACTCATCGAACAACGAGATTATGAAAGCGGTGTGAGCATATTAGACGCTAGGTGGGGAATTGATAAGCCCCACTTTGGGAAGGATATCAGTCAGTTTTCTCACTCCGATCAATTTAAACATTAGTCATTTCAAAGCATTAGTCGGTGAGCAGCATAAGTGATTATGTAGAATAAGACCATTTCAATTTAAATGTAATGCGAGTGGGCAAGTAATGTCTCGAGTCTAGCAAGAATAGAAACAATATTTTATTTATTGAAATAAAAGACTCATAACAAGGATGTAATAGACTCAAAATCATAAAAACGAAATCTGCTAGCAAGATAAACAATCTAAGACCCTACGATGCCTGACTGACTGACTTCTTCACATGAGGAATCTTTAGAGCTGTGGA
The DNA here is from genome assembly GCA_022495995.1 of Adenophora triphylla var. japonica. Lineage (NCBI taxonomy): Eukaryota > Viridiplantae > Streptophyta > Magnoliopsida > Asterales > Campanulaceae > Adenophora > Adenophora triphylla. The sequence continues at coordinate 489,494 of JAFEMH010000384.1, forward strand.
AAAGGATTATCGGCCACCTTAGGAGAAGCTTTCTCAATTCTACCTTCGTCAACCAGCTTCTGAATAAGCACCTTTAGAACGGAACAATCATTGGTTGAATGCCCAGGGTACTGATGATAGTAACAGTACTTACCACGATCCAAATTCGGATTAGGTTTGGTGGGATGGTAGTTATCAAGCGGCTTTATCATTCCTCTTCGCATCAATCCATTGAAAGCTTCTTTAGTTGATATCCCGAGGTCATCGAATTCTCGCTTCTTACGAGGAGGGAACTGACGAAGATCCCGGATATTGCTTCCTTCATGGGAACTCAGCTCGATCTTTCCCTCATCAATGAGTTCCTGAATGATCATCCTCAACTGTATGCATGCATGGGTGACATGTCCTGAATATTGGTGATAGTCACAATATTTGCTCGGTCCAGGTTTTCGTTGTGATGAAGAGGGATATAATTAACTAGTGGCTGAACTAAACCTCCGCTCACCAAAACCTTGAGAAATTGATTCATAGGCATCCCTACCTTTCCCCAATACGCTTTCTTTCTTCCTTTCTGAACTTTCTCTGGAGGGGACTCGGATATTGCCCTCCCTTGCTGGATAGGGCTCACAGCTGGAATAAAAGACATCTGATTCACAGTCACATATGAGGTCGATCCTGAATGTTGGTCTTGCGGGGATGACAAGATGAAACCATATGAACTCATTGGTGGTTACGGAGCACTTCCTTGCAGGGGAACTTGGTCAGGGTGGAATAGTAGTGATCCTTTCTGAGTAAAGAAATGGCATGACCCTTGGGAATCTGGCTGGTATTGACTCTTCACATCAGGTTGATTAGGAATACTGAAAACCTCAGGGATTGGCTGCTCATCCTCAATCTGAGTTTGGACCACATGAGGTATTGGGGAAAGGATCTCATCTTGTCCATCTTCATTCACCCCTTTCATTACATTTCCACTCCCATAATCAATACTGCTGGCTTTGATGATTTCTTCGTATGATCCATATTCATGGCGAATTATCGTAACCCCCCGGATGCGCATTGCTTCAACAAATCTAGAGTGAGTCTCTTCCTCTCGGGCTTTGGCAACTTGGGCAAGCAATTGAGCCTTGCATTCACGAACCATTGCAGCTTCAAGAGCAACTTGCAACTCCGCTACCGACAAATCATTCATGTCTAGCTGACCAGAAGCGAGAGGAATTCCAGACTGAATAGAAGGTATCACTTTTGCACCAGACATCTTTGAACAGTAGAATAGACGGGAACTTCGGAGGAAATTGCAAATATTTCAGAGATACGGACTGACCTGATCACCCCTCGTAACAGAGCACGCACCCAAACTTGTCACTACTACAAAAGGGGAGATTATAAGGTATTGAAGGGAAATTTCGAGTAATGGGAGAGGGAAAGGAACGGGACAGACTCGCACAAACAAATTTATTTATCTTCAAGTATAAATTAGTGTCTTAAATCCCAAGTACGGTTGGGAAAGGAGAAGCCTTTATTCATACTAACTATACCTCGGGGAAGCCTAGGGACGCAACGTTCAAATTACACTAAATGCCTTGCTTTGAAATATATGATAGGTAATGATACCTAACCAAATCCTAACATCATTATGGAACGAAGAGGTTCTCCAAATTTCTGGGGAAATTTGGGCAGCATAACGGGTCTTTTCGAAGAATTTCGAAGAAAAATCCGGCATGACCTCTCGTCGGTGCATGTTGACAATGCGGCATGATCTCTCGTTTAGAACACACCACGGGAGTGACATGTCCCCACGTGAAATCATGTTGCATTTGGCAACATGCCTACAAGATGCGAGGTTTTGGGGGAAGGTATAAGGACCTACGATATGTTTCAAAAACAATTCATTTTGTTGTAATAAAAACATTGTATCAAAAACCAACCGTAGGTAAGGTTTAAGTGTGGTGCCACCTATAACGCACTAGGGGGTTAGGTTTGATTTTAGGCGCTCAAGCGTAGGCGACATACATCACCGTCCGCGATGCCGTCAATCGCACCCGAGGGTTCTAAGTCTAAGTGATGTAGTGTGCGGATGACTATATTCTTTTATTTACAAAAAACAAGATTTTTTTTTGAAAAGAGAAAAGAAAACACACACACACCCTCACAGGGAATACAGAGAACAACAATCAACTGAGCCATATTCGATTCAAGGGACTGCCTTCAAGCCAACCTTCTGAATATATGTTCAGTGGCCACTCCTTGTCGCGTGACACAGGACATCAAAGGACAGAGATGTCGCACGACCTGGGTGGTCACTGAACCAACATTCTGCAATCATCAAATCAGCCCCTGCCTCTCCATGGCAAGAACAAAGCAAGAATATCTAATGCACAACACAATGACCACAAAGCACATAAGGCTCACAAGTCTCATAATCAACAAAATGCATGAACCACAAACTATTATCAAAGATGCACACAAAAATGGATGTATTGGATGTTTAATTTAATGAAAGCTTGACCCACTTAGCATTTGAAAAACAGGTTTTCAAAGTGCACTTATCCCCAGTAGAGTAGCCACTGAATGTGCGCTCGCCCTTTGCAAAATTTTGGGTTTCACGGTGAAAGAGTAAAAAAGAGAGTCACCACGCCTTGCTTAAGAGGTGCACTTTGAAAAACCTATGAAAAGAGAATGGGTTCGGGGGTCAGGTTACGTGTTGGGAAGAACCGAGAGTTCACCCAACACGCCTCGTCCGTAGACGAGTCTTTCAATTAAACATCCAAGCAAATTCGAAAGTGTGTGCAAATATTGACAATGAACAAGTGTGGAAATCATACATTTTATTAATATGAATCGAGACTTACAACTTGTGAGCCAATTATTTAGGGAGGCCACATCCCTACTACAAGCACCTTTAGAACGGAACAAATAGACAGTAATATAATGACACATGACACAGACCGAATGTCGCGTGACACAGGATCACCTATGAGCAATGTGTCGCGTGACATACAGAGGCCATCTGCAGAAACTTACACAATGGACACCAGAATCAACAACAATGAACACAGATCTAATTAATTGAACAGATTAGATACGAAATACAGAAATAACAACAATCGACCGGAGTGTGGATATGGGTAGATCCACACCCTCGGGGTTTAAATACCAAATTCAAGCAAGTATTCAACAATGAAAGCTCAATTAACCGTGATTAATCAAGTTAAACACAGAGATTGCACTGGGATTCAAAAGAATCTAGACAGATAGAGAGTCCGACATCGAATCCTAACAGAATTAAACAATAGAATTATGAAGAATTGAGTAGAAGGAAGAGAGAAGAGGGAGTTTGAGATTTGTTACCCTTGTTGCTTCCACGAATTTTGTATCAAGTTAGATACAGAATCCTTCAATTGGCTGTTTCTGGTCTTGGGAGGCTTGGGAGGAATGATGCAAGGGATCCAAGTGGTTTGGTTTAGGAAATGGGTTTGAATTGGAGAGAATTGGGGTATATTGAAGGTAGGAGAGAGAGAGGATTGTGTTTGGGGCTTTGTTACGACGCAATTTCTGCAGAGTAACGAGGGTCAAGTCGGGATCCATTTCTCGAGAGGGGAGGGTCTTATTTATAGCCGTGCATCAGCGGTCACCTTCAGGTCGCACGACTATACGCAACCACTTTCCATGCCTCGACTTGTCGCGTGACACAAGGTGGCCTCAACCGCTTTTGGCGCCAAAACCGCTCGGAACATTCAAAGCCTAAATACCTAAAAATTCCAAAAAAGTTTATTCCCAACAGGTCCCTTGGCATGAGTAAGGTACCAAAAGGTACTTCCTTCGCGGGAAACTTATGAAATGTTTCCGGAAGTCTCGGGATAGGCTGGGAATTTACCAAAACGCCCCTTAATGAAATTTTATTATATTAAAACGCATCTAAAAGGGTTGCGAATTGGATTGGCGTACTTACACCTGTTATCTTACAACAACCGTAGGAATTCCTTATTTTTTTTGTATGGATTGGGGAGCCTCATTTCTTGTAAGCTCTATATGCTTACTGCGGCCTAAGTGCTTGTATTTTGATTGGTTTCCTTGCTCTTACTAGCTGGAGTATTTTTTTTATTAGTGAACTATTGATCATACTCTCTAGTTTTAAAAGAGTTGAAAGCTCAAATCAATCAAATGATATGACTGAATGGTATTGCTGAGATACTCAGTATATACTTATTTTCATATTGTATCAACTCACATTATTGATTCGTTGATGTCTTCATAAAAATAGTACGGAATTGATTCCTCTTTAACCATGATTCTAGTACAACTTTAGTACTATACAATGGAACTTTAAATGGTCCAATTTGATATTGGGAAAGGCTTTAAATATTGTCTTGAAAAGGGTTGAAAGGCAATTGTTAAACTTGAACCAAAGTTAGTAAAACTTGGTATTTGAATATGGAACCTATATAGAAGGTGTTTAATGTTATATTATGAATGCGTAGGGCTACTTGTATGTCATTTTACCTCTATGTGGTTACATGTATATGGTTATTGGGTTATTTAGTGCATTAAATAAATGTTTCACTACTTCATTGGTTTGGACAGGAGTAGCAATACCCTGTTACTGGATTATATATTATGTAATGAAAATGTAGGGCTCATATGTGATACATGGTGCCTTACGTGATTATACTTACATGGTTGTTGGGTCAAATAATGTGTAAAATGTGTATTACACTATTTGCTTGGTTGGAACCTTTATAGAAAGTGTTCAACCTTAGGGCATGAATGCGTAGGGCTACTTATATTATATTGTACCCCTACGTGGTTACCTATATGTGGTTATTGGGTTGAATAGTGCGTGAAATATATGTTTCACTACTTCATTGGGTTGAGCATGAATATGTAGGGCTTATTTGATATACATTGTGCACCTATGTGAGTGCATATTCATGGTGGATTGTGCACATAGTGTTTAAATACATGTTGCACTGTTTCATTTATTTGAACATGAGTATTAATACCATGTCATTGTATTATTGTTATTCAATAGTGTTTAAATATATGTGCACTATTGTGATTGGCTTAACATGAGTTGCAGTTCCATGTTATATGTATTGACGTCCCATGGGGTGGACTTATTTTCAAGTATCTGTTACGTGCATGAATATGTTTATAACTGTTGGTTACTCGGGGGTATATTTCTTATACCTGTGTCCGTTACACGGGGGTATATTCTGTATACCTGTGTCCGTTCCACGGGGGTATATTCCTTATACCTGTGTCCGTTCCTCGGGGGTAAATGGAATAATAGCACTTATAGGATGTGTTTCATAAGGTGCTTAGATTTCTTTATACCTGTGACCGTTCTCAGCTTCTATGGATATGTGCAGTCAGTTCATAAGATTGATGATGTCTTATATGGTTCCCTAGAAAATGGGTCTTATAAGTCGTGAATATGCACCAGCAGTTCGCAAATGAGTGGAGTATAACTCCCACCGTAGTACTACATATGATTCAGATGGGAAAGGTAAAGAGAAGGTAACGGAATGTGTTTACCACTTTACTAATGTGATATGGAGCAACCTATTTATGTGTTGCATATTTGATATTGAGCAACCTGTATATGTGTGTTGCATACTGTATGAGCAACCTGTGTGTGTTGCATATTATATGAGCAACATGTGTTTGTTGCATATTATATGAGCAACCTGTTTATGTGTGGCATATTGTAGGACTTACTGGTCAGGCGGAAAAGGTAACGTAAAGTGTTTACTGTTTTCTCAATATGATTGTGAGCAACCTGTTTATGTGTTGCATATTGTATGGCATATTATTGCATACATAATAACTTATTGAGATTTATTCTCACCCTTTCTCCCTTTTACTGTTTTAGATTCAGCTGAGACAGGTGGACCATACCGGTGAGGCCGAGAAGGAGTTTGGATCGTATTTTGGGTTGTCAGGGTATATATATATATTTGTGTGGGAGTTGGGAGTAGTTGTGGTTATTTTATACTGGGAAACTGTTATAAAATATTTTCAGTGTGTTGTGTTGTAATTAACCTGGGAGTTGGTTTTGTTTCAAAGTTGGCTTGTATAAGCCTGTATATTGTAGTAATTGTAACTTAAACATGTTATGTTTTTAAAGCAGGGTTTTATATCACCTCCAGGTAGGGAGGTTATGTCGAAATTTTAAAGTGTATATTTTACTTTTCAAGTGAAGTTAAGTAAAAGAAAAGAAAGTTTTTTTTATAGAAGGTGATTTGGTGCCCTCCATCCTGGGACACGAGTTTATAGGTTTTGGGAGTTGGGAGGTGCCCACATAAGATCCCGTTTGTATTCGTTTAAGCCGATGTAGAGCAACACTTCCTTCCCTGCATAGCCGAGCTAGGAAGTTGATAGATTTATACTATCTATTTCCTGTGTTTCCCGTACTTATTATTCTTTATTTCCATGTATTTAGTATAGGTTTGATGTATTTTGAGTGAATTATGTATTGTGAGGATTATGAGAGAAACAATGTAATTCGAGAGAAATTTAGAGAGTTTATTGTGTAATCGTTTCTGGTTCTCAAAGAAGCTCAAGATCATCATCAATGGAAGTCAATAAAGTCAAGACAAAGTCAATCAAAGAAGACCCGAAGCGAGTCAAAAGTCAAGCCAAAAAAAAGTCAAGATTACGATGCTGAGGATTGTTCTATAAATCTGGAAAGTTCAGGGACCAGACTGAAAATCTGGAAAGTTCAGTGACAAAAATGTAGTTCTAGAAAGCATGATGACCAAAGTGAAAAAGGAGAAATTGAAGGATGATATCACAACTTGTTGCTTGCTACAGTGCTTGTTTGGACTTTTTCAAATCTTTTGTTTTTATTTTCTTTTTCTTTTTCCTTTTTCTTTTTAGTTTTAGGTTTATTAATTGGAGGAGTATAAATACTTCTTTTAGAATTTTATTAGGGGAGTTCTTATTTTATTTTCTTTTTAGGTTTTCTCTCTAGAAAAACTTTTTGAAGCTTTGAACATCCATGGAAGCCTAACTCCATTGCTTTGGATTGTAAATTTTGAACCATCTTGAATATCAGTTGAGGTTTGATTCCTTCCTATTATTTTTCCCTAATTGCAATTTTACTTGTTCTTAATTCAAATCTATTTCTAGGGTTTTGAGAAATTGATCAATCTCTTGATCCTTTTAATTGATTATTGCTAGATCTCCCTTTTATCGTGTCGGACTAGGGTTTTCACTGTAGCACCTTCGCAATTCTTGTATGTGTCATCTTGCATTGTGATTAAAGTAAAATTGGCTTTAATTCTATTTGAAATAGTAATAGATTAATTCCTTGATCTTAATCTCTTAAAACTTTCATCAATTAATATTTAGAATCTTGACCGTGTCGGCTAGGTTTTAGTATTGATTGGGATTATTAGTTGAGCGTGTCGCCGCTAGTAATTAGTACCAAAGAAGAGATAGAGATTTTATATCTCGTGATCAAGTAATTAGAGGAAAGTAAGAAAGAATCATTCCGATGATATTGATTGATAGACGGGGATAATTTTGCATGTCCAAAGTGTTCTTTTACATAATTGTTTACATCTTAGATTTTAATTTCCGTCTTAGGAATTTAATTCAACAACAAACAAAATCCCCCCATTTGTGTGTGACTAGTTCGTTTGCAAAATCGTTCTTCAGTGGTTCGACCCTGGACTTACCTTTGCTACAATCTTGTGGCCGAGTCCCGGTTTAATTTAGTAGGTGTGCGACTAAGCCTACCAGTTTAATTTAGTAGGTGTGCGACTAAGCCTACCAAATTTTGGCGTCGTTGCCGGGGAACGGTGTAATTGTTTACGTTCTTATTTTTTTTTTCTTTCTTAATCTATTTCTTTTTCTTGTATCCTTTTATTTAAGCTTTATTTTTGTCATATTTTTCTTAATCTTGTTTGAATATGGAGTGTCATGGACAATGAATGGAGTTTAATGTATTTGATGAAATGAAATCTGTGTTGGAGAATGCTTTAGGATGGGCAGAGTTAGAATTTGATCTTTCTGATGAGATGAAGGAGGCGGTGATGGGTCTTGCTGATGTGCTTGATGTTGGTAAGACCAAGGCACCGAGTGAGTTTAGGGGAGAGGTCCCCAATAAAAAGAAAAGGAAGATAAAGGTCAAGAAAAAGGCCACAAAAACTTCTTGGGAGGTACCCAAGAAAAAGAAAAAAAAAAGATAAAGGCCAAGAAAAAGGCCACAAAAACTCCTTGAGCTCCACCCTATTTAATCAAGAATGGTACATATGTGTGGAAAATTGTGGGTATTTGTACTCGTGAATGTGCGAGGTGGGCCACGGAAAGAAAAGTTAAGATTAAAAAAAAAACAAGATGACGACCTCTAATCCCCATTAAAGTAGGAATCCGGTCGGGCTAACGACCTTAACCAAATGCGCTTAACGGGAGGCAACCCAAGTAGGTATGTTTTATTTGTTTTATTTATTTGTCTAGTTTCTATTTAAAAAAAATTTATATGTTATTTATTTTTATTTATTTTTTCTCGAATCGGTGCTACTAAGGTATTTTTGTTGTTGGTGTTTTTTTTAGGGAATTGCGAGATTTGGGAGAGGACAACACAACAAGAAAAATCTTGGTCATTTCATCTTTCTTTAAAAAAAATAAAAAAAATCTTGGGCCTTTTCATTCAAAAAAAAAAAAAAAAAATTGGCCTGAGAGATTGCTTTCCAGGCGCCAGCCCACATTGTTCCATGCGGCCGCCTCAAGCCAAGGGAAATTCTGGCCGAGCTTCTGGACTCCATGTGGCCGCCTCATCTTATCTCAGGCGTCCGCCTCACCCAGCAAGGAAAATCAAGGCCAAGCCTGGCCGGCCACTCTTCCTCGGCCTTGTCCTTGCTCGCCCATTATGATGAACATATAATTTGGTTGCGGGTTTGTGAATGTGGGCCCAAGATCGCGGGTTTTTTGTGTGAATCGCTTTCTCGTGTAAGGGGTCACCGCTTCACATTGGTTTGAAGACATCCGGTTAAATTGAAAAACGGAGTCGCCACGCCATTTTGATTTCCTCAAAACTTTGAAAAAAGGGAATAAGGTCCGGAGGTTAAGTTACTTCTTGGGAAGAACGTTTGGCGTTCACCCAAGTAACCTTGCAAAAAGCAAGTCTTCCAAGATCCGATTTTCGTGCTTTTTTTGTGCTTTCGTGTGTGTGTGTGATTTGAAAAGGGAGGGAATGTGCCAAGTGATCTTCCGGACGTATAAACCATTTAAATTGGTTATCGCTCGGGATTCCTTGGATTTTTGATGTGTTCGAGATTTTGATCCCGTGCTCATCTTGGATTTACGATCATAATTAAGTGACCTTTGGTCATATGTGATCGAGATAGGGACACCTTTTTTTTTATAGTCCAAGAATGAGACTCTTTAGAAAGGAAGAACATTTGCCCACCAATCCTACATCTTGAGACGATTTGAGCTTAGTCGGGACATTTATGCTCGCCTCAAGTGATGATCGTAGATGTAGGGGCTAGAGTTCGTCCGTTTCTAAAAGGACTTCAACTATGCACCTTTAATGGAGGAAACAATGTAAAGATGAGACCTTTATACCGATCCGCCCCATGAGATGCTTCAAGTACCAAAGGGACTAAGGGGAGGGGTATAAAGATTGGATCTTTATAATCATCCTATGTCTCTCGTGCCTTAGGAAGGTCACTAGACAATCCTTGGAGAGTGATCCACCTATGAGGGACATGGGGAGTTGCATTGGAAAGTAAAGATTGCATTTTTATGGAAATGAATGTAATGAACACTATGAAAACTAAGACTATGGATGTAAAGGGAAGACCTTTGAGGCTTTCCTATGTCCTTTAGGAACCTTTTTAGGTGGACAATCCTTGGAAGCAAGGTCAAGGGAGTGGGAATGACATAATGATAGTAAAGATGACATTTTTAATGTAAAGATGACATTTTTATATGATAAAAGAGAGATCTTTCACATCATCATGTGATGAATCCTCCCTAGAACAAGCCATTTAGGGGCTTTTGTTCATCCTTGGGATAGATCATCCATGAATCTCTTGTGTTAGGGGAAAAGGGGGGATATGAATGTCTACATGGTAAAGACTTGATTTTTATGACAATAAATCACATATAATAGCAATAAATGACAATATAAATAGCAAATAAGCAATATGACAATATAACAAGTATATTTCAAAGAGAAAAGGAGGAAAGATCCCCAATGATGGTGTTTCTCTATCTCTCTTGGGGTTCTCCTAAGGAAGGAGTGACTTTGGATGAGTTTTGGAGAGGAGGAGGTGATTTTGGGAGAGTTTGAGTTTTTGTAAATTTGTGGTTTCAGTTGGGCAGAGTAACAGTGCTCAAAATTGTATATCAAAATGAATAGAGGAGGCCTCTATTTATAGGCAGATTTGTGCTTCCTAATGAAGCCTTGCGGCATTAACCATTGGCAAATGAAGCCGTGCGGTCTTATCCTTTGGTGACTCAGCCTGTTTCTAGAACCATGCAAAGTGGCGTTCTAGAAGGCCCTTCCAGCGAGGGACTACGTGGAATTTTAATTCCTATCAAATCCTTCACCCCTTGGAAGGTTTGGGAAAGTTCCCGGATTGCCCTTGAACTTTAGGAAAGTTCGGGGAATTGCCGAAAAACTTAACCGGAAGGCATGAGCTAGATTTGGGTACTTACAAAAGCCCCTCGACAACGTCACTTGCAGGGCAAGTGGGTTTGTCGATAAAAAAGGATCCAATCTGGCGAACTGTCGAGATGGATTGGGATTGGGTGACCAAGGAGGTCGAGTGGCTGAACCTTTGGAAGGCTACCTACGTATCCCAAAGGAATCAAGCCATAATCGTAGTTAAGGAAATCCACTGGGGAAAGGCGAAGAGAAACTGGTCCCTTGCTAGGAAGATGGAAAGAAAATGACCTAGGAGGTCAAATGGCTGATCCTACTAGGGATATGCCAGATGAAGGGAGTGACCAATGTGGTCGGATAGCTGGACCTTTATGAAGGGCTACTTCACCACTGAGGAGTGATCAAGGAAAAGGGTGACCAAAGTGGTCGGATGGCTGGATCTTTATGAAAGGCTCATGCACCACTGAGGAGTGATGAATGAAAGGGGTAACCAATGTGGTTGGATGGCTGGACCTTTATGAAAGGCTACCTGCGTATCCCGAAGGAATCAAGCCTTGGTCGTAGTTCAAGCCTCACTAGATAGTTAAGAACATGTCTAGGATCCTTGAGATTTTGACGATTAATGGAGGAGTCACCTTACTTGACAATTAATGGAGGTTGTCACCTGATTTGACAATTAATGGAGGTTGTCACCTGATTTGACAATTAATGGAGGTTGTCACCTGATTTGACAATTAATGAAGGTTGTCACCTGAATTGACAATTAATGGAGGTTGTCACCTGATTTGACAATTAATGGAGGTTGTCACCTGACTTGACAATTAATGAAGGTTGTCACCTGACTTGACAATTAATGGAGGTTGTCACCTGAATTGACAATTAATGGGGGTTGTCACCTGAAGAAACTAAAGCTTGCATCGCTATCGAGGAGATAGAGGTAGCTAAAGTTGGAAAACTAAATCGTACTTCACTATCTAAGAGATAGAGGTAGCTAAAGTTGGAAAACTAAAGCGTACTTCACTATCGAGGAGATAGAGGTAGCTAAAGTTGGAAAAACTGAAGCGTACTTCACTATCGAGGAGATAGAGGTAGCTAAAGTTGGAAAAACTGAAGCGTACTTCACTATTGAGGAGATAGAGGTAGCTAATGTTGGAAAACTAAAGCGTACTTCGCTATCTAAGAGATAGAGGTAGCTAAAGTTGGAATTTGACAATTCGGAGGGTGTCGCCTGACGTTATTCCGTTATAACGGAAGTAACGGAGGCACTTTGAAAGAAAACGTTATTCTATTTTAGAGATAACGGAGATTTTTTGGGAACAACGTTACTCTGTTAGGAGATAACGGGAATTATATGCCTAAGTGGAAAGTCCAGGGGCAAAAGGGTAAATTCAGCTCAAAGTGAATGAAGCCGCTCGGCATGAGATGGAGAAAAAGAAGTCGTCCGGCTTTAAACCTTATTTCACCAGATTAATTTAAATAGAATTCGAAATGGGCAACAGTCATTGTTGCTTCGTTTTTTGGTCGAGGAGTGAGGAGAGAAAAGAGAGGAATTCTCGAAAATTTCCAACTCCCTAGCTTCTATTGCTCGAGATGGATCAAGAAGGGAACATTGTGCCTCGACAAGTGCGTAGAAACTTATCGTAAGCCGCAAGGAGGAGGCGGAGGGAATTCGTTCGAATCGAGCGAAAATACGACTTCATTACACCTCCTTAAGAGTTCTATCCCGGCAAGAGGGAGCACAAATCGACGAAACCTCAATCAATTGGGGTAAGCATTATTGATTTTCTTGATTTCGTCGAATTTTGATTGATTTAGGGCTTGACCCGATTTTTAGAATTTTTTTTTTTGAATTTTTCTTGTGATTTTGTTGATGATTTTAGGAATTTGATAATTAACCTATGAGGCTATGGACATAAATAAGCATGCATGTGCAATTTATTTGAGAAAATATGAGAATGACTCATTTTTTGAAAATAAAGTAAGAAAATAATGTCTAAAATGCGACAGAGTTCTTGCATGTGCTAGAACTAGGTCAACTTCTGATCATGGATGGGAAAACAAGATTTTGGACGATGAAAAGGATTCATGCATGCCATCTTGAAAAATTAAAGCTTATGTGCAAGGAATTTTGTGAAAATTGGATTTTTTGTGTTTGAGAGAGCAACGTGCTTGGGATGACGTGTTTCAAATGACGAAAGACACGTTTTCTAGGCAAAGGATGCTAGAAATCTCTTATGAATGCTTTTCTTTGAAAATATGTGCACTTTTTTGAATATATGCATGTTTTTGAGATAAAATGAAGGACTGACACATTTTCCTTTTGTTGTGTTTTCTTACAGGAGAGCAAGTCGAGGGGACCCGCGGAGGTGGCGGTGAAGTTGTGGGATAGGATGCCCAACTTCGAAAAGGATGGGGTGAACCCTAAGCAGCTGGTGATAGCGATTGGGCTTCATTCTTTCATTGAGGCTATTAGTAGAGGCATTCATGTGACCTCTAAGAGCAAGGGGCTGGTCCAGGCCCTTTCGGAGTTCTGGTGGGACACCACTCACAGCTTTCATCTTAGCTGGCTTGAGGTTTACTGGGAGGCCTGTGACCTGGAGAGATCACATTTTTGCGGCCGAGTTCAGAGCTTTGGTAGGATTTGACCTCCGTCCTAAGGGGCTTAGGATGGAGACGAGGTTTGTTGAGGTTGCGGTTCTGGGATGCATGGATGAGTTTGCTGCCAATGAGGTGACTGCCCACCAGCTCGCGAGAGCTTTCCTGTGGTTGTTGCTGTCAGTCACCATATTTTCTAACTCTGGGACATTGGCCATGCTTTGCCTGCTTGACTCTTTGGAGGATTTGGATGAGGTTGGGCGGTCTCTTGGGGTGAGGCCGGATTGGCTGAGCTCTACTTCTCTCTGGATTTGTACAGCCGGAATAAGGCTGCGTCTATGGACTATTTTTCCTTTGCTCTTGAGGTACTCTCACTTTTCTTTTCTCTCTTTTACTTTTCTGTCTTGAGATTTTATGAGAGAAGTGATCCTTTTTGTTTTGAACATGTAGGTCTGGTTCTGTGAGGTGATCAGGTTCTTTCCTTGGATCCAACAGAGTGATCCGGCTACCTTCCCAGCTATGGTGCGCTGGAGGGGAGAGGCTAGGGATAAGTTCACCGGGAAGACCCGAATTACTTTTGACTACAAGATGGTGAGACCCGTCATCAACAGGGACGGTCATGAGGGAGTGGACTTCTATCCCTGGGGGAGGTATCCAGAAGCTTTGATAGGGGATGCCTTGGTGGTGACCAGGCAGAGGAGATGGCTGACAGGGCTGACCTGTGATATCATTTACTTGGGGGACCGATTCTTCGGGCAGCACGGTCATGTCCCTCCCTTGGATGCTATTACCCCTCATGATCCTCCTCCGCTCATATTGCAGCCCAGGCACTGGTCGGCGGATGAGATATAGAGATATCAGGCTGGCCTGGCGGCTGAGGAGTATTTTGACTTCGCTACCCCGTATGCCACCTTTGTAGAGGCGCGGTTGAGGACGTTGCAGAAGTTAGTGAAGATAGCCGCCGCTCAGGGGTACGGGGAAGCAGGGCAGATTGATCCGCCTATGCCTCCACCTCATCTCTCCTATGTGGTGAACGGGGTACCGAGGAGGTTCATGGTGCCTATTCCTCACATGAGGGAGCCCGAGTATACTCTTCCTGCTGACAGCACTGTAAGTATCTCTAGGGTCCTTTCTCTTTTCGACTTTCTTTATTTTTCTGCGATTTTGAGCTTTTTCTGAGATTCACTGAGTTTTCCTCTTCTTTTCTTGCAGGTTCCTGCTCGTACCTATGATGGCTTGGTGCGGCAGAACAGGGGCTGAAAGGAGGTGGCTCGGTTTCTTCTGAGGAAACTGGCCTGCGCTTCCAGGGCTGGGGCAAATGTGCAGGAGCCCGTACGTAAGAGAAGGCATGTTGGGAGCACGGCCTCTTCCTCATCAGCCTTAGGGTATCATACCTCATCTACCAGCGCCGTGCCTCGGGGGCGGGGGCCTAACACGGACATTCTAGAGCAGCTGGCGGAGTATGAGCACGTGGCCGTCAACCTGTCTGATGTAAGCGATAAGGAAGATTTGATGAGGAATCCTGAGTTCTATGAGCTAAGCAGTAACGACGATGAGTCGGAGGCTTAGGGTTCCCTAGGTTCGGACTAAGAGAGGAAGAGAGAGAAACAATGAACAATTATGCACAATTTGTTATTTTTTTTGTTTTATTTGGGCGCCAAGGAGGCGAAAACAATGTAATGATCTTTTATTTGCTTTTCTTATTAATGCTTTATGGTTTTGCATATTACTTGAGCCTCGGGCAGCTTTTTTCCTTGGAAATGGGACGAAAATTGGGCCAAAATGGTTTATGATGATATGTGATTGCATGAATGGTGTTTGG
Organism: Adenophora triphylla var. japonica; assembly: GCA_022495995.1. Classification (NCBI taxonomy): domain Eukaryota; kingdom Viridiplantae; phylum Streptophyta; class Magnoliopsida; order Asterales; family Campanulaceae; genus Adenophora; species Adenophora triphylla. The sequence goes on from JAFEMH010000384.1 coordinate 504,511, forward strand.
GCATGTTTTTATGCAGGTTTTGTTGAAAAAGTGGGGTGAGAACTCCATTTGGGCAGCAGCTTTGGCTGCTGCAGATTTTTTTCTGCAGAAGCGAAAGAAGCCATCTGGCCAGGTCCCGGGCAAAAGAAGCCGTGCGGCTGGAAGCCTTGTCTGAACTGATTTTTTTCAAATAAAATCAAGGAAGGGACTTTTCATTTCATTTTCACCCTAAACTTGTCCCAACTGATCCCAGAGCATATTTTTGACCAAAAATCATCAATTTCGATCACAGCCAATGGAGAAACCAGTCAGATTGCAAAAGGGGAAAATAGACCATTTTCTGTCCGATCTTCAATCTTGGATGAGGCACAATTTCCAATCTAATAAGGGGCTATTCGACAATACCTTCAAGATCAAGTATTTATGGCATTTGAAGGATCTCCCGCCCGATTGGGACTTTTTGAGAGCAGCAGCAAGGTTTTGGGACGTCTGGAGACACGTTTACTGCTTTTCTTACAATGAAATCGTCCCAACCTTTGAAGACTTGATGGATGTGGTTTTACCCATCCAAAAGATATGTTCCTAAGCTTATTTTCTGTTCGAAACCTTGAAAATTTAATGTATTTTGCTAGTGTTTTGATAGTTCAGGGATTGAAGTGCAACGATGCTGAAAATGGAGGATTTATACCCACTTTGGAAGTTCAAGGGCCAAATTGGAAATATTGGAAAATTCAGGGACTAAACTGGAAATATGGAAATTTGGGAAGAAATTTAATTATAAAAATTCGTTAGTTAAAATGAAAAATAAAATTCCAAAGAGCGAAGTTCAAAAGAAGTCATTATAGTGGTCAAAGTGAATTTGGCAATTGCGGAGACGAAACGAATATTGATTGGTACTAATCCAAGGCAATCCAAGGCAGCATTTTGGGGCCAAGTTGCTGAAAGTGGCCGAGACAAGGCTGGCCATTGCAAGGGCAAATGGGGCATGTCATGGGCCAAGGGAAGCAAGTGGCAGGCCAAGGAAAATAAAATTGCCTTGAACATTGAACATTTGCAGCTAATAATCAGAACGACTTGGGAGGTGTGTCACGACTCGTTTTCACGAGTCTGCTCGGCGAGTTCAACTTGGATCAAGTGGGCCTGACTTGGTGGGCTTTTTGTGCACAGCAATTGTTCCAACTTTTTTTTAACCTAGGCATTTATATATAAATAGAGCCGGCACTATTCCCAGGAATTGATATTCCTGCCGGGGTACTGTGCAAGTTAGAGAGAAGAAAAATATAATTACTTCCTCCGTCTCCGTTTCGATTGAGGTTTATGTTTTATTTTATTTTTATAATTTTATTATGAGTAGCTAAATTTCTTTTCGCGGATTGGATGTAACAATTGTCGAATTCTTATGCTAATGATGTTTTAATTCTTCCACACTTTTCTTGTTCATGTTCAATGGAATTTGCTTAATTTATTTTTAGACTTCCAACATTATTGATTGATTTTGTTGGTCTTTAAATTACTAGGGTTTAAATTACTACACTTGCGTGGGTAGTTTTTACATTAGCCTAGATTTCATTGAATAGATCTAATTGAAGACCTTGCGGAAATCAAAAGGGTCTAAAATCAATTGTTCTTTGGTTCTTAATGAATTGCGTTTTTGTTAATTTGATCTTGCGTGATAATTGATAATTACTCAATAATAGGGTTGCAACCAGGCCATCTAACCGTCCCAACTCTTATTAAAGTGAACGATTTCTTGAACAAGATTAGTAATTGTTTTTATAAATCAGCATAGGAAGGAGATAATTGTGAAACCCAATTCGTGAATCCTTATCATTCTTGATTTCAATATCTGTTTTATTTTAATTAGTTAATTTATTTACTTTTCAATTTAGTTTATTTTAATAAACCAAATCAAAAACCCCACTTTGTTACTTTGAGCATTAATTAAATTTACTTGTTAAAACACACGAGTCTCTATGGATTCGACCCTTACTTGTGCATACTACTACATCGGTAACTTGTACACTTGCAAGGTATTTTATTACAAGAGGATTTTTGTCCATCAAGACTTTCGGACATTGATTGGGGGTCCAGAAATTAAAGCCGTATCGATTCCTATGACTGGGGACGTGCCGGTGATTGTAAAGTTGGTATCTTTTCTGCAAATTTCTACGAAAGAAGCCGAAGGGATGATGTTAGCCCCTGACAGGATTGACATTTCTGATATCCTGAGCAGGTTTGGATCTCCAGATACGCTGCGACCACAGGGGCTATGGATGCCTTTATCCTATGCGTGTTCCCTTTTCTGTTCACTGCCGAGTCTTTCGGAGTCTATTATAGTGGCTTTTTGGACATGGTCAGAGATTGCAGTGCTGGAAGAGATATTGTCCCACTGATTCTGGGTGAGACACTGCACGGCATTGACAGGATGGCTAAGGGAGACCATTTCATGAGGTCTGGGAGCCCAGCTGTGCTGACTTTATGGTTACAGGAGAGGCTTGGGGCTTTGCCTGGGGCTTCGCCTACTCAGTGCCCTTGGGTGATTTCCCGGAGGGGTACGCCTAGGTAGCAGGATCAGGGTGGCTGGGAGCTGATGATGGCTCGGTTGTCTACCTTTGACATTCACTGGTGGGTGCCTCATTGGAGGTTGCAGACTCAAAGGACGTTTCAGGAGTCCTATGTAGTGAGGGTTTCGGGGCTTTCTTTGTCATCTTTCTACATCTCTTGCTCAGTGTCCAGGCAGTTTGGGATTTTGCAGGAACCGTTGGACGATTGGGAGGACATCAGTACCATTGAGGTGGTGTCTTTTGACATGAGGGATCCAGCCAGCTTCTCATTTTTCTCGAGGGTATGGACATACGCTGCTTTTCCACCTAGGGCCATTCTCAAGAACAGGAAGAGTACTATCTTGACCACGGCCTACTTGGACTGGTATGAGAACGAGATGGGGGCGACTCAGGTCGTTTTGGGAGAAAGACATCAGGCTTTATTGGGGGCTGACTGTGACTCGAGCAGAACTATGAGGGAGTTTAAGGCCAAGGCTAGCTGCCATAACCAATCAGGTGACCTTATTAGAGATATGAAAGCTCGATATGAGAGGCTATCGGAGGTCGCTCCTCTTACTGAGGCTCAGAGGGAGGAGGTACGGACTCGTGCCAAGGTAGAGAAGGCACTTATCGACACAGGTTTGGTGGAGGCTCCAGTGAGGATTCCTGAGATAGGGATGAGGGAGACCGACATCATTGAAAAGAAGAGGAAGAACACTCGAAGGGGTCGAGGTAAAGGAAAGAAGAGCAAGGAAGACTCTGTGAATGACAACTAAGAGACCTGTTCCGAGCATCCATTTATTGCCTTTTTTGCAAACACATTAGATTATTAGGTCTTTTTTTGTATGTTTTAGTCTTTGTAGCAGGTTAGCAGAGTCAAGAGTAGACCGTGCTTGAACTCATCAAAGAGTTTTTGATTTGTAAATAACAAAGATGTTTATCTTAGAACTTATTCAAGGCACATTTCATGGAAATTCTGAATATCTTATTTAATGCTTAGACCGAACCATTTCTGGCTGCATACGTTCCCCTTTTACAAGAAAGACTAAGGGGCTCAGATCTTCGTAGTTCATTATGGTGAACTATTGAGATTTTAGTTTTTTTTTTTTTTTTTTTTTTTTATGTGCAACCCTGTCTTTTGCCTAGACCGCCCTTTTTTGGGTTTTCAGCCTAGCTAGGTATTACTCTTTTTGCACTAATTTTTTTTTATATATGTGCAACCCTGTTTTTTGCCTAGACCGCCCTTTTTGGGTTTCCAGCCTAGCTGGGTATTACTCTTTTTGCACTATCTCTTTTTTTTTCTTTTTTTTTATTATTATTTTCTTTTTTTTTTAGACATAGTACCGGCGGAGCTTGTCACCGTTGACTGGATGAACAAAGGGATTGTCGTCCAAGTCCGCAAGCTTCATTGCTCCTCCCGATAGTATCTTCTGCACCACATACAGGCCAATCCAAATGGGTTCCCACTTTCCCAGAGGATTATCTCTGGTAGGGGGCTTTACCTTCAGCACTAGATCACCCTCTTTGATGTCTCTGGCCTTGACCTTTTTGTCGAATGCCCTAGTCATTCGCCTCTGGTAGGCTCGGGTGTGCTCCATGGCTTTTAGTCTCCTTTCATCAAGTAGGGCCAATTCATCATGCCGGCTGCGTAGCCATTCTACTTCATTGACACTGTTTTCCAAGAGGACCCTCAATGACGGGATCTCCAATTCTACTGGCAGTACTGCTTTCATCTCGTAGGTCAGGGCGAAAGGGGTTTCTCTCATGGCTGTTCTGACAGATGTCCTGTAGCCCCAGAGTGCCAGATGCAGCTTTTCGGGCCAGTCACAACCACGGGTGGCCATTTTTCGAATAATCCTTTCGAGTGTCTTATTGGCAGCTTATACTACTCCATTGGTCTGAGGCCTGTATGGGGACGATTTGTGGCGAGTGATTCTGAATTCTGACAGCAATCTATCGCAGTCCCCTTCAAAGTGCGACCCATTATCGAAAATGATCTCATTGGGCACCCTGTATCTACACATGATGTTTTCTTTGACAAACTGGGCCACTTTCTTGGAAGTGAGGACCTTATAGGACTTTGCTTCCACCCACATCGTGAAGTAGTCTACTGCCACTAGCACAAACTCATGCCCATTGCTTCCAGCCGGGGCTATCTTCCCTATCACGTCAATACCCCAAGTTGCAAACGGCCAAGGAGTCGTCATGCAGTACAGGTCATGAGGCAGAAGATGATTGAGGTTGGCAAACCGTTGGCATTTGTCACACTCTCGGACATGCTGGACACAGTCTATTTCCATGGAAATCCAATAGTAGCCCATTCTGAGGATTACTTGCATCAATGCCCTGGCATTCATATGAGGACCGCAGGGACCATTGTGGACTTCAGTCATTAGCTCTCTTGCCCTTTCTTTGGTGAAACATAAGAGGAGTGGTCCTTGTTACCGTTTCTTGTACAGGTCGCCCCCTAGGATGACATAGTGAGAGGCCAGTCATTTCGAGGCTTGCAAGCTCTTGGCTTTGATGCCTTCCCTTGGTCTACCTTCTTCATCTCTGAAAGCTGACTCCCCATTTTTGAGGAACTGGTAAATCTAACTATACCAGGGTTCCTTGACAGGCTCGGGTCCCAAGTTTATTTTGTAGCAGAAAGCCAGGGCTTCTCTTCTACCCACTCTGAATGGTTTTATTGCCTTTCCCTCGGGGATCTCTACCAATGAGGCTTGAGTAGCTAAGGCATCTGCAAATCTGTTCTTGTCTCTTGGCAGGTAATGGAAAGTCACTTCTCTGAACTGCTCAGTCAATTCCTCCATGTAGGCATGATACCTCTGAAGATTAGGATCCACAGTCTTCCACTTGTTGGAGACCTGGTTGATGATCAGGGCTGAGTCTCCATAGACCTCTAGTTCCTTGACATTTCTTTCTAGCGCAGCCTCCAAACCAGCAATACAAGCTTCATACTCTGCGGCATTGTTCGTGGCAGGGAAGTTCAACTTGATGGCTATTGGCGTGTGCTCATCTTTCGGGTCGACCAGTAGCATTCCTACGCCATTTCCCCTTTTATTAGCAGCTCCGTCAAAGAAAAGCTGCCATCGGTTCTCAGGCTCAACTACGAAGATCCCTTCATCTGGGAATTGGGGTTCAGCCCTCGGTCCTCATTGCTAGGGAAGTTTGTCAGATGGTCTGACAACGCTTGACCCTTGATTGCCTTTCTCGTCACATAGTTGATGTCATACTCAGTCAGGAAGAACGACCACTTTGCTAGACGCATCGAAAGGGAAGGCTTGTCGAAGATGTACTTGATGGGGTCCATTTTCGAGACCAAGTTCACAGAGTGGGCCTGCATGTAATGCTTCAGCTTACCGACTACCCAGACCAGTCATGCATAAGTCTTTTCGCATGTCGAGTAATTGAGCTCACTCCCTTGCAGCTTCCGACTGACAAAGTAAATGGCATTTTCTACCCGAGAGTCCTTCTTTTCCTGAGCCAGCATAGCCCCAACTGCCGTATCAGTGACAGTGAGATAGAGCAGAAGAGGTTTCTATCCATGTGAGGGGCATAGCACCGGGGGGTGTACTAGGTACGCCTTGATTTGGTCAAAGGCATCCTGGCATTCCTCAGTCCATTATGTGTCCACATTTTCTTCATGAGCTTGAAGATGGGCTCGCACATGGTGGTCAGCTGGTTGACAAAATGGCTGATGTACTGTAACTTGCCCATAAATCTTTTGACCTCTATCTGAGTTCGAGGCGGCCTCATTGTAAGTACCCAAATCTAGCTCATGCCTTCCGGTTAAGTTTTTCGGCAATTCCCCGGACTTTCCTAAAGTTCAGGAGCAATTCGGGAACTGTTCCGAACCTTCCGAGGGATGAAGGGACTGCTTGGAATTAAAAAAGCACGTTTTCCTTGTATATAAAATCCTTCTAGAAAGGCCACCTTGCATGATTCTAGAAAGATGCTGAGTCATACAGGATAATGCCGCACGGCTGCATTAGGAGAGAACTCCAGGCCGCACGGCTTCATTGGCAATTTCCAGACTGCCTATAAATAGAGGCCTCCTCTACCCATTTTGATATACGAATTTTCAGCACCAAAACTCTATCCAAAGATCACCACGAAAATTCAGGAAGCTGAAGAGTGCCAAGAGCCACCTCCCTCCTCCTTGAAGCCTCCAAAAGTTGGTCCCTCCACTAGGCAAACTCCAAAGAGAAAGAGGTCACCACCATTGGTAACCTCTCACCCCCTTATCTTGCATTATACTTGTTTTATGTGATATACTTGCTCCTTGCATTTACATATTGCTATATATTGTTTGGGACTTGGCATATTTGTTGTTGAAGATCATATCTTTGAACATGTAAATCATTTTCCCCTTCCCCTTTTGCATCCTTTGCATTAAAATAGCATCTTTTGCTCATAAAAATGTAGTCTTTGCATTAAAGGTGCATCCTTTGCACCTAAAAATCTCTTTTTTACATAAAAATGATATCTTTATGCATCCTTTGCACTTAAAAATGTAGTCTTTACATTAAAGATGCATCCTTTGCACCTAAAACCCATTTTCATACATAAAAATGCATCTTTTGCACTAAAAATCATTTCTTTGCAAATCAAAGTAGCATCCTTTGCATAAAAAACCATCTCTTTGCATAAAAATGCATCCTTTGCATTAAAAACCATTTCTTTACATAAAAAGCATCATTTGCAAACAAATAGCATCCTTTGCACCCAAAAATGTCATCTTTTCATTAAAAATGTCATTTTTATTCTAAACATGCATTCCCTATGTCCCCATTGGTATCCTTTGGAATGGACCGGTGTAAAGGTACTATCTTTACATCGTTTCTTCCATTAAAGGTGCCACAATCTCTTTAGAAAGGGATAAACCTTGAACCCTATATCTTCGATTATCACTTGAGACAAGCATGATAGCCCCTATATAAGCTCAATCGTCTCAAGATGTAGAATTGATGGGCTAAGGACACTCCTTTTCTAAAGAACCTCATTTTGGACAATAAAAGAGAGTCCTTCTCTCGATCACGCAAGACCCAAGGTCAAATAGCGATGATCACAAGTCCAAGATGAGGACGGGATCAAAGTCCCGAACATATAAAAATCCAAGAGATCCCGAGCGATAACCAACTAAATGGTTTATACGTCCGGAAGACAACTTGGAACATCCCCCCCCCCTCTTTTCAACACATGCACACAAGAAAGCACACAAGCAAGCACGAAAAATGGAATCTAGGGAGACTTGCTACGGCAAGGCACCTTGGGTGAACAACGATCCGTTCTTTCCAAGGGGTAACTTAACCTCCGAACCCTAAAAACCTTTTTTTTCAAAGTTTTGAGGAAATCAAAATGGCGTGGCGACTCGGTTTTTAAAATTTAAACCAGGTGTTTTCAAACTCAAGTGAATCTAATTTAAAAACACAAAATAAATTTGGGCACACATTCACAGTTTGGCGACTCCGCTGGGGATATCCCAAAGGAGAAAAGCTTTTATTTTTAAAATAAAAAAAAACGATACCCGGTATATAGGTGAAAACCACCAACCTTCCTGTATCGCTTCCTAACCCGGGGCTTGGGATAAAAGGTGGTTTAACAATCCCACGTACCGGTATCTCTTTTCGAAAAAAAATAAAGAAAGCTTTTTCCTTTGAGCGGGTTAGCCTCCCGTCACGGATTCAATTTATCGTGCTTGCTTTCTTTCTTTGCATTACATTGCATATTGCATCTTGGGAATTGTGCATACTCTGGAAACTGAACAGGAAGCCTGCTAAAATCTAAAAGGTGCCTAAAATGTTCGGGGAGCAACCTGAAACTGCAAAGGAGTGGAACCTGGAAAATTGATCCATGCAGCCGTACGGCTTAATCCTCCCTGGATTCTGACCGGGCGGCCTCATTGGCAATTCCACCAGGACAAAATCGAGATTAATTTGGCAGCTTAGGCAGCTTGGGGCTATTCAGTTCCAAAGCTGACCAGGCTCCCAGAAAATTTACGTGCCTTAACTGTTGCATTTTCTCCCGTCCCGAAAAATCATTCCTTTTAAAACACATTTCTGAAAATCTCTGTTTTAACTCAAAAAGGAACATTTTTTAGGAGATCGCACACTACGCGCACCTTATATATCATGTACACTTTGCACGCACGTCCCTTTAAACCCGGGGTGGTTGTTCAGTTGCAGTCACGGACAGCCTTATGATGCTCCCGGGCGCGCACGGAATCACCCCAAACTCCCCATGGCAGCCAGTGTCGACCAATGCACAGTCCGTGTCACATGTTTCAAAAAACCGTGACTTTTGGTTGGTTTTTGGTCTAGTCCGTGTAATATAGCCCAGTTGCATATCCCCGTAAAGGTCAAGCCTTAGTCCATAACGGAAGTCAAGGTCCTTCGCGCAAGTGGAACTCTGCCAAGATTTCGACAAGGAAAAATTGGTAGAATCTTGACTCCGGCATTGACTTTGACCTTGACCCGCACGGAATGCGTAAGAGTCGAGACCGAGTCCTTGCCAAAAATCCAAAGATCTTTCGCACAAGCGGAGCTCTGCCAAAATTCCGACAAGGAAAAATTGGCAAGATCTTGACCCGGCATTGACTTCGATTTTGACTCACGCACTACGTATGCAACAAAGTTCAATGTGACACTGTGTCATCCGGCTTTTGCCGCCCGACCCATGCCTATTATCTTCTCGGACATTACCAAAAAGTCAAAACGTCATTCGCGCAAGCGAAACTCTGCCGAAATTCTGTTAAGGCTGAAAGACGAGACTTTCCTGGTATTGCCTTGACTATAATCCGCATCGCTCGTGCGTTAAAAGCTCCTATGACCCGCTAGACCCGTTAGGAGCGTTCTTCTCTCTCGGTCGGTTGGATCCACGTGCCCTATAGGACCCTCGCCCGGGGCTGTCCACCCTGGGAGGTCGAAATACAGGTGGAATACGAGGGGCTTATAGACGTAGTGACGGAACCCACTGATCCAGGATCTAGAGTAGTTGCGAAAAAGAAGGGCAGAACCCCTTTTCCAACCAAATAGAAATAAATAAAAGACAATGTTTTAAGTAAACTGGAAGATTCTTAATCTGCATATTGCTTGAGCCTTCAGCCTAAACACCTACCCCGAGTCTAAACCTCTCCTATCCCTTTCCCGCAGCGAGAAAGAATTGGGTGAGAACACCAGTACAGCAGTTTATTGGCACAAAAGGTCTCAAATCATCAGTCAAATTCTTCAAGTCTCAGCTTTCCAGTGTCAAAATGGCCAACGTGGTAATCAATAATGGTAATGACCAAGTAGTCGGAGAAGCCATCCCAGTTCAACCCAGGCCCCATATCTGGTATGATGTGTGCGATTGTGAGGACTGTCTGGAGTATGAGTATCAAGAATGGATCAATGAGGATGCTCCTTCAAGAAAGAAGAAGAAGAGGAAGTCCATGCAACAGAAATTAAAGGAAAGGTACGAAGCCGGTGACAAGAGCGTGGGAACTTTAGGGGAGTCTTCAGGCAAGTTTGACTATTACGTCAGTTATGCCAAGGAACCTACCAAGGAACCGGGCATCCAAAACACAGTCCAGCCTGATACCCCTGTGATCAGTGACCCTCTCGAGACAGAAAGTTCTGAATTTGTTGCCATTGTGAAGTTCAATGAGAAGCTAGCAGATTTAGAAGTAGAATACAGAAAGCCTATAGAATACGTGGCCAATCAAGGAAGGATCAAAGTCTCTCCTGAAGAAGACTTCATCAGCATCATTCAGGCCAACCCTCCTGTTGGCTACACTGACAAGGTCGTGATATCGAAGATTGGTAAAGAGAAGATGACTTATCAGTAGTGTATTGACAAGATGAGCCAGACCCTCCAGTCAATGAGTCCAGTTGTCACAGACGAGCTCGCTGAGAGATTACATCAGGCTACTCTAGCTCCCCTCACCATCTTTCCACGGTACCGGCCTATCAATGATTTCCGGCAAGTTTTCGATCAGTTCTAAGTCTCCAACTTTCTAAAGAACGCTGACAAGACTGCTACTTCCCATGGCAACAGCAGGAAGGAGTGAGATCCCAGTCCAACCCTCGTCAAGCACCTTCGAGTCAATAAGTAGCATAGGGTCCAGAGTCAATAGGGTCCAGAGTCAGTTGAGTCAGGAATCTTTGAATTCCAGTCCTCTGAGTCATCCGAAGGCCTCACGCCTGAGGATTATGAATATGTAACCAATGTCATCTTTCCTCTTGCTTTGAATGAAATGACAGATCTCTCTGAGTATCCTCTTATTGCCAACTTAATAAATGATAAATTAACTCAAAACTTAACAACAGTTAATAATGAATCATTTGAACAAGATGCAAACACACTAAATGAACAATACATTAAAGAAATATTTAAGCAGATTACAGAAAAAGAGGAAAACCGGGCCCAAGCTGCCGAGGAGGTTTTGACAAGTGTTAACTTGGGTACTGTCGAGGAACCTAAAGAGACACAGATTGGAAGTTTCTTCCAGGGGGTTGAACGGAACAGACTGATCGATCTGCTCAGAGAATACATGGACGTGTTTGCATGGTCGTACAGGGATATGCCGGGGCTAGACAGTTCAATAGTAGAGCACAGAATCCCTCTAGCACCAGATGCTAAGCCGCAGCGTAAACCGAGGAAGATCAAGCCAGAATGGTCTCTACAGGTCAAAGAAGAGATTGAGAAGCTACTGCGGGTAGGATTCATCAGAGTCATCGAATACCCGACATGGTTGTCCAACATTGTGACCGTAACCAAGGCCAATGGGAAGGTGCGCTGCTGTGTAGATTTTCGAGATCTGAACAAGGCCAGCCCCAAAGATGACTACCCCTTGCCAAACATAGACATCCTGGTGGACTCCACTGCCAACTACGAAGTCAAATCCTTCGTTGATGGCTTTGCAGGCTACAACCAGATCAAGATGGCCGAGGAAGACCAAGAAAAGACTGCCTTCACCACACCGTGGGGAACTTACTGCTATACAGTGATGCCATTTGGGCTTAAGAATGTCGGGGCTACTTACCAAAGGGCAGCAACCGCACTTTTTCATGACATGATCCACAAGGAGATTGAGGTCTACGTCGACGACATGATAATCCACTCCAAAGGCGGGGATGGACAACACTTTGTTGACCTGCGAAAGTTCTTCGAGAGGCTGAGACAACATTCTATGAGACTAAACCTTGCCAAATGCACCTTCGGAGTGACAAGGGGAAAAGTGCTCGGGTATATGGTCACGGAGCGAGGCATCGAAGTCGACCCCCGAAAGATCAAAGCCATTATGGACATGAGGCCACCTCGAACCCAGACAAAAGTCAAAAGCTTTATGGGTAAGTTGCAGTACATCAGCTGTTTCGTCAATCAGTTGACCACTATATGCGAGCCCATCTTCAAGTTCATGAAGAAAAATGTAGACACAGAATGGACCGAGGAATGTCAGGATGCCTTTGACCAAATCAAGGCGTACTTAGTACATCCTCCGGTGCTATGCCCCCCACATAGACAGAAACCTCTTCTGCTCTATCTCACTGTCACTGATACGGCAGTTGGGGCTATGCTTGCTCAGGAGAAGAAAGACTCTCGGGTAGAAAATGCCATTTACTTTGTCGGAAGCCGCAAGGAAGTGAGCTCAATTACTCAAAGATGTGAAAAGACTTGTGCAGGCAGATGCAGGTAGTCGGTAAGCTGAAGCACTACATGCAAGCCCACCCTGTGAACTTGGTCTCGAAAATGGACCCCATCAAGTACATATTCGATAAGCCTTCCCTCTCGATGCGTCTAGCAAAGTGGTCCTTCTTCTTAGCAGAATACGACATCAACTATGTGACCAGAAAGGCCATCAAGGGTCAAGCGTTGTCAGACCATCTGGCAAACTTCCCCAGTAATGAGGACCGCGGGCCTGAACCCCAATTCCCAGATGAAGGGATCTTCGTAGTTGAGCCTGAGAACCGATGGCAGCTATTCTTTGACGGAGCTGCTAACAAAAGAGGAAATGGCGTAGGGATGCTACTGGTCGATCCGAAAGATGAGCACACGCCCATAGCCCTTAAGTTGAACTTTCCTGCCACGAACAATGTCGCCGAGTACGAAGCCTGCATTTCTGGTTTAGAGGCTGCCTTAGAAAGGAATGTCAAGGAGCTCGAAGTTTATGGAGACTCAGCCCTGATCATTAACTAAGTCTCCAACAAATGGAAGACTGTGGACCCTAATCTTCAGCGGTATCATGCCTATATGGAGGAGTTGACTGGACAGTTCAGAGAAGTGACTTTCCACTACCTGCCAAGAGAAAAGAACAGATTCGCAGATGCCCTAGCTACTCTAGCCTCACTGGTAGAGATCCCCGAGGGAAAAGCCATAAAACCCTTCAGAGTGGGTAGAAGAGAAGCCCCGGCTTTCTGTTATGAAATAGACTTGGGACCTGAGCCTATCAAGGAACCGTGGTACAATCAAATTTACCAGTTCCTCAAAGATGGAGAATCAGCTTTCAGAGACGAAGAAGGTAGACCAAAAGAAGGTGTCAAAGCCAAGAGCTTGCAATCCCTGTGATGGATGTGTTTTTACACACCCATTTTACATGTTTACGAACCTATTTTAGGCTCAAAAATCCCGGGTTTTATGTTGTTTTAATATTGTTGTTGAGTGTTTATGAGTACAGGGGAAAAGGATGAGTAAGTGTTGATTTTTGGCAAGAAAATGGCATGGGAAATCAAGTTGGAGCGGAGCAGAGCAAGGAAATTGTGAAACAATTCGAGATGCAGTTTCTGGCAACCAGAGCGGCCGCGCTCTACCTCAGAGCGGCCGCGCTCCATTGAAGTTTTTGAAGACCAACTCTCGGCCAACCAGCGCGGGCGCGCTCAACTCAGAGCGGCCGCGCTCAAGTGACGTCGTTTGAAGACCAATGTTGCTGTCATCCAGCGCGAGCGTGCTCAACCCAGAGCGGCCGCGCTTGTCCCGTTTTCAGTATCAGATTTCTGCAACTAATTAAGGGCAGTCTTGACTTTTCGCACATTTTTCCCATGTATTTTGCCCTAGAATATATATACTTCAGCAGCAGTTTTAAAAACAATCTTGGATATTAGTTTTTGTTCTAGTTTTTGAAGTTTCGTAGAGAATTCTTGTTCATCAATTCCGGATCTCGCAGGTTTTGATGTTCTTTTATTTTATGATTATTATGAGTTTTATTATGTCGTTGAGTAGCTAAGTTATTTAGATTTGCGGATTGGTTGTAGCGACATCGGATCTTTATGCTATTGATTTAATTCTTCCCAATTGATCTCTTTCTAGTTCTTCATAATATTAATCTTTAACAGTTTTGAGGTTGCAATTTCATGTTAAGATGATTTTGGCCTTTTAATTATTTGGGTATTGATTCAGCCATTAATTTGGGGATTGATACAATTGAACACTGTTTTGAAGATTAGACCTAATTGAGGCCATAATAGAAATCAAAAGGGTTTAGATTCAATATTCTAATGTGTTGATTAATTATTTGATTGTTGTGTGGCCGTAACAGAAAACGCAGCTTGATAATAATTAAAAGGGTTGCAATCCGGGCACCACACCGTCCCAATCCTTACTTTTGTGAATGAATCCTAGATTTGAGATTAATGTTTTTAGCAATAAAAATAGCATAGGGTGAAAGTAATTGTGAATCCAATCCGTGAATCTCCGTTGTTGATCTGAGTTAAGTCGTTACTTTTGAATTGCTTTCTTTAGTTTTAATCTGCTACTTCTGTTTTAGAATTAGATTATTATTTCAAATAAAAAATCAGTGGTTACTTTATTCATTGCTTTAACTGCTCTTGTTTACCAACGAGTCTCTGTGGTTCGACCCCTGCCGTGCATACCGCTACACCTGTAGTGAGTACACTTGCTCGGTTTTTATTACTAGAGGAATTTTTCTCCATCAAGTTTTTGGCGCCGTTGCCGGGGACTTGTTGCAAATAAACAAGTAAGTTAAGTAGTGAATGCAAGGTCGTCGTTCTTTGAAGCCTACATTGGTTCCATTGGACGATAACATCAATAGACTTGAGGAAACATTTGAGGGCGATCCCCTCTTTAATCCTCTCTTTTCGCATTCGGACATCGAGTCGAACCCTCCACCACCGAGGTAGAGGAAGAAAAAGTCGAGATGGCGTAACCACCGGCTCAAACAATGAATGATTACTCGAGACCTAGGGTAGACACTTCTACCTCATGCATAGTCTTTGTCAGAAGCGGCAAAGAATTTAGAGGTCAAAGGTCAATATTTTGCTATGTTACCTAGTTTTCGGGGGCTACTGTGCGAGGATGCCTTGACTTTCTTGAAAGAATACATTATGACGGTAGCCCGAGTTTTTATTAAGAGAGGGAGTGACTAAAGTTCAGATTAGACTTAAGTGCTTCCCTTACACTCTAAAAGGGGCAGCGAAAACTTGGTTAATGATGCTTCCATCCCAAAGCATCGAGACATGGACCGAGATGCAAGATATTTTTCTCAGAGGTATTACCCACATCATCTGCAGCCTACTTTTAGACAGTAAATTGATGACTTTCACACAAGATGTGGGGGAACCTCTATGAAGCTTGGGAGAGATTTAATATGATGCTCATTCAATGTCCTCAGCATAATTTTTCTTTACCCTCTTTGAATCAAGCTTTCTATGATTGCTTGAATGATTCCACTCAGTCTGTGGTGGACAATGCGGCGAGGAGGCTCTATAGGAGTCAAGACCCCCGAGGAGACTAAGGCCTTATTTGAAATGTTGAGTGCTAATTCTCAACAAAAGAGTTCTAGGGGGAAAACAAGGGGGTATTGGATTTGATCAAGCACTTGATAATTTATCCAAGCAAATTGCCGTTTTAAATAGTAAGTTTGACAAGTTGGATCGCTCAAGGCACCTCTTCTAGTGCCAATGTGTTAAATGATTTATGTGCTTACCGTGGTTTAAATTCTCATGCTACTAATATGTGTCCAAGTGGTGTGCGGTTTGGTTGTGATCCTGAGCGTAAATGCTATGTATGGACATCCTCCAAGGCATCCACGTAACATGCCCTATGGCAACACTTATAATCCGGGGTGGAGGAATCATCCTAATTTCTCGTGGGAGGTAATCGTAATCCACAAAATAAACCTCTCCATCCTCCACCTCCACAAGGGCCATTTGAAAGAAGGAAGGAGCCTTGGGAGGAAGCGGTAGAGCGAGATGAGAGGCGAACGACAGCGGGCGAGAAAGAATCATGAAGGCTGCTATGAAAAATTGGAGACCCAAATAGGGCAAATGGTCAAGCTGTTCCAAGCATTGCGGGGCACAAGTCGGGGACCTTCCCGAGTCAAGGTCACCAAGCAAAAGCCATTACCACACTCCGGAATGGTAAACGGGTAGGTAGCGAGGTAATTTCTTCTTCATCTTCTATTCCCCCTCCCGTTGTTGAAATTGTTAATGAGGAAGAAGGTACTAATGAATTGGGGGAGAAATCTAAAGTTGACTCTCCAGCCCCAATCCATATGTACCTATGTACCGCTTTCTGGAAGATTTATGAGGAATAAAATGGATCAACAAATGTCGGAGTTGATGGACATGTTCTCTAAAGTGAACATCAATCTCCCTTTGTTGAATGTGATAAAAATATTCCGGCTTATGCCAAGTTTTTCAAAGAAATTAATTCCAAGAAACCAAAGTATGGCAAGGATGAGAAGGCTTTTCTTGGAGAGAATGCTAGTGCAGTGGCACAACACCTCCTCCCACCCAAACAAAAGGACCCCGGAAGTTTAATAATTTCTATCAATATGGGGAACTCGAGTAAGGTGAAGGCGATGTTGGACCTAGGCGCTAGTATTAATTTGTTACCCCATTATATGTATCTTGATATGGGTTTGCACAATTGAAACCTACATCCATGGCTCTCCAACTAGCGGATCGATCTATTAAAAGACCGTTGGGGATTGTGGAAGATGTTTTGGTTCAGGTGGACTCATTAATCATACCTGTGGATTTTGTTGTGCTTGAGATGCCTAATAGTGAGTGTAGTCGTCGTGATTCCCCAATTCTACTTGGGCTTCCATTCATGGCGACAACAAACACTATTATTAATGTTGGCAATGGAACTCTTTCCATGACTGTGGCCAACGAAACTATTGAAATTTCTGTGCATGATATTATGAAAAATCCAATGGACAATGGGAATTCTTGTAACTTTGTGGAGAGAGTAGATGATTGTGTGCATGAATATTTGTGGCATGATAGAGCATGTGATGAACTTGAGATGTTGTTGAATGGCAGTGGGAAAACTAGGGATAATGCGGGTTTCGAAGTAATGGCCATTGAAAATAAGGCCGAGGAACATTATTCTGTTAATGGCCCATCTCACTCCCTAGGCTACTTCAATGAGAAGTATGCGCCATCAGTTGTGGTTCCACCGGTTCTTGAACTAAAACCCCTCCCCTCTAATTTAAAATATGCTTTTCTAGGGGAGGGCGAGACTTTACCTGTGATAGTTGCCTCAGACTTGACCCTAGAACAAGAGGCCAAATTAATTGCTGTGCTTTGTGAGCACAAATCGGCCATAGGGTGGACTTTGGCGGATATTAAAGGTATTAGCCCCTCAATGTGTATGCATAAAATTAATCTTGTAGAGGGGGCTAAACCTTCGAGGGAGAGACAAAGGAGATTGAATCCTCACATGGAGGAAGCAGTGAGGAAAGAGGTCCTGAAATTATTAGATGCGGGAATTATATTCCCAATTGCGGACAGTGAGTGGGTGAGCCCGGTTCAAGTGGTTCCCAAGAGGTCGGGCATTACTGTTGTGAAAAATGATAAAAATGAGGATGTGCCCACTAGAGAGGTGACCGGGTATAGGATGTGTATAGATTTGAAAAAGCTGAATGCCGCCACCAAAAAGGATCACTTTCCTTTGCCTTTCATATTGACCAAATCCTAGAGAGGTTGGCGGGTCATGCTTATTACTGCTTTCTTGATGGGTTCTCGGGATATAATCAAATCACAATTGCACCCGAGGACCAATCAAAGACCACTTTCACATGTCCCTTTGGTACTTTTGCTTATAGGAGGATGCCCTTTGGGCTTTGCAATGCACCCGCTACTTTTCAAAGGTGCATGACCTCCATCTTCTCGGACATGATAGAGAAGTGTGTAGAGGTGTTTATGGATGATTTTTCTGTGGTTGGAGATAGCTTTGAGGGGTGTCTTGATAATTTGACTATGGTCTTGAGGAGATGTTGCGAGACCAATTTGACACTTAGTTGGGAGAAGTGTCACTTTCTTGTTAGGCAGGGGATTGTCTTGGGCCACATAGTGTCTAGTAGAGGGATTGAGGTCGATAAAGCTAAGATAGATGTGATTTCTAAGCTACCTCCCCCGGTCTCAGTTAAGGGTGTTCGAAGTTTCTTAGGCCATGCGGGTTTTTATCGGCGATTTATTAAGGATTTTTCACAAATTTGTAAGCCGTTAAGTAACTTGCTAGCTAAAGATACCGAGTTCATCT
Organism: Adenophora triphylla var. japonica; assembly: GCA_022495995.1. Classification (NCBI taxonomy): domain Eukaryota; kingdom Viridiplantae; phylum Streptophyta; class Magnoliopsida; order Asterales; family Campanulaceae; genus Adenophora; species Adenophora triphylla. Next base: position 522,516 of record JAFEMH010000384.1, read on the forward strand.
TTGACCAAGACTGTTTAGATGCTTTCACTTTATTAAAAGAAAAACTTACTTGCACTCCCATTCTTTCTAGCCCTGATTGGTCTCACCCTTTTGAGATCATGTGTGATGCATCTGATTTTGCTATTGGGGTCAAGTTTTAGGCCAAAAGATAGATAAATTACCGCATGTAATCCATTATGCAAGTAGAACTCTTAATGATGCACAGCTTAATTATACCACTACTGAAAAAGAATTTTTAGCTGTTGTGTTTGCACTTGAGAAGTTCCGTTCATATTTGCTTGGGTCGAAGGTGATAATCTATTCTGATCATGCAGCTTTAAAATATTTGTTGAATAAAAAGGATGCAAAACCTAGACTTCTTAGGTGGATGCTTTTGTTGCAAGAATTTGACTTGGAAATAAGGGACAAAAAGGGGTCCGAGAATGTAGTGGCGGATCACTTATCAAGGCTTGAGGATTTCTCGTTTCAGAATAGCAAAGAAGGAGTGATTTCGGTGAATGAAAATTTCCCGGATGAACAACTACTTGCTCTACATGTTCAAGAGCCTTGGTATGCGGATCTTGTTAATTATCTTGCATGTGACATGATTCCTCCTCACTTTACTTATGATCAAAGGAGGAAATTTAAATCTAATGTGAGGAACTACATTTGGGATGATCCTTACTTGTGGAAAATTTGTCCAGATAAGATGGTGAGGAGGTGTGTTCCGGAATATGAACAATTGAGTGTCTTGCGCTTTTGTCATGATTTACAATGTGGTGGGCATTTCGGTGGTCAAAAACGCTAGGAAAATCCTTCAAAGTGGCTTATATTGGCCCACCATATTTAAAGATGCGCAAGATTTTTGCAAAAAGTGTGATAAATGCCAAAGAACTGGAGGGATAGGTAAGAAAGATGAGATGCCCCAAAATTATAATTTAGTTGTTGATATATTTGATGTGTGGGGCATTGATTTCATGGGCCCTTTCCCCTCGTCCCATGGTTTTGTGTATATATTGGTTCTTTGTTGACTATGTATCTAAATGGGTGGAAGCTATTGCCACCTGACCAATGATGCTAACGTTGTTTCAAAGTTTGTGTGTGAGAATATTTTTTGCAGGTACGGGGTGCCTCGTGCAATCATTAGTGATCAAGGAACTCACTTCACAAACAGGCTTTTCAACCAAGTCCTGAAGAAATATGGAGTTGTTCACAAGCTAGCCACAGCCTACCATCCCCAAACATTGGGGCAAGTGGAAGTGAGCAACCGCCAAATCAAGGGGGTCCTAGAAAAGACGATTCGGCCAAACGAAAAAGATTGGGCTTTGAAGCTCAATGATGCATTATGGGCATATCGGATCGCTTACAAAACTCCCATTGGGATGAGTCCGCATGCACTGTGTATGGCAAAGAGTGTCACCTTCCGGTTGAGATGGAACACAAAGCATATTGGGCTGTGAAGGAACTCAACATGGATTTGACGAAGGCAGGTGAGAAACGAATGCTTGATTTGGATGAGATTGAGGAGTTGAGGCAAGACAGCTACCAAAGTGGCAAGTATAAAGAAAGAACAAAGAGATACCATGATCAGTACTTAAAGCCGAAATTCTTAATGCCGGGTAAGAAGGTCTTATTGTTCAATTCTCGATTGAGACTTTTTCCCGGTAAATTGTGCTCCAAATGGTCAGGCCCTTATGAGTTGGTGAAAGTATTTCCACATGGAGCGGTCGAGCTCAAAGATTTGAAAAACGGAAGTACTTTCAAGGTGAATGGGCACCGAGTCAAGCCCTATTACGAAGGGGTGTCTATCTTGGAAGAAATTGATGTGGTGGTGTTGGTGGATGCACCGAAAATCAACTGATAAATCATTAGCATCATGTCGAGCCAAAGACTTAAAACAAAGGCGCTTGTTGGGAGGCAACCCAACCTTAGGTAACTTTTACTGCTTTCTGTCTTTATTTTCAGTTTATCACTACTCATTTGCTTTGAATTCGCGTTGGAATTTGTTTATGCAATGAGGACATCGCAAATTCTTAGTTTGTGGGTGGGGGTATTCATAAAAAAAAAAAAAAATTTATTTACCGTTTTCGAGTCGTTAGTATAGAACGTGTCGAACTACGGTGACCTGAGCCTATTAATGTGGGTAGTCCGCTCACATTAATGGGGACGTAGGCAGCAAAAGTGCGGTCAAATGTTTGACATATTTTTGTCGAACAAAAGTTTTGTGTCACCCGTTATGGGTCTCTCCGAGTTTGTGGGTTTATAGGGGAGTGTAAATAGTTGTCACCCTCCAAAAATATTTACTTTTAAGTTTTGTCAATAGATATTACGCTTGTATGTGTGTTTGTGGTGATGTACAGGATAGCACACAACTGGTCAAAACGGAAGCTGTGAACTTCAAGGCAGTAAAAAGGACGAAAAACTGATGAAATCTCGCTACCAGGGTGCGCGGGCGCTCTCGGACATAGAGCGGCCGCGCTTGTTTAAAGGAAAAATGAGCATCAACTTCGGCCAGGCTGCGCGGGCGCGCTCCAAGGCAGAGCGGCCGCGCTCATTAAAAATCAAAAACTTGCCTTGTCTCGGCCATCCAGCGCAGACGCGCTTATGGAGAGAGTGGCCGCGCTCCAACGGAAATTACGGGCAATTTGAAATAAACATAATTCACGCCGTTCCCCCTTCATAATACACACCGCTGCCCTCCTTCCTCTCTCTCTAAAAACCTACGAACCCTAAGCCCTCTCTCTCTAAAAATCCCTCACCCAAACCCAATTATCTCCCCTTCCAACCTCTAAATCACCATACCCATCATAAATCCTCAAGCCAAGCTCGATTTCAACCTTCAAAAGGCCATTGATTCCGGCGGATTTGAGCCAAATTCGGAAATTGAAGAAAGGTTCTTAAGATAGCATTCCGGTTGAATCAAGGGGGGAAGAGCTCGAGTTGAAGTGGGTATTCGTTCACAAAGGCAAGGGTGTAACGATGGTGTTGCCTTTTTCGCGGGAAAAATTCGATTTTTGCGTTTCTTTGAAAAACCAAATAAAACCGGAAAAAACGGAGTCGCCACGCCATTTTAATTTTGAAGGGCAAAACTTTGAAAAAAACCCGAGATCAGAGATTTAGGTTCGGAGGTCATGTTACGCGTCGGGAAGGACGTTAGTGTGCACCCGACGCGCCTCGTAAAAACGAGTCTTCCAAGCTGAAAATCATTTGTGTGTGTGTGTGTATGTGTGTTTTGGCCAAAATAAGTTGAAACTGGAAAAAGTAAAAATTGGGATGTCTTTTTAAGACTTTAAACTGATCCCATGATTTTTTGGAGAATTTTTGGTTTGAGATTTGGTACTCAAAAAACCTTTTGAAGTTGAGAAGTCACTTCTGCCAGAAGGAAATGGCAGCAGACACCTGATTTTGAAATGGATTCAAGGGTCCTAAAACTTCATAATCTGGATGAACTCAGAGAATGAAAGTTTCTCTAGACTCCTTGAACAAACTTTGTGTGAAAGAAATTTCCATTTTGGAGAAGATTTGAGGGGTCAAAACCTTCTGGAAACCTCAGATATGAGATCTGGATTCCCAGAAGCTGATGAACTAGCCTCTGGAATAAAAATTGAAAAGAGGAGTTTTACTCACCCAGAAAATAAGGTAAAAATATGTCTGGAAAGCTCTGGATGTTGGCTAAAAAAAGTGTTTTGTAGTCAACACCAAATTCCCAGTTCATCTGTGTCCAAAAATTAAGACCATGGACTGAGGTCTGAGAAAATTGCTACTGGACAGCAACTTCTCAAGAAAGAAAATATGATTTAAAGGGGGGTTTGGCATCCATGCTTGTCCCCATTTCCCTAGGTTTTGGTTAGTGATCACTAGACATTTTAGTGGTGAATCAACTATACCAAACCATCCTTGGGGTACATTAGGACTAAGCATTTCATTTGCTTGGGGAGGGGGATTTTACCCTTTGAAATCAAGATTTAGTGCTTGAAAATGGTTTTTTAGGGTTTTGAAAGTGCATTTTTGCAAGTAAGAAAGAAAAGCTTTGAAAATAATGTTGATCTTTGTAGAAGATCATCCATGGAGATGGTCTTCCATGGTGATCTTCTTAGATCTAGAGAAAGGAGATGAAAGAACTACATTTTGTAGTTTGAAGATGCATGCATGGATGAGATTTAGGGTTAGGAAGAGGAGGGTTTACCAATCTTCCTTGTGTTCTTGAGTGTTTGGCTTGAATGTATGAGTGTTTAGGGCTTTAATATGAGAGTGAGTGGATGAGTATGAGTTGGGAAAGATTGGAAAGAAAAAGGTGACAATTCTTGAGAATTCTCACTGTTTTCTCTCTATATTTCGCCAGAACTTCGTTGCATTTGTGTTCTTCCTCCTTATTTTTGTGACTGGAGGGCTCAATTTATAGCCCTCCTGAAATTGCAAAGTCATCCGCGCGGATAGGAACCTCAGCGTGCACTGTTCATTAAATGCAGCTTCAGGCTTTGGACACAAGGAATAATCTTTTCAAAATTCAAATTAAACAGCCAGATTATGTTCCAGCCATTGCCATTTTTGGTTTTCTTCTTTTGTTTTGCTTTTTGAGATTCTTTTTAAGGTTTAACCTTAAATAACAATGCCCATTTTACCCTCACTTTGTTAGAAATTTTAGGATAGTTAGGAATTGTTAGAAATGTTATAACTTTCGTTAATTTTCTAACGAAAATTCTAACAAGCTCAAATTGGAGCACTTACAGTAGCCCCTCGGCGACGGCGCTTTCGAAGGAAGCGGGGTCGTCGATAAGAGTAAGGCTCCATATTTGGCAGGATGATCGAGTGATCGGGTGGCTGAACCTAGCGATAGGCTATCTACGTATCCCGAATGGGAATCAAGCCAGTCGTAGTTCGGGTCTTTGACCCTGAGATGATGGCGTTTTAGGTGCCTCGAACCTGATGAGCGAGTTCTACAGTCGGTTCTTTGGAAAGAAACTTCTGCTGGGGATAAGAGATGACCATTTTTGGTCGATGGGTATCCGCTCTGGATAGGGGATAGGAATGACCATTTTCGGTCTCTGCTGGGGATGATTGCGATTTATCGCTTTCTAGTGATAGCGTCTTAGGTGCCTCAAACCTTGGAGATGGCGTTTTAGGTGCCTCGGACCTTGGAGATGGCGTTTTAGGTGCCTCGGACCTTGGAGATGGCGTTTTAGGTGCCTCGAACCTTGGAGATGGCGTTTTAGGTGCCTCGGACCTTGATGATGATGGCCTTTTAGGCGCCTCGGACCTTAATTTGAAATGGCCTTTCGGTGGACTTCGTCTGCTGCCGAAGGAGAGGGTGACCGTTTTGGTCGAGGGGCTGGACCTAATGATAGGCTACCTACGTATCCCTAGTGGGAATCAAGCCCTTTCGTAGTTCGAGTACTACTCGAGATTTCGTTGGCTTTTGGGATTCCGTTAACTTTCTTTGGGGATTTTGTTAGCCTTTCTTTGAGGAAAATCGGACGTATTCGTGCAGGAAATCGGTCTTACGTTTGGCTAGTTGGATGATTTTGATGAAAGATCCGGGATCTCGTTATCTTTCTCGGGGCACTCGGTCTTACGTTTTCTTTGCTAGGGGGAATTTTGATGAAAGATACGGGATCTCGTTATCTTTCTCGGGGCACTCGGTCTTACGTTTTCTTGCAGGGGTAATTTTGATGAAAGATACGGGATCTCGTTATCTTTCTCGGGGCACTCGGTCTTACGTTTCTTGCCGGGAATGATTTTGATGAAAGATACGGGATCTCGTTATCTTTCTCGGGGCACTCGGTCTTACGTTTGACTGCTAGGGGTAATTTTGATGAAAGATACGGGATCTCGTTATCTTTCTCGGGGCACTCGGTCTTACGTTTGGCTAGGGGAATGATTTTGATGAAAGATACGGGATCTCGTTATCTTTCTCGGGGCACTCGGTCTTACGTTTGACTAGGGGTAATTTTGATGAAAGATACGGGATCTCGTTATCTTTCTCGGGGCACTCGGTCTTACGTTTTTTGCCGGGGTGATTTTGATGAAAGATACGGGATCTCGTTATCTTTCTCGGGGCACTCGGTCTTACGTTTGGCTAGGGGTGATTTTGATGAAAGATACGGGATCTCGTTATCTTTCTCGGGGCACTCGGTCTTACGTTTTCTTGCTTAGGGGTAATTTTGATGAAAGATACGGGATCTCGTTATCTTTCTCGGGCACTCGGTCTTACGTTTGTTTGTAGGGGTAATTTTGATGAAAGATACGGGATCTCGTTATCTTTCTCGGGGCACTCGGTCTTACGTTTGACTGCCGGGGTAATTTTGATGAAAGATACGGGATCTCGTTATCTTTCTCGGGGCACTTGGTCTTACGTTTGGCTATAGGGGTAATTTTGATGAAAGATACGGGATCTCGTTATCTTTCTCGGGGCACTCGGTCTTACGTTTGGCTAGGGGGTAATTTTGATGAAAGATACGGGATCTCGTTATCTTTCTCGGGGCACTCGGTCTTACGTTTTTCTTGCCAGGGGTAATTTTGATGAAAGATACGGGATCTCGTTATCTTTCTCGGGCACTCGGTCTTACGTTTGGACTAGGGGTAATTTTGATGAAAGATACGGGATCTCGTTATCTTTCTCGGGGCACTCGGTCTTACGTTTCTTTAGGGGTAATTTTGATGAAAGATACGGGATCTCGTTATCTTTCTCGGGGCACTCGGTCTTACGTTTGACTAGGGTAATTTTGATGAAAGATACGGGATCCGTTATCTTTCTCGGGGGCACTCGGTCTTACGTTTGATGGGGTAATTTTCTTGAAAGGGGTTGACTTTGGTTAACTTTGGTTAACTTTGTCAAGTTAGGGGGCCGAATTGCGAGTCGAAATTTTAAGGGGCAAAAGGGTCATTTTGACCCTTGCAATCTCATCCGCGCGGATAGGGATGGAAAGTCGGGGTATTAATTAGGGCCAACGCCCTTCTTCCTTCCCCATTCAATTTTTGAACAGTCGAGAGCGAGAGAGAGAAGCGAGGAGAACGGCCATTTTTGGCCTTAGAAGCTTCAAAATTCGTCCGATTTTCTTGATTTTTGAGCAATGGAACACGGGGAAGGCGCTTTTCAAGGCCAAGGACGTGGCCCGGTAGCGGAGAGGCGGTGGAGCTCGTCCGGATGAGGAGGCATTACAATCTTTCGCAATCGGTCGAGGAGGAGCATTACCCCGACGCTTGGCAACATTGGGCTTCGGATCCGCATCTCCGAACGGTATATTTCGAATCCTCTTGATCCTCTTGTCGATTTCTTGTTTGAAATTTTTGGATGATTTTTGAAAAAAAAATTTTTTGAATATTGAATATTGATGTTGATGATATGCAATGTTGCAATGAATTTGTGAGTGTCCCAAAAATGTGCATTTTGCTTGGGAAAAGAATTGACATTTTCGCCACATTTTTTTTTTAAATTCGAAAATTTCATGTGAAAATTCGAAGAATTGTGATTTTTTTGATTTTTTTTTTTTTGGAATTGAATATTGCATGTTCTTGATGATGATTTTTTTTTTTTTGAAATTGAATTTTGATATTGGTGAATGATGATGCAATGCATGCATTTTGTTTGGAAAGAATGGGCATTTTGCCAATATGAGATGTATGTATGTTTAGGATTTTTTTTTTTGAAAAGTGGGACGGATTTTTCCTCCCGTCGCATGTAAGATGGATGATATGCATGTATGCATTTTTTTCTTTTGAAAATGGGACGGAGTTTTTACTTCCGTAGGAATGCATCCCTTTTTTTTTTATGAATGCATTGGGACTTGCAAATTGTTTTCTTTCATGCGAGAAAAATGGGGCTATGCTCATTGTATCTTTGTTATCTTTGTCGAAATTTTTTTTTTTTTTTTAATGCAAATGCAAATGCAATCTTTTGACATTTTCTCTCTCTCTTTTTTTTTTACAGGGCGGAAACCGTTTTGTGACGGAGCAGCTGAACAAGATGAAGACTCGAGGATCGGTGGAGTCTGTGATTGACTTGTGGGATCGGCTTCCGGATGCGGGCCGAGGAGCTTTGCCGAGTCCGAGACAGATCGTTGTCGAGACGGGGCTCTGGGAGTTCGTCGAGTGCTTGAGGGGACTGGTCAAGTTCCCTAAGTGCAAGGGCTTGATGTTCGCTCTGGCGCAGCACTGGTGGGACGCGACCCACACCTTCCACTTCTTACGGGCGAGGCGGCTGTTACGCCTTCGACTATGCTTTGCGATCACGGGTGCTGTCCTTCAATGGACGCGGCATTGAGTGGAGAGATGGCTACGGCGATGCGGATCTGCAGGCTCTTCTTGGATTTTCCCCTATTACCAAAAAGGGGATGGGGATGGAGTATGCCGTGGTCTTCGGCAAGATCGTGGAGACCATCGCGAGTTACGAGTGGGGAGGATAGGTTTAGCGCGAAGCGGTTGCTAGGTCCTTCCTGTGGTTTACTTTCTCGAGCACGCTCTTTGGGCATCTTTGAGGGACGGCGGTCTTTGCCTTCTTGAGGTCCTTGGAGGACATGGAGACGGTTGGAGATATTTCTGGGGAGGCCGGGTGGGCGAGTGCCCGCTCTTGATAGATACGGCGGAAGAGCGTGAGCTCCTGTCTTGCTTGAGTTCGCTCTGGAGGTATAAGCTCTCTTTTTGCTTTCCCTCTTTCCTTTGAGCACGCACTTCTTTTTTTTTTTTTGCAACTGGATTGATTCGATTTTTACCTTTCGCAGGTATGGGCGTTGGAGTTTTTCCACGTCACGGCGTGGAGCGGCTGAGGCGTACGTCGGGCGTATCCGGCCATGCGATCTTGGTCCAAGCATGCCCGGGAGAAGATAAGCTCCGGGGCGTACGACTCTCTCAGTACGCGGATTGCCTTCCTTTGACGGAGGCCGAGACGGATGAGGGGATGATATTCTTCCCACAGGATCGCTTTGAGGTAGCGCGGTGAAGGCGGCGAGATGCGGGCGGTGCGGCGGAGGATTTTGAGGGCACGACTTGCGACGTCTACTATGCAGGAGAGAGGGTGACGCGCCGGCGTAGCGTGAACTCGCCTTTGAGGACAGGTGGAGCCTCCCGCCGATATGATGCACCCGGCGATCGGTCCGTGACTGGGATGATTACCAGGCGAGGTCGGCACTTCTCGGACTTCGTGGCGATCGAGCCATATGCGACGTTCGTCTTGAGGAGGCGAGGATGCCTCGGGTTTTGGAGAGGGAGGGGCTTGGGATCCGCGGTACCCTCGGACGGATTTTTCCTACATCCGGGATGGGGTCCGATTGAGGGTGCGAGATCCCTCGGCCGAGCGGCTTCCACGAGCTTTCCGGCCTCGTCAGGAGTATGAAGGTATGGCTTCACCTTTTCCCCTTCTTTTCTTTCTTTTGTTTCATCATCTCTAGCATCACTTCTCTTTTTTTTTGACGCTTTTGCTTTTGTGCAGTTTTCGGAGGTGGTCGTCGAGACAGCGACGAAGCAAGTGATCGGGGCTAAGAGGTTCATACGGAGGATGGTTGCTTGCGGGGCACCTCGGGCTAGGGCGAGACCACGGCGGCACTGTCCAGACGGGAGGCTTCTCCTATTCGCTCGGAGACTTCTTGAGACCCCTCTTTCTCCTCTCATTGATCACCGCGCAGCCTTGCCTTCGGATCACGTCATTCTTGGGGATCCGCACGGGCGGGGACACGTACGCGGCATGGTGGGTCGTCTCCGTATGTTCGGGAGTCGGACGCCTTCACCTTCGGGTACGACTTCTTCGGGGATGCAGGTTTACCCTATCGAGTGTGCCGGTTGGTCCCGACGAGCCTCTTTTCTGGAGATGAGGACGATTCGAGCCGAGACTTTCGGGGCTCTGACGACGAGCGGGCAGTCGCAAGAGGGCGGGGAGACATCGGGTCTTTGGAGACTCCGATTGATTTTTTTTTTTTGAGATTTAGATTTGTACCGATCATGCACATTTTTTTTTTTGATGTAATAATTTAGGATTTTATTTATGTTTGTTTGTTTTTTTTTTTTTTTTTTTTGTACACTCTCTTTTTTTTTGGAATGTAATAATTTAGGATTTTATTTTATGAATGCAATGCAATATGAATGCGGTGTTGCATGAGCCTTGGTTTTTTTTTTTTGCAAGGGTGTTTGGTATATGGGTGGTTTGGGGAGGTTTTTGCACAAGTTTCGAGCAAGCAGGGACGGAATATTCCTCTTTTGGTGTAGCGGCTTGGTACATTGCAATTTTTTTTTGGGAAAGCAATCCCATCCGCGCGGATAGGGGCTGCATCGACAGGTGTCCTTTAATTTTGGTCCGGACACTGGTCTTGCTTTATTTCAAATTCAAATATCCTCTTCAACCTCCGAGTCCAACGACCATTTTCGGGGAGGAAGAGAGAAAAAACCATGGAAAGCCTTAGAAAAGCTCCCTCAAAATTGTCCCAAGAGTCCCCAAATGTCATTTTTCAACAAGTTCAAGGATTGGTCAGGAAATTATGCATGAGAGAAGGTCTTTCTTTGAAGAACGGTACAAGGTACGATGCTTGTGGTCTCTCGAAGAATTGGTTCCGGATTATGACCTCTTAAGGGCTTCTTCTTCGTTTTGGGATACTAGAAGGCATGTCTTTTGCCTTTCCTTCAACGAGATTGTTCATTGTGGAAGAATTTCGGGCCTTGCTTGGAGAGTCCGGAGGTGGAGGAGATAGCAATTCCTTGGTCAGGAGGAGCTTCTTTTGTTGACAAGTTGTGCAACCTTCTTCATCTTTCCCGGAGGAAGCACGAGGCATGATCCGCGGTCCCGACCATTTCGATATTTCCGGTCTTCCCGACAGATTTAGGGGCCTTAGGCTTGGTGGATGACGCCTATTGGGATGCCTTTGCACTTTGCATGTTCGGCACTTTGTTCATGGTTTATTCCTTTGGGATACGTCATCGAGCTTTCTTTGGATGTTGTTGTTATTTGCTCGGGCGAGAGATGTCATTCCTTTGATCTTGGGGAGACCTTCCATGCTCTCGACAGTTAGCTACCGGGAGACGGTATATGCGTAGGGGCAGCCCGTTTCTCTTGACCACATGTGGGCGATGGAGCGTTTGGGGGTTCTTCGGAAACCTACGATATGATCGGAGCCTTGGACTTTTGCCGGGAGAGGTGTTGATGTAGATTTTGATGATCGGGGCTCGTGGGAGCGTTGGATGGCGGGTCGCCCGGGCGAAGATATCGAGATGGTTGGTGCCTTATTGGCGGGTGGAGACTCGCGAGTGCTTCGGGGACGGGTCCCGTGTGGTTATGCTTAGGGGCTTTCTCGGTCCGGTTTCTACATTCCGGCTCTGGTCTGAGGCAGTTTGGCTTGGAAGCGGAGTTCCTTTGGAGGGCTTTGATGATGTAGCCACCGGGGTGGTGGCTCTTGTTTCCATGGATGATCCCTCGGTGTTTCCATTTCTTTCCCGAGTATGGAGGTACGATGCCTTTCCTCCTCGGGTCATTCTCGAGCGTCAGAGACCGGTGTTCTGACCACTTGGTACTGGATTGAGTACGAGGGGCATGCAGGAGAGACTCGGGTGGCTATTTTGAGACGGCGTGAGGCCATTGTAGGTGCGGAGGACCGGCTGTTTACGAGAGGAGGAGGGCCGAGGCGAGGGCCAATCCTCATGACGGGAGCGGAGACGCGCGGCCCGATTATGAGGCTTACGTCGAGACGAGGAGAGGAGGGCTCCTATGCTACCGGCTAGGCTACGGGAGATGAGGGATGACGCTAGGGCTACTAAGGCCACGACGGAGGCTGGTTTGATAGACCCTTTGTTCCTATACCGAGCTTGGTAGGAGGAATGCAGACATTTTCGGTTCGAAGAGAAAGACTCGGAGGGGAAGAAGAAGGGAGAGACCGATGCAGTGGCTTGGAGTGACTACGAGGTTTCCAAGTATCCCTTTCTTGCCATGAGACACATTAGTTTGATTATGTATCTTAGTTTTCTTTTAGCGAGGTTGCCGGTTGTAGGAATGAATCGGGCTTAGACTCATCAAAGAGCTTTTAACTTGTAATGAATATTTGAATTGCTTTAGAGTTTTTGAGACGCTTTCATGGTCGATCAATTGTATTGATGCCAAAGTATGGCTTTTATTTGTGCTTTAGACCGAACCGTTTCCATTTGCCTACGTTCCCCTCATTTTGAGGAGCTCGGGTCTTCGTAGTTCAACTGGTGAACTCTTTTTTTTGTTTTTTTTTTGTTTGTTTTTTTTTGGTGCAACACTGTTTTTTACCTAGGCCGCCCTTTTCGGGTTTCTAACCTAGTTGGGTATTACTCTTTTAGCACTCTTTTTTTTTTTTTTTGTTTTTTTGGTGCAACCACTGTTTTTACCTAGGCCGCCCTTTTCGGGTTTCTAACCTAGTTGGGTATTACTCTTTTAGCACTCTTTTTTGTTTTTTGTTTTTTTTTTGTTTTTTTTTGGTGCAACCTGTTTTTACCTAGGCCGCCCTTTTCGGGTTTCTAACCTAGTTGGGTATTACTCTTTTAGCACTCTTTTTTTGTTTTTTTTTTTTTGTTTTGTTGTTTTTTTTTGTTTTTTTTTTACGCGTAGTATCTGCGCGGCTTGTCACCATTCCTTTGGGTGTACAAAGGGATTCCGTCGAGGTCTGCGAGTTGCATGGCTCCTCAGGAGAAGATCTTACGGACGACATATGGCCCGACCCATACGAGGCTCCCATTTGCCGAGAGGGTTGATACGGGCCAGGGGCTTTTCTTTTAGAACGAGATCACCTTCTCGGATCTCCCGATGCTTTACTTTCTTGTCGAAGGCTCTGGCCATTCTTCCTTGGTAGGCCGGATGTGTTCCATGGCCTTCGGTCGGCGTTCGTCTAGTAGGGCCAATTCGTCATGGCGACTGCAGAGCCATTCGACCTCGTTGATTTGGCTTTCCGGCGGTATACGGAGCGAGGTATTTCCGGCTCGATTGGGAGTACGGCTTCCATTCCGTATGTGAGGGCAAAAGGTGTTTCCCCGGTTGCCGTTCGGCGATGTTACGTAGCCCCGAGTGCCAAGTGTAACTTCTCGGGCCAATCTACGCCTTGGACGGCCATTTTCCGGATGATATTTTCGAGTCTTGTTTCTTTGCTTCGACGGCTCCGTTGGTTTGGGGCATGTAGGGTGATGACTTGTGACGGGTTATTCGGAATTCCGCCGGCAACTTTTCACATTCCCCTTGAAGTGGGATCCATTATACGAAATGATTTCGGCCGGCAACCGTATCGGCACATGATGTTTTCTTTGATGAAGAGGGCGACTTTCTTTGAATTGAGGATTTTGTAGGACTTTGCGAGCATCCTTTCCACTTCCTTCGAAGAAATGACCAATCTGCGTCTCTTTAGGCTCTTCCGCGGTTCCCAAATTCACACTCGTCAAAATCTCTTCGGCGGCTTGGGCTCGATTTTCCTCTTCTAGGACAACTTTGCTTAAAGATTTTTTTTTTGTTGTTTGATTTTTTTTTGTTTAATGTGTACGCTTCTTTATCTAATGAATTATTATTAAAAATTTTTATTAATTAATTCATCATTAGTTAAAGTGGCAATCAAGAGATACTCGAAAGGTTTGTCATTTCATTGAAAAACGAAAGGGAATACGGTGCTTGCTACGGACTCGTGGTCTTCGGGCGTAAGGCCATCGGACGACCACAGAGACTCGATCTTAACGAGAGAGAGGCGGGAGGACTTGTCCTAGATTGACACTGAGGGACGGGGTACCAATCCAAGCTTGGTGATCATTTCCTCCTTAGTCGCGGACGGGCTGAGAGAGTTTCCCAATTCTTTAGCGGCATTGCTATTGGTGGCCTCGTGACTCGGGAAGCTGTCTTTGTTCTTGTTCTCCTTTCTCAATTCTTTGCTATCATCTCTTGGGTGGCCGAGATCAATCAGTGCGCACTGGACTTCTTCTTGAACAATTCTTTGCATAACCGAGACCATCCCAATCATCGAGGGAAATTCCGTGGCCTTAGCTTTTGGCCTTTGTCAATTCGAACTCGGGTTTCGGGTCTCCACAGGCGGTAGGAATAGTGGTTGTGAGCTTCTCGGCTGTTCCACCGGAGTCGAGGCACGCCTACTGAAGGTATACTCACTCTTCGTGGTAGTGGTAGCCCCGGAGTATCTTGGGTAGGTCCGGGAACATTCTACGGACCGGGTTAGCCTTGGTTCCCCTGAACTTGTTGAGGCTATCCTGTAGCTTTAGCCATCCTTCCGTAGGAGTGGGCTCTGTGATGTTTCTGGTTGTGTGGGACCCTTTACAAAGTAGTCGGCCAAATTAGGGTGAAGGGGAGAGATTTAGGGTTGTCAGCGGGATCTTTCTGTGGCGGCTTCAAATCTCTTTCCCTTTGCGGTGTCAGCTGGGGAGGCCTCATATCCCGGGCCGTGGCGAGTATTGTCCTTTCACTTCGATGAGTTTGAAAGTTCCTTGTTGGCGCTTCCCAGGACCGAGACCGGGTAGATAGCTCATTTTTCTCATCATTTTCAAGGCCGGTGGGATTTTATCCCAGTGACCGTCGAGATCTATGTTGCACACTTGGGCCTTGGGAGGCTCGGCCAGTGAAGCTTAGTTAGCATGTGACCTTCCTCGTCATGTTTGATTTCAGAATAGGTATTCCGCACGTATCTGTGCCCTCTAAAGTGACTAAATCCCCGTAAATGGTCGTCGAGATCCCCATTCGAGGCGAATTTCACACCTTTGGTGGAGGCTTGAGGCGACCCGCTTTGACTTGGTGCGGCCAAGGTCTTCCCAGCAGGGCATTGAAAGTAATCGGGATGTCGATAACTGGAATTCCACAGTATCAATTTACATCCAAACCGGAGGTCTAAAGTAGCAACTCAGGGTTGCTCGGGATGTTGAGTCGTAAGCTTTGGCGTGAGAGAAGAAGGCTTCAAGTACGTAGTCTTGATATCAAGCAAGCTCATGATCTTTCTTTGGAAGAATGTTCATTCCGGACCCATTATCAACCGAGGACCCGAGGAGGCGTCGTTCATCCAGTGGGTGTGATGAAGAGAGGCTCATTATGATCGGCCCCAAATTGAGGGAGGTCGAGATGCGTGAAAGTGATTATGTTCCCGTAGTGGATGTTTCCAATCAGTGTACCACATCATCGGGAGTAGCATCAATAGGCACGAGAGTGCGAGCCGGGCTTTCTTCCGGCTTCGGCTTATGGGGATAAGACGAAGTGAGTAGAGACCGAGAGGAAATGTTGGCTGTGTTTGCTTCAAGGGTGAGCACGGGATCCTCTTTTCGGGATACGGAATTTGTTGTCTTAGCATAGGGCGGCGATCTTCTTTTGGTGCTTGATACGTGGCCTTCTTATCTGTCTTGGGATTTCCTTGGAAGATGCGCGGATCGGGTCAACAGATTAACTTCCTCATCGATCGTCTCTTGGTGGATTTCTTCAATCTTTGCTAGGGTCGATGGGGAGCCCTTTTGGCTATTGGCCATTGGTTACGACGAACTGTGATGGTGCGGGGCGAGCTTGAGGCTGTATTGGCCTCTTCTGGCGGCCCTTATAAGCGCTTCCCAAGTTACCGGCTTTCGAGTGCAGGGTTGTGTTGTTGCCCCTTGGATGGCCACGAGCTAGGGCGTCCTCGATTCACTCTCGTGGCCGGCCTTGCTCATTGTTATCATGCAACAGAGTCGCTATTGTCGGGACTCGGCGGCTTTTCGATTTCATCCCTTGGATGGCCCTGAGTTGTGGCTATCGGCCTCCATCTCATCGTATATCCTTTTCTTTCGAGTCTTGCGGTAGGGCGGCCACGAGGTGAAGGATAGGCAACGTTCCCCTTCGGAGCTTGAGGTAGCGGCTCGATAGATGCGTGTCCAAATAAGGAGCACCGGGGTCCATTGTCGGGCCTGTAGCAATTAGAAAGGCGTCATGTGGACTCATAGGTATGAAGGCCCTTTGGGGAGACGTTGATCGATAACCCTTTTCGGTGATTGCGAGGCATTCGGCTGCGCTCGAGCGGCCATTTGTGACCACTTACGGTTGTTACGCCATCCGTTCGTAGGAAAAGAAGAAAAGATCCGATAACGTTTACGAATTCTTCATCTTAGGTGGTGAAACCCTCCATTTTCGACCGGTGCTTCAATAAACCCTCTCCATTCACCATTCGGGTTCTTATAAGGAACGTTGTGTTCTAGGATTTCGGATATGTACGGATGCGGGCGCGGGCTTTCTTTGTCCTTCATCCTCTGGAGTATCAGGGCATTGGCCTGAAATGCATCTTACAAGTGACACCTCGTAGAAGTGCTGTCTCCATTGGAATATGATCCGCATTTTAAGCGGTCCTTCATTGTCGCTTGGTGACAACCAACCATTGTGGCTTGCTCCCATGGGTTCATTTTGGGCATGATTGTTCCAGATTGATTCTGGGTCTGGGGCCTCAGTCGACTCTTCGCTCTCGTCATCATCATCGTCATCGTCATCATCGTCATTCTTTGTCATCGAGAATCGTCTTCCCATACCACGGGGATA
This sequence comes from Adenophora triphylla var. japonica, assembly GCA_022495995.1. Taxonomy (NCBI): domain Eukaryota; kingdom Viridiplantae; phylum Streptophyta; class Magnoliopsida; order Asterales; family Campanulaceae; genus Adenophora; species Adenophora triphylla. Next base: position 538,957 of record JAFEMH010000384.1, read on the forward strand.
TCGGGTGAGAGAGCGACGGTCAAATCTGTTAGGGGAAGAGGGGTGCGTGCGGCCGCGAGAAGTTGTCATATGCTCCCATTCCGGAAGTGATGGTAAGCTGCGATTGACTTCTCCTCCCGAAATTGCGGGGGAAGAGTGAGAGGGGTGGCACGTATTTGACACCGGAGTAGGATATAGAAGGAATCCTCCTCTTCGATTCTTATTTGTTCTCGGGATCATATTCGGGCTCTCCCAAGCCAATTTGCGAAGTGTACTAGCTCCGGATGCTCTTCGGCCTCTTTCTTTGATAAGCCCCGATCTGAGTGCTCAGCGGAAGCTTTCTTGCTCGATTCTTCTCGATTGTTCTAACCATCTTGTATAAATAGTTCTTTCATGTTACGGCGGAACGGCCCGGTTCTTCGGTATCGGTTTTCCCTTCACCGAAAAATAGCGGGCCTCGTATTCTTGCAAGGAGTCTCGACATGAGACCAAGATGGAGTCGATTCGTTCGATATCCTCGAGGCGAGGGAATCCGGAGTCGGGATCCTCGACGAGGTTGGCCACGGGTATTTGGGGACCTTCATCGGCATCTTCTGGGCGTGTGAAGATTCTCCGCATTCAATCATATTCACACGATTATGGTTCCGTGGCGGCGGATTTTTGGCTTGTGTTGGGCCCTCGGGGCCTTCCAACTTTCCTTGCTCTATTAGCCCTGAATTGCCTTTTTCGAGTAAAGCGGTATCGATCGGATGTCAGTGAGCTTGATGAAAGGCACAATACTTTGTAGTATCCACGGGAGCATTCGGATTTACGGGTTGGAAATTCTCCAGAGGCCGCGGCAAGCCTTCTTTCACCGAGTCCCTAAAGATGTCATTCGGGGGCATTCCAAAGTTTTCGAGATTTATGACCCGCGATGCAGGCTCGGCCGGTTTCTGGGAGCAAAAGGAGTCGTGTTATTACATTCTGTCCGCATAGTTAATCATTTCTTTGCCTTTAGCGGGAGCTTGGCGGTGTTTGCGGGAGGAGCCCGATATACGTGGCGGAGTGCGGCGGCCGGTTGCGGTGTAGGCCTTTTCAAACTTAGGCTGCGAGTTAACCATGGCCCGCAAGTCGAGTATGGGAAGTGGCGAGGAGGCTCTCGAGATGTGGTTTCAAGCATGGCGGAAGATGTCCGGTTGTTCCTCTTCGGAAGGAGGGATGGCCATTTCAGCGAGTTTCGAGATTCCACCGCTTGTAAAAGTCCCGACATTCTCATCGGGGCCATTGCCTTTGTTGTTTGTAGGTCAACCCTATTTGTTTCCCATTCCAAGTTGGCCTTATATTTTTACGTGAAGGCATTGGTGATTTGGTCCCATGTGGCCACGGCCCGGGTTTCAAACGGAAGAACCACTTTAAGGCCTTTGGACTTGAGGATAGGCGAAATAGTCGGCCCGGTGGCGATTGGTACATCCTTTGGCTTTCATCGCCAAGGTATACGTGTCCAAATGGGTTTTCGGACATGCGGTTCCATCAAAGAGATCCAGATTTGGCATCACGAATTTGTGGGGGCGGGGAACAATGGAGTCAGTGCAGTAGGCGGAAGGCGGGCTTCTTGGCGATCGGTTCGGCGATCTGCGCTTTCATTTCCTTGTGTTGTTCCATGAACCGGGCCGAGATGAGGGTCTTGTGGCGGAACCATGGCATTCAAGCTAGTGGGTGAGCTAGAGAGGAGCTACCGCGGAGCGGGCGGGTGGAGAGAACGGCCGGTCAGGGGACGTAGGTGAAAACGTCACAGGGTGAGTTACCACAGGGAGCATGAGTAGGAGCTGAGCAAAAGGGTAGAACCTTGCGGCTTCTTTGTGGATTTTCAGCGGCAAAGTAGGTGGGGGCAGCCCCGATGTGGCCGGATAACTTGGATTTCAGTGGGGCCGTAAGTAGGCTTGAGTGCGGGGTTCTTTGTCCGGATTGTTAGAATTGCATGGGTGCTTGTGGTGAAGGTGTGTAACCGAGAATGCTGCGGTCTGGTGATTCGAGATGACAGGGATGGAGGCTTGGTAACCCATAGAAGTCCCAGTGAGGAATGGATTTGTGTGAGGAGCGGGTGAACTAGTGCATTACGAGGAGGGGCTCACGGCGTAGTCGAGAACCAAGTTGTGGCGGCATTCGAGCTAGGCTATTCTTTGTGAAGGTCGGATTGATCGGTTCCGGGCGAGAGGGATCCCGATTAGGTTGTGGCATTCGAGATAGCCCCAACCATGAGAAGACATTCCGTGCGATTTTGCCCCATTTGATTTGTGCCGTCGGGCTGCGTGGATCCGGTGGTACGTGGTTGGGGAGGCTGGTGACCCGAAAATCGAGGAGCATGGGTTACGGTAGTGGCACCATAGGAGGTGGGTGGCGGCATCTGGTGTAATCGGGCGGCGAGAGTGGGGTTGGCATCCTCGTCTTCTTCCACGGTGAAGGTGCCATCCGGATTGAGGCGGCGGCCGGGCAGTGACTCTTAATAGCCTCCATAAATTTGTTTATTTGTGCTTCTGTCGTAACCTCATACGTGCGCTAGCGGATTCCCCTTTGTTGCTCTGTCGAGGGGTCCGGGAGGCGGAGTGACGTTATCCCCATCATTACGGGCGTGCGGACATTACGAAACCGGAGTCGGAACAAACGGCGAAGGCGACGATGCGCTTGACTCTTCCCAGCGATCAAACGGTGACCGGTGCCGAAACCAAGCTTTGTGCGGAGGCTGCGGGGAAAGGACATGAAGGTTCGAGATGTGCAGGAATGGAAGGAGGGTAGGTGTTTGGGCTTTAGGCTCATGCAACATGCGATTATTTGTTCACGTTTACTTAAAACATGTTTTATTAACCTAATCGGTTGGAAAAGATTGCTCTTCTTTTCGCAAACTACTCGATTCTGGATCGGTGGGCCCCGTCGCTACGTCTATAAGCCCCTCGTATTCCACTGTATTTCGACCTCCCGGGGTGGGACGGCCCGGGCGAGGGTCACATAGGGCAGCGGGTCCCACCGGCCAGAAAGAAAAACGATCCTAGAAGTCGGCGGGTAATCGAGTCTTAACGAGCATTCGATGTAAATTACGGACAAAGGCGCGTTAAAGTCAAGATCGTGTCCAGGAGCTCGACGAAAAGTCGGCATGATTTGGGTGATAAATGTCCGATTGATCTTGACTTGTCGTCGGTTAAGCGTAATTAGGCATGGAATAGTCATTAATCCTTGATGACTCGGTGTCAATCTTTGGGAGTCGGTGTATAATTTGTGCCGATCGAGCCAGAAGTCAAGGCGCCGGTCAATATCTTGGTCAAAGTCTGCGGCGGAAAACCGGCGAGAACTTCGGCGGTAGCGGCGATTAGGGACCAGAGATATTGAGTCGGTATGCCGACAAAGGCTTGAAAGGAAAGGTCTATACACGGACGGGGCATGACACGGACCGGACTAAAAACCAGCGGGTCTCGGACAAAGTGTGTCACGGACAAGTGCGTAGTCGACACGAGGCTCCGTAGGATGTTTGGGTAGTCACATGTGCTCATCAGAGAGCGTAATAAGACCAAACGGACCGCGACAAGGATTTCCCGGGTTAAGGGCGTAGTGTGCGGTGTACGGTCACGTGCGCGTAGTGTGCAAGCGATCTATATTCTTTTACGAGTAAAATAGAGATTTTTTTTTTATGTGTCTTAAAAAATATGATGCATGATTTTTTTTGGAAATTTTCTTTTTTTTTTTGAAAATCCTTTTTTTTTGAATTTTTTAATGAGCACATAAGCACGTAAGCATGAAAATTCCGACGGAGTTAGGGACATTATTCCGACGGTCAAAATTTTGACTTTCTCAGGCGGCCAAAACAACATGAAAGCGTGCAAAAATCAACACACACACAAAAATGATTTTCAAAGCCGGGACGGAAGCTTGACCCTCAAAAGCTTTTTTTTTTGAAAACGGTGATACCGGTACGTGGGATTGTTAGACCACAATTTATCCCCGACTCGTGTTAGGAGGCGATAACGGGAAATTTAGTGGTTTCCACCAATATACCGAATACCATTTTTTTAAAAAGCTTAGTCCCAGCGGAGTCGCCCTTTGTAACGATGATGTGTTGCCTTTTCGCGGGAAAAATTCGATTTTTGCGTTTCTTTGAAAAACCAAATAAAACCGGAAAAACGGAGTCGCCACGCCATTTTAATTTTGAAGGGCCAAAACTTTGAAAAAAGCCCGAGATCAGAGATTTAGGTTCGGAGGTCATGTTACGCGTCGGGAAGGACGTTAGTGTGCACCCGACGCGCCTCGTAAAAACGAGTCTTCCAAGCTGAAAATCATTTGTATGTGTGTGTGTGTGTGTGTTTTGGCCAAAATAAGTTGAAACTGGAAAAAGTAAAAATTGGGATGTCTTTTTAAGACTTTAAACTGATCCCATGATTTTTGGAGAATTTTTGGTTTGAGATTTGGTACTCAAAAAACCTTTTGAAGTTGAGAAGTCACTTCTGCCAGAAGAAAATGGCAGCAGACACCTGATTTTGAAATGGATTCAAGGGTCCTAAAACTTCATAATCTGGATGAACTCAGAGAATGAAAGTTTCTCTAGACTCCTTGAATAAACTTTGTGTGAAAGAAATTTCCATTTTGGAGAAGATTTGAGGGTCAAAACCTTCTGGAAACCTCAGATATGAGATCTGGATTCCCAGAAGCTGATGAACTAGCCTCTGAAAGAAAAATTGAAAAGAGGAGTTTTACTCACCCAAAAAATAAGGTAAAAATATGTCTGGAAAGCTCTGGATGTTGGCTACAAAAAGTGTTTTGTAGTCAACACCAAATTCCAAGTTCATCTGTGTCCAAAAATTAAGACCATGGACTGAGGTCTGAGAAAATTGCTACTGGACAGCAACTTCTCAAGAAAGAAAATATGATTTTAAGGGGGTTTTGCATCCATGCTTGTCCCCATTTCCCTAGGTTTTGGTTAGTGATCACTAGACATTTTAGTGGTGAATCAACTATACCAAACCATCCTTAAGTACATTAGGACTAAGCATTTCATTTGCTTGGGGAGGGGATTTTACCCTTTGAAATCAAGATTTAGTGCTTGAAAATGGTTTTTAGGGTTTTGAAAGTGCATTTTTGCAAGTAAGAAAGAAAAGCTTTGAAAATAATGTTGATCTTTGTAGAAGATCATCCATGGAAGATGGTCTTCCATGGTGATCTTCTTAGATCTAGAGAAAGAAGATGAAAGAACTACATTTTGTAGTTTGAAGGTGCATGCATGGATGAGATTTAGGTTTAGGAAGAGGAGGGTTTACCAATCTTCCTTGTGTTCTTGAGTGTTTGGCTTGAGTGTATGAGTGTTTAGGGCTTTAATATGAGAGTGAGTGGATGAGTATGAGTTGGGAAAGATTGGAAAGAAAAAGGTGACCATTCTTGAGAATTCTCCTTTGTTTTCTCTCTATATTTCGCCGAACTTCGTTGCATTTGTGTTCTTCCTCCTTATTTTTGTATTTGGAGGGCTCAATTTATAGCCCTCTGAAAATTGCAAAAGTCATCCGCGCGGATGGAACCTCGGCGTGCCTTTGTTCATTAAATGCGGCTTCCGGCTTTGGACAAGAAGAATAATCTTTTTCAAAATTCAAATTAACGGCCGGTTTTATGTTTCCGGCCATTGCTATTTTTGGTTTTCTTCTTTTGTTTTTCTTTTTGAGATTCTTTTTAAGGTTTAACCTTAAATAACAATGCCCATTTACCCTCACGTTGTTAGAAATGTTAGGATAGTTAGGAATTGATAGAAATGTTATAACTTTCGTTAATTTTCTAACGAAAATTCTAACAAGCTCAAATTGGAGCACTTACGGTAGCCCCTCGGCGACGGCGCTTTCGAAGGAAGCGGGGTCGTCGATAAAATGGGCTCCATATTTGGCGAGGATGATCAGTGATCGGGTGGGCGAACCTAGCGATAGGCTACCTACGTATCCCGAATGGGAATCAAGCCGATCGTAGTTCGGGTCTTTGACCACAGGAGATGATGGCGTTTTAGGTGCCTCGAACTTTGATGAGCGAGTTCTACGGTCGTTTCTTTGGAAAGAAACTTCTGCTTTGGGGATAAGAGATGACCATTTTTGGTACGATGGCTATCCTCTCTGCTGGGGATAGGAATGACCATTTTCGGTCTCTGCTTTGGGGATGATTGCGATTTATCGCTTTCTAGTGATAGCGTCTTAGGTGCCTCGAACCTTGGAGATGGCGTTTTAGGTGCCTCGGACCTTGGAGATGGCGTTTTAGGTGCCTCGAACCTTGGAGATGGCGTTTTAGGTGCCTCGAACCTTGGAGATGGCTTTTTAGGCGCCTCGGACCTTGATGATGATGGCTTTTTAGGCGCCTCGGACCTTAATTTGAAATGGCCTTTCGGTGGACTTTGTCTGCTGCCGAAGGAGAGGGTGACCGTTTTGGTCGAGAAATTTGGACCTAATGATAGGCTACCTACGTATCCCTAGTGGGAATCGAAGCCCTTTCGTAGTTCGAGTACTACTCGAGATTTCGTTGGCTTTTGGGATTCCGTTAACTTTCTTTGGGGATTTCGTTAGCCTTTCTTTGAGGAAAATCGAGACGTATTCGTGCAGGAAATCGGTCTTACGTTTGGCTGCCGTTGGATGATTTTGATGAAAGATACGGGATCTCGTTATCTTTCTCGGGGCACTCGGTCTTACGTTTGGCTTAGGGGTAATTTTGATGAAAGATACGGGATCTCGTTATCTTTCTCGGGGCACTCGGTCTTACGTTTCTTGCAGGGGGGTAATTTTGATGAAAGATACGGGATCTCGTTATCTTTCTCGGGGCACTCGGTCTTACGTTTCTTGTCGGGAATGATTTTGATGAAAGATACGGGATCTCGTTATCTTTCTCGGGGCACTCGGTCTTACGTTTGGCTAGGGGTGATTTTGATGAAAGATACGGGATCTCGTTATCTTTCTCGGGGCACTCGGTCTTACGTTTTTGCTTAGGGGTAATTTTGATGAAAGATACGGGATCTCGTTATCTTTCTCGGGGCACTCGGTCTTACGTTTGGCTAGGGGTAATTTTGATGAAAGATACGGGATCTCGTTATCTTTCTCGGGGCACTCGGTCTTACGTTTTCTTAGGGGAATGATTTTGATGAAAGATACGGGATCTCGTTATCTTTCTCGGGGCACTCGGTCTTACGTTTGGCTATAGGGGTAATTTTGATGAAAGATACGGGATCTCGTTATCTTTCTCGGGGCACTCGGTCTTACGTTTGGCTAGGGGTAATTTTGATGAAAGATACGGGATCTCGTTATCTTTCTCGGGGCACTCGGTCTTACGTTTGGCTTAGGGGTAATTTTGATGAAAGATACGGGATCTCGTTATCTTTCTCGGGGCACTCGGTCTTACGTTTCTTGCTTAGGGGTAATTTTGATGAAAGATACGGGATCTCGTTATCTTTCTCGGGGCACTCGGTCTTACGTTTGGCTAGCAGGGGGAATTTTGATGAAAGATACGGGATCTCGTTATCTTTCTCGGGGCACTCGGTCTTACGTTTGGCTAGGGGTAATTTTGATGAAAGATACGGGATCTCGTTATCTTTCTCGGGGCACTCGGTCTTACGTTTGGCTATAGGGGTAATTTTGATGAAAGATACGGGATCTCGTTATCTTTCTCGGGGCACTCGGTCTTACGTTTGGCTTAGGGGTAATTTTGATGAAAGATACGGGATCTCGTTATCTTTCTCGGGAGACTCGGTCTTACGTTTATGCAGGGGTAATTTTGATGAAAGATACGGGATCTCGTTATCTTTCTCGGGGCACTCGGTCTTACGTTTGGCTAGGGGTAATTTTGATGAAAGATACGGGATCTCGTTATCTTTCTCGGGGCACTCGGTCTTACGTTTCTTGCTTAGGGGTAATTTTGATGAAAGATACGGGATCTCGTTATCTTTCTCGGGGCACTCGGTCTTACGTTTGGTAGGGGGATTTTGATGAAAGATACGGGATCTCGTTATCTTTCTCGGGGCACTCGGTCTTACGTTTGATTGCTAGGGGTAATTTTCTTGAAAGGGTTAACTTTGGTTAACTTTGTCAAGTTGGGGTGATTGCGAGTCACGAAATTTTAAGGGGCAAAAGGGTCATTTTGACCCTTGCAATCTCATCCGCGCGGATAGGGATGGAAAGTCGGGGTATTAATTAGGACGACGCCCTTCTTCTTCCTCGGTCAATTTTTTGAAGCTTCGAGAGCGAGAGAGAGAAGCGAGGAGAAACGGCCATTTTTGGCCTAGGAAGCTTCAAAATTCGTCCAGATTTTCTTGATTTTCGAGCAATGGAACACGGGGAAGGCGCTTTTCAAGGCGGGGCGTGGTCCCGTAGCGGAGAGCGGTGGAGCTCGTCGGATGAGGAGGCATTACAATCTTTCGCAATCGGTTGCGGAGGAGCATTACCCGTGCTTGGCAACATTGGGCTTCGGATCCGCATCTCCGAACGGTATATTTCGAATCCTCTTGATCCTCTTGTCGATTTCTTGTTTGAAATTTTTGGATGATTTTTGAAATTTTTTTTTGAATATTGAATATTGATATTGATGATATGCAATGTTGCAATGAATTTGTGAGTGTCCCAAAAATGTGCATTTTGCTTGGGAAAAGAATTGGCATTTTCGCCACATTTTTTTTTTAATTCGAAAATTTCATGTGAAAATTCGAAGAATTGTAGTGATTTTTTTTGGAATTGAATATTGCATGTTCTTGATGATGATTTTTTTTGAAGTTGAATTTTGATATTGATGAATGATGATGCAATGCATGCATTTTGTTTGGAAAGAATGGGCATTTTGCCAATATGAGATGTATGTATGTTTAGGATTTTTTTTTTTTTGAAAAGTGGGACGGATTTTTCCTCCCGTTGCATGTAAGATGGATGATATGCATGTATGCATTTTTTTTGAAAATGGGACGGAGTTTTTACTTCCGTAGGAATGCATCCTTTTTTTTTTTGATGAATGCATTGGGACTTGCAAATTGTTTTCTCTCATGCGAGAAAAATGGGGCTATGCTCATTGTATCTTTGTTATCTTTGTCGAAATTTTTTTTTTTTTAATGTAAATGCAAATGCAATCTTTTGACATTTTCTCTCTCTCTTTTTTTTTACGGGCGGAAACCGTTTTGTGACGGAGCGGTGAACAAGATGAAGACTCGAGGATCGGTGGAGTACGTGATTGACTTGTGGGATCGGCTTAGGATGCGGGCCGAGGAGCTTTGCCGAGTCAGAGACGGATCGTTGTCGAGACGGGGCTCACGGGAGTTCGTCGAGTGCTTGAGGGGCTGGTCAAGTTCCCTAAGTGCAAGGGCTTGATGTTTGCTCTAGCGCGGCATTGGTGGGGCGCGACCCGCACCTTCCACTTCTTACGGGGCGAGGCGGCGTTACGCCTTCGACTATCTTTGCGATCACGGGGTGCGTCCTTTGATGGGCGCGGCATTGAGTGGAGAGATGGCTACGGCGATCGTCTGCGAGCTCTTCTTGGATTTTCCCTATTCCCAAAAGGGGATGGGGATGGAGTATGCCGTGGTCTTCGGCAAGATCGTGGAGACCATCGCGAGTTACGAGGTGGGGAGGATAGGTTTAGCGCCGAAGCGGTGCTAGGTCCTTCCTGTGGTTTACTTTCTCGAGCACGCTCTTTGGGCATGCTTGAGGGACGGCGGTCTTTGCCTTCTTGAGGTCCTTGGAGGACATGGAGACGGTTGGAGATATTTCTGGGGGAGGCCGGGTGGTGAGGTGTACTTCGCTCTTGATAGATACGGCGGAAGAGGCTGTGAGCTCCTGTCTTGCTTGAGTTTGCTCACGGAGGTATAAGCTCTCTTTTTGCTTTCCCTCTTTCCTTTGAGCACGCACTTTTTTTTGCATTTGGATTGATTGGATTTTTACCTTTCGCGGTATGGGCGTTGGAGTTTTTCCACGTCACGGTGTGGAGCGGCTGAGGCGTACGTCGGGCGTATCCGGCCATGCGATCTTGGTCAAGCATGCCGGGAGAAGATAAGCTCCGGGGCGTACGACTCTCGGGTACGCGGATTGCCTTCCTTTGACGGAGGCCGAGACGGATGAGGGGATGATATTCTTCCCACAGGATCGCTTTGAGGTAGCGCGCGGTGAAGGGCGAGATGCGGGCCGGTGCGGCGGAGGATTTTGAGGGTCGACTTGCGACGTCTACTATGCAGGAGAGAGGGTGACGCGCCGGCATAGCGTGAACTCGCCTTTGAGGACACGGTGGAGCCTCCCGCCGATATGATGCACCCGGCGATCGGTCCAGTGACTGGGATGATTACAGGCGGGCCGGCACTTCTCGGACTTCGTGGCGATCGAGCCGTATGCGACGTTCGTCTTGAGGAGGCGAGGATGCCTCGGGTTTTGGAGAGGAGGGGCTTGGGATCCGCGGTACCCTCGGACGGATTTTCCTACATCCGGGATGGGAGTCCGATTGAGGGTGCGAGATCCCTCGGCCGGCGGCTTCCTGAGCTTTCCGGCCTCGTCAGGGTATGAAGAGTATGGCTTCACCTTTTCCCCTTCTTTTCTTTCTTTTGTTTCATCATCTCTAGCATCACTTCTTTTTTTTTTTTTGACGCTTTTGCTTTTGTGCGGTTTTCGGAGGTGGTCGTCGAGACAGCGACGAAGCAAGTGATCGGGCAAGAGGTTCATACGGAGGATGGTTGCTTGCGGGGCACCTCGAGTAGGGCGAGAGACCACGGCCGGCTTTGTCAGACGGGAGGCTTCTCCTATTCCCTCGGAGACTTCTTCGGAGACCCCTCTTTCTCCTCTCATTGATCACCGCGCGGCCTTTGCCTTCGGATCACGTCATTCTTGGGGATCCGCACGGGCGGGGACACGTCTGGCGGCATGGTGGGTCGTCTCCGTATGTTCGGGAGTCGGACGCCTTCACCTTCGGATTCGATTTCTTGAGGATGCAGGTTTTACCCTATCGAGTGTGCGGTTGGTCCCGACGAGCCTCTTTGCGGAGATGAGGACGATTCGAGCAGAGACTTTCGGGGCTCTGACGAGCGGGCCGAGTCGCAGAGAGGCGGGGAGACATCGGAGTCTTTGGAGACTCAGATTGATTTTTTTTTTTTGAGATTTGAGATTTAGATTTGTACGGATTATGCACATTTTTTTTTTTTTGGATGTAATAATTTAGGATTTTATTTATGTTTGTTTGTTGTTTTTTTTTATGCACACTCTTTTTTTGGAATGTAATAATTTAGGATTTTATTTTATGAATGCAATGCAATATGAATGCGAGTGTTGCATGAGCCTTGTTTTTTTTGCAAGGGTGTTTGGTATATGGGTGGTTTGGGGAGGTTTTGCACGGGGTTTCGAGCAACGGGACGAGAATATTCCTCTTTTGGTGTAGCGGCTTGGGCTGTTGCAATTTTTTTGATGAAAACTCATCCGCGCGGATGGGACTGCATCGACATTGTCCTTTGATTTTGCTTTAAATCTGGTCTTGCTTTATTTCAAATTCAAATATCCTCTTCAACCTCCGGTCCAACTGGCCATTTTCGGGGAGGAAGAGAGAAAAAACCATGGAAAACCTTAGAAAAGCTCCCTCAAAAGTTGTCCCAAGAATCCCAAATGTCATTTTTCAACAAGTTCGAAGGATTGGTCAGGGAAATTATGCATGAGAGAAGGTCTTTCTTTGAAGAACGGTACAAGGTACGATGCTTGTGGTCTCTCAAAAAATTGGTTCGGATTATGACCTCTTAAGGGCTTCTTCTTCGTTTTGGGATACTAGAAGGCATGTCTTTTGCCTTTCCTTCAACGAGATTGTTCATTGTGGAAGAATTTCGGGCCTTGCTTGGAGGTCGGAGGTGGAGGAGATAGCAATTCCTTTGTCAGGAGGAGCTTCTTTTGTTGACAAGTTGTGCAACCTTCTTCATCTTTCCCGGAGGAAGCACGAGGCATGATCCGCGGTCCCGACCATTTTGATATTTCCGGTCTTCCCAGAACGGATTTAGGGGCTTAGGCTTGGTGGATGACGCCTATTGGGATGCCTTTGCACTTTGCATGTTCGGCACTTTGTTCATGGTCTATTCCTTTGGGATACGCCATCGATCTTTCTTTGGATGTTGTCGTTGGCTGTCGCACAGGCGAGAGATGTCGTTCCTTTGATTCTTGGGGAGACTTTTCATGCTCTCGACGGATTAGCTACGGACGGCGGTATATGCGCGGGGGCAGCCCGTTTCTCTTGACCACATGTGGGCGATGGAGCGTTTGGGGTTCTTCGGGAAACCTACGATATGATCGGGCCTTGGACTTTTGCCGGGAGAGGTGTTGATGTAGATTTTGATGATCGGGGCTCGTGGGAGCGTTGGATGGCGGGTCGCCGGGCTGAAGATATCGGATGGTTGGTGCCTCGTTGGCGGGTGGAGACTCGCGAGTGCTTCGGGGACGGGTCCCATGTGGTTATGCTTAGGGGCTTTCTCGGTCCGGTTTCTACATTCCGGCTCTGGTCCTTAGACGGTTTGGCTTGGAAGCGAGGTTCCTTTGGAGGGCTTTGATGATATAGCCGCGGGGTGGTGGCTCCTGTTTCCATGGATGATCCCTCGGTGTTTCCATTTCTTTCCCGAGTATGGAGGTATGATGCCTTTCCTCCTCGGGTCATTCTCGGGCGTCAGAGACCGGTGTTCTTGACCACTTGGTACTGGATTGAGTACGAGAGGCATGCAGGAGAGACTCGGGTGGCTATTTTGAGACGGCGTGAGGCCATTGTAGGTGCGGAGGACCGGGATTTACGAGAGGAGGAGGGCGAGGCGAGGCCAATCCTCATGGACGGGAGCGGAGACGGCTGGGCCGGATTATGAGGCTTACGTCAAGAGACGGGGAGAGGAGGGCTCCTATGTTACCGGCTAGGTTACGGAGGAGATGAGGGATGACGCTAGGGCTACTAAGGCCACAGCGGAGGCCGGTTTGATAGACCACTGTTCCTATACGAGCTTGGTAGGAGGAATGCCGGCATTTTCCGGTTCGGAAAGAGAAAGACTCGGAGGGGAAGAAGAAGGGAGAGGCCGATGCGAGTGGCTTGGAGTGACTACGAGGTTTCCAAGTATCCCTTTCTTGCCATGACGACACATTAGTTTGATTATGTATCTTAGTTTTCTTTTAGCGAGGTTGCCGGTTGTAGGAATGAATCGGGCTTAGACTCATCAAAGAGCTTTTAACTTGTAATGAATATTTGAATTGCTTTAGAGTTTTTTTTTTTTTTTGAGACGCCTTTCATGGTACGATCAATTGTATTGATGCCAAAGTATGGCTTTTATTTGTGCTTTAGGCCGAACCGTTTCCATTTGCCTACGTTCCCCTCATTTTGAGGAGCTCGGGTCTTCGTAGTTCAACTGGTGAACTCTTTTTTGTTTTTTTTTTTGTTTTTTTTTGGTGCAACCATGTTTTTTACCTAGGCCGCCCTTTTCGGGTTTCTAACCTAGTTGGGTATTACTCTTTTAGCACTCTTTTTTTTTTTTTTTTTTTTTTTGTTTTTTTTTTGTTTTTTTGGTGCAACCACTGTTTTTTACCTAGGCCGCCCTTTTCGGGTTTCTAACCTAGTTGGGTATTACTCTTTTAGCACTCTTTTTTTGTTTTTTTTTTTTGTTTTTTTGGTGCAACCACTGTTTTTACCTAGGCCGCCCTTTTCGGGTTTCTAACCTAGTTGGGTATTACTCTTTTAGCACTCTTTTTTTTTGTTTTTTTGTTTTTTTTTTTTTTGTTTTTTTTTTTTTTTTACGCGTAGTATCTGCGCGGCTTGTCACCATTCACTTTGGGTGTACAAAGGGATTCCGTCGAGGTCTGCAAGTTGCATGGCTCCTCAGGAGAAGATCTTACGGGCTGACATATGGCCCGACCCATACGAGGCTCCCATTTGCGAGAGGGTTGATACGGGTGGGGGCTTTTCTTTTAGAACGAGATCACCTTCTCGGATCTCCCGATGCTTTACTTTCTTGTCGAAGGCTCTGGCCATTCTTCCTTGGTAGGCCGGATGTGTTCCATGGCCTTCGGTCGGCGTTCGTCTAGTAGGGCCAATTCGTCATGGCGACTGCGGAGCCATTCGACCTCGTTGATTTGGCTTTCCGGCGGTATACGGAGCGAGGTATTTCCGGCTCGATTGGGAGTACGGCTTCCATTCCGTATGTGAGGGCAAAGGTGTTTCCCGGTTGCCGTTCGGCCCGGATGTTACGTAGCCCCGAGTGCCAGGTGTAACTTCTCGGGCCAATCTACGCCTTGGACGGCCATTTTCCGGATGATATTTTCGAGTCTTGTTTCTTTGCTTCGACGGCTCCGTTGGTTTTGGGGCACAGTAGGGTGATGACTTGTGACGGGTTATTCGGAATTCCGCCGGCAACTTTTCACATTCCCCTTGAAGTGGGATCCATTATACGAAATGATTTCGGCGGCCGTATCGGCACATGATGTTTTCTTTGATGAAGAGGGCAACTTTCTTTGAATTGAGGATTTTGTAGGACTTTGCGAGCATCCTTTCCACTTCCTTCGAAGAAATGACCAATCTGCGTCTCTTTAGGCTCTTCCCAGTTCCCAAATTCACACTCGTCAAAATCTCTTCGGCGGCTTGGGCTCGATTTTCCTCTTCGAGGACAACAGCTTAAAGATTTTTTTTTTGTTGTTTGATTTTTTTTTTTTGTTTAATGTGCATTCTTTATCTAATGAATTATTATTAAAAAAATTTTTATTAATTAATTCATCATTAGTTAAAGTGGCAATCAAGGGATACTCGAAAGGTTCGTCATTTCATTGAAAACGAAAGGGAATACGGTGCTTGCTACGAGACTCGTAGTCTTCGGGCGTAAGGCCGTCGGACGACCCTAGAGACTCGATCTTAACGAGAGAGAGCTGGGAGGACTTGTCCTAGATTGACACAAAGGGACGGGGGACCAATCCAAGCTTGGTGATCATTTCCTCCTTGGTCGCGGACGGGCTGAGAGAGTTTCCCAATTCTTTAGCGGCATCGTTATTGGTGGCCTCATGACTCGGGAGGCTGTCTTTGTTTTTGTTTTCCTTTCTCAATTCTGCTATCATCTCTTGGGTGAGCCGAGATCAATCGGGTCGGCACCTGGACTTCTTCTTCGAACAATTCTTTGCATAACCGAGACCATCCCGATCATCGAGGGAAATTCCGTGGCCTTAGCTTTTGGCCTGTCGGTTCGAATTCGGGTTTCGGATCTTCTGGGCGGGAGGAATAGTGGTTGTGAGCTTCTCGAGCTGTTCCACCGAGTCGGGCACGCCTACTGAAGGTATACTCGCTCTTCGTGGTAGTGGTAGCCCCGGGTATCTTGGGTAGGTCCGGGAACATTCTACGGACCGGGTTAGCCTTGGTTCCTCTGAACTTGTTGAGGCTATCACTGTAGCTTTAGCCATCCTGCCGTAGGAGTGGGCTCTGTGATGTTTCTGGTTGTGTGGGACCCTTTACAAAGTAGTCGGCCAAATTAGGGCGAAGGGGAGAGATTTGGGATTGTCGGCGGGACCTTTCTGTGGCGGCTTCAAATCTCTTTCCACTTTGCGGTGTCATTTGGAGGAGGCCTCATATCCCGGGCCGTGGCGAGTATTTTGTCCTTTCACTTCGATGAGTTTGAAAGTTCCTTGTTGGCGCTTCCCCGGGCCAGAGGCCGGGTAGATAGCTCATTTTCTCATCATTTTCAAGGCCGGTGGGATTTTATCCCAGTGGCCGTCGGATCTATGTTGCACACTTGGGCCTTGGGAGGCTCGGCCGTGAAGCCCGTTAGCATGTGACCTTCCTCGTCATGTTTGATTTCGAGAATAGGTATTCCGCCGTATCTGTGCCCTCTAAAGTGACTAAATCCCCAGTAAATGGTCGTCGGATCCCCATTCGAGGCAATTTCACACCTTTGGTGGAGGCTTGAGGCGACCCCTTTGACTTGGTGCGGCCAAGGTCTTCCCAGCGGGGCATTGAAAGTAATCGGGATGTCGATAACTGGAATTCCACGAGGTATCAATTTACGTCCAAACCGAGAGGTCTAAAGTAGCAACTCAGGGGGCTCGGGATGTTGAGTCGTAAGCTTTATTTGTGAGAGAAGAAGGCTTCAAGTACGTAGTCTTGATATCAAGCAAGCTCATGATCTTTCTTTGGAAGAATGTTCATTCGGACCCATTATCAACCGGGACCCGAGGGAGGCGTCGTTCATCCAGTGGGTGTGATGAAGAGAGGCTCATTATGATCGGCCCCAAATTGAGGGAGGTCGAGATACGTGAAAGTGATTATGTTCCCGTAGTGGATGTTTCCAATCAGGTTTGTACCACATCATCGGGAGTAGCATCGATAGGCACGAGTGCGAGCCGGGCTTTCTTCCGGCTTCGGCTTATGGGGATAAGGCGAAGTGAGTAGAGACCGAGAGGAAATGTTGGCTGTGTTTGCTTCAATTTGGGTGAGCACGGGATCCTCTTTTCGGGATGCAGGTTTGTTGTCTTAAGCGTAGGGCGGCGATCTTCTTTTGGTGCTTGATCTGTGGCCTTCTTATACGCTTTAGGATTTCCTTGGAAAATTTGCCGGATCGGGTCAACAGTTAACTTCCTCGTCGGTCGTCTCTTGGTTGGATTTCTTCAATCTTTGCCAGGGTCGATGGGGAGCCACTTTTTGGCTATTGGCCATTGGTTACGGCGGAGCACAGTGACGGTGCGGGGCGAGCTTGAGGCATCTTGGCCTCTTCTGGGCGGCCCTTATAAGCTGCTTCCCAAGTTCACGGCTTTCGGGTTTGGGGTTGTGTTGTTGCCCCCTGGATAGCCCACAGAGCTAGGGCGTCCTCTGATTCACTCTCGTGGCCGGCCTTGCTCATTGTTATCATGCAACAAGAGTCGCTATTGTCGGGACTCGGCGGCTTTTCGATCTCATCCCCGGTATAGTGCAGCCATTCTGATTCCTTTACGCTAATATTCGGAGTTGGAGATGATTATAGCGTTACGTGTGGGAGGCGCATCCGGTATCATGCCGGTTTCTAGGACTTCTCTGAAAGGCGACATACATTCGGGGAAGGTGACCTCTTCTTGGGTAACCACGGACAAGGAGTGTTACTTTGTTAAGGGTGGATTTGATCTAACCATGGTTATTTTCTCATTTGGGCGGATGGGAGTTAATTTTCCTCTTTCGATCGAGATCTTCGACTATCAGCCTGGATCGGACACACGAAAACCCTTTCCCCAAGCATGGTATGCGGTGTTGAATTCTAAGACATCCACGTGCTCGAATCCATGAAACTTCATGACAGCCGTTGTCGGGGTTACCCAGAAGAGGTCACCTTCCCCGAATGTATGTCGGCTTTCGGAGAAGTCCTAGGCGGCATAATACCGGATGCGCCTCCCACACGAACGCTATAATCATCTCCAACTCACGAATATTACGAAAGGAATCGGAATGGCTGCACTATACCGGGGATGAGATCGAAAAGCCGCCGAGTCCCGACAATAGCGACTCTTGTTGCATGATAACTATGAGCAAGGCCGGCCATGAGAGTGAATCGGAGGACGCCCTAGCTCACGTGGGCCATCCGAGGGGCAACAACACAACCCCCAAACCCAGCTTGTGACTTGGGAAGCGATTATAAGGGCCGCCCGGGAAGAGCCAGTACGGCTCAAGCTCGGCCCTGCACTGTTGCCTAGACTCCGTCAAAACCGGTGGCCAATAGCCAAAAGGGCTCCCCATTGACCTGGCGGCATTGAAGAAATCCGGTCAAGACGGCGATGAGGAAGTTAATCTGTTGACCCGATGCAGGCAAATTTTCCAAGGGAATCCTAAGGCGAGATAAGAAGGCCACGAGACCAAGCACCAAAGAAGATCGCCGCCCCTATGCTAAGGCAGTGAAACTCCAGGACCACGAAAAAGAGGATCCCGTGCTCACCCGGTTGAAGCAAACACGAGGCCAACATTTCCCTCTGGTCTCTACTCACTTCGTCTTATCCCCATAAGTGAAGCTGGAAGAAAGCAGCTCGCACTCTCGTGCCTATTGATGCTACTCCCGATGATGTGGTACGGTGATTGGAAACATCCACTACGGGAACATAATCACTTTCACAGATCTCGACCTCCCTCAATTTGGGTGATCATAATGAGCCTCTCTTCATCACAGTCCGAATTTGGATGAACGACGCCTCCCTCGGGTCCTGGTTGATAATGGGTCCGGAATGAACATTCTTCCAGCCAAAGATCATGAGCTTGCTTGATATCAAGACTACGAGACTTGAAGCCTTCTTCTCTCACGGTCAAAGCTTACGACTCAACATCCGGCAGTCCTCGGAGTTGCTACTTTAGACCTCTGGTTTGGACGAAATTGATACTGTGGAATTCCGGGTTATCGACATCCCGATTACTTTCAATGCCTGCTAGAAGACCTTGGCTGCACCAAGTCAAGGGGTCGCCTCGAAGCCTCCACCGGTGTGTGAAATTCGTCTCGAATGGGGATCGACGACCATTTACGGGGATTTAGTCACTTTAGAGGGCACGGATACGGGCGGAATACCTATTACGGAAATCAAACATGATGAGGAAGGTCACATGCTAACGGGCTTCACGGTCGAGCCTCCCAAGGCCCAAGTGTGCAACATAGATCGACGGTCACTCGGGATAAAATCCCACCGGTCTTGAAAATGATGAGAAAAATGAGCTATCTACTGCCTCGGTGCAGGGAAGCGCCAACAAGGAACTTTCAAACTCATCGAAGTGAAAGGACGAGAATACTCGCCACGGCACAGGATATGAGGCCTCCCCGGTGGACAACTTTGCAAAGGAAAAAGATTTGAAGGCTGCCACGGGAAAGGTCCCGGTTGACAATCCTAAATCTCTCCCCTTCGGTCCTAATTTGGTGACTACTTTGTAAAGGGTCCCACACAACCGGGAAACATCACGAGCCCACTCCTACGGCGGGATGGCTAAAGCTACGGGATAGCCTCAACAAGTTCGGAGGAACCAAGGCTAACCCGGTCCGTAGAATGTTCTGGACCTACCCAGATACACAGGGCTACCGCTACCATGAAGAGTGAGTATACCTTCGGGCGTGCGACACAGTGGAACAGTTCGAGAAACTCACAACCACTTATTCCTCACTGCCCGGGAAGATCCGAAACACAATTCGAGCGGTGCCAAAAGCTAAGGCCACGGAATTTCCCTCGAGATGATTGGGATGGTGCAGTTATGCGGCAATTGTTCGAAGAAGAAGTCAGTGCCGGACTGATTGATCTCGGCTCGGTCAAGAGATGATAGCGGCAATTGAGAAAGGAAAACAAAAACGGCCACGAGTTCGAGTCATGAGGCCACCAACGGCGATGCCGCTAAAGAATTGGGAAACTCTCTCGGGCCCGTCCGCGACCAAGGAGGAAATGATCACCAAGCTTGGATTGGTCCCCGTCCCTTTGTGTCAATCTAGGACAAGTCCTCCCGAGTCTCTCTCTGTTAAGATCGAGTCTCTAGGGTCGTCCAGATGGCCTTACGCTGAAGACTACGAGTGCAGCAAGCCTTTGTATTCCCTTTCGTTTTCAATGAAATGACGAACCTTTACGAGTATCCCTTGATTGCCACTTTAACTAATGATGAATTAATTAATAAAAAATTTTTAATAATAATTCATTAGATAAAAAAGCAGACACATTAAACAAAAAAAAATCAAACAACAAAAAAAAAAATCTTTAAGCGAGGTTGTCAGGAAGAGGAAAATCGAGCCCAAGTGCCGAAGAGATTTTGACGAGTGTGAATTTGGGAGCTGCGGAAGAGCCTAAAGAGACGCAGATTGGTCATTTCTTCGAAGGAAGTGGAAAGGATGCTGCAAAGTCCTACAAAATCCTCAATTCAAAGAAAGTTGCCCTCTTCATCAAAGAAAACATCATGTGCGGATACGGGTTGCCGGCGAAATCATCTCGAGATAATGGATCCCACTTCGAAGGGGAATGTGAAAAGTTCTTTGGCGGAATTCCGAATAACCCGTCACAAGTCATCTCCCTACGGGCCCCAAACCAACGGAGCCGTCGAAGCGGCAAACAAGACTCTGGAAAATATCATCAGGAAAATGGCTGTCGGGCGAGAGATTGGCCCGAGAAGTTACACTGGCACTCTGGGGCTCTGAGAACATCGGTCGAACGGCAAGCGGGAAACACCTTTTGCCCTCACATACGGAATGGAAGCCGTACTCCCAATCGAGCTGGAAATACCCTCGCTCAGGTATCTTCGGAAAGCCGGATCAACGAGGTCGAATGGCTCCCGAGTCGCCATGAGAATTGGCCCTACTAGACGAACGCCGGCGAAGGCCATGGAACACATCCGGGCCTACCAAGGAAGAATGGCGAGCCTTCGACAAGAAAGTAAAGCATCGGGAGATCCGAGAAGGTGATCTCGTTCTAAAAGAAAAGCCCCGGTCCGTATCAACCCTCTCGGCAAATGGGAGCTGTATGGAGTCGGGCCATATGTCGTCCAGAAGATCTTCTCGGAGGAGCTCATGCAACTTGCGGACCTCGACGGGAATCCCTTTGTACACCCGGTGAATGGTGACAAGGCTGCGCGAGATACTACGCGTAAAAAAAAAACAAAAAAAAAAAAAAAAAAAAACAAAAAAAAAAAAACAAAAAAAAAACAAAAAAAGAGTGCTAAAAGAGTAATACCCAACTAGGTTAGAAACCCGAAAAGGGCGGCCTAGGTAAAAAACGAGGTTGCACCAAAAAAAAAAAAAAAAAAAAACAAAAAAAAAAAAACAAAAAAAGAGTGCTAAAAGAGTAATACCCAACTAGGTTAGAAACCCGAAAAGGGCGGCCTAGGTAAAAAACGGGGTTGCACCAAAAAAAAAACAAAAAAAAAAAACAAAAAAGAGTTCACCGGGTTGAACTACGAAGACTGAGCTCCTCAAAATGAGGAACGTAGGCGGCGGAAACGGTTCGGTCTAAAGCACAAATAAAAGCCATACTTTGGCATCAATACAATTGATCGAGACCATGAAAGCGTCTCGAAAAACTCTAAAGCAATTCAAATATTCATTACAAGTTAAAAGCTCTTTGATGAGTCTAAGCCCGATTCATTCCTACAGCGGCAACTGCTAAAGGAAAACTAAGATACATAATCAAACTAATGTGTATGCGTCATGGCAAGAAAAGGGATACTTGGAAACCTCGAGTCACTCCAAGCCGCTCGTCTTGGCCTCTCCCTTCTTCTTCCCCCTCAGGAGTCTTTCTCTTACGAGCCAGGAAAAATGTCGGTATTCCTCCTACCAAGCTACGGTATAGGAACGGGGTCTATCAAACCGGCCTCTGTCGGGGCCTTAGTAGCCCTAGCGTCATCCCTCATCTCCTGTAACCTAGGCGGTAACATAGGAGCCCTCCTCTCTGTCTCTTGACGTAAGCCTCATAATCGGTCCACGGCGTCTCCGCTCTGTCATGAGGATTGGCCCTCGCCTCGGCCCTCCTCCTCTCGAAGCAGTCGGTCCTCCGCACCCATGTGGCCTCACGCCGTCTCAAAATAGCCACTGAGTCTCTCCCGGATGCCCCTCGTACCAATCCAGTACCAAGTGGTCAAGAACACCGGTCTCGGACGCTTTGAGAATGACCCAGGAGGAAAGGCATCATACCTCCATGCTCGGGAAAGAAATGGAAACAGAGGGATCATCCGTGGAAACGAGCCACCACCACTGGTGGCTATATCATCAAAACCCTCGAAGGAACTGCTCCAAGCCAAAGCGTCTCGGGACCGGGCCGGAATGTAGAAAGCTGGGTGAGAAAGCCCGGAAGCATAACCACATGGGACCCGTCTGAAGCACTCTGCGAGTCTCCACCCGCCAATGAGGCACCAACCATCGATATCTTCGGTCTGGCGACCCGCCATCCAGCGCTCACGAGCCACGATCATCAAAATCTACATCGACGCCTCTCTGGCAAAAGTCGAGGCGATCATATCGAGAGGTTTCCCGAAGAACCCCCAAACGCTCCATCGGCCACGGGGTCAAGAGAAGCGGGCTGCCCCGTGCATATACCGCCGTCCGGTAGCTAATGCATCGAGAGCATGAAAAGTCTCCCCAAGAATCAAAGGAACGACATCTACGCCGGGCGACGGTGAGCGACAACATCCGGCGAGATCGATGGCGAAATCCCGAAGGAATAGACCATGAACAAAGTGCCAAACATACAAAGTGCAAAGGCATCCCAATAGGCGTCATCCACCAAGCCTAAGCCCCTAAATGCATCGGGAAGACCGGAAATATCAAAATGGTCGGGACCGCGGATCATGCCTCGTGCTTCCTCAGGGAAAGATGAAGGAGGTTGCACAACTTGTCAACAAAAGAAGCTCCTCAGGACAAAGGAATTGCTATCTCCTCCACCTCCAGGACCTCCAAGCAAGGCCCGAAATTCTTCCACAGTCGGAACAATCTCGTTGAAGGAAAGGCAAAAGACATGCCTTCTAGTATCCCAAAACGAAGAAGAAGCTCTTAAGAGGTCATAATCAGGAACCAATTCTTTGAGAGACCACAAGCATCGTACCTTGTACCTTTCTTAAGAAAGACCTTCTCTCATGCATAATTTCGGGACCAATCCTTGAACTTGTTGAAAAATGACATTTGGGATTCTTGGGACAATTTTGAGGAGCTTTTCTAAGGCCATTTCCATGGTTTTTCTCTCTTCCTCCCCGAAAATGGTGTTTGGGTGGAGGTTGAAGAGGATATTTGAATTTGAAATAAAGCAAGACCCGGTTTAAAGCAAAATTAAAGGACAATGTCGGACGGGTCCCATCCGCGCGGATGGGATTGCTTTCCATCGAGAAAAATGCACTTGATCAAATTGCTACACCAAAAGAGGAATATTCCGTCCGGTTGCTCGAAACTGTGCAAAAACCCTCCCAAAGGCAGTCCATATACCAAACACCCTTGCAAAAAAAAAAAAAAAAACAAGGCTCATGCAACACTTTGCATTCATACTGCATTGCATTCATAAAATAAAATCCTAAATTATTACATTCCAAAAAAAAAAGAGTGTGCATAAAAAAAAAAACAAACAAACATAAATAAAATCCTAAATTATTACATCAAAAAAAAGAAAACGTGCATAATCTGTACAAATCTAAATCTCAAATCTCAAAAAAAAAAAAATCAATCGGAGTCTCCAGCACCCGATGTCTCCCCCCGGCCCCTCTTGCGACTCGGGCCCGCCTCCTCGGGAGCCACGAAAGTCTCGGGCTCGAGAATCGTCCTCATCTCCCGAGAAAGAGGCTCGTCGGGACCAAGCGGCACGCTCGATAGGGTAAGCCCGGATCACAGAAGAAATCGAATCCGAAGGTGAAGGCGTCGGACTCACGAACATACGGAGACGACCCACCATGCCGCCGGACGTGTCCACTGCCCGTGTGGATCCCAAGAATGACGTGATCCGAAGCGGTGCCGCGCGGTGATCAATGAGAGGAGAAAGAGGGGTCTCGGAAGAAGTCTCAGGGAATAGGAGAAGCCTCCGTCGGACGGGTGCGGCCGTGGTCTCCTCGCCCTAGCTGAGGTGCCCGCAAGCAACCATCCTCCGTATGAACCTCTTGGCTCCGATCACTTGCTTCGTCGGTGTCTCGACGACCACCTCAGCTGCACAAAAGCAAAAGCGTCAAAAAAAAAAGAAGTGATGCTAAAGATGATGAAACAAAAGAAAGAAAAGAAGGGAAAAGGTGAAGCCATACCTTCGTACCGGACGAGGCGGAAAGCTCGTGGAAGCCGCTCGGGTGAGGGATCTGCACCCTCAATCGGACCCCATCTGGATGTAGGAAAAATCCGTCAGGGTACCGCGGGATCCCAAGCCCCTCCTCTCCAAAACACGAGGCATCCTCGGCCTCCTCAAGACGAACGTCGCATATGGCTCGATCGCCACGAAGTCCGAGAAGTGCGGCTGCTCGGTAATCATCCCAGTCACGGACCGATCGCTCGGAGTGCATCATATCGGCGGGAGGCTCCACCGGTGTCCTCAAAGGCGAGTTCACGCCATGCTTTGGCGCGTCACCCTCTCTCCCGAGATAATAGGCGTCGCAAGTCGGACCCCTCAAAATCCTCCCATTGCCTTTGTCCGGATCTCGGCGCCCTTGAGTGCGCTACCTCAGCGATCCCGGGGGAAGAATATCATCCCCTCATCTGTCTCGGCCTCCGTCGAAGGAAGGCAATCCGCGTACACGAGTCGTACGCCCCCTGGAGCTTATCTTCTCCCGGGCATGCTTGGACCAAGGCGCATGGCCGGATACGCCCGACGTACGCCTCGGTGCCGCCTCACCGTGACGTGGAAAAACTCCAACGCCCGTACTGCGAAAGGTAAAAATCCAATCAAGCCAAGTGCAAAAAAAAAAAAGTGCGTGCTCAAAGGAAAGAGGGAAAGCAAAAAGAGAGCTTATACCTCCGAGCAAACTCGAAGCGGTACAAGGAGCTCCACGGCCTTCCGTTTGTATCTATCAGAGCGAAGTACGGCTCGGCCCGGCCGGCCTCCCCCGGGAAATATCTCCAACCGTCTCCATGTCCTCCAAGGACCTCGGCAAGGCAAAGACCGCCGTCCCCTCGGCATGACCAAGAGCGTGCTCGAGAAAGTAAACCACAAGAAGGCCACAGCAATGCGATCGGCGCCTATCCTCTCCTCCCGGCCTCGTAACTCGCTATGGTCTCCACAATCTTGCCGTAGACCACGGCATACTCCATCCCCATCCCTTTTTGGGAATAGGGAAAATCCCGAAGAGCACAACGAGATCGGCATCGCTGTAGCCATCTCTCCACTCAATCTTTGCGTCCATTGAAGGACAGGCCCGTGATCGCGGCATAGTCGGAGGCGTAACGGTCGC
Organism: Adenophora triphylla var. japonica; assembly: GCA_022495995.1. NCBI lineage: Eukaryota > Viridiplantae > Streptophyta > Magnoliopsida > Asterales > Campanulaceae > Adenophora > Adenophora triphylla. The sequence continues at coordinate 563,737 of JAFEMH010000384.1, forward strand.
CTCGCCCCGGAAGAAGTGGAAGGTGTGGGTCGCGTCCCACGATCTTTGCGCCGAGCAAACATCGAAGCCCTTGCTCTTAGGGAACTTGACCGGTCCCCTCAAGCACTCGACAAACTCCCGAGCCCCGTCTCGACAACAATCTGTCTCGGACTCGGCAAAGCTCCTCGGCCCGCATCAGGAAGCCGGTCCCACAAGTCAATCACGAGACTCCACCGATCCTCGAGTCTTCATCTTGTTCATTTGCTCCGTCACAAAACGGTTTCCGCCCTGTAAAAAAAAAAAAAGAGAGAAAATGTCAAAAAGATTGCATTTGCATTTACATAAAAAAAAAAAAATTTCGACAGCATAACAGCATACAATGAGCATAGCCCCATTTTTCTCGCATGAAAGAAAACAATTTTCAGCAAGTCCCAATGCATTCATCAAAAAAAAAAAGGGATGCATTCCTACGGAAGTAAAAACTCCGTCCCATTTTCAAAAAAAAATGCATACATGCATATCATCCATCTTACATGCGACGGGAGGAAAAATCCGTCCCACTTTTCAAAAAAAAAAAAATCCTAAACATACATACATCTCATATTGGCAAAATGCCCATTCTTTCCAAACAAAATGCATGCATTGCATCATCATTCATCAATATCAAAATTCAATTTCAAAAAAAAAAAAAATCATCATCATCAAGAACATGCAATATTCAATTTCAAAAAAAAAAAAAAAAAAAATTATAATTCTTGAATTTTCACATGTAATTTTCGAATTACAAAAAAAAAAAAAAAATGTGGCAAAAATGCCAATTCTTTTCCCAAGCAAAATGCACATTTTGGGTTACTCATATACTCATTACAACATGCAAAGCATCAAAATCAAAATTCAAAGCCAAGAATATCAATCATTCGAATTTTCAAAAAAAAAATATTCAAAAATCACCCAAAAATTTCAAACAAGAAATCGACAAGAGGATCAAGAGGATTCGAAATATACCGTTCGGAGATGCGGATCCGAAGCCCAATGTTGCCAAGCATCGGGGTAATGCTCCTCCTCGGCCGATTGCGAAAGATTGTAATGCCTCCTCATCCAGGACGAGCTCCAATCGCCTCTCAGCTATAGGACCACGTCCTTGGCCTTGAAAAGCGCCTTCCCGTGTTCCATTGCTCAAAAAATCGAAGAAAATCGGACGAATTTTGAAGCTTCTAGGGCCAAAAATGGCGGCTCCTCGTTTCTCTCTCTCTCTCTCGGTGTTCAAAAAATTGAATGGGGAAGAAGAAGGGCGTTGGCCCCATTAATACCCACGACTTTCCATCCCTATCCGCGCGGATAGGATTGCGGAGTCAAAATGACCCTTTTGCCCCTTAAAATTTCGGGACTGCGCAATTCGGTCCCGACTTGACAAAGTTAACCAAAGTTAACCAAAGTCGGCCCCTTGTCAAGAAAATTACCCCGGCGATCAAACGTAAGACCGAGTGCCCGAGAAAGATAACGAGATCCCGTATCTTTCATCAAAATTACCCCCGGCGAGTCAAACGTAAGGCCAGAGTGCCCGAGAAAGATAACGAGATCCGTATCTTTCATCAAAATTACCCCGGCGATCGAAACGTAAGGCCGAGTGCCACGAGAAAGATAACGAGATCCGTATCTTTCATCAAAATTACCCCGGCGGTCAAACGTAAGACCGAGTGCCCGAGAAAGATAACGAGATCCGTATCTTTCATCAAAATTACCCCGGCGATCAAAGCGTAAGACCGAGTGCCACGAGAAAGATAACGAGATCCGTATCTTTCATCAAAATTACCCGGCGATCAAGCGTAAGGCCGAGTGCCCGAGAAAGATAACGAGATCCGTATCTTTCATCAAAAATTACCCGGCGGTCGAAGCGTAAGGCCGAGTGCCCCAGAAAGATAACGAGATCCGTATCTTTCATCAAAATTACCCCGGCGATCAAACGTAAGGCCGAGTGCCTCGAGAAAGATAACGAGATCCGTATCTTTCATCAAAATTACCCCGTGATCAAACGTAAGGCCCGAGTGCCCGAGAAAGATAACGAGATCCGTATCTTTCATCAAAATCATCCGGCGATCGAAACGTAAGGCCGAGTGCCCGAGAAAGATAACGAGATCCGTATCTTTCATCAAAATTACCGGCGATCAAGCGTAAGACCGAGTGCCTCGAGAAAGATAACGAGATCCGTATCTTTCATCAAAATTACCCCCGTGATCGAAACGTAAGACCGAGTGCCTCGAGAAAGATAACGAGATCCGTATCTTTCATCAAAATTACCCCGGCGGATCGAAGCGTAAGGCCGAGTGCCCGAGAAAGATAACGAGATCCGTATCTTTCATCAAAATCTTCCGGCGATCAAAGCGTAAGGCCAAGTGCCCGAGAAAGATAACGAGATCCGTATCTTTCATCAAAAATCTTCCCGTGATCAACGTAAGGCCGAGTGCCCGAGAAAGATAACGAGATCCGTATCTTTCATCAAAATTACCGGCGATCAAACGTAAGGCCGAGTGCCAGAGAAAGATAACGAGATCCGTATCTTTCATCAAAATCGTAAGACCGATTTCCCAGACGAATACGTCGATTTTCCCAGCCAAAGGCTAACGAAATCCCAGCCAAAGTTAACGGAATCCCAAAGCCAACGGAATCTCGAGTAGTACTCGAACTACGAAAGGGCTTGATTCCCAGCTAGGGATACGTAGGTAGCCTATCATTAGGTCCGGCCCTCGACCAAAACGGTCACCCTCTCCTTCGGCGGCGAGACGAAGTCCACCGAAAGGCCATTTCAAATCAAGGTTCGAGGCACCTAAACGCCATCTCCAAGGTTTGAGGCACCTAAAAGCCATCTCCAAGGTTCGAGGCACCTAAAACGCCATCTCAAGGTTCGAGGCACCTAAACGCCATCTCAAGGTTCGAGGCACCTAAACGCCATCTCGAGGTTTGAGGCACCTAAGACGCTATCACTAGAAAGCGATAAATCGCAATCATCCCCGGCGAGAGACCGAAAATGGTCATTCCTATCCCAGCGGAGCGGATACCGTCAGGCCAGAAAATGGTCATTCCTATCCCCGGCGGAGCGGATACCGTCGGACAAAAATGGTCATTCCTATCCCCAGCGGAGCGGATAGCCATCGAGACCAAAAATGGTCATCTCTTATCCCAGCGAGTTTCTTTCCAGCAAAGCATTTGTAGAACTCGCTCATCGGGTTCGAGGCACCTAAACGCCATCATCTCCGGGTCAGGACCCGAACTACGGCGGCTTGATTCCCATTCGGGATACGTAGGTAGCCTATCGCTAGGTTCGGCCACCCGATCACTCGATCATCACCAAATATGGAGCCTTACTCTTATCGACGACCCGCTTCCTTGAAAGCGCCGTCGCCGAGGGCTCTTGTAAGTACTCCAATTTGAGCTTGTTAGAATTTTCGTTAGAAAATTAACGAAAGTTATAACATTTCTAACAATTCCTAACTATCCTAACATTTCTAACAAAGTGAGGGTAAAATGGGCATTGTTATTTAAGGTTAAACCAAGAAAAGCATCTTAAAAAGCAAAACAAAAGAATAAAACCATAAATAGAAAATTTGGAAACACAAAAAGCGGTACATTAATTTGAATTTTGAAAAAGATTATTCTTCTTGTCCAAAAATTTGGGCGCATTTAATGAGCGGTGCACGCCCTTTGGATCCATCCGCGCGGATACGTTTGCTATTTTCAGAGGGCTATAAATTGAGCCCTCCGAGTCACAAAAATAAGGAGGAAGAACACAATAGCAACGAAGTTACGGCGAAATATAGAGAGAAAACGGTGAGAATTCTTCAAGAATTGTCACCTTTTTCTCTCAATCTTTCCCAACTCATACTCATCCACTCACTCTCATATTAAAGCCCTAAACACTCATACACTCAAGCCAAACACTCAAGAACACAAGGAAGATTGGTAAACCCTCCTCTTCCTAACCCTAAATCTCATCCATGCATGCATCTTCAAACTACAAAATGTAGTTCTTTCATCTTCTTTCTCTAGATCTAAGAAGATCACCATGGAAGACCATCTCCATGGATGATCTTCTACAAAGATCAACATTATTTTCAAAGCTTTTCTTTCTTACTTGCAAAAATGCACTTTCAAAACCCTAAAAAACCATTTTCAAGCACTAAATCTTGATTTCAAAGGGTAAAATCCCTCCCCAAGCAAATGAAATGCTTAGTCCTAATGTACCCCAAGGATGGTTTGGTATAGTTGATTCACCACTAAAATGTCTAGTGATCACTAACCAAAACCTAGGGAAATGGGGACAAGCATGGATGCAAAACCCCCCTTAAAATCATATTTTCTTTCTTGAGAAGTTGCTGTCCAGTAGCAATTTTCTCAGACCTCAGTCCATGGTCTTAATTTTTGGACACAGATGAACTTGGAATTTGGTGTTGACTACAAAACACTTTTTGTAGCCAACATCCAGAGCTTTCCAGACATATTTTTACCTTATTTTTTGGGTGAGTAAAACTCCTCTTTTCAATTTTTCTTTCAGAGGCTAGTTCATCAGCTTCTGGGAATCCAGATCTCATATCTGAGGTTTCCAGAAGGTTTTGACCCCTCAAATCTTCTCCAAAATGGAAATTTCTTTCACACAAAGTTTATTCAAGGAGTCTAGAGAAACTTTCATTCTCTGAGTTCATCCAGATTATGAAGTTTTAGGACCCTTGAATCCATTTCAAAATCAGGTGTCTGCTGCCATTTCCTTCTGGCAGAAGTGACTTCTCAACTTCAAAAGGTCTTTTGAGTACCAAATCTCAAACCAAAAATTCTCCAAAAAATCATGGGATCAGTTTAAAGTCTTAAAAAGACATCCCAATTTTTACTTTTTCCAGTTTCAACTTATTTTGGCCAAAACACACATACACACACACACAAAAATGATTTTCAGCTTGGAAGACTCGTTTTACGAGGCGCGTCGGAGTGCACACTAACGTCCTTCCCGACGCGTAACATGACCTCCCGAACCTAAATCTCTGATCTCGGGCTTTTTCAAAGTTTTGGCCCTTCAAAATTAAAATGGCGTGGCGACTCCGTTTTTCCGGTTTTATTTGGTTTTTCAAAGAAACGCAAAAATCGAATTTTTCCTGAAAAAGGCAACACATCGTTACGGTGGCGACTCATTTGGGGACTAAGCTTTTTAATAAAAAATGGTATTCGGTATATTGGTGGAAACCACTAAATTTCCCGTTATCGCCTCCTAACACGAGTCGGGGATAAATTGTGGTCTAACAATCCCACGTACCGGTATCACCGTTTTCAAAAAAAAGCTTTTGAGGGCCAAGCTTCCGTCCGGCTTTGAAAATCATTTTTGTGTGTGTGTTGATTTTTGCACGGTTTTCATGTTGTTTTGGCCGCCTCGGAGAAAGTCAAAATTTTGGTGTCGGAATAATGTCCCTAAGCTGTCGGAATTTTCGTGCTTATGTGCTCATTAAAATTTTCAAAAAAAAAATTCAAAAAAAAAAGGATTTTCAAAAAAAAAGAAAATTTCCAAAAAAATCATGCATCATATTTTTAAGACACATAAAAAATTTCTATTTTACTCGGAAAAGAATATAGGCGCTTGCACACTACGCGCACGTGACCGTACACTGCACACTACGTCCTTAACCGGGAAATCCTTGTCGCGGTCCGTTTGGTCTTATTACGCCTCTCGGATGAGCACGGGACTACCCAGACATCCCATGGAGCCTCGTGTCGACCATGCACTTGTCCGTGACACACTTTGTCAGAGACCCGGTTGGTTTTTAGTAAAGTACGTGTCATGCCTGTCCGTGTATAGACCTTTCCTTTCAAGCCTTTGTCGGCATACCGACTCAATATCTTTCGGGTCCACTAATCGGTCGAAGTTACGCCGGTTTTCCGCCGCGAGACTTTGACCAAGATATTGGCCGGCGCCTTGACTTCGGCTCGGCGGCACAAATTATACAACGACTCCCGGCATTGACCTTTGAGTCATCAAGGATTAATGACTATTCCATGCCTAATTACGGCTTAGCGACGACAAGTCAAGATCAATCGTGGACGCTTATCGGTCAAATCATGCCGAGCTTTTTGTCGAGCCCTCGGACATGATCTTGACTTTCGACGTCGGCTTTGTCCGTAATTTACATCGAATGCTCGTTAAGACTCGATTACCCGCCGGACTTTTAGGATCGTTTTTCTTTCGGTCGGTGGGACCCGCTTGCCCTATAGGACCCTCGCCGGGGCATCCGCCTGGGAGGTCGAAATACGGGTGGAATACGAGGGGCTTATAGACGTAGTGACGGGGCCCGGCGATCCGAGAATCGAGTAGTTTGCGAAAAAGAAGAGCAATCTTTTCCAACCGATTAGGTTAATAAAACATGTTTTAAGTAAACGTGAACAAATAAGCGCATGTTGCATGAGCCTAAAGCCCCAAACACCTACCCTCCTTCCATTCCCAGAGACATCGAACCTTCATGTCCTTTCCCCATGACTCCGCACAAAGCTTGGTTTCGGGCACTTGGGTCACCGTTTGATCGGTTAGGAAGAGTCAGCGCATCGTCGGCTTCGCCGTTTGTTCCGACTCGGGTTTGAGAATGTACGCATCGGCGGTAATGATGGGGATAACGTCACTCCGCCTCCCGGGACCCCTCGGACGAGCAACGGTGGAATCGGTTAGCGAACGAGATGAGGTTACGACGGGAAGCACGGCTAAACGGCCTTATGGAGGCTATTAAGAGTCACGGTCGGCCGCCGGCCTCAATCCGGATGGCACCTTCACCGTGGAAGAAGACGAGGATGCCAACCCCACTCTCGGTCGCCACGATTACACCGGGATGCCGCCACCCACCTCTATGGTGCCACTACGAGAACCCATGCTCCTCGATTTTCGGGTCGGCCGGCTCCCGACCACGAGACCACCGGATCCATGCGGCCAGCGGCCTGAATCGGTGGGGGCAAAATCGGTACGGAATGTCTTCTCATGGTTGGGGCTATCTCGGAATGCCACGGCTAATCGGGATCCCTCCTCGGTTCGGAACCGATCAATCCGGACCCTCGCGGCAACGGCCACGGTTCGGAATGCCGCCACGGCTTGGTTACGGGCCACGGTCGAGAGCCCCTCACCGAGCGGTACTAGTTCGGTGCTCCTCACACAAATCCATTCCTCGCTCGAGACTTCTATGGGTTACCAAGCCTCCATCCGGTGTCATCCGAATCACCGGGACCGCAGTACCCCGGGTTACACACCTTCACCTAGCGGCCATGCAATTCAACAATCGGGACGGCGGCCGCACTCGAAGCCTACTTACGGGCCCCACTCTGGAAATCCAAGTTATCCGGCTACATCGGGGCTGCCCCACCTACTTTGCCGGTTGAAAATCCACGGCAAGCCGCAGGTTCTACCCTTTTGCTCGAGGCTCCTACTCATGCTCCCGGGGTAACTCGGCCCGGGACGGAGGTTTTCACCTACGTCCCCGGACCGGCCGTTCCCTCCACCGATCTGCCTCCGGTGGTAGCTCCTCTCTCTAGCTCGGCCGCTAGCTTGAATGCCATGGTTCCGCCACAAGACCCTCATCGGCTGGTTCATGGAACAACACAAGGAAATGAAAGCGCGGATCGCGAGCGCAGAAGTACGCCTTAGGCCTACGAGGCCGGACTCCATTGTTCCCCTGCCCCACAAATTCGTGATGCCAAATCTGGATCTCTTTGATGGAACCGCATGTCCCAAAACCCATTTGGACACATATACCTTGGCGATGAAAGCCAAAGGATGTACCAATCGGTGGTGACTATTTGATCTATCCTTGAAGTCCGAGTGCCTTAAAATGGTTCTTAGTTTGAAACACGAAGCCGGGGCCACATGGGACCAAATTACCAATGCCTTCACGAGAAAAATATAAGGCCAACTTGGAATGGGAAACAAATAGGGTTGACCTACAAACAACGGTGCGGCGTCTGATGAGAATGTTGGGGACTTTTACAAGCGGTGGAATGCGAAACTCGGTGAAATGGCCATCCCTCCTTCCGAAGAGGAACAAGCTGGACATCTTCCGAGTCATGCTTGAAACCACATCGAGAGCCTCCCTCGGTCACTTCCCATACTCGAGACTTGCGGGCCATGGTTAACTCTGCGGCTAAGTTTGAAAAGGCCTACAATCGGCCATTGCTTTGCACACACCTACGAGATATCGGGCTCCTCCTGCAAACACCGCCCTGCTCTGCTAAAGGCAAAGAGACGATTAACTATGCGGGACGGGAATGTAATAACACGACTCCTTTTGCTCCCGGGAAACCGGCCGAGCCCGGACCGCGGGTCATAAATCTCGAAAACTTTGGAATGCCCTGAATGACATCTTTAGGGGTTTGGTGAAAGAAGGCTTCTTTGCGGCCTTTGGAGAATTTCCAACCCGGAAATCCGAATGCTCCCGTGGATACTACAAAGTATTGTGCCTTTCATCAAGCTCACGGACATCGGCGGCGTTGCTTTACTCTGAAAAAGGCAATTCGGGGGCTAATAGAGCAAGGAAAGTTGGAAGGCCCCAGGGGCCCAACACGATCAAAAATCCATTGCCACGGAACCATAATCGAGTGAATATGATTGAATGCGGAGAATCTTCACACGCCCGGGAAGATGCGATGAAGGTCCCCAAATGCCGTGGCCAATCTCGTCGAGGATCTACGTCGGATTCCCCCTCGGCCTCGAGGATATCGAGCGAATCAACCCATCTTGGTCTCATGTCGGAGACTCCTTGCAAGAATACGAGGCCCGCTATTTTTCGGGTGAAGGGAAGGCCGATACCGAAGAAGCTGAGGTATTCCGCTCGAACATGAAAGAACTATTTATACAAGATGGTTAGAGCAGTCAAGAAAGATTGAGCAAGAAAGTTTCCGGCGAGCACCGTCTTGGGGCTTATCGGCAAAGAGGCCGAAGAGCATGCGGAGCTAGTACACTTCTGCAAATTGGCTCTAGGAGAGCCGAATATGATCCAGAGAACAGTGAAGAATCGGAAGAGGAGGATTCCTTCTATATCCTACACAGTGTCAAATACGTGCCACCCCCTCTCACTCTTCCCCCGCAATTTACGGGAGGAGAAGGCTGAATCGCGATTACCATCACTTAGGGAATGGGAGCATATGACAACTTGCGGTTGCACGCACCCCTCTTCCCCTAACGGGTTTGACCGTCGCTCCCTCTCGGCCCGAAATCCCGGTAGTATGGGAAGAAGATTAGATGGCAGCGATGACGATGATGATGACGAGAGTGAAGAGTCAGCGAGGCCCCAGATCCGGAAACAATGCGGAACAATCATGCCGAGAAATGAGCCCATGGGAGCCGAGGCACAATGGTTGGTTATCGGCAAGCGGCGACGAAGAAACTTCGGAAGACGAATACGAGACCGAGGACATGAAGGCCATGAAGTTTCATGGATGCGAGCACGTGGATGTCTTAGAATTCAACACTTTGCATACCATGCTTTGGGGAAAGGGTTTTCGGGTGTCCGATCCGGGCGATAGTCGAAGATACGATCGAAAGAGGAAAATTAACTCCCATCAGCCCAAATGAGAAAATAACCATGGTTAGATCAAATCCACCCCCGAACAAAGTAACACTCCTTGTCGGGGTTACCCGAAGAGATCACCTTCCCCGAATGTATGTCGGCTTTCGAGAGAAGTCCTAGAGCGGCATGATGCCGGATGCGCCTCCCACACGAACGCTATAATCATCTCCAACTACGAATATTACGAAAGGAACCGGAATGGCTGCACTATCTGGGGATGAGATCGAAAAGCCGCCGAGTCCGACAATAGCGACTCTTGTTGCATGATAACAATGAGCAAGGCCGGCCATGAGAGTGAATCGGAGGACGCCACTAGCTGTGGGCCATCCGAGGGCAACAACACAACCCCAGGACTCGAAGCACAGTGACTTGGGAAGCGGTTATAAGGGCCGCCCGGGAAGAAGCCGGTGCGGCTCAAGCTCGGCCCCGCACCGTTGCCGAGGCTCCGCGGGCCGGTGGCCAATAGCCAAAGGGCTCCCCGTTAACGTTGGCGGCCTTGAAGAAATCCGGTCAAGAAACGGCGATGAGGAAGTTAACTGTTGACCCGATCCAGGGCAAATTTTCCAAGGGAATCCTAAAGCGAGATAAGAAGGCCACGAGACCAAGCACCAAAGAAGATCGCCGCCCCTATGCTAAGGCAGTGAAACTCCGGACCACGAAAAAGAGGATCCGTGCTCACCCGGTTGAAGCAAACACGAGGCCAACATTTCCCTCTGGTCTCTACTCACTTCGTCTTATCCCCATGGGCGAAAGTGGAAGAAAGCACAGCTCGCACTCTCGTGCCTATTGATGCTACTCCCGATGATGTGGTACGGTGATTGGAAACATCCACTACGGGAACATAATCACTTTCACGAGATCTCGACCTCCCTCAATTTGGGGCGATCATAATGAGCCTCTCTTCATCACGGTCCAGTGGATGAACGACGCCTCCCTCGGGTCTGGTTGATAATGGGTCGGAATGAACATTCTTCCGGCAAAGATCATGAGCTTGCTTGATATCAAGACTACGAGACTTGAAGCCTTCTTCTCTCACGGTCAAAGCTTACGACTCAACATCCCGGCAGTCCTCGGAGTTGCTACTTTAGACCTCTGGTTTGGACGAGAAATTGATACTGTGGAATTCCGGGTTATCGACATCCCGATTACTTTCAATGCCTGTTTGGGAAGACCTTGGCTGCACCAAGTCAAAGGGTCGCCTCAAGCCTCCACCGGTGTGTGAAATTCGTCTCGAATGGGGATCGACGACCATTTACGGGGATTTAGTCACTTTAGAGGGCACGGATACGGGCGGAATACCTATTACGGAAATCAAACATGACGAGGAAGGTCACATGCTAACGGGCTTCACGGTCGAGCCTCCCGAGGCCCAAGTGTGCAACATAGATCGACGGTCACTCGGGATAAAATCCCACCGAGTCTTGAAAATGATGAGAAAAATGAGCTATCTACTGGCCTCGGTGCAGGGAAGCGCCAACAAGGAACTTTCAAACTCATCGAAGTGAAAGGACAAAATACTCGCCACGGCACAGGATATGAGGCCTCCCAGTGGACACTTTGCAAAGGGAAAAAGATTTGAAGGCTGCCACGGGGAAAGGTCGGCCAGGCAATCCCAAATCTCTCCCCTTCGGTCCTAATTTGGTGACTACTTTGTAAAGGGTCCCACACAACCGGGAAACATCACGAGCCCACTCCTACGGCGGGATGGCTAAAGCTACGGGATAGCCTCAACAAGTTCGGAGGAACCAAGGCTAACCCGGTCCGTAGAATGTTCTGGACCTACCCAAGATACACAGGGCTACCACTACCATGAAGAGTGAGTATACCTTCGGAGGCGTGCGACACAGTGGAACAGTTCGAGAAGCTCACAACCACTATTCCTCCTGCCCGGGAAGATCCGAAACACGAATTCGGGCGCGGTGCCAAAAGCTAAGGCCACGGAATTTCCCTCGAGATGATTGGGATGGTGCAGTTATGCGGCAATTGTTCGAAGAAGAAGTCCAGTGCCGGACACTGATTGATCTCGGCTCGGTCAAGAGATGATAGCGGCAATTGAGAAAGGAAAACAAAAACGGCCACGGTTCAGAGTCATGAGGCCACCAGCAAGCGATGCCGCTAAAGAATTGGGAAACTCTCTCGGGCCCGTCCGCGACCAAGGAGGAAATGATCACCAAGCTTGGATTGGTCCCAGTCCCTTTGTGTCAATCTAGGACAAGTCCTCCCGGTCTCTCTCTGTTAAGATCGGAGTCTCTAGGGTCGTCCAGATGGCCTTACGCTGAAGACTACGAGTGCAGCAAGCCTTGTATTCCACTTTCGTTTTCAATGAAATGACGAACCTTTACGAGTATCCCTTGATTGCCACTTTAACTAATGATGAATTAATTAATAAAAAATTTTTAATAATAATTCATTAGATAAAAACGAGACACATTAAACAAAAAAAAATCAAACAACAAAAAAAATCTTTAAGCGGGTTGTCAGGAAGAGGAAAATCGAGCCCAGTGCCGAAGAGATTTTGACGAGTGTGAATTTGGGACCTGCGGAAGAGCCTAAAGAGACGCAGATTGGTCATTTCTTCGAAGGTAGTGGAAAGGATGCTCTGCAAAATCCTACAAAATCCTCAATTCAAAGAAAGTTGCCCTCTTCATCAAAGAAAACATCATGTGCGGATACGGGTTGCCGGCGAAATCATTTCGAGATAATGGATCCCACTTCGAAGGGGAATGTGACGGAGTTCTTTGGCGGAATTCCGAATAACCCGTCACAAGTCATCACCTACGGGCCCCAAACCAACGGAGCCGTCGAAGCGGCAAACAAGACTCTGGAAAATATCATCAGGAAAATGGGCTGTCCAGGCGAGAGATTGGCCCGAGAAGTTACACTTGGCACTGCGGGGCTACGAGACATCGGTCGGAACGGCAAGCGGGAAACACCTTTTGCCCTCACATACGGAATGGAAGCCGTACTCCCAATCGAGCTGGAAATACCCTCGCTCAGGTATCTTCTTTGGAAAGCCGGATCAACGAGGTCGAATGGCTCCGAGTCGCCATGACGAATTGGCCCTACTAGACGAACGCCGGCGAAGGCCATGGAACACATCCGGGCCTACCAAGGAAGAATGGCGAGCCTTCGACAAGAAAGTAAAGCATCGGGAGATCCGAGAAGGTGATCTCGTTCTAAAAGAAAAGCCCCGGTCCGTATCAACCCTCTCGGCAAATGGGAGCTGTATGGGTCGGGCCATATGTCGTCCGAGAAGATCTTCTCCGGAGGAGCCATGCAACTTGCGAGACCTCGACGGGAATCCCTTTGTACACCCGGTGAATGGTGACAAGGCTGCGCGAGATACTACGCGTAAAAAAAAAAAAAAAAAAAAAAAACAAAAAAAAAAAAAAAAAAAAACAAAAAAAAGAGTGCTAAAGAGTAATACCCAACTAGGTTAGAAACCCGAAAAGGGCGGCCTAGGTAAAAAACGGGGTTGCACCAAAAAAAAAAAACAAAAAAAAAAGAGTGCTAAAAGAGTAATACCCAACTAGGTTAGAAACCCGAAAAGGGCGGCCTAGGTAAAAAACGGGGTTGCACCAAAAAAAAAAACAACAAAAAAAAAACAAAAAAGAACAAAAAAAAAACAAAAAAAAGAGTGCTAAAAGAGTAATACCCAACTAGGTTAGAAACCCGAAAAGGGCGGCCTAGGTAAAAAACGGGGTTGCACCAAAAAAAAAAAAAAAAAAAAAAAACAAAAAAGAGTTCACCGGGTTGAACTACGAAGACTGAGCTCCTCAAAATGAGGAACGTAGGCGGCGGAAACGGTTCGGTCTAAAGCACAAATAAAAGCCATACTTTGGCATCAATACAATTGATCGAGACCATGAAAGCGTCTCGAAAAACTCTAAAGCAATTCAAATATTCATTACAAGTTAAAAGCTCTTTGATGAGTCTAAGCCCGATTCATTCCTACAGCGGCAACTTTGCTAAAAGAAAACTAAGATACATAATCAAACTAATGTGTGTCATGGCAAGAAAGGGATACTTGGAAACCTCGGAGTCACTCCAAGCCACTCGTGCTTGGCCTCTCCCTTCTTCTTCCCCCTCAGGAGTCTTTCTCTTACGAGCCCAGGAAAAATGTCGGTATTCCTCCTACCAAGCTCTGGTATAGGAACGGGGTCTATCAAACCGGCCTCTGTCGGGGCCTTAGTAGCCCTAGCGTCATCCCTCATCTCCTGTAACCTAGGCGGTAACATAGGAGCCCTCCTCTCCTGTCTCTTGACGTAAGCCTCATAATCGGTCCACGGCGTCTCCGCTCTGTCATGAGGATTGGCCCTCGCCTCGGCCCTCCTCCTCTCGAAGCAGATCGGGTCCTCCGCACCCATAATGGCCTCACGCCGTCTCAAAATAGCCACTGAGTCTCTCCCGGATGCCCCTCGTACCAATCCAGGTACCAAGTGGTCAAGAACACCGGTCTCGGACGCACGAGAATGACCCGAGGAGGAAAGGCATCATACCTCCATGCTCGGGAAAGAAATGGAAACACCGAGGGATCATCCATGGAAACGGGAGCCACCACCACTGGTGGCTATATCATCAAAGCCCTCGAAAGGAACTGCTCCAAGCCAAAGCTGCCTAAGGACCGAGCCGGAATGTAGAAAGCTGGGTAGAAAGCCCGGAAGCATAACCACATGGGACCCGTCTGAAGCACTCTGCGAGTCTCCACCCCTTGATGAGGCACCAACCATCGATATCTTCGGTCTGGCGACCCGCCATCCAACGCTCCCACGAGCCACGATCATCAAAATCTACATCAACACCTCTCTGGCAAAAGTCCGAGGCGATCATATCGAGAGGTTTCCCGAAGAACCCCCAAACGCTCCATCGGCCCACGGGGTCAAGAAAGCAGGCTGCCCCCGTGCATGTACCGCCGTCCGGTAGCTAATGCATCGAGAGCATGAAAAGTCTCCCCAAGAATCAAAGGAACGACATCTACGCCGGGCGACGGTGAACGACAACATCCGGCGAGAGATCGATGGCAAATCCCGAAGGAATAGACCATGAACAAAGTGCCGAACATACAAAGTGCAAAGGCATCCCAATAGGCGTCATCCACCAAGCCTAAGCCCCTAAATCTGTCGGGAAGACCGGAAATATCAAAATGGTCGGGACCGCGGATCATGCCTCGTGCTTCCTCAGGGAAAGATGAAGAAGGTTGCACAACTTGTCAACAAAAGAAGCTCCTCCGGACAAAGGAATTGCTATCTCCTCCACCTCAGGACCTCCAAGCAAGGCCCGAAATTCTTCCACAGTCGGAACAATCTCGTTGAAGGAAAGGCAAAAGACATGCCTTCTAGTATCCCAAAACGAAGAAGAAGCCCTTAAGAGGTCATAATCCGGAACCAATTCTTTGAGAGACCACAAGCATCGTACCTTGTACCGTTCTTCAAAGAAAGACCTTCTCTCATGCATAATTTCCGGGACCAATCCTTGAACTTGTTGAAAAATGACATTTGGGATTCTTGGGATAATTTTGAGGAGCTTTTCTAAGGCTTTCCATGGTTTTTTCTCTCTTCCTCCCCGAAAATGGTGTTTGGGTGAAGGTTGAAGAGGATATTTGAATTTGAAATAAAGCAAGGCCCAGTTAAAGCAAAATCAAAGGACAGTGTCGAGATGCGGTCCCATCCGCGCGGACATGGGATTGCTTCATCAAAAAATGCACGCAACGATCCAAGTTTGCTACACCAAAGAGGAATATTACGTCCGGTTGCTCGAAACTTGTGCAAAAACCTCCCAAACCGGTCCATATACCAAACACCCTTGCAAAAAAAAAAAAAAAAACAAGGCTCATGCAACCTTTGCATTCATATTGCATTGCATTCATAAAAAATAAAATCCTAAATTATTACATTCCAAAAAAAAAAAAAAAAAAAAGAGTGTGCATAAAAAAAAAAAAAAAAACACAAACAAACATAAAATAAAATCCTAAATTATTACATCAAAAAAAAATGTGCATAAATTTGTACAAATCTAAATCTCAATCTCAAATCTCAAAAAAAAAAATCAATCGGAGTCTCCGGCACCCGATGTCTCCCCGGCCCCTCTTGCGACTCGGGCCCGCCTCGTCGGGAGCCACGAAAGTCTCGGGCTCGAATCGTCCTCATCTCCCGAGAAAGAGGCTCGTCGGGACCAACCGGCACACTCGATAGGGTAAACCCGGATCCACGAAGAAATCGAATCCGAAGGTGAAGGCGTCAGGACTCCTGAACATACGGAGACGACCCACCATGCCGCGAGACGTGTCCACTGCCGTGCGGATCCCCAAGAATGACGTGATCCGAAGGCGGTGCCGCGCGGTGATCAATGAGAGGAGAAGAGGGGTCTCGGAAGAAGTCTCAGGGAATAGGAGAAGCCTCCCGTCGGACGGGCGCCGGCCGTGGTCTCCTCGCCCTAGCACGAGGTGCCCGCAAGCAACCATCCTCCGTATGAATCTCTTGGCCCGATCACTTGCTTCGTCGGTGTCTCGACGACCACCTCCAGCTGCACAAAAGCAAAGCGTCAAAAAAAAGAAGTGATGCTAAAGATGATGAAACAAAAAGAAAGAAAAGAAGGGGAAAAGGTGAAGCCATACCTTCATACCGGACGAGGCGGAAAGCTCGTGGAAGCCGCTCGGGGTGAGGATCTGCACCCTCAATCGGACCCCATCTGGATGTAGGAAAAATCCGTCCGAGGGTACCGCGGGATCCCAAGCCCCTCCCTCTCCAAAACCTGAGGCATCCTCGGCCTCCTCAAGACGAACGTCGCATATGGCTCGATCGCCACGAAGTCAGAAGTGCTTGGCACGCTCGGTAATCATCCCAGTCACGGACCGATCGCTCGGAGTGCATCATATCGGCGGGAGGCTCCACCGGTGTCCTCAAAGGCGAGTTCACGCCATGCGGCGCGTCACCCTCTCTCCCGGATAGTAGGCGTCGCAAGTCGGACCCCTCAAAATCCTCCATTGCCTGTCCGGATCTCGGCGCCCTTCGGTGCGCTACCTCAGCGATCCCGGGGAAGAATATCATCCCCTCATCTGTCTCGGCCTCCGTCGAAGGAAGGCAATCCGCGTACTGAGAGTCGTACGCCCCCTGGAGCTTATCTTCTCCCGGGCATGCTTGGACCAAGGCGCATGGCCGGATACGCCCGACGTACGCCTCGAGTGCCTCCACACCGTGACGTGGAAAAACTCCAACGCCCATACTGCGAAAGGTAAAAATCCAATCAATCCGGTGCAAATAAAAGTGCGTGCTCAAAGGAAAGAGGAAAGCAAAAAGAGAGCTTATACCTCGAGCAAACTCGAAGCGATGCAAGGAGCTCACGGCCTTATTTGTATCTATCAAGAAGCGAAGTACGGCTCGGCCCGGCCGGCCTCCCCCGGGAAATATCTCCAACCGTCTCCATGTCCTCCAAGGACCTCGGCAAGGCAAAGACCGCCGTCCCCTCGGCATGACCAAGAGCGTGCTCGAGAAAGTAAACCACGGGAAGGACCTAGCAATCGCTCGGCGCTAAACCTATCCTCCCGGCCTCGTAACTCGCTATGGTCTCCACGATCTTGCCGTAGACCACGGCATACTCCATCCCCATCCCTTTTTGGGAATAGGGAAAATCCAAGAAGAGCACTGCGGATCGGCATCGCTGTAGCCATCTCTCCACTCAATGCTTTGCGTCCATTGAAGGACGGACCCGTGATCGCGGCATAGTCGGAAGGCGTAACGGTCGCCTCGCCCCGGAAGAAGTGGAAGGTGTGGGTCGCGTCCCACCGATCTTTGCGCTAGCAAACATCAAGCCCTTGCACTTAGGGAACTTGACCGGTCCCTCGAAGCACTCGACGAACTCCCGAGCCCCGTCTCGACAACAATCTGTCTCGGACTCGGCAAAGCTCCTCGGCCCGCATCGGAAGCCGGTCCCACAAGTCAATCCACGAGACTCCACCGATCCTCGAGTCTTCATCTTGTTCATTGCTCCGTCACAAAACGGTTTCCGCCTGTAAAAAAAAAAAAAAGAGAAAATGTCAAAAGATTGCATTTGCATTTACATTAAAAAAAAAAAAAAAAGAAATTTCGACTGGCATAACGACATACAATGAGCATAGCCCCATTTTTCTCGCATGAAAGAAAACAATTTGCAAGTCCCAATGCATTCATCAAAAAAAAAAAAAAAAGGATGCATTCCTACGGAAGTAAAAACTCCGTCCCATTTTCAAAAAAAAAATGCATACATGCATATCATCCATCTTACATGCAACGGGAGGAAAAATCCGTCCCACTTTTCAAAAAAAAAAAAATCTAAACATACATCTCATATTGGCAAAATGCCCATTCTTTCCAAACAAAATGCATGCATTGCATCATCATTCATCAATATCAAAATTCAATTTCAAAAAAAAAAATCATCATCATCAAGAACATGCAATATTCAATATTCAAAAAAAAAAAAATCACAATTCTTGAATTTTCACATGTAATTTTCAAAAAAAAATGTGGCAAAAATGCCAATTCTTTTCCCAAGCAAAATGCACATTTTTGGGACACTCACAAATTCATTGCAACATTGCATATCATCAATATCAATATTCAATATTCAAAAAAAAAAAATTCAAAAATCACCCAAAAATTTCAAACAAGAAATCGACAAGAGGATCAAGAGGATTCGAAATATACCGTTCGGAGATGCGGATCCGAAGCCCAATGTTGCCAAGCATCGGGGTAATGCTCCTCCTCGGCCGACTGCGAAAGATTGTAATGCCTCCTCATCCGGACGAGCTCCAATCGCCTCTCAGCTATGGGACCACGTCCTTGGCCTTGAAAAGCGCCTTCCCGTGTTCCATTGCTCGAAAAATCAAGAAAATCGGACGAATTTTGAAGCTTCTAAGGCCAAAAATGGCGGATTCTCCTCGTTCTCTCCTCTCTCTCGGCAATTTCAAAAAATTGAATGGGGAAGAAGAAGGGCGTTGGCCCCATTAAATACCCACGACTTTCCATCCCTATCCGCGCGGATAGGATTGCAAGGAGTCAAAATGACCCTTTTGCCCCTTAAAATTTCGGGACTCTGCAATTCGGTCCCGACTTGACAAAGTTAACCAAAGTTAACCAAAGTCGGCCCCTTGTCAAGAAAATTACCCCGGCGGTGAAACGTAAGACCGAGTGACCCGAGAAAGATAACGAGATCCCGTATCTTTCATCAAAATTACCCCCGGCGATCAAACGTAAGGCCGAGTGCCACGAGAAAGATAACGAGATCCCGTATCTTTCATCAAAATTACTTCCGGCGATCAAACGTAAGGCCGAGTGCCGAGAAAGATAACGAGATCCGTATCTTTCATCAAAATTACCCCGGCGATCGAAGCGTAAGGCCGAGTGCCGAGAAAGATAACGAGATCCCGTATCTTTCATCAAAATTACCTTCGGCAGTCAAACGTAAGACCGAGTGCCCCGAGAAAGATAACGAGATCCGTATCTTTCATCAAAATTACCCCGGCGGTCAAACGTAAGGCCGAGTGCCCGAGAAAGATAACGAGATCCCGTATCTTTCATCAAAATTACCCGGCGATCGAAGCGTAAGGCCGAGTGCCCGAGAAAGATAACGAGATCCGTATCTTTCATCAAAATTACCCCGGCGATCGAAACGTAAGACCGAGTGCCCCGAGAAAGATAACGAGATCCCGTATCTTTCATCAAAATTACCCCCGCGATCAAAGCGTAAGACCGAGTGCCGAGAAAGATAACGAGATCCGTATCTTTCATCAAAATTACCCCGGCGATCGAAGCGTAAGGCCAGGTGCCCGAGAAAGATAACGAGATCCGTATCTTTCATCAAAATTACCCCGTGATCAAACGTAAGGCCGGTGCCCGAGAAAGATAACGAGATCCGTATCTTTCATCAAAATTACCCCGGCGGTCAAACGTAAGACCGAGTGCCTCGAGAAAGATAACGAGATCCCGTATCTTTCATCAAAATTACCGGCGATCGAAGCGTAAGACCAAGTGCCGAGAAAGATAACGAGATCCGTATCTTTCATCAAAATCATGAGAACGTAAGGCCGAGTGCCAGAAAGATAACGAGATCCGTATCTTTCATCAAAATTGCCCGGCGGATCAAACGTAAGACCGAGTGCCCGAGAAAGATAACGAGATCCCGTATCTTTCATCAAAATTCCCGGCGGTCAACGTAAGGCCGAGTGCCGAGAAAGATAACGAGATCCCGTATCTTTCATCAAAAATTCCCCGGATCAAACGTAAGACCGATTTCCCAGACGAATACGTCGATTTTCCCCAGTAGGCTAACGAAATCCCCGGCAAAGTTAATGGAATCCCAAAAGCCAGCGAGATCTCGAGTAGTACTCGAACTACGAAAGGGCTTGATTCCCAGCTAGGGATACGTAGGTAGCCTATCATTAGGAATCCGGCCCTCGACCAAAACGGTCACCCTCTCCTTCGGCGCAGACAAAGTCCACCGAAAGGCCATTTCAAATTAAGGTCCGAGGCGCCTAAAAGCCATCATCATTAAGGTCAGGCGCCTAAAAAGCCATCACCATTAAGGTCCGAGGCGCCTAAAAAGCCATCTCAAGGTCCGAGGCACCTAAACGCCATCATCAAGGTCCGAGGCACCTAAAACGCCATCTCGAGGTTTGAGGCACCTAAGACGCTATCACTAGAAAGCGATAAAATCGCAATCATCCCCAATGAGAGACCAAAAATGGTCATTCCTATCCCAGCGGAGCGGATACCCATCGAGACCAAAAATGGTCATCTCTTATCCCAGCGAGTTTCTTTCCAGCAAACGGCGTAGAACTCGCTCACCGGGTTCGAGGCACCTAAACGCCATCATCTCCGGGGTCGGGACCCGAACTACGGCAGCTTGATTCCCGTTCGGGATACGTAGGTAGCCTATCGCTAGGTTCAGCCACTCGATCACCTGATCATCCCGTCAAATATGGAGCCTTACTCTTATCGACGACCCCGCTTCCTTCGAAAGCACCGTTGTAAGTGCTCCAATTTGAGCTTGTTAGAATTTTCGTTAGAAAATTAACGAAAGTTATAACATTTCTAACAATTCCTAACTATCCTAACATTTCTAACAAAGTGAGGGTAAAATGGGCATTGTTATTTAAGGTTAAACCTTAAAAAGAATCTCAAAAAAGAAAAACAAAAGAAGAAAACCAAATATAGCAATGCTTTGGAAACATAAGCTTTGCCTAATTTGAATTTTGAAAAAGATTATTCCCCTTGTCCAAAGCTGGAGCTGCATTTAATGAACAGTGCACGCCAAGCATTCCCATCCGCGCGGACATCTTTGTCAATTTCAGAGGGCTATAAATTGAGCCCTCCAGTCACAAAAATAAGGAGGAAGAACACAAATGCAACGAAGTTACGGCGAAATATAGAGAAAACGGTGAGAATTCTCAAGAATTGTCACCTTTTTCTTTCAATCTTTCCCAACTCATACTCATCCACTCACTCTCATATTAAAACCCTAAACACTCATACACTCAAGCCAAACACTCAAGAACACAAGGAAGATTGGTAAACCCTCCTCTTCCTAACCCTAAATCTCATCCATGCATGCATCTTCAAACTACAAAATGTAGTTCTTTCATCTTTTTTCTCTAGATCTAAGAAGATCACCATGGAAGACCATCTCCATGGATGATCTTCTACAAAGATCAACATTATTTTCAAAGCTTTTCTTTCTTACTTGCAAAAATGCACTTTCAAAACCCTAAAAAACCATTTTCAAGCACTAAATCTTGATTTCAAAGGGTAAAATCCCCCTCCCCAAGCAAATGAAATGCTTAGTCCTAATGTACCCCAAGGATGGTTTGGTATAGTTGATTCACCACTAAAATGTCTAGTGATCACTAACCAAAACCTAGGGAAATGGGGACAAGCATGGATGCAAAACCCCCCTTAAAATCACATTTTCTTTCTTGAGAAGTTGCTGTCCAGTAGCAAATTTCTCAGACCTCAGTCCATGGTCTTAATTTTTGGACACAGATGAACTTGGAATTTGGTGTTGACTACAAAACACTTTTTGTAGCCAACATCCAGAGCTTTCCAGACATATTTTTACCTTATTTTTTGGGTGAGTAAAACTCCTCTTTTCAATTTTTCTTTCAGAGGCTAGTTCATCAGCTTCTGGGAATCCAGATCTCATATCTGAGGTTTCCAGAAGGTTTTGACCCCTCAAATTTTCTCCAAAATGGAAATTTCTTTCACACAAAGTTTATTCAAGGAGTCTAGAGAAACTTTCATTCTCTGAGTTCATCCAGATTATGAAGTTTTAGGACCCTTGAATCCATTTCAAAATCAGGTGTCTGCTGCCATTTTCTTCTGGCAGAAGTGACTTCTCAACTTCAAAAGGTTTTTTGAGTACCAAATCTCAAACCAAAAATTCTCCAAAAAATCATGGGATCAGTTTAAAGTCTTAAAAAGACATCCCAATTTTTACTTTTTCCAGTTTCAACTTATTTAGGCCAAAACACACACACACACACACAAATGATTTTCAGCTTGGAAGACTCGTTTTTACGAGGCGCGTCGGGTGCACACTAACGTCCTTCCCGACGCGTAACATGACCTCCGAACCTAAATCTCTGATCTCGGGCTTTTTTCAAAGTTTTGCCCTTCAAAATTAAAATGGCGTGGCGACTCCGTTTTTTTTCCGGTTTTATTTGGTTTTTCAAAGAAACGCAAAAGCCGAATATTTTTCCCGTATCGTCACACCAGGTAAGTGATCTCTTTTGGTCACCCAATTCCAACCTGTGTCTGCAATTCCATTCCAGTTCCAAAGGCATTAAAAAGCACAGTTCAGGCTTACTAAGTCGCGCGACATACTAAGCCTCTGTGGCCTGTTTTTATAATTTTGCCCCTGAAGGCTCAATTTTACGATTTTATCCCTCGTAGGTCTGTTTTACCCCTTGTGCCCCTGGTATTTTCAATCACTTTCAATCCAGTTTTCCCTCTAGTGCCCCCGAGGCCTATTTTACAAATTTACCTCTGTGACTCAGTTTATTTGCCCTTGGCATTTTCAATTTTATTTTTCAAATAATCAGGGTACATCCCAGTTTTCTTTACAAAAAATTATTCGGGTGCGTCCCACTTTTCTTTACAAAAACTATTGATTCCTTCCAACTTCTCTACAAAATCCAACCTTTTTCGCAATCTCCGTTATTGCCAGATGGGATAACGTTTCCTCCGAGAAATTCTCCGTTATCGCCAAATGGGATAATGATTCCTCCGGGAAATCCTCCGTTATCGCCAAATGGGATAACGATTCCTCCGGGAAATCCTCCGTTATTGCCAAATGGGATAACGATTCCTCCGGGAAATCCTCCGTTATCGCCAAATGGGATAACGTTTCCTCCGGGAAATCCTACGTTATCGCCAAATGGGATAACGTTTCCTCCGGGAAATCCTACGTTATCACCAAATGGGATAATGTTTCCTCCGGGAAATCCCCCGTTATTGCCAAATGGGATAATGTTTCTTGTTAAAAATATCAGTTATTGCCAGAAGGCAATAACATTTCGCTTTATTTTGATCTCCGTTATTTCCGAATGATGGAATAATATTTCTACCTTTTTTCGCTTTATTTTGATCTCCGTTATTTCCGAATGACGGAATAACATTTCGACCTTTTTTCGCTTTATTTCGATCTCCGTCATTCCAAGGTGGAAGAATGACATTTCGCTTTATTTCGATCTCCGTCATTCCAAGGTGGAAGAATGACATTTCGCTCTTTCTCTTTCGATCTCCGTTATTCCGTTATAACGGGATAACATTAGGTGACAGCCTCCGAATTGTCAAAACTCTAAACTTGTGCTACCTCTATCCGCGAATAGTGACGTATGCCCAAGTCATTCCAACTTGTGCTACCTCTATCCGCGAATAATGATGTATGCCCAAGTCATTCCAACTTGTGCTACCTCTATCCGCGAATAGTGATGTATGCCCAAGTCATTCCAACTTGTGCTACCTCTATCCACGAATAGTGATGTATGCCCAAGTCATTCCAACTTGTGCTACCTCTATCCGCGAATAGTGATGTATGCCCAAGTCATTCCAACTTGTGCTACCTCTATCCGCGAATAGTGATGTATGCCCAAGTCATTCCAACTTGTGCTCCAACTTGTGCTACCTCTATCCGCGAATAGTGATGTATGCCCAAGTCATTCCAACTTGTGCTACCTCTATCCGCGAATAGTGATGTATGCCCAAGTCATTCCAACTTGTGCTCCAACTTGTGCTACCTCTATCCGCGAATAGTGATGTATGCCCAAGTCATTCCAACTTGTGCTACCTCTATCCGCGAATAGTGATGTATGCCCAAGTCATTCCAACTTGTGCTACCTCTATCCGCGAATAGTGATGTATGCCCAAGTCATTCCAACTTGTGCTCCAACTTGTGCTACCTCTATCCGCGAATAGTGATGTATGCCCAAGTCATTCCAACTTGTGCTACCTCTATCCGCGAATAGTGATGTATGCCCAAGTCATTCCAACTTGTGCTACCTCTATCCGCGAATAGTGATGTATGCCCAAGTCATTCCAACTTGTGCTCCAACTTGTGCTACCTCTATCCGCGAATAGTGATGTATGCCCAAGTCATTCCAACTTGTGCTACCTCTATCCGCGAATAGTGATGTATGCCAAAGTCATTCCAACTTGTGCTACCTCTATCCGCGAATAGTGATGTATGCCCAAGTCATTCCAACTTGTGCTACCTCTATTCGCGAATAGTGACGTATGCCCAAGTCATTCCAACTTGTGCTACCTCTATCCGCGAATAGTGACGTATGCTCAAGTCATTCCAACTTGTGCTACCTCTATCCGCGAATAGTGATGTATGCCCAAGTCATTCCAACTTGTGCTACCTCTATCCGCGAATAGTGATGTATGCCCAAGTCATTCCAACTTGTGCTACCTCTATCCGCGAATAGTGACGTATGCCCAAGTCATTCCAACTTGTGCTACCTCTATCCGCGAATAGTGACGTATGCTCAAGTCATTTCAACTTGTGCTACCTCTATCCGCGAATAGTGACGTATGCCCAAGTCATTTCAACTTGTGCTACCTCTATCCGCGAATAGTGACGTATGCTCAAGTCATTTCAACTTGTGCTACCTCTATCCGCGAATAGTGACGTATGCCCAAGTCATTTCAACTTGTGCTACCTCTATCCGCGAATAGTGACGTATGCTCAAGTCATTTCAACTTGTGCTACCTCTATCCGCGAATAGTGACGTATGCCCAAGTCATTTCAACTTGTGCTACCTCTATCCGCGAATAGTGACGTATGCCCAAGTCATTTCAACTTGTGCTACCTCTATCCGCGAATAGTGACGTATGCCCAAGTCATTCCAACTTGTGCTACCTCTATCCGCGAATAGTGACGTACGCTCAAGTTTCCCAACTTAAGTTACCTCTATCTCCATCATAAAGAGATAGCGCCATAAGCTCTAGCTTCCTCAGGTGACAGCCTCCGAATTGTCAAAATCTCAAGGATCCTAGACATCGTTCCTAACTATCTAGTGATGCTTGAACTACGATCAAGGCTTGATTCCTCCGGGATACGTAGGTAGCCTTTTATAAAAGGTCCAGCCATTCGACCACTTTGGTCACCCTGTTCCTTTGTCACTCCTCAGTGATAAAGCGCCCCCTCATAGAAGTTCAAATATTCGACCACCTGGGTCACTCCTAGCATGTCCCCAGTAGGATCAATTGCTTGACCTCCTAGGTCATTTTCTCTTCTATGTCCCCAGCAAGAGACCAGTTTCTCTTCTTCCTCCCCCAGCGGATCCTAATTCCGAACTACGGCCTGGCTTGATTCCTCCGGGATACGTAGGTAGCCTTCCAAAAGGTTCAGCCACTCGACCACCTTGGTCTCCCAATCCGTCTCGGCATTCGCCAGATCGGATCCTTTTCTATCGACAACCCCACTCGCCTTGCAAGTGACGTTGCCGAGGGGCTTCTGTAAGTACCCAAATCTGGCTCATGCCTTCCGGTTAATTTTCCCGACATTTCGGTAAATTTCCCGGTAATTCCCCGGACCTTCCTAGTGTTCCGGAAATGTCCTGGAACAGTCCAAATTTAAATTAGGGCTGTAAGGAGCCTTCCTAATTAAGAAAACACGTTTTTCTTAATTAGGGAGAAGCTTCTAGAATGATGCCACCTTGCATGGTTCTAGAATGCTGAGTCACAATGGATAAGACCGCACGGCCTCATTTGCAAAGAGCCTGCAGCCGCACGGCTTCATTAGCCTTATCCAGACTGCCTATAAATAGAGCCCTCCTCTACCCATTTCAACAACAACAACAACAACACCAACAATCACACACACACACTCCATAGCAGTCCAGACGTGAAGAAAAACCCTTGAAGGCTCAAGAAGGCGAAGAAGAAGCTCAAGAAGCCATCTCCCTCCTCCTTGAAGACCCAAGAAGAACCTCTCCTCCTAGCTCCGTCCGAAGAAGCGAAGGAAACGATTGGTAACCTCGCACGCCCTAACCTTGCATTTTAATTGATATACTTGCTCATTGCATTCATATATCTTGCTTGGGACTTGGCATTTATTCATAAAGATCATATCTTTATCACCCCCTTTCCCCTTTGCATGCATTAAGACCTCATTTGTCATAAAAATGTAGTCTTTTTCATAAAGGTGCATCCTTTGCACCTAAAATCCCTATTCTCCAATAAAAATGTCATCTTTATGCATCATTTGCATATAAAGATCAAATCTTTTTTCAATGAAAACGCATCCTTTGCATCAAAACCCCTTTTTCAATGCATCATTTGCATAAAAATCAAATCTTTATGCATCATTTGCATAAAGATCATTTCTTTAAATCAAAAGCATCATTTGCAACCTAAAAATGTCATCTTTTCATTAAAGAGTCATTTTTTTATCATGCATTTCCCCTTTCCCCCAACCTTGGAACGGACCGGTGTAAAAGTTCTCATCTTTGCATCGTTCCTTCCATTAAAGGTTCATGATTTCTTTAGGAAAAGGATAACCTTGAACCCTATATCTCCGATTATCGCTTAAGAATGAGTATGAAGCCTTTATACGAGCTCGACCGTCTTAAAGCGTAGGATTGATGGGCTAAGGACATTCCTTCCTAAAGAACCTCATCTTTGACCCAAAAGAGAGTCATTCTCTCGATCACGCAAGTCCCGAGGGTCCCGAGGCTTAAAAATGCGATGATCATAAGTCATAAGATGAGGACGGGATCATAATCCCAAATACATAAATTCCAAGGAATCCCGAGCGACAACCAACAAATGGTTTGTACGTCCGGAAGATAACTTGGGACATTCCCCCCCCCCCTTTATTTTCAAACACATGCACACAAAAGCACGCAAGCAAACACGATTAATGAAATCTAGGGAGACTTGCTCCGGCAAGGCACTTTGGGTGAACGCCAAACGTTCTTCCCAAGGGGTAACTTAACCTCCGAACCCATAAAACCTTTTTTTCAAAGTTTTGAGGTAATCAAAATGGCGTGGCGACTCCGTTTTTCAAATAACTCGGATGTCTTCAAACTCGCGTGAATTCCAATAAACAAAAATTTTGGGCACACATTCACAGGCACACACGTCCATCACTTTCCAAACAAAATCACCCTTTGATATAAGCTCGGGGGGAGCCCAAGAGATTTTTGTGGCCTTTTTCTTGGCCTTTAACTTCTTCTTCTTTTTCTTGGGGATCTCTCCCCCAAACCTATTTGAAGTCTTGGGCTTATCATACTCAACCACCTCCTCCTCCTCAACACAATCAAAAGAACTGTTATCCTGATCACACATCTTGGCAAAGAAAGAATCAGAAATATCAAGGAAATAACATTCTTCAATTTTAGCACATGAGTCTCTATTTTTAGACTTTAGAGGGAAAAAAGATTTTATTGAAGACACCGACCCCTTGTGGGATCGGTCTACACATTCTCTTTCAATCTCACCATCATTCAATAATTTTTCAATCTCATCACCCTCTCTTTCAAATCTCCAAGTCTCCTCTACACACTCCTCAATTTCATCCACAAAATTACAATCATTCTCATCATCTAGGGACCCATGCATGTAATTAAATACGGAAATTTCTATCCTCTCACTAGCCACGGTCATGGACAAGGTCCCATTTCCCACATTTATGATAGTGTTGGTTATAGCCATAAAGGGACACCCAAGAAAAATGGGTGAGTCCCGTCTACCACCCTCACTTTTTGGCATTTCTAGAACCACAAAATCTACGGGGACAATGAGTGAGTCCACCTGAACTAGAACATCCTCCACAATGCCCAAAGGTCGTTTTATGGACCTATCCGCCAATTGAAGGGCCATTGTGGTGGGTTTAAGCTCGGGTAAACCCATCTCCTCATACATGTAATACAGCAAAAGATTAATACTAGCCCCGAGGTCCAACATGGCCTTCACCTTACTTGAATTACCCAAAGTAATAGAGATTAAGAAACTCCCGGGGTCTTTCAATTTAGGTGGAAGGGTACATTGCACCACGGCACTCGCATTTTCTCCCATGAAAACTTTTTCATCTTTCCCATACTTATGTTTCCTTGAGTTGATTTCTTTAAAAAATTTGGCATAAGCTGGCACATTTTTTATGACATTCAACAATGGAAGGTTGATGTTTACTTTTGAAAACATTTCTATCAACTCTTTCATTTGTTGGTCCAACTTATTTCTTAGAAATCGACCGGGAAACGGTACGGGAGGCACATATGGCATGGGAGTTGGAGAATCATTTTTGGAATTGCCTCCCAAATCATTTGTGCTCTATTTCACATTTTCTACATTAGCCTCTTCAACAAGAGGTGGGGGAGGGGAAGATGGAGAAGAAAGTACCTCCTCACCTCCTTGTTTTCCACTTCGGAGGGTAATGATAGCCTTGGCTTGGTGGCCTTGGCTTGGGAAGGTACTGGGCTTGTGTGCTTGAAGAGCTTCCGCAATTTGGCCCATTTGGATTTCCAGCTTTTTGAGAGCCGCCTCACTATTCTTTGTTGCTTGTTGGCTTTCAACTCTCATTTGTTGGTTTTCAGCCCTTATTTGTTGATTCTCGGCCTTCAACTCATCCATAGCAACTTCACATGGGGCTTTCGTTTGCTCAAATTGTCCGGGTGGAGGTTGAGGATGGAGAGGCTCATGTTGTTGTTGATTTTGATTGCCTCCCCATGAAAAGTTGGGGTGATTTCTCCACCCCGGATTATATGAGTTTCCAAATTAGTTGTTTTGAGGAGGCCTATAGCCTTGACCTTGGTAACCTTGCCCATAAGTGTTTTGCCCATATCCTTGCATGGCGTTTACCTATTCATTACCAAAACTTGGACCACTTTGACAATCATTAGTAGCATGAGAATTGGAGCCACAAAAAGTACATAAATCATTTACCACATTAGCATTGGAAGAGGGACTACTCATTGACAATTTATCAAGTTTTTGATTAATTAAGGCCATTTGCCTTGCCATGTTATCATTGGGACTCAACTCATACAAGCCTTTTCCCTTGCCTCGAGACCCTTTTTGTTGGGAATTGGCTCCCAACATTTCAAACAAAGCTTGGGTCTCCTCGGGAGTCTTTAGTCCAAGAGTGCCACCGGAGGCATTGTCAACCATGGTTTGGTTAACGTTGTTCAAACCATCATAGAAGGTTTGATGGAGCAAAGGTAGGGAAAATTTGTGATGAGGGCATTGCACTAAAAGCATCTTAAACCTATCCCAAGTTTCATGAAAGGCTTCCCCGGGGTCTTGTTGGAAATTTATAATCTTTTGCCTATAAAGCGCAAGTTTCTCATGGGAGAAGAATTTGGTAAGAAAAGCATCATGGAGTTGGCCCAAGTTATAATGCTCCTAGGGGGAAGCAACATAAGCCAAGTTTTGGCTTGATCTTTTAAGGCAAAGGGGAAACATTTTAAACGCATTTGTTCCTCCATGACCCCTTGCCTACCCGGAAAACTTGACACTGTCATCAAATATTCACGTAAGAAATTCAAAGAGTCCTCATTCGGGAGACCATAAAAATTGGGCAACATGTTAAAGTATTGCCCCTTAATCTCAAAATTCTTGGCCTCCGGAGTGAGGACGATGCAAGAAGTGGCCGTATCAACTCTAGGCCGCAAGAAGTCATTCATTATAGGAGGCGGTTCCGCCATCTCCTCAATGTTTTCTTCTTCCTCGGTGGAAGAAGTGCTAATTTCACTAAGTTCTTCGCCCGACCCTGAAACCGGTGTGTCCGAGTCCGTGCCGGGTTCTCGAGTAGAGGTTAAGCCCCTCTCAAATCTAACAATGGCGTTGTTTCCAAGAACTAACGGGGAATTCAAGGAACGTCGCCCAAACATACACTACTCAAATAGACCAAATAATCTAAACAAATTCCCCGGCAACGGCGCCAAAAACTTGATGGGTTAAAAATCCCACTTGTAATAAAAACACCTCGCAAGTGTACGAGTGTCGTTGTGATAGCGTACACGAGTAAGGGGTCGATCCACGAAGAATTGTTGGGTGATTAAGTCGATTTGAGAAATGTATGACGAAAATAATAAAACACTTAAAAAGGGGAGGGGTTAGGATTTTTGATTATAACACACAACTACAAGGATCAAGAATTAAAATTAGAGCTAGGAGTAACAAGTAAATAAAGAGAGCAAATTCAAATAGAGATTAAAACAATAATGAGAAAGGATTCCATGGATTGGATTTCATTCAATCACAAAATACTATGCCATTAATATATAGAAAAATATATTAATTTCTATCTTGGGTCAATCACTAAAATCAAGATTGGGACGGTAAGGCGGCCGAATTACAATCCATTATTTCCAAATTAATTACTTTTCGCAAATCAAGTCCAAGCAATTAACAATGAAAGCTTTAAGCATTAAAGATTTTATGAACCAAAACCCATGTGGTTTCAATCAAGATAACCCATGGATTTCATCATCTAGCAAAAGTCTAAGTCAACATCCCCAAATCAATATAAGAAATTAACACCCATAAAGTAAAAAGGAAGAAATTAGGAATCAACCACAATTTAATCCATGAAACTTTCATTAAAATAGCAAAGATGAACAAGGCATAAATTAATTAGATAGAATAATTAATGGCATAGAAATAGTGACAAAATTACATCCAATCCATGAAATTAAGAGTTTAGCTACAGATATTAAACATTAAATAAACAAAACTAATTAATAAAAACATAAAAGAAACTTATTTTGATGAAGAAATAAAACCCCAAAAATTCTCTCTCTAAGCCTTGCCTCCTTTTTGTTCCCAAAATAAAGATGAACCCTAAAAATTATAACATCTTTTCTATTTATACTAAGGGTACAAGGGATGGGGCTGATTAAAGAAAATTGGACCAACAACAAGGAAGGCCCAACAAAAAAAACAAGGGAAGCCCAATCAATCAAGGCAGCATGCTGAAAATGGCTTGGCGAAAAGGGGAAGATGGCAGGCCAAGGCTTTTGGGCGCTGGAGACATGGGCGGCCGTTCAAGGGCAAGGGCGGTCGCCGATGCTGGCCGAGGATGAAAGGCGGACGCTGAAGAGGGAAGGGCGGCCGCTGAAGCTAGGCCGAGGCTGAAGGGCAATCGCCGAAGAGGGAATGGGTGGCCGCACAAATGCAGGCCAAGGACATGGGCCACCACATGGCTGGGCTGACTAAGTTCTCCCTTCTTCATTTAATTCCTTATAAACCTTATTCATGGAAATTCCTAATAGGCCTTGCATTTCCAAAAATGCCTCTAAAGCCCCCAAAGTCTGTTCCGCTCCATATTTTCATCTTTTCTTCATTTTAAAGCACCAAATTTCCACCATTTCAACCTGAAATTAAAACAACACTAACAAAACAATTAAACTACCTTTTTACTCGGGAATTTTGCAATAAATAGAATTTAGAACATATAAAATGAATATGAAAACATATTCATCTTGCAGAATCACTTTCCTTCTCCATTTCAAACTCTTTTCTTGATAAATCTTATCCAATCCGGTTTTCCAATGATATTTAAGTTATGGAAGCTTCCTTGGAAGGTATCCCAATCCACCTTTGCCTCTTAAGCCCCTATAAATACTTGATGACTTTCAGTATTTCGGATCCCCAATTCGCGACTGTGAAACCCCCTAAAATTTATTGGTTTCTCTCCTCGAAATATTCCTGTAAATCACTAATAAACAAAATACCCAAATTCGTCCATCAACCTTGTTGATTGACGAACATCAAGACTCAAACCTAAAATCAAGGCGAAGCTCTGTCCAACTCCTTTCTCGACTGAGAAGGAGGAAGCAACACTTAGAACCATGTTCTAAACCAATTATTCCCTAAATGCAAGGTAAACAGTTATTCTTCTTCTCAACCCCTCTAATTGCTTTTAGAGTAGTGTAACCCCATCAAAAGGGTTAGCCTAGAGTCCCTTCAATCAACGAAGGCGATCTCGAAGTATACAACCCGGCATTCCTAATTAAGAAATTAATTAGGGTTTGCTTGTTCCTCTTTAATTATTTGTTTGATTGATAATACTCAATTGGCAAGACCGATCTCTAGATTGGGTGGAATGGGTGCTCCTCGACCTTTCCATTCCATAACTTAACCGCCGAACCCTCAAATCTCTTTAAATCATCAAAAGGTTTTTCTTATTGTTTTCCTAAATAAATGATAAGTGGCGACTCTGTTATTCAAATAAAAAATTACATCGCTACAGTTTGGCGACTCCTCTGGGGATGATTAATTAAGAGGGTTAGTCTTGCGTTACAATTGAGTATTATCAATCTTTTTAATTTCCTGCAAAAAAAATTGATTTTTCTGAATTTTTCGGATTTTTCTATACGGTTTTCGTAAAAAAAAAAATTAACTGTCAGACTGCATGTCCAGTGCGCGCGGGACAAAATTGTCCCGCGCGAAACTAATATTCGGCAAAATCAAAATTGGGTTTGTTGACTTTTCTCAAAGTTGATAGCCTACAAAAGCAAAAAAAAAAAAATCTTGGTTGACTTTTCTTTAAAAGTTTGACCATATTAAAAAAAAAAAAACTTACTGAAAAGTTTTAAAAATTCAGAAAAGTCAAAATAAATTATTATTTCTATTTTTGTACTAACTTTATTTTGTACCGGTCATCGGTTGACTCGGGCTTTGTAATTAATTAATTTAATTCTCTCTCTCTCTCTTTAAGTGGAACTACGACGGCCTGAGTCTTTCTAATTTGGGAGAAACGTAGGCAACCACTTGGTACAGCCATTATCTGATTTTCTTTTAGTTTTCAAAAAAAAAAAAAAACTTTCTATTTTACTCTATCACCTAGATTTGACTCTCACACGCGCGCACTCATATTATAACTGTCATTGCACTACATGCCCTTGATTAACTCGGGACCCACACTAAGGACGGATGACAGTAACCATCTAGTCGCCGGTCTCTCCGAAGTTGGATCATCCCACTTCGCGTCTTCACTCCATCTAGATTGTCATATCGCGAGGAGTCTAGCCTTCCAGCCCTGCATCAACCATATATCATGCAGATTTACTTTTTAAGACACTCCGTGACCGGTCGGTTTGATCTTGGAGTCTTTGTAATCCTTTGTCAAGATCGTGTTTTGTGCAATAAGCCATGGTAAATA
The DNA here is from genome assembly GCA_022495995.1 of Adenophora triphylla var. japonica. Taxonomy (NCBI): domain Eukaryota; kingdom Viridiplantae; phylum Streptophyta; class Magnoliopsida; order Asterales; family Campanulaceae; genus Adenophora; species Adenophora triphylla. The sequence goes on from JAFEMH010000384.1 coordinate 596,937, forward strand.
AGTCAATAAATTTTCGCTTCGGAATCGTCCCTTCGAAAATGTCCTTATGATTGTCCCTTCGGATTTGACCCTAAAAAGAGAAAAAATTTCTCACCAATTTATTGCACAAAAATCGATGTTACTTGAGATAACTTCGACCCCTAGGTCCTTAGGTTTGGATTTTGAATGTTAGAAACCCCCGAAACTGATTTTTCGTCTGACCAAAATTAAGATTAAAATCAGAAAAATGTGACTTCCCGTGGTGTTGTCTCGCGCGAGACTGCTTGTACCGTGCGAGACAAGTGTTCTGGCCAAAACCATCAACCCTTTATACCCCTATTCAGCCGACTTGTTGGGATTCGATCATGGTTTAACACGGTTGCTACACATCTAGGTTCATCACCAAAGTTCAAAATCAAGGAAACTAGTTCCATCACAATGGTTGATTCTCCTCCCAACACTCAAGCTACACAAGAAATCGATGCTCTAAAGGCCCGTCTATAAGAGGAAGTGAATCAAATGGTCAAAGTGCATGCTCATGTCTTATTTACCCACTTCCAACGACAAATGGAGGGAAAATTTCAAAATCGCCTACAAGCCCAAGGTGATTATTATAAGGAAAAGGTTGAAACACTTCAAACCCGTCTACAAGTACAAAAGGATTGCTACGAAGAAGAAATTAAAGCACTTCGTACCCACCTACAAGCTCAAGAGGAATATTGGGATCATGCCTACCTTAATAGATCCAACCATTCCAACGCCAGAAAATACCCTACTATTCCTCTTCTCAAGAAGAAAAAGAAGGAGAGATACTATGACAAACTCGAAGGAATCACTCAAGAGGGTCTCCTTGACACCCTTGTAAAAGAAGGAAAGATTCGGACAAGAGAAGGTGTTCCTCCTAAGGATGTGGGTCCTAATCATGCTCATCACTTATTTTGCAAGTACCACAACTTCACCGCCACGACACCAACACTTGCCATCACTTAAAGGACCTCATCCAAGACCTCTTTGACAATGGAGGGATAGAACGTCCCAACATCATCACCAATCCTCTCCCTCATAATACATGAAGAAGATGAAGCTTCAAGAAGAAATCTACACTTACCACTTTGGGGCTACAACTATCCTCTCCCTCTCTCCTTTGATAGAAGTAGATTAGATTTTAAATTTCCAACTATCCGTACTATGTGAGTTAGACCCACATAGTTCACACAAAATATTGACATTAGCCACGGGATTGACATTAAGATTATCAAATTTTTTCAGAACCATATCAACCTTAGATGAGAGAAGAGTAATGGCATCAACATTATATTTACCTGGAGTGCCTTGCTATTTCTCCCTCTCATTTGACCACTGATAGTGGTTCAATACAATGTTCTCAATGAGGTCGTATGCCTCATCAACAATTTTGTTCATCAATGCTCCTCCTGCAACGGCATCAATGGTCTCTCTAGTCTTGAATGTGAGACTGTTGTAGAAGGTATGATCTATCAACCACTTTTCGAGCCCGTGGTAGGGGCACATCCTTAGGAGCTCTTTGAAATACTCCCAAGCGTCGTACAATGTCTCGCTTCCCGTTTGGCAGAAATTTGTGATCTTTGTACGAATCAGGGCGGTCTTGCTTGGTGGGAAGAAACGCCCTAGGAAAGCCTCTTGAACTTGGTCCCATGTTGTTAAAGAGTTTTGGGGGACCGAGTTCAACCATTGTTTTGCCTTATCCTTAAGAGAGAATGGGAAAAGGCACATTCTTATTGCTTCCGATGTGACACCCTGAATGCGAGTTGTGTCACAATACTCCAAATATGTTTGGACATGTAGGTGTGGATCCTCGAAAGCAGTGCCGCTATATTGGTTATTCATAACCATGTGAAGTAACTGCGGCTTTATCTCAAAGTTGGTTGCATTAGCGTTCGGCACAACTATGGGAAATCTAGTTCCCGGGGTACTTTGATTGACGAAGTCCCGTAGGGTCCTAGCAGGTGTTGCTGGCTCTTCTTCCGCCGTGTGTTTATTCAATATCTCCTTGAGTTTTCTTAGTCTCTCATGAAAGCTTCTTTCGGGTTCCGGATCAAAGTTGTCAAAGAAGATCCGCGTCTGTTTCATACACTATAAGAACACTCACAAAGGAAATTAAACGTAACAGATTTTCGGAAGTAAAAACTTAAACAAAAAATTAAAAACAAAAATTATGTAGTAAAGACAAATACAAAAAGTAAACCGTTGTCCCCGGAAACGGTGCCAAAAACTTGTTATTGCTTCAAACCTTAACGGTCTTTTTAATTCCGCAAGTGCACGGGCTATTGGAATATAGCGAATGCAAGTACGGGTTGATCCCACGAGGACATGGTTTACTTTGGGATATATTTGCTTTTACTAAGGAATATAGAAGAGATTGGGAGAAATATAGGTTGAATTAAGAAAACGACAAGAACATATACAGAAAATACTTTAATTGAACTCTAATAAAATGAAGCATTCTCGGGATTGGAAATAATTTAGTCAATTATTCATCATTTAGTCATGTCTTTGAAAATAGAAATACTCATCGAAATCAAGGATGATACGTTAAGCCTACACTACTTCTCACGATCAAGCAAGTAGCGTTTGTATCATTCACTAATTATGCCCTATCTCTCGATGGCCCATAATTAGTAAGGATCCATTAAAGTTCGGAAATCAACGCACTTTCCATTCAAGGAACATCCCTAGGCCATTGAACTACTCTCGTGATCAATGAAATCTAGTTCCTTTATATGGTTCCGTTAATCGAGATTCTCTGCTAGGTACTTCTCTCGATTAACTAGAATCATACAAATTGGACGTCTCCAAAATGTAACTCATTTTGAGTTTAATATAAAGAGAATTGTAAGATGAATAGAAGATGACAAGACTTTTATAAAAGATGATTAATAAAAGACGTTTTGATCCAACCCCAAGAATTCGGGGGATTACTCACTAGATGTTTAGAACAAACATAAATGCATAAATAAAGATAGAGATAGAAGAACTTATTGTTTGTACGAAGACAAGGATGAAAAATAACTTCTATCTTTTATTGCTTTGATACTTCAAGTAAAAC